>BSBM01000275.1:1752500-2952500 GCA_027924585.1 Larix kaempferi | reverse complement strand
ATCTTTAATTAGAAATTTAATTTATTTTAATCCTCACAATTTATTTTAAATCTGTATTTAATAAAATCAGACTTTTACTCACCTAACAACAAGTTGGATCCTTAGTTATCAACTATTGACCATTCTAGACTCTCGCATGCTCAGTCCCTCTTTGAGTGGCAATCCCAGTCAGTTAGAAAGAATAAAATAATAATAGTTTTGAATATTTTAAATAATAATCAATGGATTATTGATGCTCCAGATCTCCCATCTCAACATTAGTTAATTAGTATGAGTTCAAGTGCTCCAGAGCATTACTGCTCAACACTTACTCAACTAATAGTGCTTCCAGAGCCTACTTGGCTCAACACTATGCACAATAATTCAGATGTTCCAGAGCTCACTTGCTCACATCATTTAATAATTTGGTTTTATTCAGAGCTCACTTGCTCAACACTCAAAAATAACCACATGGGTGTTTCCAAGGTTCTTTTTAACTCAACACCTGTCCAACAATAATTAAGGTTATAACAACAATTAATAATAAAACAAAATAGTCTTTTCTTGGGATATTACGTTCAATTAGAACATATGACCCCATGTATTTATCAAATGTGTACAAAAGCAACAAAGCAAGCATCACCATTGGTTCCTCCTCCTTGAACTTCTTTGTTGCGACTGCACTTCCATTTTTCAATCCAAGTGCATCCTCAACGTAAAAACCATATGAACAACAGTCTAAAGAGCCCAATAGCTTTCAAGCAGACATACCAAAAAAGTAAAGATTCATGGTCGTTTGATTATTTTTGTACTATGTAAAAAAAAGCATCTTCCCTATTCTTCAATATGAAGAAGGATTTGAGGGTGGGGGAGATGTTGCGGGAGCCTAGTCGACCTAGTCAACTAGCAAATAGAGTCGAGCAGTTGGTTGAGTTGATTAATCAACTAGGCAGGTCGACCAACCGATCTATTTAAGGAAGTTATAACTACCTCCAAGATTGTAAACATATATAAATGCATGAATCTCTAAGGAAAGGATAGAGTTGTTGTTGATAGATTGATCTAATATAATAGACTCCTTGTGTTAGGTTCACTACTACTTTTATCTTCTTCTCTCCTATATATGTGTGCTTGGATATTGTTGTGTTGTATATTATGTATGGTTATGTATTTTGTTGGTAACTATTTCTTGTTGGAATTTGTGCAACTTCAGTAGTTATTCTTATTATGTTTTATTCTTCTTATTGTACCTCCTAAGGGAGTTGAACTTGATGTAATTAATCATGTAAACCCTAGAAAGAACAATGTAAACCTTGGGGTGAAAAGCAAGTAAAGAAATAAATTATTAAATGTATTTTATATTCCCCCAAGTCAAGTCGACCCAATTAGGGAAAAGGCTAGTTTGGCACTTGTATATATAGAGGAAAAGTTCACCTCATTATTCACTCATCCACTCAAGAGAAGTTCGCATCACCTGGAGAGAGATTCGCACCTGCAACTAGGAGAAGACATTTTTAGGGTTTCTACTTGGAAAGTATTTCCATATTTTCTCTCTCATCATTGTACTATGTTCTCATAATTATTCATCTCTATACGAAGGTTACTGGGTTTTCTCCCGATTGGGTTTCCCAGGATAAATTCTTGTGTTATTGTTTACGTGCTTTGTCTTTCTTCTAGTGATCCTATTGATTTTATGCAAATGAATTATTATGTTATAATTGTATGAAACACTAACATGTTTTCGAAGCGGTACTAGAAGAATCCATTGGCGGAACTAGGGTTTCATCTTTCAAAGCCTTCACTCAATTTTTTGGTAGAAAAAGAGCCTTGGGAATATCGCTCTAAGGAGGGCGCATCTTTTGGTGAAGGCATAATTCAATTCTGAGAATTTTCAATTTTTGACCTAATTCTACAGCTACAGCAAAAATTAGGATTTCAGTTTTTGACCTACTTCCTCCATAGTCTTGGATTGCCCCCACCTTTTCTCAACTTGCCTTGCTAGGGTGCATCTCCCCGTGGATTCAATTTTCCAAGAATCCAACTTTCATTTTTGACCTAGCTCCTGCTAGGGTTTCTGCTTCAAATCTACAGTCAAGATAATTGGAATGAAGGTTGAAGATTGTATGGAAGGGGATTCCAACTTCATCTCTTGGAAATCTAGGGTTCTTCTCTTACTAGAAGAAAATGATCTCTTGCAGTTTTTCAATGAGAATGTCCCAGAACCAGAAGCCGAAGAAGACAAATCTCGCTAGAGGAAGAATGATGCCAGAACAAGAAGGATTTTGGTGGACTCAGTTAGAGACCACTTGGTTACTCAAATATCAGGAAAGAAGTCTACTATAAATATGTTAAAAACATAAATAATTTGTTTGAACACAATAATATCAATGTAACCCTTGCATTGAGGAATCAACTATCAAATATGAAGATGTCTAAGTCAGAATCCATTTCCTCATATTTCATCAGGATCACATAACTAAGGGACAAGCTTAGTACCAGTGGAGATACCATTGATGATAAGGAGCTTGTCATTACTACTCTAAATGGTATTCCACCATCTTGGGAGTCTTTCATTCAAAGTATATGCAGTATATCCAAGCTACCCAAATTTGACAAGCTATGGGCAGATTGCACTCAGGAAGAAACAAGAATAGCAGCAAGGCAAAGACTTCATGGCACTCAACCTGAGGAGAATCAAGCATTCGTATCCCATGCCAAGAAAGGAAAGGGAAGGAAAAGTAAGTTTCACAATCACAAGCACCAAGGTAGGAGATCAAATCCTCCCCCATACCAGAAGAAGAAGAAGAAGAAGGATCTATCTAAGATACAATGCTACAGGTGCAAGGCATATGGTCATTACGCCAATAATTGTCGAAGTTCAAACAAAAGGAAGCATGAAGCCTCAACTGCTGACGTAGAAGAAGACCATCATCACAAGAAGCCAAGGAATGAAGATCGTACATAATTATTCTTCATATCAGCTTTATCAGGTATTGTTCCCATCACTAGTGATACTTGGCTCATAGATAGTGGTGCTTCTAGACACATGACAAGATATAAAGAAAATCGTTCAAAATTAGTTGAGAAAGATTCTCATCTCCGTGTTGTACTTGGAGATGATGTTAACTACACTATGAAGGGATCCGGGGACACCTCCCTTCAAATAGAGTCTAGTGATACACTACACTTGAGTGATATACTTTATGTACCTGGTATGAAAATAAATCTTGTCTCCATCGCAGCCTTGGAGGACAAGGGATATAAAGTTGCATTTTTAGATGGGAAAGTGCTTGCTTGGAGCAAGAACTCAAGTATGAACACAACAAAGGTAATTGGTATAAGAGAGGAGAGCTTGTATCGATTGAGCAGTCCACCAGCTCAAGCCCTAGTTCACGACTCTACAAGCATGGGTGAACTATGGCACATAAGACTAGCTCACATGAATTATAGAGCTCTCCTAGCATTGAAGAATATTGTGACAGGTTTACTAGTGCTTCAGGTAGACCATGATGGAACATTTAGAGGATGTGCACTTGGCAAGAATGCCAAGAGATCTTTCCCAGATAGTGAGAGCAGATATAAAGGAATTTTGGATCTAGTGCACTCTAACTTGTGCGGACCCATGACAATTGCTTCATTGGGCTGATATCATTACTATGCAACATTCATTGATGACTACTCACGAAAGACCTGGATATACTTTCTCATGACCAAGGAATCCGAAGAAGTACTCAGCAAATTCAAAGAATTCAAAGCACAAGTCGAGAATTTGTTATGAAAGAGGATCAAGATCATGAGATTAGATAATGGTGAAGAATACACCTCTACAAAATTCAATGATTTCTGCAAGGAAGCAAGAATTAAGAGGGAGCTCACGGTTCCCTACAACGCCCAACAAAATGGGGTTGCTGAAAGAAAGAACAAAACAATTGTGGAGGCAGCCAAAGCCATGATACATGACCAGAATCTACCAATGTTCTTATGGGCAGAAGCATCCATAACAGTTGTATATGTACAAAACATATGCCCACATAAGATAGTGAAGCACATGACTCCGAAAGAATCTTTCACAGGAGTAAAACCAGAATTGGGTCACCTCAGGATATTTGGATGTCCAGTCTATATACATGTGCCCAAGGAGAAGAGGAAGAAACTATAACCTTTGGTAAAGAAGGGAACTTTCGTGGGATACAGTGAATCTTCAAAGGCCTACATGATTTATATCCCAAGATCCATACATATTGAAGTCAGCAGGGATGTGTCCTTTGAAGAGGAAATGGATGTCAATAAAGGCATAGGATCAGACATGGAGATCGATGATGAGGAGATATTAGGATCAAAGGAGATGAGATCATCTCCCCCTCTAGCTCATAGGGGTTTACAGAGAAGGATGAACCCATTGATCCAGTTGAGCTAGTTGATATTCCCAAAGCTATTGCAATAGGTCGAAAAAGGCCTAGATGGGCACAACAAACTTTGCAGGATGCAGAGGGGCATGAAGCTCCACATGGAACTTTATGAGAAATTAAAAGACCTTAGAGGTTCTTCAGTTATGTAGCATTGATGAGTCACATCATTGACTCAGAGCCTACCACTTATGAAGAAGCATCCAGACACCAAGTTTGGGAGGATTCCATGGTGGAAGAATACTAGTCCATCATGAAGAATGATGTATGGGAGGTTCTACTAAGACCTGAGGGGAATTCAATAGTGACTTCCAAGTGGTTATACAAAATCAAGCATGGAGCAGATGGGAGTGTTGAAAAATACAAGGCTGGATTTGTTGCTAGAGGGTTCTCTTAGAAAGAGGGAGTCAATTATGATGAGACATTTGCTCTTGTGGCTCGATATACTCCCATCAGATCGATCATTGCTATTGCTTCAGCTATGGGATGGAAGTTGCATCAGATGGATGTTAAAACATCCTTTCTCAATGGTGCTATTGAGGAAGAAGTATGTATTGATCAACCAAAAGGGTTTATTGTCCATGGAAAGGAGTCTCATGTATGCAGATTGAAAAAGGCCCTGTATGGACTCAAGCAAGCACCCCGTGCTTGGTATGGATGGATAGATGGATTCCTGGTGAGTTTAGGATTCACCAAGAGTGATGTAGACCCCAATCTTTACTACAAGGTTGTGGATGATGAGCCATTGATTTTGGTCCTTTATGTTGATGACTTGTTTCTCACTGGAAATGAGAATCTTATTGTATGGTGTAAGAAGAAACTTGCCTCTGAGTTCGAAATGAAGGACCTTGGATTGATGCATTACTTATTGGGACTAGAAGTATGGAAGAGGCAGAAGGAGATCTTCCCAGGACAAGGAAAATACACCATAGATATTATGAAGAGATTCAGGCTATTGGAATGGAAGTCCATGCCCACTACGATGGATGCAAATTTGAAGTCCATGCCCACTCTTCAGATTCAAATTTGATTGATCCCACTATGTATCGTTAGTTTTGAATGTATCTGACAAACACCAGACCAGATATATGTTTTGCTGTGAATGCTCTCAGCCGGTTTATGTGTGATCCGAGGAAGATTCACTGGATTGCTGCAAAACATGTGCTTAGATACTTGCATGGCACTGTGGGATATGGCCAGAGATATGCTTCAGAGTGTGACTTGAGATTGCAGGGGTTTACAGACTTGGATTGGGCAAGATGTGCTGCAGATAGGAATAGTAATTCCAGATGTTGCTTCAGTTTGGGTTCTGTAGTGATTTCCTCGTGTAGCAAGAAGCAGAACTCAGTAGGACTCAGTACTACAGAGGCCGAGTATATGTCTGCTAGTACAGCAACCCGAGAAGTAGTATGGCTTCGTAAACTCCTTACACGATTGTTTAGCCAAATTCCAGAGCCAACTGTGATAACCAGAGCTGTGTGCAGATTTCAGTGAATCATGTATTTCACGACAAGTAGAAGCATATAGAGATTCAATATCAATTCATTCTTGATATGGTGCATAAAGGTGCGGTCGAGTTACAGTATGTTCCGACAGATGACCAGACTACAGATGTTCTCACCAAGTGTCTTTCCAGGATGAAGTTTGAATACTTTCGCAGAAGACTTGGAGTAGAAGAGAACATGTCCCTCCTTGAGAGGGAGAGATGACATAGAGATGTTTACCCTGCTTTCACCTAGGTGCCTCTAGTCATCCAGGTTCTCAGCCAAGTATGGGAGAAATCCCATCGGCAGATGAGACAGACAAGCAGTAGATGGTCAGGTTACACATAGGTGCCTCTACTCGTCCAGGTTCTCATCTAGGTATGGGAGAAATCCCATCGATAGATGAGATGGATAGGTAGTAGATGGTTGTGTAATGATTACACAGGTACCTCTACTCGTTCAGGTTCTCAGCCAGGTATGGGAGTACCCCACCGGCAGATGAGATGAACATGTAGTAGATGGTCGTGCACCTCTTCTCATACAAGTTCTTAGCTAGGTATGGGAGGATCCCATCGGCAGATGAGACAAAAAGGTAGCCAATGGTAAAGAAGATGGTAAAACCTATCTCTCGGACATCCAGGTAGGATGGAGAGACTCTGTTGGACTCACCGAAGGACTGGTGGATTTGATGCATGATGACACTTCTCAAAGGACTGAGACTATGTTGACAAACTTCAGTATGTATAGAGATGATTAAGACAATATAGATGTACAGATGAAACACAGATGATCGTGATGCTGATGAAGACCGAAGAATACCTTCCTTATTGAGAGGGAGTGTTGGAATTTGTGCAACTTCAGTAGTTATTCTTTTTATTGTACCTCATAAGGGAGTTGAACTTGATGTAATTAATCATGTAAACCCTAGAAAGAATAATGTAAACCTTGGGGTGAAAATCAAGTAAAGAAATAAATTATTAAAAGTATTTTATATTCCCCCAAGTCAAGTTGACCCAGTCAAATTAGACAAGTCGACCCAGCTAGGGAAAAGGCTAGTTTGGCACTTGTATAAATAGAGAAAAAGTTCACCTCATTATTCACTCATCCACTCAAGAGAAGTTCGCATCACTTGGAGAGAGATTCACACCTGTACCTAGGAGAAGACATTTTTGGGGTTTCTACTTGGAAAGTATTTCCATCTTTTCTCTCTCATCATTGTTCTCTGTTCTCATAATTATTCATATATATACAAAGGTCACTGGGTTTTCTCCCAATTGGGTTTCCCAAGATAAATTCTCATGTTATTGTTTATGTGCTTTGTCTTTCTTCTAATGATCCTATTGATTTTATGCAATTGAATTATTATGTTATAATTGCATGAAACACTAACATTTCTGTGTAACCCCGTAGATTACAACATACCTGCATATGATGTTCTTTGGTATTGAATGATCTTTGAATGGAATTTACTTCATTTTGTATCCTAAAGGAATACTCAATGAACTCGAAGGTTTCTACCGAATACACTTATAATATTCCACTTTATTCTCTAGTAGAGTAATTTTATTTTCATAGTCTTGGATTCTCTTCTCAACATTCATGGACTTATGTACATTTGTTTAGGCATAAGCTAAAGTATGGGAAGAAAAGGAGGTAAGACATAGTTTCTTGGTGTCTGTGACCACTACTTTAGTGGTAATCAATATCTCTGAATCTTGATTAATCCTTCTATGGTTGTGCTTTTGTTTGATTACCTATTTTCTTTGCTCGTCAAAGGAGAAAAGTTCCATATTTGCAACCTCATCCATTAGTGTAGGGATATGACCCTATCATCTTGCGGCCATTCTAGGACCAAAATTACTAGCAAATGTTTGACTAGTGAAGATTTCTTCCATAGGAAATTTGTCCTAAACTTGAACATTAGTATGTTTCTTTTGAGGTGCAGCAACCTGTATCTCAAGTGCATAACTATCAGTATCAACATTTATTTTAGAAGCATTGGTTTAAAAGACATTTGTTTGTGGACCTTGCCATTTATTTCCTTTAGTTCCATTCTTGTTATCATCATAATTCTTCTTCCAATCTTTTTTTCTCCTTACATTTTGCTTTAGCTTCTTTTCTTGCCTATTATTTTTGTCTCTACCTTTGTGCCTCAACTTCAATCTTTATATGTCTTCCCTTTTCCTAGCTTTCTTTGCTTCAACTTGTAATCCATTAGCTTTAGCCTTTGTTGTTGCTTCTACTTTTTCCTTTTCTTTCCTTCTCCTCCACTTTGACCTATAATTTGTTTAGAACTTCATGATAGGATAGTGCTCATCTATGAGGTTATTCAACCTCATTTTGAAGATTTTTGATAAACCTATGTAAGAACATCAATACCAAATGGAATCTAAATCACAAGAATTAATAATGGCTCACACACACATTACACAAAGATTTATCCTAGAAACCCAAAACCAGGAAAACCAACAATCCTAAGAGTTTATCCACTCTCTATCTCATTGTATTATATTTTATGTTTACGATACAATATTATAACATCCAAAACCCTAATCCATTGACATAGGTTATATTACAACCCCTGTTCCTTAACTGAAATTATTTTACAATGGGTTGAAAAACCATTGGCCGAAAATAGCTCAAAACATACCCACAAAATTCCTTTCGGGGTGTTGGCCCACCATATCCCACTAGTCGTGGGGGGGTAATCAGCCCCCGAACCCCATTTGCTCTAGGAACCTACAAAGAGTACAACCCATTCTTCTCATGTTTGTATGGGAACAAAATCCTCATTCCATTTTTATGGTGTTGCATAATACCTAGAGGATCATGCATTTAGATCCTTTCATGATGAAAATGATATTATTCCATATTTTCTCCTTCCTTCCTAGCCTAGATGGAATCTGTCAAACCACACATTCTTGTATATGATAGGTATGTAGGATAAAGTTTATTTTGATTCTAAATAAGGGTAGAATTGAAACCATGCAATGTAGTTTGGTACCATATCTCATGAATGAGTACTCTATTTGTACATAAGAGAGGAGAGTGTGAATTGCTTGGTTAACACCATAAATTATGTTGTAAGTGGAATACTCATCAATAAACCAATCTCTAATGTTTTTCAATACTTCTACAGCTTCGAGTGAGCACAAGGCTTACAAAAAATAATTTCATATGGGGGTACTAATAAACCATCACAAATAAAGGCAAACTGAAACTTGCATGTGTGCTTCCAGATATCTTCGAAATATACATGTACAACAGGTTGTTAAGGAGAACAAGACCATCCTAATCTCACAAATGAATTACAGTCACATACTACATCAATAATATAGGAGGCCATATAAAGATCAAGTGTTTTGTTAGGTGTATGGCTTTAAGCCGCTCTTTATATGGTCTCTACTAAAGAAGTAGATATAGTTTCCTAATTAAAAATATTGCCCTTATAAGTTAATTGGTGAATATAGGCACCCAACTACTTTTGATATGGGCATAATTATTTTCCCTAACTAGCCTACGAACCAACTAAACTACCCAAGTGTACTTGACCTAAGTTGATTGGTTGGTAAGGGTTTACTTTCAAGGGCATTGAAAGTTATTCCCTCTTCATACCGATCAGTCAAAATCTCATAACAATTATTGTCACATGTGAAGTCTCTCATCCATTCATTTGTAAATTAGATATCCACCTTCAAAATATTATAGTAGGATTCAAAATTAGGGGATGTAAATCAACTAATGCACTTCCCTTGTTTACTCAAAAATTCTCTTAGTGATGATCTTTGTGTGTTGTATAATAAACCTAATTATTTATGCACACGATAATACAAGGGATCTAGCTGTAGAATTATGGATGTAGGATTTTTTTAAGAATCATTTTATCTTTGGTTCTTCTTCATCCCTTCCATCCTTTCCTTCATCATTAATTCAGACAATCCTTTTCCATCTTTGATCAGGTGATATAATTCATTATATGTGTAAGCTCCATCATACCATGTTGTGTGAGATGTGTCTTTGCAAACTAGAAACTTGACTTACTTTGGAGTATCCACGATTGGTTGTTTTCCTTTAGCAACCTTCTTCTACTTCTTATCTAATGGCCCAACTTCGGTAATTGTTTGCTTTACTATTGGTACTGCTTCTTCCTATTCCTCAAATATCATAATTGGTTCAATGGGTTTCTCTTGAATTGAATTGTTTTTCTTACCCCTTTCTTCCTTATTCCACAACCTTTATTGGCCATGTAAAAATTCTTACATGTTTTCTAATCAAAGAAACAAAACATACACAGCATGGGGTAAATTCCCAAAATCATAATGATGACCAATTCTGGTTCAAAGGTTAATTTTTTGAAAACCAAGTGGTGTTAACCTATACTTAAGTTGCATTGTGTTGAGGTAGACATGAATTCAATATTCTCTGGATGGAAATTATATTTCAAGGGAAAGTGGGCCAAAGAGAGCACAAGTCCTTGGGGGAAAGCATTCACCATTTGAATTGATTAAAAACTCAGTAATTCTTACAAAAAATTGACATTACTAGGATCTAAAAACTAGTCATTATTGACTGAAAAAAGTTCTTAGAGACTAGGGTTGTATTACTAATAGACCAAATGTGAAGATCAACAATTCTACTTTCCAAATTCAATTATTTATAAAAATATCAAACAAGAAAAGTGGTTTAGAAGTAGCTTAGGCTAGTAAGCTAGAATCCTTGTTGAAATTCACAAATCTAAGTTGTAATCCTTTCTACAAGTCCAATCCACGCTAAACCTGCAAACCACTCAACAAAGAACCCTTATCAAATCCTTTCAACCATTAATCAAAATAAACACTGATAATGCAAAATTGTATAACTACCTCTTCAGGTAAAGCAGTTCCACCCCTAAATCTACTAACCATTGAACAAAATCAAATATCACAATATAGGGCAAAGAGATATTCATTTTATTAGAAGTGGAAAAAATGTAGCTATACATGAATTCCCATTGTGGCACCTCATTCACCGAGTTCCATATTCCTCTAGCCTAGACCACTAAAAGACAATTAGTCTACTCTTGCTTCTTTATCCCATAAGGAAAGGACAATTGTGGGGAATTGAGATCCCGACTTGAAATTGAAAGGGAAAATTGTAAAAAACAAGGGTTTTTGATGGGAAAGGAACCATAAAAGTCTAGGAAATTCATTGTTTGATCCTCAAGGATGAGGGTACTAAAATCAATGTGGTGCCCATTCTCCATCTAAATGCATTATTTTATTTGTTTGAAAGGTGGTTTAGGCAATTGATATAGGTTATACTCGTGTCCAAGTATATGTACCATGAGAAACCTGCTCACAAGTGTGCATTTAATTCACATTTATTATATTTTTTGCATTTTTTGGAATGCCGCCATGAGTTGCTTTAAGGAGATACATGGGGCCCCACAAGTTACTTTAGGTAAACCTATGGGGACCAAGCAAAAAACTCTTTTTTTACGGAGAATATTCAATCATTCAAATGGCACAGAGGGATTGTAGCACGTTTTAGGTAGTGGTGGACCTAATAATGTTATAATATATTCCCCCTAATCTATGAGGTTAGAAAATAAACTGATGGTCAACATATATTATAAAAAAAGGAATGGAATGCTAGTGAGTGGACCCAGGTGGAGTGCACCAAAACCATATAAAAAAAGGTCCCTGTAGACAAAAACAAAGGTATCGAATTACTCTCTTCCCCAAGGTAGGCATACCCATGCTCAGGGGAAAAATAACATGGCCACCAAATCATTTACACTGCAGATCCATGTAGAATTCAAAATCATGACAAAAATACAATGTGGATTCATGTAAAATATAGATCATAGCCATGAACATATACAAAGTGGATCTATGCCTCCGTATACATCATGAGAATGCCTGATGATGGATGCAATTAGAATCTAATCTTCCAATTAAGTACCAATGCCAAATGATTGTGTGGTACGACTTGCACAACTTGAGCGACATAAAAAGGGGAGATGCTGCTACAGGTCCAAGGTATTCAATCCAAACCCATCAAAATATATGAATCTATGCCATGTGAATAAATGATTTGAATTCAAACATGGGAGAAATTGTTTGATTACCATTCATTACTCACTATCGTTAACAAATGTGGGGCAACCCACCGATAATAATAATGGGTGTCAAGGTACAATAGTACAATCTAGTAAGTGTCAATAGATGTAGATGCCAAACACTTATTGAAATTTATCAAGTAAGGGGCATTAATGAATTTCCATTGTCAATAACAAGGAACCCTATCATTGATGATTGCAAGCCCCAAGGTACAAACACAGACTCTAAATATCACTCCTAGAGTAAATGAGCCAATTCCAATATGATGAGATCCATCAGAAGGAGGGAATTAGGGAATCCCCCATCAACCAGCATGAGCATGATAGGAACATGCAGATATGAGTTAAAAGTCTTGGACAAAATGCCGCATGAACACACCACCAAGTGCGTCCCTCGCATGCATCAAATGTAAATAGTGCACAAAAAATACCCTACGAGTGACAATCGATAATCAAAGTTATCAAGAAAGGAAGAAATTTCCACCAATGATGAAAATGGAACCTAATGTACCACACAAATCACACGATGTGAATAAATGTATCGTCATAAGACATCGAAGGAAACCACTCACTCAATGACCAATGATAAAATGCCATTTGTTTAGTGCAGGTAACTCACCAATAATGAAAGTAAGCCCCTAGGTACCTCCAACTCTAAGTCTATCTCCCAAAATAACGACTTGAAGTTGAGAGAAGACATGCCAACAGGAAGGTCAAGGAAACCCTTCCATACTAGCACGAGTAAACATTGGATATGATTTCACTAGCATTTTTGGATCTTGAAAGAAAGTTGCTTACAACTTCACAAATCTAAAATTCTATTCACATTCATCTCACTAAATCATAGTCAAGCAAACACACAAGAAATCAATTCATTCATTAAGTATGAATTCAAGAAAATTTTGAAGTAGTCAAAGCTGCATGTTAGTGCTTGAAATTGTAATTTGCAGGGCTCAAAACTCAAGCTTTTAAACCAAATTCAATTCCAAGCATGCAAAGAAATATTTGGGGCTGAGAATAACAATGCAAAATGAAGCTCATTAAAGCTTGATTCCATAAGAATGATGGCTATAAATTTCACTAACAACTATGTTTCCTTGTTATAAAATTTGCAAGTCATTTGTTGCATTTGGATATGCTTGAAGCTTGAGGAAGAGGCTTGGTCCTTCTTCAAAAATATACAAATTTAAATGTCATTGCTCAATCCACATGTTTTCATAATCAAGCACATATATGATGATTTAAATCTTGCATTGGGAATTGAATTCTTTCAGAGAAATGGTGTCTAATATGCACAAATAAATTTTTGGAAATTGCACTAATTTGGACTATAACTCAAGCTTACAAATAAATTCAACACTCAAACATGTGAAAAAGCTTAATGGATAAGAAACAAATCTTGTGATATAAAACAATTTACAACTTGGAAATGACAAACTAAGAAATGCAAGCCAAACATCAAGATGGCTGGTATTTTCATTCCATCCACATTCAAGCATGAAAAGATAGTGTCTGAAAGTGACAGTGAAAAATAAAAAGTGTTCAAGCTTGAATGTAAAAGATTGATGGTTGAAATGACATTTAAAACCATCGTCTCTTTTCCATTTACTTATCTCAATTTGATTGTTTAGCAATGTTTCCTTCTTAAGGTTATGGAGCTTCTATGAAATGACATGCATTTGATAGTTGGAATTTCTATTTCTAGGAATATATATATATATATATATATATGAAGTCTAACAAAGTATTTTTATACCTAGAGCACTTGGATAGGTTTTTGTATTTCCCATGAGTACTAATAACAAGTTTTTGTGGCTTTATCTTGTCTACCCACCCCATTTCCTTGTTGCATTAGAGCAATAGGGCCTTGTTGCAGAGTTAATATCTTGCAAATGGAAACATGGGCATCTGATATTTTTTGGGAACATTTTAACATGACTATCTAGATATTATATATAAAAAATCACAACTACCCACTTCATAAATTTTGAGATATTGATCAATCTTTACAGGGTGTTCTACACATTCCTACAGTACTCAAAATTAAAAGATCCTTGTTACATAGTGAATATCTCTCAAATGGAAACATGAGTATCTATGATTTTTTGGGATAATTTTAGCATGGGCGTCTAAATCTTATATTCAAAAAATCAAAACTACCCATTCATAAATTGGGAGATACAAATTAATCTTTACAAGGAGTTATGCGCATTACTATAGTGCTCAAAACTCAAGGATTTCACCCTTTTAAAAGCTAGATGAGTTCTTCCACATTGAATGTTATGAACCAATATCCTTATGATAGCATAAGAGACAAGAGTACACACCATGTACACAAATGTAAATGTGGAGCACAACTCCAATATAGATAAGAGAGATAAGTAACACAATAACTCCTTAAATAAGAAAAGATCCTTCTCCAATTATCCCCACACATTTACCTAATTGTTTACCATGTCCTCAATAATGACTACATTACCTTTATATATGCATGTCCACTCATTGCACATGAGGCCCCTTCATTAGGCTGACCCATTACATACACATTTAACCCCATAAATGCCCCCCTTGGGGTCATATTATATACATTTAACCCCATGTATGACCCCCCTTGGTTCATATCACTAAACCATTGATTGGAGTTGAGCAATGTAAGGTTTCTACATCTACGAATCCATTCCAAAAACATTCATTAATTTTTTATAACTTTTAGTTCATTCATAGCACCCTTTTATCAATCATATTGGGACAATGAAACCTTTCCAAACAGTTGTCATGCAAAGAAAGCCCAAAACATTTCTTCATAGGAATCATGAAGACTCAGAGGACTAAGCTTTTGAAGATGCTTACTCGGGTCAACTTGATCTTGATTCAGAGACTTCTCTAGCTGCATAGCTGCTTGTAGGAAGAATTTATCATGATTAATAAACAAAGATTCACGATCAGGCTCCATCGTTAAATTAGAGCATCCTGTTTGACATATAGATAAAGACTCAAAGGGCATCAAATTAGGATTTAAGTCTACTTCAAGGTCTTTCTTAGCAGATGATTCCATGCCAAGGGCAATATCTTTTCCATTATTCTCCTTTGGGTTATTAGGCAAACATTCTTTCTCCTTTCTTATCTTTTCTGCTGGTGAAAACTTGGTCCTCCAAATTCCATAACGACTTCGAGGATTTAAGTTCTTAAATTTCCTGGAATATAGAATCTTCATTCTTTTCAGCCCATAATTTCCTTTTAAAGAATAATGAACAATCCTCCCCCAGGTGTCCATATGCACGACATTTGATGAATTTGAAGGGAATTATTTGGTAATCTAAGGCTTGCACATACTTGAATGAATCTTTATGAATAATGATATTCTTTGAAAGTCCTTCCTCGAGATCAAGAACCACCGAAATTTTCACCACTGTCATACGTCCTGTACTTAGATATGGCAAATCAACCTCTACATAAGATCCTAACGAATTTCCAATGGCCTTGAAGATATCATCTGACCACAGGTCAAATGGGAAGTTCGACAACTTTATCTAGATACGAGCAATATCATTTCTTTTTGTCATAGCATCAAACATTGACGACCATCATTTTAAAAACAATATACTGGGATTCTAGTGCCAAGATTTGTTTAATACTGTAGTAGCGTCCTTCTTTGTTTGAAATTTCAAAGCTATCCATCCTCTAGAGAGAAAAAAAGGCCGGAATATAATCAATTACCTTGCCCCAATTAGCTGCGACCCACTCTTTCAGGTTACGTTCTCCCACCATCTGTCTAGAGAATCTACCAACCAAAGTCATCTCCCTATTCTCCACTGCTTCATCGAGTTTTATTTCCACTTGTAAAACAATATTAAGTGGGCTAGTCTTCTATTTGACACATTTCTTCCCACACTTCCTATTCTGGGCTTGCCCCTCCTTGTTTATAGTGTTCGACTCTTCGGAAAAAGATGACTCTTAAAAACCCTCCAGAGCTTTTGAAACAAGTTCGGTCGCATTAACTTCAAGGATTTCAACATCTTCAGGAATAGTTAATGACTCTTCCAACTTTCCTTTTACACCATCAAAAAAGGATACCGACTCATCCAGCTTTCCATAACCCAAATCTCGAGAGGCAATTATGTCACATGAGATGGAAGGAGTCTTGATTACACATTCATCACAATCGAGAACAACCTGATGTATTAACACTAACATTTCTTTATTACCTTCAATCTCATCGACATCCTTAGGACGAAAGGTGTCCTTACCCTCTAACAGGGATTTCCTAGCCGTAGCTTTAGTTCTTCTAAAAGCCATTGATAGACAATCCTACATTAATTAGATCATGAGACTAAAGCTTTCTTAAACACTTTTTGGACATTATTTTACCATTCCATACCAAAAATTTAAACTTATTCATATTAATTATCAAATCATTAATTTGATCTCATATACATTACTTATTCATATTAATCATCAAAACAATAATTTTATCATAAATTCATAATAAAATTATTTTATGTAAATTATTTATTCATATAAATAATCAAATATATAATATACAATAATGTGATCTATCCACAAATAAAGAGGTGATTGACATATATTTTTGGTTCATTATATTTTCTGGATTAACATATATTTTTTGGTTAAAAAATTTAAATATTGAGAGATGTAGAATCGATATTGTGATGATACTGAATAGTCTAAAAACATTTGTAAAGATATCTGAACTGAAGAGATGAAAAACGAGATCAATGTGTGATGATTGATCTATCATTATACTGTTTGATTCACATTTTGAATATCAATAGTACACTTTTTTTTGCTGGAAAAAGAAAGAGATAATTGACAAATTCAAATCTTTGAATAAATATGATTGTAAATATAAAAACTATTTCTCAAAAATAAATATATAATATCTTACTTCATATTTTGATACTATTTTAATAAAACTTCTATACCTATATTTTGTAAATATTATTTACATATTAATAAAATTTTATTTCCACACAATATAATATCTTCTATACACAAAAGGCCATACCCATTAATGATAAACTACCTCTCCTCAATGAACTATAGTTATCCTCGACTCTACAAATAATCAAAATAATAATGTCCTTCTGTGAGAGAATCATTATGCAACTTCATCAACGTGGATGACTATGGTATTCGAATTGTATTACAAGTCATTCATGATATCTTCACTCAGTTATTCACCTACATCCCATACCAGTCGATGCTTTGAAGCTGGATTCCAGGCATTCATTCTCATGACTTGAGCTTGTATCACATCGTGTTCTTAAATCCAAATAAAATGCAAAAAATAGTAGACATTACTCGGCTTCATTGCATTAACCTTGCCTTCTTCTGCATTCCCACGAGGCAGAGGCAAACACGCAGACTTCTAAGATTCACCACATACTCTCATTACAATACGAAGGGCAGCACCCCAACAGAGCGCTTCCAGGAGGAGGAACTCAAATCAAAAGCTCCTCAAAATACCCAACAAACTCAAGGTAAGATTTCTGAAACTGTTAACGAATTATATGCCAGTTGGCTTTGTCGCAATTAAATGCTTATATACTTGTTTTAATCACACTGAGCAACTCGACATTCCGTATTAATGGCGTCCTCTCTGTCTGTTTATTGGTAAATTTGAGTAGAGTATGGCCCGTACAGTGTGTTGTGTGGAAGTGTGACTCCAGGGGGTTTGATCTAGTGACAACCCATATACGAAAACCCTAAATCCTAAACGAAACCTTCCTTTTCAACCCTCATTTAACGTATATTTGCTCATATCTTTGCTGGACCTCAGTGATCAGGAGATTGATTGCCACTGAAAATTTCCTGCCTACTGTGAGTGCTGCTTTTCAACAGAACAATAGAATAAAATATATCTGACATATTTATTCTCATAATAAAAAATTAGAAAGACGCATGTTTTTATTTTCAAGCAATACTCCAGAAGTTTTAAAAACAATTCATAGTTTTCAATGCTTCTCGATAGACGCTGAATAAATATTTCGAGTTAAATCCATTCATTGCAGGTGAAGTAAATACTTCTATGGCCAAGTAGGCTTAAAATTTCACGTTCGACCCTGCATTTCGAGAAAATTAAAAACTTACAATGCACATATTTTCACCGATTATAAGTTTTTATGGTGTAGTAAATTAGTAATTCTTATACATGAATTCAATCTTTGGAGATACGATATTTATATAAATATATTTTTCCCAATAAAATGCTTCATTTAACTATTAGTATTAACAATAATGTACATGGTACTGTATAAAAAATAGGGGCTGCTTTAGGAGCCACAGAAAACGTGACAAAAACTGGCCTGGTTAGCATAAAAAACACTCATAACCAAGACTTAGTCCTGGGTCACATAACAGACAATACAAATATCCATGAAAGCATATAAAACAGAAAACAGAGCCTTGGCCAGCAGGTAGATAAGACATGAGTGTACACACATAAATCTAGGAGGAGTTAGCAGAAGTCCAGCCCCAGGTGGGGAGATACTTCTTCTGAAAAACAATAATTTTTTATCGCAAAAACTACAAAACCTTGTCCGCATGGATGTCAATTTTTAAGCCTGTGGCCAAGTAGTAAGAATTTTATCACTAGATTAATTGCTTTCATCAAATTTCCCATCCCTTGTTGATTTTCTATCTTATATCTTCATCTTCTTTGTCTAATCTACACTTACGCTTCTTGGTATGATTTTGCAAGTTAATATCAGATTTTATTTTTGAAT
This sequence comes from Larix kaempferi, assembly GCA_027924585.1. Classification (NCBI taxonomy): domain Eukaryota; kingdom Viridiplantae; phylum Streptophyta; class Pinopsida; order Pinales; family Pinaceae; genus Larix; species Larix kaempferi. Next base: position 2,933,785 of record BSBM01000275.1, on the reverse strand, counting down.
AAAGCTACCTTTTAACTATTAATAAAAGCGATATATACAGGACTTTAAGACAAAAAAGGAGGGCTGCACATGCCTATAGGCTGGCTGTAGCCAAAACACCCACTTGATAAAGACTCTAAGTCATATTGTCCATAATCATAACAACATAAAGATTATGTTTGTTTTTATGGCGGTTGGAGGTGAATGACTAGTGCCAATAAACCAATTGGGCATATGTAGCCACAGTGCTTCTAAGATGGCTATGTTACCCCTCGATTTGTTGGGTTGACTTGATGACCAGTTTGGTTTGTGATCCCATCACAAAGAACTCGCCAAAGAGGAGATTTGTGGATTGCCATAGGTCATTGGTCAGAGATTGTCCCAACATGCTCAGATTATTCTCGTGTCTTGATGTGATTGGTGGATATGGTGTCAGATGTGCTTGAGCTATGATATATTTCACCCTCATTGACACATGGAATGCTTTCTTTTTATGTTGATATGACCATGAGAGGTCACCTTTATGCTTTAATAGTGGCTCATAACACTAAAAATTATTGTCCATTACTAAGATGTATGATGGTGTGGTCATCATTCTCCCTTGGATAAGTGTGTCATCCTGAAGGTTAAGTTGTACCCCTAGCAAATTAAGTAGGTGTTACACACATTTCACACCATTTCATCTAGCCAATTTTTATTTCACTAGCCTTATCATCCATTTCCATCAGTTTTCCCCTTCGTAAGTGATCTATCACATGTAATTCTTCAAGGTCTCAATACTATTCCCATGTTTGAATGCCTAAATCAAAGCTAAAAGAGTCAAGTACTCTAAGGTCGATGTTGCTTAATTAAATTGTAAAAGTACATGAGCTATGCCCCCTTGCCAAAATCCCATTCCCTACGTCCCATGGTTATCAAAGCTAGATCTAAATAAAAGGGACCAAGCTAAAAAGAAAAATTGAAATAAAGAGAACAAAAGGGCGCAGGGAAAGGGTAACTCATGATAAAAGTGCTCCCTTTCATAAGGCACACGTGGAAGAAAAATATTTAACCCCTAGCTCTTGAAAGCTAAGGGTAGGCCTAATATTTAATTGGATAAAAAGCAAATACGTTATTGAGCCATTAGAAAAGTATGACTGTTGATTATTTCATGTTATTTCTTCATATTTGAAGGCATTTCCTAGTTAAACTTGGGATGAACCCCTTAGCACATGGGCGCCCTAGCATGTTCCTATGTTTTGACACTTGCTATTGTACACATGTTGATGCTTAGGCCTATCTTGATGAGCACCCCCGTTTCTCACACGTATTTGGAGGCACACATGGCGTCCAAAGACTCTAGAATGGGGTCGTCCCCTTCCTAATTACTTGATGATGACACTTCCTTGGAACGTGGGAGTGAGGTGGCACATGTTTTGACCATTAATTGCACATTGGACCATTGGCACGAGTTAGGGAGGAGTTTGTAACATACTTGGCATCCATTTGTCCACATTATTGATGGGACGTCTCACACATGTGACTCATTTTTAGTAGTTTGTTGGAGTATTGATGAAGTGCTCAAGGGTTTTGACCTTTTGTTGAACCTTAGAGCCACATGGCATTTAGTTGGAGTGGAATGCCCCTCTCTTTGAGGCACCTAGCACTTGTTTCTTGACCATTTCACTTGGATGTTACACTTGGAAGATGTCTCATGCCACATGTGTCACTCTTCTTGAGGAGCACACTAGGGTTTTGGTCCATATTGATGATGGTTGTTATGACTTTGACCTTATCTTGGTGAGCGCTCCATCTATTGAGCACATATTGTATTATCACATGTATTTGGCCTAGATCTAGTGGTGCACCCCCGTCTTCTTGGGCAATTGGTTGGGGTTTTTGAGGTTGGTTAGTCAAACCACATCATATTTTATGCTTTTTGAACGATGTCTAGAGGAGATTGCTCCTCACTAGGATAGATTTGGGGTTTTAGCCCAAGATATTGTTATTTTAGATGAGGGTTGTTAAGCCAAAACTCTATATAAGAGTCTCCCCTCTCATTTGTATATTGTTGTTGATTGAAGATGATAAGATAAGATAAGATAATTTTATTAATGTCCAACGAATGGCCACACAGGTAGGTCAATGGGATTGTTTGGTCCCAAGCTGCCAATACAAAGTGGGAGCACTAAGGCGGCTACTATAAAAAGCGAGATGCAGAAAGAAAAGTATGATTCTAACCTAAAAACCAGAAAGCGAACTCCAAAGATGGAGAGCCGATCTAGGAAAGAGATGTATAAGGAAATGGATCTAGAAGATGTGATACAAGAAGTGTAAGTCTATCATGGTTCGCTGGAACCTAGGTAGTATGGACACCCAAACTTGGGGGTAGGGTTCGCTCCCCACGTCTCGGCCCTCGGGTTTGCGTCTTGACGTTCCCAAACATACGTTGCCGAACTGGATACTCCACCCGCGAACCTGAGACGTCTGTCATGAAACCATGGGACGTTGATTACAGAGGAGATGGGGCACCCCAATTTTGGGGATGCTTGGAGACCAGTGTTCTTTGGTAATATTAAATTTTTAAAGTAAAAATGACATCCTCTTTGTCTTTCATTTTCTACCCTTTTACTTAAATTTTTAACATTACCATTAATTGTTTTAGGACGTTTGAGAGTGGTTCCAACCTCATCGGACTTCATATGCAAAAAGTAGAATTTTAGATCCCATTCGGAATTCAATAGACTTAATAGTTTTCAGGGTTTCAGGATTGTAACATTTCCACTGGATTCTATCATGTATGAGGGCCAATCCCAAGCACATCAACCTCTCTATGTACCTTTGATGTTGGTGGTGTTGATTCTTGAACTCCTTTGTCATGACCTTAATAAAAATGTACCCTTCACTCAAGCAAAATCACTTATTAAGCATGGGAAACTTTTTCTACCTTATTTTAACTCTTGGATTAGGAAGTTTCATCAAAATTGGAGAGTGTTGACTAATGTCCTTGGAGGATCAACTTCAAGATTCGAGGTAAAGGCAAGGGCTAGAGCTTAGAGGAGTGGTGCATAGGGTTCTATTGATGAATATGATCCCAATATAGGCAATGATTTTGATGATATGTAGTTATTTGTTGTAGCATGAAGTTTTTTTGGACTCTAGAGGCCATTTAGAGCCTCTTTGTTTATGTATTTTGGGTTAGATATGGATTGCACTCAATGCTATTTTAGTTATATGCACCCTTGCTATATAGATGAGAAACTTTGCATATTTGTGTATAATGGTTTGGATTCATATGGATGCACATGAATATATATATGTTTTTTTTTCAAAATTTGAATATTTTATGTATTTTTTGGTCGATTCGTTTTTTTTTTCGGTTCTGATCCAGTTCCGATTTTTGGGCTTGACCTGTTCAATGAATGGTCCGGTTCTAATAACATTGTTGGGGACACCCGGAGACTGTTCAAATGGGTCCCAAAAACGAAAGATAATAAAAAAATTCCACCTGGTTTATCATATTCAGACTTATGATTCATATGTAATTTCCACTTTATATCAATGAACTTTGATGCAATGTGCATGTTTTACTATTTAGTTAGTAACTTTAACTTAGTATGTTAGACTTTATAATGTGTTACTTGCTGAATAGTGAAAATGATTTGAATTTCATATGTATTATAATTTATAAATATAAAAATTTAATAAATATATACATCTATAGTACCCTCGATATACCCAAGTTCCTTGTTTCAAAAAGTGGTGCCCCCACCCCCAAACCCAAGTTTCCTGGAAACTTAGGCTGGAAGCATCTCTCCTATCATTCGAGGCTGAATGGAGGAAACTCAAAATAGAACTCTGTCTAGAGGAAGAGCTAGACGAGGAGCTAGTCGGGGTAATGCACTGCTGCCTGGAGTGGGGGGCCTGTAGCTGTGACCTGGATGAAATCGTCTGAACTACTCGTATGGGGTTGAGACTGGCCATGCCACTGAGGTTTGATGGAAGTGGAGGTGGTCCTTTGCATCCGGATTGATATACGGTTGGAAACAATGCCATTGACAATCTGTCTTTTAGAGCCCCTAGACGAAGGGATCACCGAAAAGAAGGAAGTAATTCGATTTGACCTACTTTTGTGGTCATTAGTTGGACATTAATAAAATTATCTTATCTTATTATCTACTTATGCACATTCAAAGCATCAAAAAGTGAATTTATTTCGAACTTAAAGATACTATCAATTCTTTTAATGAAATGACCTATCACAATGCTTCAAATCTGGAAATAAAGACAACACGGAGATAAAATAGACATAACCTCATTTAACCTCCCTCAACAACTGGCCACTCTCCTTGAGATCTTTATTGCAGCAGATTTTAATCGATTATTTCAGCTCACAAAACCAGCAAGATGTAAAAGATGAACAACCACACATATATAGATAACCTTCAATTCACATAGCCTTCATAAGCAAAATAAGACGAAGCCAATATACAAGAGTTTTTCTCCGATCCTCTAACAACTATTACAAGGTGAGTGAGCCTCTACTATATAGAGCTAGGGTTCAAAACCTTGACCAAATAAAATAATAATATCCTAAGCTAGATCCATGATCTCTCCTTGGTAAGCCTAATCAACAATATCCTCTAACAACCTCTAATACAAGTTAACCAAAACCCTAGAGCTATAAAACAATAAGATGACAATGAAGTGGTGATGCCACTTGTCAATATCATATGCAAAACGTCTCCAAAATCCATGTCAATTTGACCTAGTAATAGGCTTTCCAAGTGGCACGTGTGGCCTCATCTCATGGGACAACTCTCCATGATACATCAAATCAAGCGCTAAGATGCCCAATATGAGGGAGCACTCCACTAGAATAATAGGTAAATCATCATCAAATAACAACTATGTGCTCAAAATAACAAAAACATCTAAGGCATTATCTCCAAGGGACCAATGAACTCATGGGAATATGTACAACAGAGTATCCATAGCTGTTGTAACCATCTCCATGTCTCAAGAAGGCCTTGAATCATGTACTAGGGTATAGAATCATAGATCCATGTTTATACATGTCAAAGTCACCAACTCCAAATAGGGTAGGTGTCCTAGAAAAGTGTGCATAAGAGTGCCATGCCTCCAATCAAGTGCTCAATGGATGGCGCACCCTACTACAATGTGCATAAGAGGTGGCGCATCCTCCGAAGACAAATATAATGCCTCCCCAAATCATGTGCTGTCAAATGAAACAATGTGAAAATACCATCAAAACTATCTAAAGCCATGGGCATCAATGTGGAGTTACCTAGAAAAAGGTGCATCTAAGGTCTCCATGCCTCCAAATATGTGCCAAAATGACAAACAAGGGGAGTGCTCCACTCCATCAAGTGATCAACCACTCAAAGATTGCCAAATCAATGCAAAACTGTCAATATCCTCTAAGGCGTTCTACCACCAAGCAAAGGCCACATGCCTCATCATCAAAACTAGTTGTTGGAAGGCTAATCCTCCTATTGACATGTCCATGAAGGGAGCGCTCCATCAAATCAGCCGTGAAACACAATGAAATTTCCAACAATGAAGGGGAAAAGATCATCTAACCAATTCGCTCCTCCCATAAGCAAATAAAGGCACCAATCTGTGTGGTTATGTGCTCTAGGGGCGACAACAATAGGCAAATAAGTGTGCAATTGGACAACCCTCAACAAGACACCTTAGCACCCACCAAAGTGGTCAACAGACAAATTGTCACAAGGGAAGTGTCGGGAAGAGTGTGCACCAGCAAAATGCCCCTTGGTAAGCCAAAAGATCCCTCACACAATCCTGTATCTGTCTGTTATATGTAAAGATGATGCCAACCGCATGATAGTAGATGATATCTGTGCATCCATATAACAAAATAATAAAATATGGCTCAAAGCCATCACACTCCAACACAGCCTGCTTGGGCAGGGTCTTTAATCTAGATCAAAATTCCTCATGCTATATGACAGGTAACAGAACCTTTGGATATAGGTCGATCTAGCAATGATGTCATACCAAGAAATTCATTATAGTGGAAGAAAAGGGCAATTCCCTTAAATAGGAGATTTTCAGGTATGGATTTTACTGCAGTTTGTGGAGATGTATTCTGATTCTGAGAAAATGTGTTGATATGTTGAGAAAGGGTTGTCCTTAATGAGTATAAATAGGAATTCATACCCTAAGAAGAGTAGAGCAGCCCCAGTATTAGGTAGGCCGTAGGATAGCCTGCATTAATTGTAAGGAGGCCAACCTTACCCTTGTGTAGGGCAGCGACTTACATTTGTTGTTGGTCGATCCACTAACAATTTATTACCTGGTTTCCCAGTTTGTTTTTACTTTTTCCTTCTTTTTCTGATAGGAATGTTTGCCCTTCTATAAAAGTTGAGGCTAATTTCTAGCATGTTGAAAATACAGTTTACTGTCTCTTTGTTCATGTAGGGTGACTTGTCTCCGTCCATAACATAGGGTTTTAGGTTATCTATGAATTGGACTACTTGGGATTTTACTGGCATATTCACTATTCTAGCAACCAAATTTTCTTTCTTATTGCTATTTTCTTGTAGATCTCCATTTTGTTCAGTTTCTCTCCATTATCGGAAGGCTTTGGCTTCATTGCTTTATGGTGAAAATATGTTCATCATTGCTGTTTCCAGTTCTTAAAATGTTTGACTTTTTCTATGTTATTCCACCATTCTTTGTTTAAACCTTTGAGATGTAAGACAAATGTGTCTAATTCATTATCTTCAATGGTTTCACATAGTTGGAAATAGAGATCCACATTTTTAAGTTAGCTTTGCAAAGTGGATCAACTCCTTTTTCCATCAAACTTAGGGAAGGTTATGGTCTTGGACCTTGTATGTTTAATTCTTTATTGTGGTAGTGGATTCTCGTCAACGTGTAAGTAGTGCATTGAGATTTTTTATTTAGCAGGAGGATTGTTACTTGTGTCTTTGGTGGCATGTCCATTACTTAGGTCACGGTTTGCGATTGCTTTTCCATTGATAGAGTCATATTCTAAGATTGTCTGTTGATGGATTTCAGTAATTGATCTAGTTGGTTATTTAGGTTTTGTGATTTATTTTTTCCTCCATAATGGCTACTCTATGCCATTTTTGACTTGGAGGGTGAGAGGGGAATTTCATACCAACCTTAATACCATTGTTACGGATCGTCCTTGTCACCCTATAACCAAAGCTTCATACATACATAGAAGATGAGCATGTTAGCATGCAACACAACCTGCGTAGAGTCTATGGGTAATCAGTGGTAGGCCATTCATACTAGATACCTTGAGTGAGAGGGTGAAACATGCTTGTTATCGCATCCATAGTAGCCGAGCTACCATGATTGCAGAGCAGTTCATTGTATACTTTTGAGCTTGGCCTTTACACAGTTTTGGTGAGATCAGCCTATGATGAGCAGTATTGTTGATGATCACTCATGATCACTCACATATCAAAGCAGCCCCAGATTAGACATGCAGTGAACCTTATGCCAAGACTGAGCCTCTTTACCTCATATTTGATGACGGAGATGACTTTTTATCCCATATAGAGCAGTGCAGTGCCCAGTGTTTCAGCAGCAGTGTTTTCAGTGGTTCCAGATGTTCCAGATAGCAGATACAGGTACATGGCCCAACAGGTATATGGTGTGCATTGGTTTTGATTATCTTGCTCTTTTGGTCATTTTGGTAGCTTGACTTAGTATCTAGTGATCATGATCTAGCAATATATATGTATGACATGGATATGGTTATTATTGATTATCTAAATGGACTTATTACTCACATTTAGAAGCTCTTGTTTTATACTCATAGGTTTTACCCTCTTAGGAGTGTGGACATGATCATTCCCACCTTTATGGCTTGCTAGCTTAGGCATCACCTTCACTTTCCCCATCCATCCATTATCTTCCCTTGATTGGTTTTTACCTTGACTTACACCTCAGCCTGTGATATGGAGGACCTCCCCACTTTTACCTCTATGTTGGATAGCATCCCTGTTAGTTTGTGTCTCGGCTCTGTGTTGGCAACAGAACTTACCGAAGCCTTGATCCTTTTGGGCCAGGAGTACCCGCTGGTGTTGGTTCCTGAGTTTAGGTGAGTTGGATTTGATATCTTGATCACTCTAGTCGGTTGCCCTGATGTTTGGTCTTGATTGTAGAGAATCCCCCTAGTTGCTTGAGTTGTGTTGGCTAAAATCTGAAGCAAATTGTACTACCATCATTACATGCATATGGAAACTATTATATTATCTTTTGTGCAAGCGCATGGAAACAAATAAAACTGTGCTTCTTAGCACAATGAAAGAGGGCTATGGAAATTGAAATGAAAAGTACCCTGGATGTGAGCTGCGATTAGTTGTGCTTCTAAGCACATGCAAAATCCAAAAAGGGTCATAAAGGCCTAAAAAGCAGTGGTTAAATATATGCTAAATCCAAAGATTGTTGGCCAGAAATTAAAATGTAATGATTAATTCCTCACGGATCCTACGGGTTGTGATGTGAGATGGAGTAAGGGACAACTAATTGTAAGTGTTCCCTAGAACCTCAAGTTACGGTTAACCGTGCACCCAGTCATGGCGGTTCTAGAAAAGATCCTCACGGAGCTGTTTCAGCTTGGATGTGAGTTGTAGACATTTGCCAAGGTTGAATAAGCACTCCTCTGAACAACTTATTCCATTTGTGAGACACTGCCATTCCCTTTGTGTTTATTATCCGACATATGCTTAAGTGTGTATTTCCCTTTTCTCTTATCCAAAGTATCATAGTGTTGAGTCAGTCAAGTCATCCCTTTATCCTAGCCTTGCATTCTTCACCCTCACCCTTTGCTAGCAAAATGTTCATGTCTACAAAATGAGTATATTCCTGAGGTTCTTTTGTAAGTAAATGATTATTTAAACTTGTATTTGGTATAATTATCTATTAACTGCCAGTGAAATGATGCTTAATACTCTAAGTCTTGCTATGAGAATGATTAACAAAGCATGCTTTAACCATTTGCACTTGCAGCATAATTTTTTTTTAGCCTGGGTCATATTTTGATCAGTCTTGACCTGGTCAAACCTAGTTTGACCAAGTCAACCTTGGGATCCGTGATGAGTTGGACCAGTGATGTTATATAATGATGATTTATGGTTCTATGATGCACCTTTGATGATTTCATACAGTGGACACAGGTTTCAGATGATGGTTGATGTATTTTTTTATGGTTATTATTATTTCCAGACCATTATTTTATTATTGTCCGAGTATGGCCGAGGCTACAGATGATCTTACAGGTTGCCACAAGGTGTATAGGTACTCATCTCTAGTAGATTTGGACCTTCTGAGTCCATTTGGGCACTCAGTTATCAGTTTCAGGCACTCTCAGTGATGATATGGTCAGTTTTCCACTTTTTTCCAGTTTTGCCATGCAGAAATGGCCTATCTAGCAGCTGCATTGATCTAGCATGTTTTCCTAGGGCGCTACAGAGGAGATGGGGGGTCCAGTCACTTGTTATTACCATATTACCCCATCTCCAGACACATTGGTATAGTCAGATTTTGTCACCGGGACACCAGGCAGTGAGCTACAGGCATTTTGATGATTTTTAGGTGGAATAAAAGTGGGATAAAAAGGTCATTGAGGAAATCGATTTGGGCTATTGAGGCAAGGTTTTGGCGTGAGGTTTGTTCAGAGGTCATTTGTGATATATCCCACTCCTTCCAAATCAGCTTGCAGCATTCAGTGGGGTCCACACACTCTCCGGGTTGTGATTTGATGTATTATTCTCTCATTGAGGGGGACACGATTTGGTCATTTGGTCACTTGGACATGTTATTGAGTCATATCTTATGTTATTGTGCCATGGGGTGATGCTAGTGAAGGATAATAATACCTCCTAGCCCCACCATGTGCTCCTTTCACTTGTCAGTCATTTTTATGTGGTGCGACCCCCCTAGGGCCTCTTTTAGTGAGTGCGCACCCCTCCTAGTGAGTTGATCCATGTTATATTTTTTCGGCTCATCTTAGCCGTTGATTATATTGTATCTATCTTTTGATCTCCACCACTCATTCATAAAATGGTTTAGGGTTTTGGTCTCTCTCATTCCTATTTAAGGAAGAGACCCCCCTATCGTAAAGGCACCTTTTGGGCTCTGGAAATACTGGAATAAAATACTATTTTTGTAGATCTACTTCTCTAGCTTTGATGGATGCTCTTGCAAGTTGAATATACAATCTTTTCTCTGTGTTATCATTGTGGATCTTGTTTCTCCAAACGTTTTCTCTGCAGGGAGGCTGTGTGGAAGAGGAGGAGGACGACTTAAGGGGACGCTATTGTGGGGAAACCCCATATCTTACCTTTGGATCAATCTTTGTCTCAGGGAGTATCATTATCGTATCTTCGTGACATATTTGATGCTACTTGTTTCATCTTTTCTTATGTATAGTCATTTTCATGCTTGATTGATACTCACATAGATCGTTTTTGGTAGGGAAGGGCGCACTTGTCACTCTAGAGGTAAGATCTACAAGGTACGTATCTATTTTGATGCATTTTACCCATTGGTCACTTCAAACCCTCATTGTTAAAACCCTAGATTTTTAGATTTGATAGATATGGCGATTATTTGGGCTTAAAACATAAAACCCACTTCTAAATTAATTAAAGAACATCATAGCTAAAGTTTGGTTAAAATCCGACTCCGTTTGACCCCCGATCTAAGTCACTGATCATCTCTTGAGGGGGACGCACTTGTGGGTTTTATGCATCTTTCTGGATCTATCACTTGGGTTGTGCTACTTTTCCCTTTAAACATCAGATCTACTACTTAGCCAACCTCCTAGTGCCATTTGTACCTAAATTTCACCTTATGGGCCCCATTTCACTCATTTTCCATAATTTAAGGGTGGGTCCCACTTGGGTCTTCTTGATTGGCATTAGATCTATCTAGATCTACATCTCTAACTTCATAAGTGGTATAATCATTTCCTTGGTTGAGCATTTGTCCTTCCTTAAGCCTCCTCAACCAAGCCCTAACTCTATGGGTCCACTTATAGTCCCTAGATCTAGATCCATTCACTCTTGATCCTCTCCTCTTTCAACTTCACATTTCCCTAGGAGGTCTAGAGTTGATTCGCTAGCCTTCATTGGTTAGCTAGGGTCTCCCCCTTGGTCTTGCTTAGGTTAGATCTAAAGTGAAGAGTGCCTCGGTTAATGTGACAACCATTTACCTTGGGAATCGTGGCATCTCTTGGGTCACCTCTTTAGTTGTCCAACGCCTCTACCATCCTGGATAGGATCACCTTTTGGGACAACTACAAGTTGTGTGATAACAATTCCCATAGTCAAATCTGCCATGCAAGCAAGGTTACATCGATACTGCCATTTGAAATTCATCCCCTTGAACAATGTGGCAAAACTAATGCATGATCTTTGCATAATAATTTGTGACTCCACTCCTAAGTATAATCATTATCACTTGTAATTAGGTGATACTGAAGAGAAGTGAATAATAACCTTTGTGGATCGTCCTTGTCACCCTATAACCAAAGCTTCATACATACATAGAAGATGAGCATGTTAGCATGCAACACAACCTACGTAGAGTCTATGGGTAATCAGTGGTAGGCCATTCATACTAGATACCTTGAGTGAGAGGATGAAACATGCCCATAGTCAAATCTGCCATGCAAGCAAGGTTACACACTGGTACTGCCATTTGAAATTCATCCCCTTGAACAATGTGGCGAAACTAATGCATGATCTTTGTTAGAGATAGTGGTATCTCGGGATGTCCTCCATGATTCAAATGCCTTGCATGGAGGTACATCAACAGTATAGGCATTGGTGTGTAGTAGAGGGTGAGATACACTCTACTCAGTGGCATGAATCCATTGGTGGGTGCATGCAGACCTTCCGGGGTGTTTTGCCTCATGCATGCATGAGATTTGCATGTCCAGTTATTAATTAAAAGGATGCATGCAAAAGTGACTTTTTGCATGCACAAATATTAGGTTTTTGGTAAACCTAATTGATCGGTGAGATTATATATAGAGGCAGGAGGTCCCCGGATGAGGTAGCTCAGTTGAATTATCTGAGAGAGATCATTAAAGAGTGAGGAGGGCACATTAGTGCATGCATGACGACTTTCTGAGAGAGAGAGGAGCTTCTGCAGGAGGGAGAGTGGTGTGATCTGAGTTGGATCAGACATCACTTGTCCAGAAGCACTTGGCACCCAGGTCTGTGGACTGAGATAGTTCATCAGAGTGGTTACTGCAGAGATTGAGGAGGACATCTTCCAGAGAGGGAGAGGGGCGCATTACCAGAGGAGAGAAGAGCTCATTCTGGATTCGATTGACTGATTGAGCAGCTGAGATAGAGTGTCCTTGCCTTAGTGTTTGAGGAAGGTCTGTGACGATCAGAGCTCAGATCTGTTGAGATTTGATTCTGTACGAGCATTTGACATCTAGAGGGAGGGCGCACTTTTCCATGCAGAGAAAGGGCGCATTCATTAGAGGAGCAGTTGGCTTTCTTCTATAGTAGAGCAGATCAGAGCAGTGCAATAGTTGGGGTAGTACAGTCAGAGTTACCTGCAGACAGATCCAGATCTAGTTGACAAATTAGGGCACAATTCCTCTATGCATGCATCAGTTGTTGCATGCAGATCTAGGGTTTTGACCCTGTCAGGTTTGGTTGCCATTCTGAGGTAACATTGTATGTACTTTTTTTCTTCTTAAATTGCTTTGGGCTCGAGATAGAAGAAAGCCCCACAGATAGCTGGTTTTCCTTGTTTGGGGTTTCCAGGGTAAATCCAGTGATGTGTGATTGATTGAGTATTTCAGTATTTAAGTGTTAAGAGATCTATAGCATTTGATTCTTAAGTCTTTAGCATTATTGATTTACAGAGACTCAAACCGCTTGAGATCTCAGGGCTATCCAGAGGGAGTAATGATCTCTGGATAAAATTAACAATTGTTGCATAATAATTTGTGGCTCCACTCCTAAGTATAATCATTATCACTTGTAATTAGGTGATACTGAAGATAAGTGAATAATAGCACTTGAAGGTAAAAATGGCTTCCAAAGGCAAAAAATAACACATGAAGGTGGTAAATGATAGTGTGGCACCCAAAGGTTAAGAATAACACTTGCAGGTGAAATTACTACTATGGAGGGAGAACCCCCAAAGGTTAAGAATAATAACACTTGCAGGTGAAACTACAATGGAAGGAGAACCAATACAGGTTTATGTTCTCCATTCCCAAGGCTCAGTGAATATATATTATAGATAGTGTGAGAAAGGTGATCAAAGATTCAAACTTATATATAGTATTATAAACATACATGAATAAGGAAGAGTTGTTGCATTGCCTAATAGCGAAGATAAGTACTGGCATATTGATGATGTCACACTATTTAGGGTGTTGTAGTAGAGAAGTGCGGCTGCATTAAGAGACATTTATCCCTAAAATTCTACTACAATTTATAGAGGGAAATGATGCTTTATTATCTGTAGAAAGTGATGAAATGATGATTAGAAGGTGACCTTTTATAGCTGTAATACTGTTTTGCAACTCCCATAACAAAGGTTGGTCCAGTAGTATGTAGGGTGGCCTGCAATTATTGTAGTCGGGACATCCTATCATGCAAGTTCAACGATGACCTACTATGGTGTAGGTTGGCCCTTAATAACGATTCTTCTTAAATATTTTGAATATTTTTTCTTTTTCTTATAAAAATGTTTGATCTTTCCTTCTGGCGAAGGAAAGCTTGTATTAAACTGAGAAACCATTATAAAATGATGAAAGCATGTCTATAATTCTCTCAATTGCTTAGAACATATTCAACTAAGAAATATTCAACCCTCTTTTAATTACTAATATATTTAAAAACTATCCTAGGCTTCTAGAAATATTGACAAAACTTGAACAAAGGTAACAGGGTTCCAGCGAAAGTATTTGAAAATTGCCAAACTCCAAAAGCAACCATGCCTTCTTCACCCCCTTTGTATGCTTTTGTTCATAGCTTGCTAAGACTTGTAGGATTTCATATGGGTGCATACATAGCACAATAATAGTAACACATAAATGTGGATAGAATAACAAGTGTCACATATATTAATGGTGTTGCAACAAGCATATGATCGAAAGCCTGATAGCCTAACCACAATACATATATCACTTTTTCATCTAATGATCTTTCAATAGATCATTATATAACACCCTAAGTTTGTTATGACGGTTTAACCACCTGACCCATAACTTCAAAATTGTAATATTTCATTGGTCACATGTCATTAAAATATGAAGTGACCATATTATACTCACTTATACTTTCATGTCATACACTACCCCTCCCCTCCCTCTCTTAACATGAAAATAACATTCTCGAGTTATTACTCCCCCTGCCCCCAACACAAGATAAGAAAATTTACAACTTGTCTTTTACAAATGAGAAACACAACTCAAAACCACAAAATCTGAAGACCACATGAGTCAACACCCGTCCATAGGGTCATCTAGGAAACCAGTTGTGGTGCTTGCTAGTTTTCTAGACGAACCACCTAGGTATGTGATAGGTCTTCAATGACAACAACTACTACTCCAAAACCTCCATTAGATTGCTATCACCCTCATGCTGATGGTAGAACACTGCTCTTGTTGTTCATTCTACAATCATGATACTTTGGTGGTTTGCCATCACCCTCCTTTTGAAAGGTAGAATGCTTCTCTCATTGTTTATTAGACAATCACTATACTAAACATCCCTTTACCTTGCGCCATGCTAAACTTCTTTTGGGGCCAACATCAACTATCATTTTTTTTCTAGGTAATTATCCCGGGGCAAACCCCCTGGCACTTCCCCTCATTTCAAGGATGGTACCCAGGGTAAACCCTAGATTCTTCAAGGCACAAGGCCATGTCAACAATAAGGCTTGAAGTTGTTACAACGATATACTCATTATGAGCTCAAGTCCATGTTACTTACGGGAATAGACCCTAGGTGGGGAGGATAACACCCCATCCCATACCTACTCGGGCAAGACTCAATTGACAAGCTATCATTTTTTTATGGGGGCAAACAAAGATTTATGTGTGGTTTCATCTTCCTTGTATCTATTTTTTTGTTGCCTCAATGCTGGAATGGCCAGTTACGGTGAAGACAACTATCACCATCAAGCCAATGACAAGCTCAAAATTCCGATAACAGAACTTATAAGTGGACAATTCATGACGCTTCCAACATTTCTTGTGACCAAAAACTTCAATACAATTTATTAATTGCCATACTTTGTTTTGGAAAGACCATGTACACCTTGGACAGTTCTGGTTATAAACTTCGGGCGTTTCCCAACAGTGAAAGCAAAGTGAAAGGAATATTGGAGATAATCCACTCTGATGTCTGTGGTCCCATGTCATCCAGCTCACTTAGCGGGTATGTATATTATGTTTCCTTTATAGATGACTTTGTACGAAAGACTTGGATTTACTTCTTGAAAAATAAAGATGAGGTATTTAGCAAGTTCAAGGAATTCAAAACCTTGGTCGAGAATCACACAGAGAAGAAGATCAAGACCCTACGATCAGATAATGGCGGAGAATTTACTTCGAAAGAATTCAAGAATCTTTGCAGAGAATCCGGGATTAAGAGCGAGTTGAGCACTCCCTACAATCCTCAACATAATGGCGTTGTAGAACGAAAGAACAGAACGATAATGGAAGCAACAAAAGCAATGCTACATGACCAAGATCTTCTTATGCACTTATGGGCAGAAGCTGCGAGGACAGCGGTGTATGTACAGAACCGTACTCCTCACCGAGTACTAAATAACAAGACTCCTGAAGAAGCTTTCTCCGGTGAGAAACCAGAAGTCAGGCATCTCAGGATATTTAGCTGTCGAGTGTACATACACATTTCGAAGGAGAAGAGAACGAAGCTAGATCCTTCAGGAAAGAAGGGAATATTTGTAGGATACAACGAAACTTCAAAGGCCTACTGAATATACTTCCCAGGAATCAAGAAGATTGACATCAGCAGAGACGTAACATTCGACGAAGACTCAGCATACTACAAATCAAGAAAACTACATATTGAAGAGATTGAAGAACCTGAAGTTCCCAGGATTAGAGACTCGGTGAAGGAAGAAGCGATTCCACAAGATCATGAAGACCGCGACATGGCAGAACCACAAGAACCTGTAGATCCACCACTTGAGAAGAACTCCCACAAGAGAAGACCAGCATGGGTACGAGAGGCAATACAAGATTTAGAGAAGTATGTCCCTCCAGATGGGATGCACAGAGAGAGCAAGAGAGCTAGACCATACTTCAGTTATGTAGCCCTGCTGTGTGACATCATGGATAAAGAACCTTCCAACTATGAGGAAGCAATAGAGAAGAAAGAATGGAAGGATGCCATGATCAAGGAGTACCAGTTGATTATGAAGAATGATGTTTGGGAGATAGTTCCGAGACCAAAAGGGAAGTCTGTAGTGACTTCGAAGTGGATCTACAAGATCAAGCATGCTGCAGATGGTAGCATTGAGAAACACAAGGGAAGATTTGTAGCACGTGGCTTCTCCCAGAAAGAAGGCATAGACTACGAAGAGGCGTTTGCACCTGCAGCCAGATACACTTCCATCAAATCTATACTTGCATTGGCTGCAGTAATGAAATAGAAGGTACACCAGATGGACGTCAAGACAACATTCTTGAATCGTGTAGTAGAAGAGGAAGTGTATGTGGAGCAGCCGCTGGGATTTGAGACACATGACAGGTAGACTTGTGTGCAAATTGAAGAAAGCCTTGTACGGATTGAAGCAGGCACCCAGGACGTGGTACAGCAGGATGGCCAGTTTCCTGATGAGCTTAGGATTTACTAAGAGTAAAGCGGATTCCAACCTTTACTTCAAGGTTGAAGTCGAAAGTCCAGTGATACTTTTGTTATATGTAGATGACATGTTTCTGACAGGTGAGGATTAGCTCATTGCAGATGTGAAGAGGAGGCTTGCCGCATAGTTTGAGATGTAGGACCTGGGGATGATGCATTATTTCTTAGGTATGGAGGTGTGGCAGAGTGCGGATGGAATCTTCCTTGGACAAGGAAAGTATGCAGTGGAGATTCTGAAGAGGTTCGAAATGATGGACTGCAAGGCAATGGCCACACCCATGGCATCGAACTTGAAGCTACTGTGTGATGCTTCATCAGAGACAGTTGATGCCACGATGTATCGTCAGATGATTGGTTCATTGATGTACCCGACGAAGGAGACCGGACATATGCTTTGTTGTGAACACCCTGAGCTAGTTCCTGACGGATCCGAGACATGTTCACTTGATTGTTGCAAAGCATATATTAAGGTACCTGAAGGGTACAATTGACTATGGGCTCAAGTATGAGGTGAATCAGAAGATTAACCTGCAGGTTTATGTTGATTCGGATTGGGCAGGCAGTGCCGTAGATAGGAAGAGCACTTCAGGATGCTGCTTCAGTATGGGATCCAGTATGATCTCCTAGTTTAGCAGGAAGCAGTCATGCGTGGCACTGAGTACATCCGACGCAGAGTATGTTGCAGCTTGTTCGGCTAGTTGTGAGGCAGTATGGCTTAGGAAGCTCCTATCATATTTGTTTGATCTCCAATTAGAGGTGACTTGTACCTTCTGTGACAACCAGAGTTGTGTGAAGTTGTCCGAGAACCCGGTGTTCCATGACAAGTCAAAGCACATTGAGATCAAGTACCACTATATACGGGATATGGTGCAGACAGGAGCAATGAAGCTCCAGTATGTGGCAACAGACAAGCAGATAGCCGATGTGTTGACCAAGCTGTTAGCTAGAGTGAAGTTCAAGTACTTCAGAGAGAAGCTTGGTGTTATCCAGATCGAGGTTCCTCCTAAGAGGGAGTGATGAGACCAGAAGACGCAGATGCACTAGAGTCGATCTCGCATGGTGGTAGACGTAGGTGGTCCTTGGGACGTAATGCATCTGGGATGCTCCTGACTGTTCTCCAATGTTGGTGGATGTAAGGGTTGGTTCTCCTATGGTGGTAGGCGTAGGTGGTCCTTGGGACGTAATGCACCTGGGGTGCTCCTGATTGTCCTCCCATACTGGAGATGCTGAGAGGTCCACTGGTTATAAGACACTTTGTGTGTGCCTAGGCACTGCTAAGAAACCAGATTAGTTGAACCAGATTAGATGATTAGGGCCTTCGTGTCCTGTGGGGTCGAATCGGACACGGACACGATGGGAAATCGTGTCCGATTCGACTTTTGGTCGTGTCCGAAATCGGGACAAGACCAAAAGTCGAATCAAACACAATTTCCCATCGTGTCCCAACTGTGCGATTCATGTCCCGATTCTAGGACACGATTTCCGCGGAAAAGGCCGGTTGGGGTGGGTTTAAAAACATTTTTTTACTTCTTTTTGGTCATTTGCAAGTGTGGAGAAGCTTGAGAGTGGTTTTTTTTTGCAGGTGAAGAAGATTTGAAGGCTTTCCAAGGGAATCCAAGTGCATTGGGGGTGGATTTGTGGAGAGGATTGCAAGCTTAACCATCAAACAAGAAAGGGAATGTCTCAATTAGCTAGGGTAGGAGCTAAGGGACAAAGGAAAGGGAGAAATGCACCATCTAGTGCCTCCCCTCCTATTCCTCCAAGCACAAGCAGTTCTCCTCCTCCTTCAAGTGCTCCATCTGCTGGTAGTGGAGCTCATGCTCTATTTAACCCTGTTTAGCAAGACAACAAGCCTAAGAAAAAAAATACCCTTTGTGGAAGTATGTGACAAGGAAAGATGGGCTTGGGGTAAAGCTTGGTGGGGGAGCCAATGTGTCTTGGAGATGCAATTTTTGCAAGAATGAGTTCAAGAGCACCTATTATCGGGTTAAGGGCCATTTGGTTGCCCTTCCTTCTTGTGGGATTTCTTCATGCAAAGTGGTGAGTGTTACCCAAAGGAGGGATATGGAAAGAGAGGATCATGTTGGCTTAGGGAAGGTGGCAACAACAAGCAAGAAAAAAGATGAGGATCCTCTTCCATTCTTGAGGAAATCCTCTAGCACCAAGCCTCCATTTCCACCTAGCATTCATAGGAGTGGGGATACTTATTAAACAAGAAAGTGGCAATCTCCAAGTGGTCCAATGGATAGGATTTTCCAACAAGAGGCACGAGAAGAGGTGGACCTTACCATTGCATTCTATTTCTACCTCAACTTCATCTCATTCAATGTTGCACGGTCACCATTGTTTATTGAGATGTGTCGAATTCTCATGGAACGAGATCCAAGTGGTTATGTGCCTCCTAGTTCAGAGAAGCTTAGAACCACATTGTTGGTTAAAGCAAAGAAGGAGGTAGATAAAATTCTTGAGCCAATTAGAACAACATGGCCCTCATCCGGTGTGAGTATTGTTTCTGATGGATGGATGGATCCAGCACGCCATCCACTCATCAATTTCATGGTATCTTCCCAAAATGGACCGGTGTTCTTGAAAGCGGTGGATGCTCTTGGGAAATACAAGGATGCACAGTATATGGGTGAGTTATTCATCAAAACCATTGAAGAAGTAGGCGTTGATTCTTGTGTACAAATCATCACAGACAATGCACCTGTTTGCAAGGTTGCTGGCATGATTGTGGAAGCTAAATATCCATAGGTATGTTCACTTTGGACACCTTTCATTTCTAATTTGCTCATTGTTTGAATTTATCACAAGATTCATGATTCATCTAGGTGTCTTTGACTCATTTGAGTTGTTAGTGTTGTAGAGTCATTTATACATGCTTTTATTGCTCTTACAGGTTTTTTGGACACCTTGCATTGTCCATTCCTTGAATTTAGCACTGAAATCTATTGCTTCAGATGTGACATGGATCGGCAACCTTATTGAGAATGCATGCCATATTCGTAACTTTGTACAAAACCACACAAATGCCCTCACCATCTACAAAGAGTATACACAGCTTTCATTGCTGAAGATTGCAGATACTCGATTTGCTTCCTCATTCATCATGCTCAAGAGGTTGAGGAAGGTCAAAACCGCTCTTGGGTCCATGGTGATTTCAGAGTTTTGGTCTTTTTGGAGAAAGACAGATCAGATTGCTTCACAAAAGGTGAAGGAAACAGTGTTAGATGATGGTTGGTGGGATAGGGTAGATCTTAGCATTAAGATCATGGAGCCAATCATTTCTTTGTTGCGGTTTGCAGACACGTACCAACCCATCCTAGCAGATGTTTACGAGGGGTGGGATTCCATGATTGAGTCCATGAGGTCCATTGTCATGGAGAATGAGTGTCCTGAGTATGTGACATCGACAAAGAACTTATGGTCCATGATTCAGGATATTCTTATCTCCAGGTGGGATAAGAATTGCACACCTTTGCATTGCTTGGACCACTCCTTGAACCCCAAGTTCTACACTTAGGATTGGCTCACTGGTGGACCGGGGCCCTCACACAGAGTCCCTCCTCACATGGATGGAGAGATTGCACATGGGAGGAAGATAGCACTTAGACGGTTTTTTCAGGATAGAGACCTACTTGAGGAAGTGGAGGAGGGCTTTGTAGATTTTTCCACTAGCACTGGGAGATTTGGAGGCTATGAGGTGCTTAGAGACATGGGGATTAAGAAATCCTATGTTTGGTGGGCAACTCATGGGGCAACATGCCTTATTCTACAGAAGTTAGCGTTGAGGGTCATCTCTCAAGTTACACCATCCTCTTGTTGTGAGAGGAATTGGAGCACATATGGGAACTTGTACAGTGTGAAGAAGAGCAGGCTTGAGCAGTCCAGGGCAGAGACGATGGTGTATGTGCACTCCAACCTTCGTCTTATTTACAGGCAGAGGGAGGAGTGGGTGAAGGGAAAGACAAAGATGTGGGATGTCTTTCCTGATGATATGGGTTTGGACAACAGTACTGAGTTGGCATTAGCCAACATGGATCTTAATGATCCAGTACTAGAGCCAATCACTTTTGATGATGGTGATCATATGGAGAGGTCATCCTCCACAGCAGCAGATGCAGATCGTCAGATGGGAAGAGAGGAGGAGGAGGAGGAGGAGGAGGAGGATCAGGGCAGTGCCAGTGATGCATTTGTTTATTTAGGCATGGAGGAGGACTATTGACATATGAGATTCTTCCATCTTGATCCACCCCTTTTTGTATTTACTTTAGTTTATTTGGCATTTGCCAGTGCCTAGTGGCATTCCAACATCTATGTAATAGATTTTGATTTTGATGACTTAATGAGAAATATGGTTTCGACATCTTGAGCTATTGCCCAATGCCTATCAAATTTCAATGCATCTATGTGTCTCATTGTGATTTGTGAATGACAAATGTGTAATCATTAATGTGTTTTGATTCTAATATCTATTGAATATTTGTAAATGTTCTAGTTTCTAAAGATTTTTGGATCTATATGTCTATATTTTTAAATTTTAATATATTTTTCAAAAAAATATTTATGTATATAAAACGTGTCCTTCGTGTCCTGATTCCGGGGGTCACTATGTCCGTGTCGGACACTCGTATTTTCGTCTCCTTCGAGTCCCGTGTCCTCATGTCAGGTGACTAGCTAGGCAGGATCTCGCATGGTGGAAGATGTAGGTTGTCCTTGCACCTGGGGTGCTCCTGACTTTGCTCCCATGTTGGTAGACGCGTGTTGACCGTTGAGAGACGTAATGCACTTGGGGTGCTCCTGGGTTGTACCCAATGGGTGGGAGACGCAGGTGGTCTGTTGGACATGAGATGTGCATCTGGCTGTGCTCTGTTAGATTATGGTAACTTCGGGATGCCCTCCATGGTTCAGATGCCTTACATGGAAGTACATTAGCTGCATAGGCATCAAGATGGAGTAGAGAGTGGGATGCACTCTACTCAGTGGCACGAGCCCAGTGGGGGCTGCATGTGGAGCTTCAGGGGGGATTGACCTTCGCATGCATGAGTAGTGCATGATCTGTCAGCATTCAATGACTGCATGCAAAAGTGACCTTTTGCATGCATGCATGCAAAAGTGATTTTTTGCATGCACCAGGAATTAGGGTTTTGGCAAACCTAATTCATCGGTGAGATTATTTATAGAGGTAGGGGGTCCCCAGATGAGGTTACTTAGTTGTATCATCAGAGAGAGATACTACCAGAGTGAGGAGGACGAATCTGCACATGTGGGGCGACTTTCTGAGATAGAGAGGAGTTGCTGCAGGAGCTAGGAAGGTCAGATCTGAGCTAGATCAGTGACCTTCAGTTCCAGAGAGGCTAGATACTTGTTCTTGTGAGCTGAGAGAGCTCAACAGTGAGATTACTGTGGAGATTGGAGGAGGCCGAGTTCACTTGGAGGAGGACGTTTTTCCTGAGGGAGGAGAAGCTCGTTGTGAGCTAGATTGACCGATTCGAAGTCTGTGACTTCCAGGATAGCCTTGCCTCAAGATTTGAGGAAGGTTAGGGACGATCGGAGCTCAGATCTGTTGAGATCTGGACCAGTACGAGCATTTGACATCCAGAGGGGAGGGTGCACTTGTGCATGCAGAGAGGGCCGATTTCATCAGTGGGCAGTCTTCAGAGCGAGCAGATCAGAGCAGAGAGATCTAGAGGAGGCAGATCTATCAGAGGCATCGTCAGAGCACTCAGATCCAGATTGGCAGTTAGGGCATACTTCTTCAGTGCATGCATCGGCTGGATGCATGCAAATTAGAGTTTGTCCTGTTCAGAGGGATTGAGTTACCGGCTGAGGTAATTTTGTATTGTACTGTCTTTTATACTTCTATATGCTCTGGGCTCGAGAGAGAAGATAGCCCCATAGTTAGCTGGTTTTTCCCGAAAGGGTTCCAGGGTATATCTGTTGTCTATGTGGTTGATTGCATTTATGTTCAGTTGGTAAATGCAGATCTAGTTGTTTGAGTTTATTTCTTTATGAGCATATATTGATTTAGAGACTCATACCACTTGAGATCTCAGGGCGATCCAGAGGGAGTAGTGAACTCTGGATCTATATATATTTACAGAACTGTGGGTAAGAAAAGGGCGTAAACAGTGGGCTGTTAGGTGCCCAAACAGTGGTAAAAAGAGGGGCCAAAGAATGCCCAACACTTTGGGAAAAGTGGCCCAAACAGGGCACACCTAGAGAAGCCCAAAAAGGCGAAAAAGGGAGGAGAAATGAACCAATAAATCAAGAGCTCATTGAGCAAAAAGTAAATGGAAGAAAGGTGAGCAAAGAGAAGGATGAAAGAAGCTAGGACGCGAGCAAGAGATCTAGAAGAAGGGGAAGGTAAGGGCCAAACAAGGCCAAGGAGAGGAGCCAAAAAGAGGAAAAAATAAGTTCAGGGCTTCTCAAAGTAACCAAGTAACCAAAAATTTTGAGTTTTAAGATGGAAAATAAGAACAAGAACTCCTTTGGGCTTTCTTAAGATGAAAGACTTGAGTTTTTGTAGATCCTGCAATTACAAGGAGTTAGATCAATCCTGAAGATGAAGCATGGGCTCAATGCAGCTGAGCTCTTGCCCTTCTTCACTTTAAGCAACACCTAATCACAACACAAACCTCAACCAACAAGTGAGAATGGAAAAAAAGTGCTAGTATGCTCAGAAAATTAGATCCAAATCAACACTTTGTAGAACTGAGTACTAATGTCCATCTAGATGTTAATCAACTAAGCATAATTAACCAACTTAACAACTGTAAATGGCTAATCTTTTGTGCTTCAGGAGCCTTCACAAGCTAGCAATTTTAAACCAGTAAACACAATGTAAAAATTGAGAGATGAGTTAGAGAAGATGTCACCTCAACAAGAGATGAAATCACATCCACAAGTAAGAGCTCATGGACCTCCAAAGTCGATATCTTTATTAACAATTCAAAGCAAAAGCTGATACAATTTCCTCAGAGTGATCTTACTCAAAATTATCCATCCTAATGGTGAAGCAAGCACCCATATTTATACAAAAAAATAGAGATCTAATGAACCAATTCGAACTCCATGGGAAGCTACGGCCATGAGGGCGCACCTACCAATCATATGGGAGTTTGGTGCTTGATTGAAGGAGAGAAAAGCGTGATTGGTAGTTGGTGGGGATGAGGTGGAACCTCTCTCCATTGGAACCCACGCCCACCTTTGTATTACTCGCCCATCATTAAACACGTGAGCCAAATCTATGTGAGGGAAAGGCCCACGCTTGATAATGCTCACGTCAACCTCTTATTGCACCTTGTATATCCAAACTTATTATAACATGGTTCACTATTTCTTTTAAGTGGTCGCCCACCACACTTTGGAGCCATTCGCATGGGGAGGGAGTTCCTCACGTGAAGGAGGAATCCATACACCTCTAAAATTAATCCAATTTTTCAGTGCTTTGACTTTATAATATATGCTTTTCTCTTCCAAGGTAGTCGTACACCTCCTTAAGACCATATGCCACCTTTACAAATCTTTAAAATAATCATTTTGTCATTTTTTGATTTTTGTCCTGATGTGCAATTTGTGTTTTTTTTGGCAATTAAATGCCAAAATGATGCATTTTTAGCCAAAACTCCCCCAGCGGTAACGTAATAGCCCGGAAACTGAAGAATGAGGGTGCTAGGGTAAAGAGGATGCTTTGAGCGTCAAAACGAGCCTCCCCACGCCAAATTCCGCCTCCGGATGAGGTTTTCATCATACTCTAAAAAATTCCATTTAAACCATTAAAAAATGGTCTAAATTACGGAAAAAAATTATTTTTCTCGGAATCAAACGAAACTCCTAGGGGACCTAGTGCATGTTCATATGACTCAATCGACATGGCTAACACGTAAAAAATCCTAGATGCAAGACTCTAATAACCACCTCAGGTTTTTTACCACCATGGAAAATACTCCAGCTTTGGAGGTTTGAGTGAAAAACTCAGGGATTATACGCCACTGATGAGTAGCGCATAATTCCTAAGGAAAAAACACTCTAGAGTATCCCCCAAATGGCTAAACCTAAGGATAGTAGAGTCTTTTATAAAAGGACCCTGTTTAGACCAACTTTTTACAAATTCCCCATGGGGGTATGAACATGCAGTTATTACAAATGGGGCAAAATTGCCCTGAAAATGACTTCTGAACTTTTGTACACTGATGATGAACATGAATCATGTTCAATAAACTGGCGGCTCACAAGAAGTTCAACTATTGTACAAAATAGCTGGTAACAGGATGGAAGTTGCATCAGATGGATGTCAAGACCGCCTTCCTCAATGGTGTTATCGAGGAAGAGGTATATATTGAACAACCATAAGGGTTTGTTGTCCATGGAAAGGAGTCTCACGTATGTAGGTTGAAAAAGGCCTTATATGGACTCAAGCAAGCACCTTGTGCTTGGTATGGACAAATAAACAAATACTTGGTGAGCGTGGAATTCACCAAGAGTGATGCAAACCCCAACCTTTACTACAAGGTTGTGGATGATGAGCCACTGATTTTGGTGCTTTATGTTGATGATCTGTTTCTCACTGGGAATGATAAACTTATTGTATGGTGGACGAAACTTGCCTCTGAGTTCGAAATGAAGGATCTTGGATTGATGCATTACTTCTTAGGATTAGAAGTATGACAGAGGCAGAAGGAAATTTTCCTAAGTCAAGGAAAATACACAATTGATATTCTAAAGAGATTCAGAATGTTGGACTACAAGTCCATGGTCACTCCGATGGATGCAAATTTGAAGAAGCTGAGGGATTCTGCTTCAGATACAAATTTGATTGATCCCACTATGTATCGCCAGCTGATTGGATCCTTAATGTATCTGACGAACACCAGACCAGATATATGTTTTGCTGTGAATGCTCTCAGCTAGTTCATGTGCGAGTCGAGGCAGATTCACTGGGTTGCTGCAAAACATGTGCTCAGATACTTGCGTGGCACTGTGGGATATGGCCTAAGAGATGCTACAGAATGTGACTTGAGATTGCAGGGATTTTCAGACTCAGATTGGGCCAGATGTGCTGCAGATAAGAAGAGTACTTCCGGATGTTGCTTTAGTTTGGGTTCTGCAGTGATTTCCTGGTGCAGCAGAGGCCGAGTATATGGCTGCTAGTACAACAACTCGAGAAGCAGTATGGCTTCGAAAACTCCTTGCGGGATTGTTTGGCCAGATTCCAGAGACAACTGTGATTCACTGTGATAACCAGAGGCAGATGTCAGTGAATCCCGTATTCCATGACAAGTCGAAGCGTATAGCAATTCGGTATCACTTCATTCGTGATATGGTGCAGAAAGGTGCGGTTGAGTCACAATATGTTCCGACAGATGACCAGACTGTAGATGTTCTTACCAAGACTCTTTCGAGGATAAAGTTTGAATACTTTCGTGGAAGACTTGGAGTAGAAGAGAACGTGTTTCTCCTTGAGAGGGAAAGATGACATGGAGATGTTTACTTTGATTTCACCCATTTACCTCTACTCGTCTAGGTTCTCAGCTAGGCATGGGAGGATCCCATTGGCAGATGAGGCAGACAAGTAGTAGATGGTTGGGTGAAGTTTGATTCCACACAGGTGCCTCTACTCGTCCAAGTTCTCAGTCAGGTATGGGAGGATCCCATCGACAGATGAGACAGACAGGTAGTAGATGGTCGTGTGATGCTTGCACAAGTACCTCTACTCGTTCAGGATCTCAGCCAGGTCTGGGAGTATCCCATCGGCAGATGAGACGAACAGGTAGTAGATGGTCGTGCACCTCTGCTCGTCCAGGTTCTCAGCCAGGTATGGGAGGATCCCATCAGCAGATGAGACATACATGTAGTAGATGGTAAAGCTTATTTCTCAGACCTCCAGGTAGAATGGAGAGGCTACTCTTGGACTCACCGAAGGATTGGTTGACTTCTCGATCATCTCTATACAACCTTCAGTATGTATAGAGATGATAGAGACAATATAGATGTACAGATGAAACCTAGATGATCGTGATGCTGATTATGACCGTATCCGAAGAATACCTTCCTTGTTGAGAGGGAGTGTTGGAAATTGTGCAACTTCGGAAGTTATTATTAATATATTTTAGTGTATTGATTTGTACCTCCTACGGGAGATGATTTTGATGTAATTAATCATGTAAACCCTTGAAAGAATCAATGTAAACCTTGGGGATAAAATACACAAAGAAAAGAATTAAATAAACATTATTTTATTTATCCCCAAGTCAAGTCGGCCCTATTAGTTAGACAAGTCTGCCCAATTAGGGAAAAAGCCAGTTTGGCATGTGTATAAATAGAGAGGAAGTTTACCTCATTTGGTCATTGACTCAACCAAGCAAGTTCGCATCACTTGGAGAGAGATTCGCATCTGCAGCTAGGAGAAGCATATTTTGGGGTTTCTACTTGGAGAATTCTTCTAATTTCTCTCTTTCATCGTTGTACTCTGTTATAGAATTGTTCATCTCTATACGAAGGTTGTTGGGTTTTCTCCCTATTGGGTTTCCCAGGATAAATTTTTGTGTACTGTGTCTCTATGCTTTGTCTTCCTTCTAGTGATCCTATTGATCTTATGTAATTGAATTACATTGTTATAATTGTATGAAAGATTAACATGATGAAATAGACAAGTAGCAGATGGTAAAGCTTATTTCTCAGACATCCAAGTAGGATGGAGAGGCTACTCTTAGACTCACCAAAGTATTGTGTTATCACATATATAGTAGCCGGGCTACCATACATTATTTTTTTGTTTCCAGTTCACTATTCAGCCAGTTCCCTTGCATTGAGATGCTAGATGAGCATCTATTATGGATCACTATCAGATTATGGACAACAGTTTTCTTCCCCATGCCATGATTGAGTTTCAGGACACTCAGAGAGATGACCGATGTAGCCATTTAGCCATTTATACAGAGCAGTCAGTATTGCCCAGAGTTACAGCAGCAGTTTCAGAGGATAGATGTTGGTTCAGATGATGAGCATTCAGGTATATGACTCAGCAGGTATATTTTGGTGTTATGGTTATATTGCTTTTATATTCATTCTTGTAGGATGTCTTAGCATTTAGTATCACGATCTGGCGATCATATAGATATGTGGACCTGGTTGTACTTTTATATATATATCATATTGTCCCCACTCAGACTTAGAAGTTCACTATCCATACTCATTGGTTTTACCCTCCCTAGGGAGAATAGAGTTGATCATTCCCACCATACTTTGGTTTGCTAGTGTTGGTTTCATTACTCACTGTCTTCATCCATCCATTACCTACCCAGTTTGTTATTTACCTTGACCTACTACTTGACTGGTGGCATGGAGGACCTTTCCCCGCTGTAGCCTCTGTATTGGATGAGCTTCCTTGTTTATTGTGTCTCGACTCTGAGTTGGTGACAAAACTTACCTTTGGTGAGTTGGATTGTAGGCCTACATCATTCTGGTCAGTTGTCCCTATGTTTGGCACTGGCACGAAGTCCCCCTAGTCACTAAAGATGTTGTTGGCTAAACCTGAAACAGATAGTGTTGCCATGAATACAAATTATGAAAAAGGAAATGTTATATCTATTGTGAAAAGCCAAATGAAACTGGCAAAGAAATATGAAATGTTATATCTATTGTGAAATGTAAATACCCAGGTAAACAAGATGTCTAAAAAACACACCTGGAGGTGCTTAGGTAAACAAGTGCCTTAAAAACACACCTACAGCAAGAAGCCTTCATGAAATGTAAATCTATGCAATGTGTTTATAAACGCACATAGATCAAAGGCTATGGAAACTAAAGGCCCAAAAAGCAATGGAACTTAAACTCTATATCAAAAAGATTGCTGGCCTCATTTGTATTATGGATTGTGAGCATCTGCCAAGGTGAATAAACACTCTTTGAACAACTTACCCATTTGTGAGACACCACCATTCCCTGTGTTATTGCTTGTCCGGTATATGCTATGGTGTGTATTCCCTTTTCCATATCCAAAGTGTCACAGTGTTAAGTCAATAAGTCATCCCTTGGCCTAGCCATTTTTATTTTAGCCTTCAACCTTCACTAGCAAATTGATCACAACTATGAAGTGAGTATGGTCTTGAAAGTCTAGTCTGAGTTATAAATAATAATTAATGACCTTATATATTTGGATTTAGATCGCCAGTAATGATTACATTTTGTTATAATTGCTATTTGAATGGATTGTAAAGCATGTTTTAACCTTTGACACTTTGCAGCAGTTTGATGACAGTTTGAGTTATATTTTGGTCATGTTGACTTGGTCTAACCCAGTTTGACCAAAAGTCAACCTCAGGACATGAGGTGGCAGACCTCAAATGATACAGAGATATGATATATGGTCTGGTATAGGTCACCATGGTGGTTCTATGCAGTGGTTTCAGGCTAATGATGATGATTTGTGCTTTTCAGCACTTTTACAGATTATTATTATTTGGTCTGCCGGATATGATGAGTATTTATTTTTGACCATGCAAAGGTCTATATGGTGTATGAGTACACATCTTAGATGGATTTGGACCTTCTGAGTCCAATAGGACAGTCCGTTTTCAGTTCCGGGCAGTTACAGTGATTTTCAACCTCAGTTGGCTATCCTAGTGCAGTTTTGGCCTATCAGAGGCCCTGCCAGAGCAGAGCAGAGAGTTGATGAGTTCACCTAGGGCGCTGTGCATGGAGGGGGTGGTCCACCACTTGATATTACCATATTACCCCCCTCCTAGAGATCCCACCCCCTCCTAGAGAGCCTGGTGGCCTCACCTTGACAACGCAGGCACTCCAGGAGGCAGTTTGGGCATGTTCACATTTCTTGAGGCAGTCCAGAAATGGTGAAAATGGCTACTGAAGGATTCGATTTGGGCTACAGAGGCAAAGTTTTGGGATGGGATGATTTGTGATGATGAGTGGGATGTCTTACACACCTTCTCCAACAATTTCAGCTTCCAGTGGGACCCACACCCATCACTTATGGCATTTTATATTGATTTCTGGAGCCTCCCAAGGCTCACGACTTTCCCAGAGAGGCACGATTTGGTGTCTAGCTTATTTATTTTTGGATATTGTGCCATGTTGATTGACCAAGGGTGTTAGAAATTACCCCTTGGACCCACCATGAGCTAGATCTTATGTTTTATCATTCACTTTTGGTGGGACCCCCTCTCCTTGGGCGATTTGGTCCATTGATGTATTATTTTATTTGTGATCCATGTATTGTATTGTTGAGCTCATCTCAACCATTGATTAGATCATTTGATCTTTTAATCTTAGCCACTTATTCAAAAAGTGGTTAGGATTATGGCCTCTCTCCATCCTATTTAAAGGAGAGAGCTTTTCATTGTAAAGGGGACTTTTGGCTCTGGATTATTGGAATAGAAAAATACTATTGCATCTATCTGTTGTGTTGTGGTGAATGCTTTTGGAGTTTGTTCGTTGATTCTTCCTTTGCACTGGGTTATTGGATATTTATCTTGCTATCGATTTTGTTCCATGATTTTGTCATCTACAGGTGGAGGCCGAATTGGTTTAAGGAGGATGCATTGGTAGGGGAAGACTCTCCCTGCTTCTTCTTTGGGTTTCTTCGTCGGTAACAAGGAGTATTACTGTCTTAGTACCTTCTATTTCATGTTATCATTCGCTTATACTTGTATTTCCTCCATGCTTGATCATTCTGATTGAATCGAGTTTCCTTG
This sequence comes from Larix kaempferi, assembly GCA_027924585.1. Lineage (NCBI taxonomy): Eukaryota > Viridiplantae > Streptophyta > Pinopsida > Pinales > Pinaceae > Larix > Larix kaempferi. Next base: position 2,903,211 of record BSBM01000275.1, on the reverse strand, counting down.
GTTTGACAGGTAGAGGAGGGCGCATGTGTGGAGCTAGGGCATCAATTCAAGCAAGGCAAATCAAAGATCTCCCATTTGATCTCTGCGGGAACCTTCCTCAACAACAAGGCAACCTCATCCATTACTCAGGTATGATCTCAAGGTAAATTTCTCATTCCATGATCTATCCATTTGTCTAAGTAACTGAAAACCCTCATAAGTTAAAACCCTCATTTTACATTTTCTCAGATCTACTATGATCTACTTGGCTTTTGGGTAAAACATTTAAAACCTACCTCTATAGCATCCATGACAATTCGGATCTATAGTTTGGTGTGGATGGGCCTTCATCCGACCCATTTCCCAAGGCAAATTAGCCTCTCCAAGTGAGGTCGCACTTCTTGGATGGGTGAGTTTTGCTAGATCTAGCACCTGGGTAGATGAGATCCCACGTGATCCTTAATATCCACAGTTGATAACCTACCTATTATCACATATATAGTAGCCGGGCTACCATACATTATTTTTCAGATTCCAGAGCACATTTTAGCCAGTTCCTTTACTTTGAGATGATGAGATGAGCAACCATCTATGGATCACTATCATATTTTGGACAGCATATGTAGTCCCCATGCCATGACTGAGTCTCAGGACACTCAGAGAGATGACCGATATAGCCATTATACCATTTATGCAGAACAGTCAGTAGTGCCCAGAGTTACAGTAGCAGTTTCAGAGGACAGATGATGGTTCAGAGGATGAGCATTCAGGTATATGACTCAGCAGGTATATCATGGTGTGTTGGTTATATTGCTTTTATATTCATTCTTATGGCATGTCTTAGCACTTAGTGTCATGATCTGGCGATCATATAGATATGTGGACCTGGTTGATCTTATTATATATATATTCTACTGTCCTTACTCAGACTTAGAAGTTCACTACTCATACTCATTGGTTTCACCCTCCCTAGGGAAAATAGAGGTGATCATTCCACCATACCTTGGCTTGCTAGTGTTGGCTCCATTACTCATTGTCTTCATCCATCCGTTACTTACCTTTTAGTTTATCACCCTGACTTACTACTTGACTAGTGGCATGGAGGATCTTTTCCCCACTATAGCCTCTGTATTGGATGAGCTTCCCTGTTTATTGTGTCTCGGCTCTGAGTTGGTGACAAAACTTACCTCTGGTGAGTTGGATTGTAGGCCTAAATCATTCTGGTCGGTTGTCCCGATGTTTGGCATTGGCTCAAACTCCCCCTAGTCATTTGAGATGTTGTTGACTAAAACTGAAAGCTCATGTACTACTTATGGAAACTTCTAAATTCGCCCATGGAAACTAAAAAGGGCAAGAGCGATGAACTGCTAAAAAAAAATACTCCTTGAAGAGTATAAAAGAAAGGTCCAAAAAGCAATGATTCTTAAAAGCCATATCTAAACAATTGCTGATCTTATATATGTATGAAAAACATGCCCTGGATGCAAGCTGCAACTAGTTGTGCTTATCAGCACACCTGAGATCCGAAGGGTTATGTAGGCCAAAAAGGCCATGAAATGAAATTGAATGATCCTAGTGAACCTGGATCAACTTGATATAGACATGAAGCCTAAGTTGAATAAGCACTCTCTAAACAACTTATCCATTTGTGAGACACCGCCATTCCCTGTGTTGTTGCTCATTCAGTATATACTATGGTGTGTATTCCCTTTCCCATATCCAAAGTGTCACAATGTTAAGTCAGTCAGTCACCCTTTGACCTAGCCAGTTTATTTTTAGCCTTCACCCTTCACTAGCAAATTGATCACAACTATGAAGTGAGTATGGTCCTGAAAGTCTGGTCTGAGTCATATAAATAATTAATGACAATATATATTTGGATTTAGATTGCCAGTAATGACTACTTTGTGTTATAATTGCTATTTGAATGAGTTGTAGAGCATACATTAACCTTTGACACTTTGCAGCAGCTTCAGATGGTAGTCTGAGTTATATTGGGTCAATATTGACCTGGTCAACCCTAGTTTGACCAAGGTCAATCACAGGACATGAGATTATTGGACCTTATGATGACATAGGGAGATGATATATGGTCTATGTACATGTACATGATGGTTCTATGCATCAGATACAGGTTTATGATGATGTCTATGGTTTTCAGCATTATTTGATCATTTACAGATTATTATTATTTAACCTGTTCTGGTATATTGGGTATATTATCTGATCATGCAGAGAGCTATATGGTGTATGAGTACACATCTTGGATAGTTTTGGACCTTCTGAGTCCAATGAGATAGTCTATTTTCAGTTCTGGGCAGTTACAGTGATGATTTTGCCTCAGTAGGCTGTCCTAGTGCAGTTTTGGTCTGTCGGAGACCCTGTCAAAGCAGAGATGACTTATATTTGGTTCCCCTAGGGCGCTGATGATGGAGGGGGTGGTCCAGCCACTTGTTTTTACCATATTACCCCCCTTCTGGACACACTGGTGCCCTCACCTTGACAGCGCGGGCACTCCAGGAGGCAGTTTGGGACAGGTACACGCTTCCCGAGGCAGTTTTGGATTGGTAGAAATGGCTACAGAGGAATTCGATTTGGGCTACTGAGGCAAAGTTTTGGCATGGGATGATCAATGATGATGAGTGGGATGTCTTCCGCACCTTCTCCAGCAGTTTCAGCTTCATCGGGGCCCACATCCATCACTTATGGCACTTTCTGATGATTTTTGAGGTCTTTGGAGACCTACGATTTGTCCATAGAGGCACGATTTGGTATAGTGATGACTATTTTATTATTATTGTGCTATGGGGATTGACCAAGGGTGGCTAAAATTACCCCTTGGACCCACCATAAGCTTATTTTTATATTTTGTCATCATGATTTGGTGGGATCTCCTCTCCTAGGGCGATTTTATCCACTTATTATTATATTTTATGGTTGATCCATGTATTTTATTGTTGAGCTCATCTCAACCATTGATTAGATCTTTTGATCTTTTAATCTTAGCCACTCATGTAAAAAGTGGTTAGGATTATGCTCTCTCGCCATCCTATTTAAGGAGGGAGCCTCTCATTGTAAAATCATCTAGAGATTTTTGGCTCTTGGCTCTTGGAATAAAATTTCTATCTTTTGGAGTACATGCTTGGGTTGGAGTGGATGTTGGTTGTTTTGATTGTAAATGCTTTTGTCCATTGCACTGGAGGATCTATTGTAGCTATCTTGCATATTTGCCATATCTTTTTACAGGTGGAGAAGACTTCTTCAACAAGTGCGAATTGGTGGGGAGGCTTGCCCTTCAAGCTTGGAGGAGGACGTTTTGGGTTAAACAGGGAGTGGTTTTGTCTTTGCACCAACTATTCTTTGCTTATCTCTTTCTTGCTTGTATCTACCTTCAACATGTTAAACTGATTGATGCTTTGCTCCTTGGTTTTGATAGGTTAGAGGGACACATATGTGGCTTGGAAAAATCGATTTGGCAAGAGGGCTTCAAAAATTCTCCATTTGATCTTTGGCAAAAGTAATCCTCATCTCAACTAGCATTCACCTCTTCATCCATGTATGCTCCAAAGGTATGATCTTCTTCTTCTTTGAACCATCCATAATTTCTAGATCATAAAAACCCTAATTGATCAAAACCCTCATTTTTGGTTTTTCTTAGATCTACTTAGATCTAGCCTTGCTTTTGAAGAGATATTAAAAACCCACCTCTATAGCATCCACCCCTAGTGGGATCTACAGTTTGGTGGTGATTGGGTTAAAATTTACACACTTTTCAAGGCAATATAGCCCTCTTGAACCAAATCGCCCTTCCTTGGAGAGGCTTGTTGGGTTAGATCTAGCATATGGGTAGGTGAGATCCCACTTGATTTGCAATCTACACACTTGATAACCTACCCCCAGACTTTTACTTTGGTGATTTCTACCTTGTGGGCATCATTCAACATTTTAAGGGATTCAAACCCCCTTTTGAACTACTTGGCACCTTAAAACTCAGATCTAGTAAGATCTAACCCTTGGATTGACTGATTTTCTAGATCCACATAGATCGGTGCATAAGCTACTTGGATCTACGGTTTGGTGGCCATTGGACTTGATTTGGCCCACCTTATCCATCTTTTAGCCCTCCTTGAGCAAGGTCGCACTCCCTTGGGTGAGTGAGTTTTCCCACTTTGAGGACGTGGGTGGTTGAGATTTTTGTGGATTTGGAACGGGCATATCTCGAAACATAGGTCTAGAGTATCATTTTGTGACGATCTGCCTTGGGGGTAACATTCCTTGTTTTAAGGGATTATGGTCCACTTGGGTCATTTCATGAAAACTTAGATCTAGCAAGATCCAACCACACAATCTCACTTAGCCCACTTGACTTGACCTCTAGGTGTCCCGATCTACACTTTGACATACCTTTTGACTCCATTAGCCCATCCAACAAGGCACTAGTCCTCCTCAAAGCAAGTCGCACTCCTTGGGAATTGTGTCAAACCTTAGATCCGGTATATGGGTACTCCTAAATTCAACTTAGATCCATAGATCTACTCATTACATATCCTCTAGTGCCAATTGCATCCCTTAACTTCACCTTGTGGGTCCACTTTAAGCCTTTTCACATATCCCAAGAAAGTAGGACCCACTTGTGTAGCACATGGTACTATACCTTGTCATTATACCTAATTATGTGGCCTAAATCATACATTGGTTGAAACACTAACCATCTCTCAAACCACCTTCAACCATACTTTAACTTCTAGGTCCACTCAACCTTGCATTGGTTTCCGTAACTCATCATTTACTTATCCTTAGGAACCTTTGTTTGGGTCCAATCATCTGTGATTGGTTATAGGGTCTCTCCCTAGGTCTTGTTTCACCTTGATCTAAAGCGAAGAGTGCCTCGGTTGATGTGACTCCCATCTTGCATTGGGAACCGTGGCATCTCTTGGGTCACCTCTTTAGTTGCCTACCTCCTCTACCATCCCGGATGGGATACCACTAGGGGCAACTACAAGTTGTGTGATAACACTACCCTTAGTGTTTCACCTTGTTGATTTATGCCTTGTGGGCCCCATTCCTCATTTTGAGGGTTGAGCCCCACTTGGGTCACTTGGTGATGCATTTCAATCTCAGATCTATTGAGATCTAGCCATTGGATGATCCTAATTTTCAAGACCCACCTAGCTTTACACCTCAACATCCCTGATCTACAGTTTGGTGGACATCCGACTCCATTTGGCCCATTTCCCAAGGCACTGATCCTTCTCCAAGCTCTCACGACTTTTCTGGGTTGTTGAGTTTGCTTGTGGTTTGGTCTTTGTCTTACTGCTTGAACACCTAGACATTGTCATATCCACTCATTAAGCTTATGTTTGGTACTAGTTAGCCCCAATTTGGTCCTTAACTACCTTGCATTGGACATTTTTCCCAAGGCAGTGGATTTTCTCATCTTTGACTAGTACCCTGATCCTACATCTTGTTTTAAATCTCATAATTCACTCACATAACCAAGTTGGACCAAATCTACATTGCTTAAACCTCCTGATCCAACCCATTACTCATCTTGTGACTTCATCCATAGATCTAGGGTTTACCATACACCTTACGTACTTCATCCATACTTGATTTGATCTGGTTTCTTGGTTTGATCTCTCCTATTGGGAGTAGATCTTTGTCTCCCCCTTTGTTGTCTTGGGCTAGATAACATAAAGTGAAGATTGCATCGATTGGCGTGACAACCATCCATTGGGAGTCGAGGCTATCTTGGTTGCACCTCTTTGGTTGCCCATCTCCTCTGCCATCCATCTTGGATCCATCTCTAGGGGCAACTACAAGTTTGGTGATAACAGACTGGTTGAGTTGATGCATGATGACACTTCTCGAAGGACTGAGACTGTGTTGACAACCTTCAGTATGTATAGAGATAATCGAGACAGTATAGATGTACAGATGAAATCTAGATGATCGTGATGCTGATTATGACCGTATCCGAAGAATACCTTCCTTGTTGAGAGGGAGAGTTGGGCATGAGAATGCCTCAGCTATGCACAGATCAAAGCATGGTTGCAATATGTGTTGAATATGTATGTCTCGCATCCGACGACATATTTAATTGTGAAGTTTAGAAAAAAACATAATTAAAAAGAAACATATAAAATGCTAATTACTTACCTCTTTCTAATAGATAAAGGATTAGGGTCTTCCTTAAGCAGACATCTCCTTGTCTTTGAGCAAATTTGAGGGCATTTTCTACTGTAGAGCAATGCTAGGTGTTTTTAGGGGGGTGTGGAGGAATTGCTTGATGATGAGGCATCAACAATAGCCTCCTCAAGTGGACATGCCATCTCTGCATCTTCATGCAACATTCCTGTTCCTCTAGAGGATATTAATGATGTTCATTGTGGAGCTTCAGAGCTTGGATGAAGATATTTTTTGATGATGTGTGATGTCTCACTTGCAATGAATCTTAGGCTCTAAATAGTACCCAGTAGACTGATGAGATGCTCATTTTGCACGTAATGTTTACTTAACACGATGCTAATGTCAATGATCACTCTCTTTTTTGGCTTTATTTCCAAATTTATGAATGACAATCTAAAATTTTTGTCTCATGTTTTTTTCTTGCATACATATACAATATATTTGATGGATCCCAGCCGTAGTGTATCCAAGTTGTTCAAAAAATCTATTGCATCCATTCTGGTTATCATATCCATACCCGTGCAACTTAGTTTGTGGTGCCTCAATTGATTTACCTTTCCATGTTTTGGAGTTCAATGATTTACAATATAGTTTGTAAAGATCATGGCTGCCAATTTTTTTTCTCGTTTTCTTTGCCGAGGGACGGATCCGTTATCCGTTTTTAAACTTTTTATCTCCATAGAACATATGTGTCTAGGCTAGAAGTAGGATTCATCTAAGCAGATTATGAATTGCACTTGGTCACCTTTTTAAATTTGTGTTTACTTTCATTCCACAAATACATGGTCATGCAACTGATGCAATTGAAAATAAAATTGTAGCTAGTCAAATTTGCTCATCAAAAGCTCAGACTAATTGCTAGAACTTTAAAGCCAGCTGACTTCCAAGTGTGAACTAATAATTAATGTAGTGAAACATGGCCAGTCCACTCGGAACCAATTGAGTTTCACTTGGTTTGGTGAGAAAACGAGCCATCTGACTACCCCATCCACTATCAGAGCTGAACCCAGTATCAGGTCAGATCAATGGATACTGGAAATGGTAATACTGAGTATTGCTGTGGACTACTGTACTAATTGCTCACTTTTTGTAAACAGGAAGTATTAGATGTCAAAATTGTCGCCTTCAACCTCCCGAGCATTGTTATGATTATTATGATATGTTTTTGAATATTTTGTTGTCAGTTCTTGGCACTTGCATTAGGAGTTAGATTAAGAAGCTAAAACATATCCACCTGTTCAATTGCCTACCCTGATTCTTGGTGACTAAGTTAGAGTGCAGTTTTTAGAGCAACACTATTATTTCCTCATGCTTGTATGCCACTAAATCCGTGTGAGGGACTGATTGCTTTTCTTGGTTTGGTTTCTCAATTTTGATTTTGTAGCTTTGGGCTTTTCTGACTGTTTTTAATAATTGTATTCTCTCATCATTGACCTTGCACATTGCTATTTTTGCTATCTTATTGCTCAAGTACGGAGCATTGGCTTAGAATTGTAGTCCCTTATTGAGTCCATGGATAGGAGTTCTGATTCACAATCTGTGTCAGTGGAGTCTTTCATTCTAATTTTTGCCTTTTTCAAAGTTGTGCTTTTCATTTAATGCTGGGCAAAGATGGATAGTTGTATATTAAGGTAAATATTTAGCTTGAGTTTTGTTTGTTTCTTTTCAGTTGGGACCATTCGATATCTCAAAGATGACAGAAGCATGTTTGATACAGCTGCACAGAAGTTACATCAGTCGTCTAAATGCTCTGATACAATAGCTGCAATCGTTACTGCTTTGGGCGGTCAACCAAGTGCTGTTGGAATTGTCAGATTGTCAGGCCCATCAGCAGTTGCTATTGCTACAATAATATTTAGACCAGCAAGGAATAAGAATAATCTAAAGTCACTTTCATGGCAGCCAAGAAGTCATTTTGTAGAATATGGCACTGTTGTTGATGCGAATGGAGATCTTGTGGATGAGGTAGAGTGTTCTAACCTTTTACATGTAAGGGTTAGTTGCAATATAAGAAGATCATTTTCTTGTTATGCAAGTACAATAGTTTGGACAGTAACATGGATGATTGCAATTTTGTTTTGTGCAATACTTTGGGTTATTTTGCAGTTCAGAATATTTTCTCAATTTGAATTATTCAATATTGTAATTTAACAGAATACTTGTTAACTTTCTGAACATGTCATCCCTTTTTGTTCTCACTTCTACAATTTACCAATTGCAATATTAAGAAGCTTGCAATCTACTATATATTGCATATGAAGCAATTTGTGGCCTGAATAAAATGAGATCTATGGTTTAAATTCTTACACCGAGGACATGGACAGAAGGCCTCTTGGAGAGCTCATTATGTGCACTTAAATCTATCTTTATGATTTAACTTAAAGCCATCTTGCAGAGCTCATTATGTGCACTTGAATCTATCTTTATCAGTTGACTTCATTAAGATTTAGATATTGCAAAATATTTAGCAAAAGGAAATTGACTGAATGTGATTGAGATTCAGGAGTGTTGGGAAGAATTGAACCGAATCAAAACCAACCCAAATTCTGCAATGAAGGAGATAAACAGCACTAGGGTAGCCGAGAGATTGTTGGATTTTTAGTACCTCAGAAAGTGTATGGCAGCAGCAAATAGAGGTGACATGTGCAGGTCTGTACAGCAGCAAGGCAACCCTTCTCCAGCAGAGTTCTGTACAGCAGTACAACAGTTCCCTACAGCCCTCCTGCAATTCCATACAGCATTAATGAGGGAGCATGAGCATTTATGGAGAGAGATAGAGGGTGCATGGATGTGCCACCCTCTGTATATCTAGTGTAGATGCCCTTTATATTTAACAGTTCAAATCTATTTCTGGTTTTTCTTTAGTTAGAATATGCATGCATTAAGTTTCTAATTTAAATTTGCATGCAGCCTAGCTCAATTTAATGAGGTGCATGCAGCCTAGTAGCCAAGGCACAGATCTCAAGGAAGATGCATGCTTGCATGCCTCAAATTATCTCCAGTTTCATGCTTGCGTTGTGAATGTGTCCAGATTCATTGTACCTACTCTTCTCAATCTATAAAGAGAAGGCAGAAGTGTAGGTTTATTAATTCAGTTTTCAAAGTAGGAAGCAGTGGGTGAAGGGTAGAGTTTGAAGCTTTCAGTGTAATAACTGTTTTCAAGATTAATAAACAGTGATGTGATTTGAGTTTTAGATCTGCGTGCTTGCTGTTAATTTCTTCAGCTTGATGTGTTTCAGTTCCTAGAAAAAATCGGATTGCAGTTTTGATAGAGATTTCAGTTTTCTGTTTTTCTAAGTCGGTAGGTTAGAAATCAGCCTAGGTCTGTTACCATGTGTTGAGGATTTTTAACATGGTATCAGGGCGGTTTGCTGAAACCTTCTAGGAATCCTTGAATGGATAGTAAGGCTGCTACTTGTGGGAGGGAGCTGTAGGGAGGTTTCAGGGGTGTGTCATGCTTGAGAAAAGCACAGTGGACCTGTGATAAGTTTTTTTTTTGCTTTTTTAAGTTGCTCATCTGTTTTGTTTACCATAATATTCTAGTGCAGCAGTATGGCTACATTTAATCTCAGATATATAGACAAATTGAAATGTCCCTATAACTTTGTCCCATGGAAGTATTGGGTAAAGATGTTGTTTGAGGAGCATGATCTATGGGACTTTGTTGAGAAAGTAGTTGTAGAGCCTATTGATATCGTGTTGTTGGCAGATCATAACAAGAAGATGGCTAAGGTCAAGCAAATCATCCTCGACTCTATGAAGGATCATTTGATCCCTCACATTGCTGAGAAGACCATGGGAAAGTACATGTTTGATGTTCTAGTCACTCTATATCAGAGTGAGAACATCAATCGGAAGATGCTGTGGAGAATAAGCTTAGAACCACACGAATGAGCAAGATAGATATTGTAGCTGCATACTCCATGAAGATTATCGAACTCCATGATCAGTTTGCAGCAGTTAGAGAGAAGGTCAAGGGTGAAGAGTTAGTACCCATTACATTAAATGGGTTCACTTCTTCTTGGCAACCTTTTGTCTGTGGGGTTTGTGCCTGGAAAAGGATTCCCACTTTTGAGAGGCTATGGGATGATTTCATCCAGGAGGAGAGGAGATTGAAGATTGTTGCAGGTATGGGGGAGGAGGAGCAGAATCTTGCCCTCATCAACAAGATGAAGAAGGGAAATAGGAAAGGAGGACCTAGTAGGGGTTAGAAGAGCAAGGAGGAAGAATTGGATTCTTTATGTCAGGGGAATAAAGACATTAGCCATATTCAGTGCTTTAGGTGTGACAGGCGCAGTCACTATGCTTCCCAATGTCCTGAGAGGAGGAAGGGGAAGGGCAAGCAACAAACAATAGGAGTTTGTAGGAAGTGCACAAGTTTCAGGTGTAAACAAGTTGGCTGTCATGTTCGATACTGCATTTGCTATGGGTGTCGTGTCTTTCGATGAACATAGTTTCAAGTGATAGATGTGTTATCACACAACTTGTAGTTGTCCCTAAAGGTATCCCATCCGGGATGGTAGAGGAGACGGACAACTAAAGAGGTGACCCAAGAGATGCCACAGTTCCCAATGCAAGCTGGGAGTCACGACAACCGAGGCACTCTTCGCTTTAGATCTAGACAAGATAAGATCAAGGGGGAGATCCTATAGCTAATCGACAGAAGACTAGCCAAAGCAAAGGTTCCTAGGGAAATGTGAAAGTTGAGTTACGAAAACCAATGCAAGCTTAGGTGGACCCAAGGGTTTGAGTATATGGTTGAAGAGGCTTAAGAAGTGACAAGTGTTTCAACCAATGAATGATTTAGGCCACCTATGGAGATCAAAGAGATAGATCTAGTACCATGAAATACACAAGTGGGACCCACTTCCTTAAAGTATGGAAATGACCCAAATGGGACCCACAAGGTGAAGTTAGGGTTAGAATGGCACTAAGGGGTGTTTGATGATGTAGATCTATGGATCCAAGATTGATTTAGACACACCCACATATGGGATCTAGCACATGACACAATCCCCAAGGAGTGCGAATTGACCCAAGGAGACTAGTGCCTTGAAATGGGGGGGTAAATGGAGTCCAAAGTATGCCAAATTGTAGATCGAGATAGTTAAGGCAATTATCAAAGTGGGTTTTAAGTGGCATGCCCCAAGGTAGGCTAGATCTCCATAGATCTAAGGTTGAAAATGCATCACTCAATGACCCAAGTGGGGCACAACCCTCAAAATGAGGAATGGGGCCCACAAGGCAAAAATCAAAGAAGTGAAGCACTAGGGGTAGGCTATCAAGTGAGAGGAGTTCAAATCAAGTGGGATCTCACCTACCCACGTCTTGGAACTAACCCAACTAGCTTCTCCCAAGCGGTGCGAATTGCCTTCAAGAGGGCTAGGTGCCTTGGAAAATGTGTCAAATGGAACCCAATCACCACCAAACCATAGATCTGAATTGCCGTGGATACTATAGAGGTGGGTTTTCAATATCTTTCCAAAAGCCAAGCTAGATCCAAGTAGATCTAAGAAAAACAAAAATAAGGGTTTTGATTTTAATGGAGTTTTTGACCAATAGGATGGATAGCAAGCGAAATCAATATGTACCTTGTAGATCTTACCTCAAAAGCTTGCGGCCTCTTAGCATATGGAGAAATCTTGCCCTAGTTACAATTCCAAGCTTGATCCAAGTGTCTTCAACCAAAATCGTCCAAGCCCTAGGAGGAGAGATGTCTCATGAAAGCGTGTAAATCAAACTACATCAAGTTAGATTTGATCCACAAATCCATAAGATCTAAGCATGTCATATCAAAGAAGCAATCAATGGACAAAGCACAATTGAAAAACTCCCTCAAGATGAAAACGTTTTGCCCATGGGGGATGTGAGCAACCCCTACAATCTTCCCATTAAGCAAATCGTAGCTAGCTTCAAGCAATTCGGCCTCCCTTCAATTGATGTCAATTTCACCTGTAGAAGCAAAGAATGTCTAGAAACAAGATGCAAGAACATATACAAGAGTAACCCAATCAAAGCTAAGAAGTAGATCTCCAAACTGTTATTTTCATTCCAAGTTTTCCAGAGCCCAAAGGTGAGCTAAACAATAGGGGGTCTCCTCCTTATATAGGATAATAAAGACCAAAACCCTAGATCTCAAAACCACTTTACAAAACATAAAGATGAGTGGTTGAGATTAAAAGATCTCATAACATAATCAATGGCTAAGATGAGCCTAACAACATAACACATGGATCACTCAATACAAAGGTGACTTCATAGCTAAGAGATACAAAGTGAGGGTGACGTCATCCTCTAGAGGGGGAAAAAGTACATGGGCCCACCTCATATGACTAGGACATGACTCATAAAGCTCATGGTGGGGCTAGGAGGCATTAATCCTTGCTAGCTCATCCCCATGGCACAATAATATAAAATAATATGTCCAAATAATACAAATGATCAAAATCTGTCCTCAAAATCTGTGAGAGACATGCAGTAAAAGGCCTCCTGTGGCCTTTGTGGACCCCACTGATTGATGAAAACTGGATGGAAGATGGGGGGTTCACCCTAGAAGACCTCTGTGAAGACCAAGTGCCAAAACCTTGCCTCAATTGCCCAAATCGAATTCCTCAGTGACCCTTTTATTCCATTTTTAACCTGCCTCGGTAACTGTGAAGGTGCTAAAACTGCCTCCTAGGGCACTTGCCTTGTCAAACTGAGCCCACCAGGCTCTCCAGAAGGGGGGTAGAATGGTAATATCAAGTGGCTGGACCACCCCCTCCTCATATAGCGCCCTAGGTGAATTGGCCTCTCATGGCCCCTACTGGTCAGGCTGGGAAATCGGCCCCAAATCTGGTCAACAAGTGGAAAACTGCATCTATCACTGTCAGAAGTGCCCAGAACTGAAGGATAAGTGTCTCATTGGATCCAGAAGACCCAAAACTACTAAGAATGTGTACTCATATACACCATGGGTTGCCCTGATGGGCTAACTGTAGGGTCCACCATATATGGACAGTGCATAATCTGATGATCTGAAGTAATAATAAAACCAACTGAACTGCATCAATCACCATCTGAATCATATGTCCATCATCTAGCATCATCATCAAGAGTATGTGGGACCATCAATCATCATCAATAAGCATACATGGCCCACATCATTACGAATCCCAAGAAATGACCATAGTCAAACTGGGTTTGACTAGGTCAATATACAACCAAGGATAAATCATATCAATAGACTAAGACATGTTCCTCTAATCATACTCACAGCTTAACTTAAAGTATAAACATCATTTAGTGGCACTAATCATGTTTGCATATTCCATTGTTATTTATAATTACTTGCACAATAGCTTAAATGACAAACTCACCCATTGGACATGGTCTAACTGCTAGATAAGGATGACGGCTAGGAACAAGGCTGGGCAAAGGGGTGACTTGTCTAAACCTAACTAAAAGACACTTTGGATTGGGAGAAGGGGGAAGCAACACTCTGTGCTGGACAAATAACACGGGGAAGGGCTGTGCCTCACAAATGGGTAAGTTGTTTAGAGAGTGCTTATTCAACTTAGGCATCATGTCTACATCAAGGTGATCCAAGTTCATTAGGATCATTCAATTTCATTTCATGGCCTTTTTGGCCTACATAACCCTTCGGATCTCAAGTGTGCTAAAAAGCACAACTAATTGCAGTTTGCATCCAGGGCATGTTTATATATACATAAGGTCAGCAATCGTTTAGATATAGAGTTCAAGAACCATTGCTTTTTTGGACCTTTCTTATACTCTTTGAGGAGTATTTTTAGCAGTTCATTGCTCTTGCCCTTTACTCACGTGTGTTCAAAAACACATTTTAGAATTTATAGTTTCCATGGGCGAATTTACACAAGTTTCCATAAGTAGTACATGAGCTTTCAGTTTTAGCCAACATCTCAAGTGACTAGGGGGAGTTCGTGCCAGTGCCAAACATCAGGACAACCGACCAGAATGATTTAGGCCTACAATCCAACTCACCAAAGGCAATTTCTGTCACCAACTCAGAGCTGAGACACTAAACAAACATGGATGCGATCCAACACAAAGGTAGTAAAAAGGGAAGTCCTCAATATCAGAAAGTCAAGAAAGACAAGTCGAGGGTAAAACCAATATAGGAAGGTTATGGATGGATGGAGTCAAGTGAAAATGGTGCCTAAGCTAGCAGACAGGTAATGTCAAGAGCTCTGAAATGTGCAGATATCTGCTAAGCAAGAATAGTAGCCCTGCTACTATGATGTGATAACAGGATGGTATGTGGATAGTGGAGCTTCTAGACATATGACTTATGACAAAACTATCTTTAGCAAGTTTCAAGAGCAAAAGGGAGGACCACATGTGGAGTTGGGTGATGATGTCACATATCTTGTGAAGGAATTGGGCTCCATATCTTTCCAGATGCCTTCAGGTGATGTTCTTGAGCTAGATTCTATCTTATATGTTCCTGAGTTAACTAAGGGTCTTGTTATTACATATATAGTAGCCGGGCTACCATACATTATTTTTCTCATTCCAGTACACTATTCAGCCGGTTCCCTTACATTTGAGATGCTGAGATGAGCATCTATATTGGATCACTATCAGATTGTGGACAGCAGTTGTATTCCCCATGCCATGACTGAGTCTCAGGAGACTCAGAGAGATGACCGATATAGTCATTATACCATTTGTACAGAGCAGTCAGTAGTGTTCAGAGTTGCAGCAGTAGTTCCAGAGGACAGGTGATGGTACAGGTTGATGAGCTTTCAGGTATATGACTCAGCAGGTATATCATGGTGTTATGGTTAGATTGCTTTTATACTTATTCTTATAGCATGTCTTAGCACTTAGTGTCATGATCTGGCGATCATATAGATATTTGGACCTGGTTGATCTATTATATATATTATATTGTTCCTACTCAGACTTAGAAGTTCACTATTCATACTCATTGGTATGTATCCTCCTTAGGGAGAATAGAGGTGATCATTCCACCATACCTTGGCTTGCTAGTGTTGGCTCCATTATTCATTGTCTTCATCCATCCATGGCCTACCTTTTAGATTATCACTCTGACTTACTACTTGACTAGTGGCATGGAGGATCTTTTCCCCACTGTAGCTTCTGTATTGGATGAGCTTCCCTGTTTATTGTGTCTCGGCTCTGAGTTGGTGACAAAACTTACCTATGGTGAGTTGGAGTTCCTTGGAATTCCCCCTAGTCATTAAAGTTGTGTTGTCTAAACCTGAAACTTTTAGTGCTGCCATGAATACAAAATCTGGAAAAATGAAATGCTATATCTTGTATGAAAAGCCCATTCATGCAATGTGTTTCTAAACACACATGAATGAAAGGCATGCCAAATGAAAATGGCTATGAAAATAAAATGTTATATCTTTTTGGAAAATAAATACCTAGGTAAACAAGCTGTCCATGACACACCTAGAAGTGCTCAGGTAAACAAGTGCCTTAAAAACACACCTGCAGCAGAAAGCCTAAAGAAAAAATGTAAATCTATGCAATGTGTTTGTAAACACACATAGATCAAGGCTATGGAAACTTCAGGCCCAAAAAGCAATGGAACTTAAATGCTATATCTAAACAATTGCTGGCCTTATTTGTATTATGGATTGTGCGCATCTGTGAAGGTGAATAAACCCTCTTTAAACAACTCATCCATTTCTGAGACACCACCATTCCCTGTGTTATTGCTCATTCAGTATATACTATGGTGTGTATTCCCTTTCCCTTGCCAAAGTGTCACAAAGTCAAGTCAGTCAAGTCATCCCTTAGCCTAGCCAGTTAATTTAGCCTTCACCCTTCACTAGCAAATTGATCACAACTATGAAGTGAGTATGATCCTGAAAGTCTAGTCTGAGTAATAATAATAATTAACGACACTATATATTTGGATGTAGATCGCCAGTTATGATCATTATGTGTTATAATTGCTATTTGAATAAGTTGTAGAGCATGTATTAACCTTGACACTTTGCAGCAGCCTTGGATGATGGTCTGAGTTATATTTGGTCTTGGTTAGACCTAGTTTGACCATGGAGGACCATGGGACATGAGATGTTAGACCTTATGATGATATGGATAGATGATATATGGTCTATGTACACATACATGATGATTCTATGCAGCAGCTACAGGGTTATGATGATGATTCTTGGGGTACAGCAGTGTTTGGTCATTTATAGATCATTATTATTGGCCTTGTTCCGGTATATTGGGTATTTATTTTGATCATGCAGAGACTCATATGGTGTATGAGTACACATCTTGGATGGATTTGGACCTTCTGAGTCCAATGGGACAGTTTGTTTTCAGTTCCGGGAACTTACAGTGATGATTGAGCCTCAGTAGGCTGTCCTAGTGCAGTTTTGGTCTGTCGGAGGCCCTGTCAGAGCAGATGTGATTTTTATCCGGTTGACCTAGGGCGCTGATGATGGAGGGGGTGGTCAAGCCACTTGTTTTTACCATATTACCCCCCTCCCGGACACACTGGTGCCCTCACCTTGACAGTGCAGGCACTCCAGGAGGCTGTTTGGGGTAGTTTCATGCTTCCCGAGGCATTTCAGGATTGGTAGAAATGGCTATTGAGGAAATCGATTTGGGCTACTGAGGCAAAGTTATGGCATGGGATGATCAGTGATGATAGATCGGGGTCCTCCACACCTTCTCCAGCAGTTTCAGCTTCATCGGGGCCCGCATCCATCACTTATGGCACTTTCAGTGGATTTCTGAGGTCTTTTGAGGACCACGACTTGACTATGGAGGCACTATTTGGTACATTCATGATTATTTATTGGTTATTGTGCTATGGGGATTGACCAAGGAGGGATAAAATTACCCCTTGGACCCACCATAAGCCTCCTATGATATTATGTCATCATGATTTGGTGGGATTCCCCTCTTCTAGGGCGATTTTGTCCACTCACATAATATTTTATTTGTGATCCATGTATTTTATTGTTGAGCTCATCTCAACCATTGATTAGACATTTGTATCTTTTAATCTTAGCCACTCATTCAAAAAGTGGTTAGGGTTTTGGTGCCTCTCCTTCCTATTTAAAGGAGAGAGCCTCTCATTGTAAGGGGTCTTTGGCTCTTGGATTATTGGTATAGAAAAATATTCTTGTGGAAATTCTTGTGGTCTCCTTTGCATCTGGTGTTCTTAGATGGTGATTGGAAAGTCTATTGCAACCTAGCATTTGGAAATTGTGGTAAGATCTATCTTTTTTGGAAATCATTGTTTGTCTACAGGAGGGCGACTTCAACAAGGGCGATTTTGCAAGGCTTCTTCAAATCGACTTTCTTGGCATTCGCTTGTATCAGGGGGTTATCATTAGCTTCATTGTGATCTATGCTATCTTTCTGTTACTTCTCTTGTGGCATTAGTCTTATCTCTTGATGCATCAAATCTGATATTGTTGACGTTTGTTGTGCAGGAGAGAGGGCGCATTGGCTTCTTGGATCAAATCGACTTGCATAGAGTACTACCACAAAGCTTCTCAAATTGATCGGGTTTGCATAGATCATCATCATCAAGGCATCTACAAGGTTACCCAGGTAAGATCCACAAGTTTGTTTCTCTTTCCTTTATCCAATCCATTGACATAGCTCATAAATTGTTAAAACCCTAAATATCTTAAAACCCCCATTTTACATTTTCTCAGATCTACTTAGATCTAGTGGGTTGTTGGGCATAATATTGAAAACCCACCTCTATAGCATCCACGGCATCCCGGATCTATAGTTTGGTGAGGATTGGCTTCCGTTTGACCCCTCTCCCATGCCAACTTAGCTCCTCCCAAGCAAAGCGCACTTCCTAGTTTGAGCAAGTTGACCTAGATCTAGTACATGGGTGTTTGAGATCCCGCTTGATCCATAATCTACACATCAAATAACATACACCCAGATTGTTACTTTTCTGAAATTCACCTTGTGGGCCCTATTCCACATTTTAAGGGATTTAATCCCCACTTTGGACCATTAGGTGTACTCAAACTCAGATCTAGAAAGATCTAACTGTCGGATTACCATAAAATTATAGATCCATACTCCTACCTGACCAACCTACCCGGATCTAAAGTTTGGATGCCATCCGACTTGTCTTGACCCCATTTACCCCGCTTTTAGGCCTCCTTGGGTAAAGTCGCACCACCTTGGAGAAGTGAGTTTGTCCACTTCTGGGACGTGGGTACTTGAGATTCTTGCAGATTTGGAACGGGAATAATTCAAAACCTAGGTCTAGAGTGTCACTTTGTTAAATCTTGCCTTGGGGATAGCATTCCTTGTTTTAAGGGATTGTGGTCCACTAGGGTCAAACCTAGATCTAGACACATTCATCCATCAAGACCTCTATTGCCCACTTGTCCCAAGCACTAGGAGTCCTAAACCACAAGTCAACCCTACTTTGACTCCACTTCCCAATTCCCAAGGCACTGGTTTCTCTCCAAGTTAATTCAACTTTCCTAGATTGTTGGATTGACTTGTGGTTTGACTTTTGCATGGTGAACTAAACCCTTGAAGCTATCATGTATCATGGTCAAGCTTGTCACTTGTACTAGTTAGCCCCAATTCAACCCTTAAACTACCCTGCATTGGACACGGTTCCCAAGGCAGTGGATCTTCCAACATTGAACTAGTACACTCATCCTAGATCTCACTTCAAACATTGTAAGTCACTCTCACATCAACTATGAACCAAAGCTATACCTATTGAACCCCCCACTTGGCTTGTGACTTCATCTTTAGGTCTAGGATAAACCATACACCTAACTTCACTTAGAAATACCCTGATTTGGTGTCTTGGTTTTGATCTCTCCTGTCCGGAGTAGATCGGGTCTCCCCCTTTGTTGTCTGGGCTAGATAACATAAAGCGAAGATTGCCTCGACTGGCGTGACAACCATATATTGGAGGTCGAGGTGATCGTGGTTGCACCTTTTGAGTTGCCCTTCCCTATTGCCATCCATGACTGGATCCATCCATAGGGGTAACTACAGTTTAGGTGATAACAAGTCTTATTTTAGTTTCTTGCATGACAAATTTACTATGTTTGATTGAGTTTGATGGTCATCAAGTCACCTTTAGAGACAACAACCATGGGTCTAGTCAAGTTTTGGCCAGAGTGAGAGAAGGTGGCCTTTATAGGCTACTCACAGATCTAGTTGAGTAGGTATGGAAAGAAGCTGTGATGGAGGAGTGTGACTCCAACCCTGAGGAGAGAGTTACAAAATCGACTTAACTATGGAATTAGTGACTAATTCCATGATTACAACTGATGGAAGTATGGAAGAGTGCCAGTATAAGGTTGTTATAGAAGCATTCTCTCAACAAGAGAGAGTTGACCTTGATGAGACTCTTACTCCAGTTGTCATAGGATTCTCCTAGGAAGAGGGAGCTTCCCTAGATGAGTTGATGTATGCACCGCCATTTTTGGAATTCAGTATCAATGAATTGGCACTCATGTTGGGCCTTCTTGAGTTTAGTTTAGATTTCAGTTTGTTATTTAATAGATTTGATACACTTGTCTTGTCCCTGTATACATTAGAGTTCATTATTGTAGAAAATTCAGAATAGTTGATGATGCGGTGTGAGAACCAATGAAGATGGCATGAAGGGCAAATAAGGCTGACAGGTTGTTGATGCAGTGTTCCTTGTATAGATGATTTTTACCTTGAAGATTTTGAAGAGAATTTAGAGTATAAAAGGAAGTAAAGATCCAGATTCATGTTTCTTCAAGTTCGTTGATGGTCAATTGTTTGACCAAGCCTGTAGTAGAGGGAAGATTCTAGATGTAGGAGTATCTTGTGTTTGGTAGAGAACACTTTCCTCGGTAGTGTTGGATTTTCACTACCTCAAAAAGTGTATGGCAGAGTGCCATTAATGGCAACAAGGAGTAGAGGTGACGTGTGCATATCTATATAGCAGTGAGGAAATCCTCCTCCAGTAGGTTTTTTTACAACAGTACAACAATCCCTACAGCCCTCCTACAATTCCATACAACAATAATGAGGGTGCAGGAGCATTTATGGAGAGAGATAGATGGCGCATGCATGCGCCATCCTCAGTTTAGATGCCCTTTATATTTAGTAGTTAAGATTTATTTCTGGTTTTGCTTTATTTATAATTTGCATGCATTAAGTTTTTAATTTAAGTTTGCATGCATCAGTTAGGTAAGGTACATGTATGTTAGCTCAGTTATGGAAGTGCATGCTACCTAGTAGTTAAGGCACATATCTCAAGGAGGATGCATGCTTGGATGCCTCAAATAATCTCAAGTTAAGGCATTGTTGTGCATGTGTCCAGATTCATAGTACCTACTCTTCCTCTCAATCTATAAAATATAACGCAAAGGTGTAGGTTTATTAATTCAATTTTCAAAGTAGGAAGCAGTGGGTGAAGGTTAGAGCTTGAAGCTTTCAATGTAATTCCTGTTTTCAAGATTAATAGATATTGATGTGATTTGAGTTTCAGATATGTGTGTTTGCTGCTACTTTCTTCAGCTTGATGTGTTTTAGTTCCTAGCAAAAATTAGATTGAAGTTTTGATAGGGATTTCATTTTTCTATTTTCCTAAGTAGGTAGGTTAGAAATCAGCCTAGGATTGTTACCATGTGTTGAGAAATATTAATAGAGAGGCACAACTAGAGAGAGAAATAACCCAAGCGCAAGATAAATCGAACTAGAAAAAAGAGAGCACAATGCTTTATGGTGCCCTTCGGCTAAATCACTTTTATAAGAATGAATGAATGATCACGATATATGAAAATACAAATAATAATTGTGTATTTATACACAACTAAAGAGGTAAGAGCGCTTTCACCAAGGAAGGGTTATGGGCATACATTGAGTTGACTAGGTCAACCTTAACCAAACCTAGAAATATAATATATAATTACAAATAATGTTGGTTGTGGCCAAATGTGAAGATTACACTCTTAATTCTAACATTACCCCTTGAATTGAATAGGGGGATGTTGCCGCCTAATCCACACTTAGGTGAGAAAAATATCAACTCAGTGGGCGTGACCTTTAGGGACAAGCTCAGGTTGGGTGCTACAATCACTACAATACTCAATCACTCTGTTTAGTTCAACTCCTAAACATAGCCAAGGGAGGTAGACCCTAAGAAAATAAACTAAGGATGAATAAACTATAGGAGTTAATGTAAGTACAAAAAACTATTTTGGAAATAAAGCACGCAAAGCAAATCTAATCTGAGATATAGCAATGACACAAGCATTTAGATCTACAACTTATAAACATGTAAGATTCCCTGCAAGTATGATATTCAAAAGGACCAGTGCCTGAAAAGAAAACAGATCTACAAGATAAAATAATACCATGATAATTGGAAACCTTTGCTAGTCTATTTTTTATTTTGCAATCCTTTAGTTAGCTAATGACTGAAAGGTACTTGCCCTAGATAGCCTTCTGGGCCCCAATTATGACACGACCTTAGCTCCACTGCTAGCCATCATCCATAGGTGCAGCGGAGTTGCCACAATATTACCTTTTTAGGGCAAGTAGGCTTAACCTCCTGATTCAAGGATTACCTACCCTCGCAGTCACTAACCAATTTCAAGGATGGGGAGCACTTGTTTCAAATCTTGGGGGTAGCCTTCAGGTGACTAGACTTCCTAGGCTCATAACTCAACATTGGTGGCTATCTGACAAGAAGCGTTAAGGCTTCTTATAGTTTTGTCACACACATTAGAGTCGATACACCAGGGAAGACATGGAGGCCATGCTAACAAAGTGGTCACAGAGGAGGAGAGTCCTTGAGTCACTTATCCGTATCCAGATCAACAGGGTTTGTATCATGAAGCGTGGAAGGAGTGGAATAAGGACAAGGTCAACATGTGGAAACCGAAGGGCCATGTAATGATCCAAACAACACTGTGGAGACCTGCTAGAGCACAACATGTATATAAACCACAAAATCACATTACATATGCTGCTATGCTAATGTTCTACTCATCTACTTATCAAATAATTACAAGCTATAGGACAAATCTACATGAAGTCAATCCATCAATATCACCTATAATCTTCCATAAACATAAAATCCTCAGGACACTCTGTCTGGTACAATTGTTGAATGTAGGATACATCATGGGCACCGATTCTGAAGCTCTGTAAGCCAAGATCCAATCCTTTGCCCAGTAATGGAGAATTCCACTGTATGCAAGGTTCCAAAATATATTTGAAGGGATCCCAAAATTAGGAGGTGAATAACCTGGGTAGTATACTCTGGAAGTTTGCCCACTCAACTAATCAGCCAAAATCTCAACAACTGAATCTTATCCATCTGTAGAGTGTGCTCTGCCTATGGGACTCAATGCACTGGCCATGCTGAAAATCTAGTCTGCTCTGACAAAATGAGGAGTGAGTCCCCTCTCAAAATGTGTGATAACATCTGGCTCCATGGGGGACAAGTGCTCTAAGGGAGAGAGTGCTTGAGAACCTCAACATCTTTGGTTCATAGTATCCCTCTATGGACAAAGTACTTGCACCTGCAAAATGCCAACACTATACCCCTCACACAGGCTAGTTGTTAGTACTCGATATATTTAAAAATAAAGGAAATAAAACTTGAATGAACTGAAATGACAAGCTTAAATTAAATGCTCAATTTTTTTTTAACTAATAGCTGAAAGTAATACATTAACTACTGCAACACACACACAAAGACATGAAAGCAACACACGTGGAAAAAAACGAAACTAGACTAGGAAAACACAAAGCACAAAACTTTCCTATACTAACGCGTCGAGAAGGAAAAGACATTCTCAATCGATAGGGGGGAATAATGTTTCAACAATCTACCATCGACGAGTAAATCTAATTCTTCATGTTATAATATTTCCAAGCACACTGATCCCTTTCTTGCTTCTCGAGACACTTGATATGGTCCCATTTATTACTGTTCAAACTAGCAGTCTAGGATTTGTAGCATAATGTGGTGCAATAAGCTAGCAAGTGGTAAGAATGGGAGATATCTAAACCCAATGTCACCTCAGCTTAGTCTCTCAGCTACTTCGGGTAACTCCTAAACCCAGGGGAGAGCCCTATCAAGATACCTGCAATCACCAACAAACAAATACCTTTCTATAACCTTTATGACAGAGATCAATGCCTTTATATGGAGTCAAATGATGAGATAAGAAGACTACTAGATCTACTGAGGAGTTAACTCAACCTACTACTTATCCAGCGCAATAGATAAGAAAGATTTGCAACGCAATCTCACGTTTCCCAATGCATTTCACACAACCCAAGGGACACCTCAGAAAAGTGTGCCCTCAAGAGGAGATGGACAAGGAGGTTAAGGCGAGGTCACAGATGGCCTCAGATGTAAAATGCTACCTAGGGTTTTGAAGATATGACGATTTCACGTTTCCCAAGGTAGGTTGGAAGATGAGGACGCCTTTTTGAATCTATGGATACATCACCTCGGGCGAAATTGAGGGGTAGACCGGATTTAGCAAATTCTGAATATTTTTAGGTTTTTGAATTTATGTAAATTTTTAGGGCCTTTTTAACAATATATGATTTTTAGGGTTTTTTATACATTAAATGAGGACGCCCTTTAGGATCGACGGATAAATCCACTAGGGCGAATTTGTAGGGAGAAGCAGAATTACAAACTCAGCTATTTTTGGAGTTATGACTTTTCTAATTTTTAGGGTTTTGGAATTTTTCAGATTTTTAGGTCTTTTTATGCATAAAATTGCAACCACAAATATAATACAATAAACGCTGAAAAATAAGAAAGGGGATATGATTTTTGTCTCAATCCCTAGGGTATTAAGAGATCTATGGTTAACGTCCCTCTCTTAAGATGTTCCTCTAGCACTTGTAAGCTAGGGTATCACCTAGCAACCTCTAGAGTCTAATAGGTGAGCCTAGCTAAGGCAAATGGAGAAGTCCAAGGCCCCAAAAGCAACAGGAAACCCTTATGCAAGATATTACCTTCATACACAATTGATAGAATATTGGTAAAAATCCCTAGTTCAAAGAAAATGCAGCATAAAACTACCATTCAATCCACATGGTAACATTATTCGCCAACATTCAACAAGAGATGAGCAAAGAAGACACCTTTAGGTCACACTTGTTCATGTGTTATTCTAACAAGTCTAACATCAACAGTAGCATGTGCAAGAAAGAAGCCCTAGATTATCCATCCATCCACCATCAAGCAACGAAGATCATCCCAACAGAAGAGAGCATCACCAAAGAGACTAAAAGAGTAGGAGAAAAATAAAATTTTCATATTAGAACCATTGTTGTACGATTTTACAATAAGTGGAGGATGTCTATTTATACTATTTCATCCTTGAATATTAATTTTGAGCCTACAAGTCTTAAAAATAAAATAATAATATTTCTAGGGTAAATTTTGCATAATTAAGGAATTTTACCCCAAAACAGACAAAAATAGTAAAAATAAGCTAAAATAAGATGAGAAAGGCTTCACTGGATGAAGTAGTGAGCCGAGGGGGGGTGTCATGCCCCATCTAACCCCAAAATAATGCTTGTCCCTCAACGCTCCCCCTTCCAGGGCTTGTAGGCTCATATGCTGGAAGGATGACGTCATAGGCTAGTAGCACTAGACTAGGGGTTTCTAGATGCTGAAATAGGTCCAAGTGGGTGCAGAAGGTGTGCTAATAGGGGGTAACAGCCCCTTACAACACACAATCACCTTTGCATAAATAAAACCAGGATGGTCATGTGCCCCAGTGGGTCACCCCCATAAGCCCCAAAACACCAACCCATGGGCTAAAAGCCCTACATGGTGGGGACAT
Source organism: Larix kaempferi (assembly GCA_027924585.1). Classification (NCBI taxonomy): domain Eukaryota; kingdom Viridiplantae; phylum Streptophyta; class Pinopsida; order Pinales; family Pinaceae; genus Larix; species Larix kaempferi. The sequence goes on along the minus strand of BSBM01000275.1, from coordinate 2,878,222 downwards.
CCACAGACCGAAGGGGCAGTCAACAAAGCCACTAAGCCAAGTACTCCTGAGAGTGAAACCAAGGGGGCTGGCCATGACCAATCCAAGGGGTAAACAACCCCCAATCCAAATATCCATACAATAAAACCCACTTTGGCCTATACAATAATTTTTTTTGACCCCTTGCTCTAGGCTTAGCCTTGCTGGAATGTTGTAGCAGCTTTGGTGCGTAACACTGGCTCCAACTGTGGGACATGCGTTCTTTCCGAAAGTGTATGAGAACCCCGTAGAATCTTCTGGGAACCTGTAGACGTGCACAGACGTCAAATAGCAAAGGCATCAAATGCATTGGAGGCAGACACTTCCGCCCTGCCTTGTTCAAAATGAAAATGTTAATAACTCAAATGAAAAGAACAACAAATGCAATGCATAGGTAACATTAGATGCTGAACTCAAATGAAACTAAACCTACCTACCCTAATTATGATAAGAGATAAGGGTCAAGTGAAATCACACCACCATTGTAGCCACCTGAGCATGCCAATTCTTCTTCCTTTGTCTTTGGAGATAATCCAAAACACAATCACATCAATGATAAGCTGTGTACATACCAGTATCTTTGTCTGAATGGAGACTGAAGGATGAATGAACCTAGGAACCTAGAAGCCTTGAAATTCTTGCCATGAAGAATGATCACTTACGCAAGCTTTATCTATTCATGCCTGTACTGGGCTGAAGTAGACACTTTCCCGATCATATATCTGTTTTGCGATTTTTTTCGCATAGAATTGGCTTTTTTATTATGAATTTGGGAGACAACTTGCAAAGATGAGCCTTGGAAATTTTTAGGAGTATCTTTGAAGGTTAACTGAAATATATCCCTGTACCTTTTCAAGCATTCTTTTGGACATGCAAATATGTTGTTCATCTTTGTAATCATTATGTTAGTATCACCAATAACTTTTAACAACTTGAAATTGTCAGCCACAATATTCAGACCTTCAAATTTTAAGCGAAAAGATAAACAACAAATATCATAGCAAGGAGAAGCGAATACTATACCTGCCCACATACTTGTTCTGGTTCCATTGAAATGTGTCATTGAGAACTTACCAGTACCTGATAGAAAGGGTTGCTCAACTTCTGTAATACTTCTTGAGAGATACTATTGGGAATAATAATCATGGCTCACTAGAAGGAAAGGTAAACTCATTGGCTTAGCACCTGCAAAGGGAGTCTTTGTATGACACCCTACACCATCCTCAATGTTGGGAAGGCACGACTGAACTGAGCCCAAAGAAATCTCATCGGATATATGGATTCCAACGTCTTTCAAACTTTCATCATAATGGCACACCTGCATATGGTGATCCTCTGTAATAGCAACAGGATCCACATCCTGAGGTGCTTCATCATCGACTATAACTGCAAAAGGATTGATCCAATCTTCATTATCGGTGCAGCGAGGAGAAGGAACAATCATATCTTCGTCAATCGGGCTTTCATTGATTATGTCTTTGATATCCTTCCTCGAGGGGATTAAGACTTCTCCATATTGCTTCAAATCTGTGTAAAGATCTGGCTCGGACTAATACATACCGAGTTCTTTCTCTTCTATGAATGGTAGGAAAGGATCGGAAACAACACAACTTGGTCTTGAAGAATTGTATATCGGTGGATCCATGAACTTCCAATAATCTTCATCTTCAAGGATCTTGTTATTTTCCTCCAAGAGGCCTGATATATCATAAGCAACTGTGACCTGAGGGTAAGGAGAACTCACCGTTTCCTTGTGTTCTTCAATTTCTTCAACTAAGGCTTCTCGGTCTTCATTTCTTGCAGCTTGATCATATTCATCTTCAAAAGAACCTTCGCCTTCTGCCATAGGGCTTAGGATATCATCAACTAGATCCTGAATGAAAGTTTTAGAACCCCAACCCGGTTTCAAGCTTTCAAGCTTCTCTGCATATAGTTTTGCCAAAACCCCAATATGCACATTTTTCTCATAAAAATGACTTGACTTGAAACACATGAAATTCTTTTTCAAATATTTATAACTCAGAAATTTTAATTTGCGGCCTATAAACGCAAACTCATAAATTAAAATCAGCCAACCACATAATATTTTAACATAGAATTTTTGACCAAATTGGTCCAGGATAAAACCCCTAAGGGAAAACCTGACTGAGAGAGATTTTATTTTCTTCAGATGAATTATGGAAATACAACAGCTGTACTTATCTCAACCTCCTCGAAGTCTGTGCCCATAAATTAACACTGTACGAACAACATTAAACACAGTACGACCTCGAAATTCGTGCCAGATTGCCTCGAAAATCATGCCAAAACTCTGCTGTACGGACTGACATAAATCTGCCTTGAAATCTGTGTTGTACAATAGCAATAAATACTGTACGGACCAATCCTCGATTTTTGTGCTGTACGACTACATTAAATGCCCTTGAAATCTGTGTTGTATGGTACTGTACAGATCCCTGCTGTACGAAATCTATGCTGTACGGATTTCTTCTTGGGATTTGTGCCCTGGTTCCTCTCTTTGGAATTCAAGCCAACCTTTTTCTTTCTTCTTCTCGTGGTTGAAATCTCTTCAAACCCTTTCTCTCCTGTCTCTCTTTCTCTCCAAAACTTCTCTCTTGGATGTGAATAATGATTTAGGTTTGCCTTACCCAAGCCTTTCTGTTCATGGCAACTTCCTCTTTTTCATCTAATGGTCTAGATTAGATCAATGTTTGAAAAATCGAAATCGGACTCGGAATCGGTAATGAATCGGGCATAAATAGGTCAATTTGAATTTAATGAATCGGTTTGCTAAAAAATACATAAAATATTTAAATTTTTAAGAAAAACAACATTCTCAAGATTCTAATTCATGATTCCATAGCATTAGAAACAAAATATCCAATGTCTGCTCATGTATATACCATATAATAGTCAATATATCAAAATGGCACAAAGTTACTGTGCAATACATATCTAGGAGACTGGAACTGGAACAAAATACATAATCCATGAGGCCTATAGGCTATATGGCCAGTAGAGTCCAAAAAATAACATGTTATATAGTCAACTACATAACATAGTCAACTGTGTCTGTCATACATCATCGCTGATCAATCATCATGATCAAGCTCATCACCACTGCTACGGCTAGGAGTAGAAGTAGAACTAGAACAAAAAGAACCAGAAGCTGAAGGACTAGCAAAGGCATCAACATCTAGCTCAATCTCAGGCTCCTCAGGCTCAGGCGCACGGTCATCTACTACTGTAGTAGTAGTACTGGTTGAATGCCTACGTTGTCGTCGCCTTTAAGTACGAGGTCCTGGTCCACTAGTGCCTGCCGTGCCTGAAATATCGAGATCGACACCTGTATGAACTGATGGCATCGGCAATAGAGGATCTGAATCTATATGAGGCTGTAGCAAGTTCTCAATCTCAACATCCAGATCATCACCAAACTCTGGCTTTGCGCTCTCCACTACCCAATCTAAGGTTGGATCTATATCATCTAACAAAATAAGATCTGTATCAGGTCTTTTGTTCATCAATTGGTTGCGTCTGAGTCGCAGGTTGTATTGCACGAAGATTAGATCATTTAACCGTTTCTGCTCCAAACGGTTTCTCTTCTTCGTGTGAATCCGCTCAAACAAAGACCAATTGCACTCACACCCAAAAGCGCTGCAGGTTTGACTCAGGACCCGAATTGCAAACTTTTGCAATTGTTTACATTGACCACCAAATGCCTTCCACCACTGTGTTGCAAATGCAGAGAGTCAAGGCAGTAAATTCAGCAAATTAGATTATGAATTTGGCTAAGAAATTAAGAATAGAGGTATTTACAATTTAAACTTTAAAGTTAAACAACATAATTTAATAAAACAATGGAATTATTTACCTGGTTGGCCCTCATCTATTGCAATCTTAGCCACATTTTTGCCAAAGGTACCTGTGGAGGAACTGAAAGAGGTGATCTGCCGATGTATCTCCAATTGGGTCGCCTCATTTGGGACCATGCGCTCAAGGCAAGTATACAATCCATCCGATATCTTCCCACTCGGATCAACATCAACGTCATCTCTATAATGATACCTCGGGTTCAGGAAATACCCAACTGGATGTATAGGGCGTTGGAGTTGATTGTTCCATCTCCTATCAATGATCTTCCAAATAGGCCCATACTCTACTCTATCTTTGTATGCTGCCTTTATTTGCTCCTTTGCCTGATCCATAGCTTCATAAATGTATCCCATGGCCAATTTTTCCCCATCCACCAACCGCAACACCTTAACAAGTGGCTCGGTAATTGCCACAACCTCTGCTGTTTTTTTCCAAAATGAAGAGCTTTTAATTTTCTTCTTAATGTCTTTTCATCTTGTGTGCGAGCCCAATTAGATGAATTCCATTCATCACTTGAAAACATCTGCTCCAAGTTTTGTGCTTGGGAAAGGAGAGATTGCAACGTGAGGAAGTGAGTTGCAAATCTAGTAACTGCAGGCCTAACAAGCTCCTTTCCCCGTGTGTGTCTCCTCATCAAGCTCAATACCCAACCGTGGTTGTAGATGTACTTGGTGATGCTTTTGGCATACTCCACAATGAACTTGATCCAATCCTGTTTGCATACATCCTCAAGCATGAGGTCTATGCAATGTGCCGCACATGGGGTCCAGAATATGGTTTTATGTTTTTCCTCTAACATCTTACCAACAAGAACATAGTTAGAGGCAAAGTAACATGACACGTCCAAATAGGGCTTGTGTCCCGTATTCCTCGTGTCGGACACGACACGAGCCCTAATACGTATGCGACACGAAAATGTGCGTGTCGCAAAATCGTGACACGATCCGGCACGTGTCGCACACGAGCCATGATCGTGTCACAATTTTGCGACACGTGTCTTGTCAAAAGCGTTATACCGTGGGTTAAAGAATTGGCAAACCGTCGGTTAAAGGGTATGAGAGCTTGGGCCAAACCGTCGGTTAAAGGGTGTGAGAGCTCGGGGCCATCTTCATTATCAATTTGAAAGCCCGTGGAGGAGACCGAGAGCGTGGTTGGTTGCAAACTTCAGCAAAGAGCTCACGGTTGGTTGCAAACTTACAGTGTAGGTCCAAGCCTGGGCATGTATCCTCCCACTACAGTCACCATTTAGTAGAGGAAAGGGCAATTCTTTAAGGCTGGGTGCATTTCCCTTTGACAATCTTCTTACAGCAGGTCGTGGGCATCATTCTGGGCATTAAACAGTCAACTATAAGCATAGAAAAAGGGCCTGCCATCAGTGAATATCTACAACAGACCTTAACCATTATTCTGGGCATGTTGGGGCCTATCTCCTCACTGTCGGGTGCCTAAATTGCAGGCTGTCAACAATTTATTGGTTAGGATATGAAGTGGGGCTGAGGGACGAGTTTCTATGGTAATGAAATTCATCTCCAAGTTAAAGGAAGGCTGTTGTTCATAGGGAGCTGCCATTGGTCTTCTATTCTCAGGTCTGAGATCTCAGAATTACCTTCAGTTTGTATCTATTTCATTGCTGCTATATACCTTACATAATATAGAGACTGAGTTCTTATTACACGGTGTTGGTTGCAGCAAAGGTCCGAGAGCAACAGCATTGATCGTGGGCCAGCGCAACAGCATTGATCGTGGGCCGTGGCTCGTCGTTGCAGCATAGGTCGTGGGCTCAGTGGAGGGTTGCCGGTGGAGTGGAGGGTTGCAACAGCAGTGTTGTCGGTGCACGCAGTAGCAGTGTTGCCAGTGGAGTGAAATAGTGTTGCCGGTGGAGTGAAGCACGCAGTAGCAGTGTTGCTCGGGGCAGGTAGCGGCCCTGTGTATAACAGCAATGAACAGAGGTTCGGGGTTCCTGTTCAGGTAAGAAATTGTCATTTGACAAACTGTTTATTGTTTAAGTTTTTAAGTTTATAAAACGTTTTTATAATTTATAAATTATGAAATCAGAATTTTCAATAAATATAAAAAAACAACCAATTAAGAATTTAAGATTTTAATTTACTGGATTTCACATTTCAGGCAGCCACTGTGTGAGGGAAATTTGAAATAATGGCTCAATCTTCCAAGGCAGCAGGCAGAGGTCAAACTCAAAGAAAGAGCAGAAATATTTCTGTGTCAGCTGGTGGCAGTGCTCCAAGTGTTTCGAGTGATGTTTTGGGAGCTACTATGCCCTCAGGGCCTTCACATAACCTTGCTGCTTTAGCAAAACAACAGGCGCAGGAAAAAAAATACCTCCTATGGAAGTATGTAACCAAGAAAGAAGAACCTGGAAGTGGAACAAAGAGGGCTGTAGGAGGAAATATTTCTTGGTCTTGCAATTTCTGCAACGGTGCATTCAAGAGCACTTACTTCAGAGTTAAGGGCCACTTGTTGGCTCTTCCTTGTGGACTCGGACCATGCAGAGGGATCACTGCCAACCAAAGAAGACAGCTGGAAAAGGAGGATGCAGTTGGGTTGGGGAATGTGGTGGCAGCAAGTAAACAAATGTCAAAAAAAGATGATCCTCTTCCATTCTTGAGGAATACATCTAACAAGTTTGGGAGTGGGGATGAATTTCAGCCAACAAAAAAAAGGGCAACCCAAACTTATGGTCCAATGGACAAAATTTATCAAAAAGAGACTCGAGATGAGGTAGATCTTACAGTTGCATTCTATTTCTATCTCAACTTCATATCATTCAATGTTGCACGGTCTCCTTTGTTCATTGAGATGTGTCGAGCTTTAGTTGAAAAGGCTCCAAGAGGGTATGTGCCTCCAAGCTCAGAGAAGCTTAGAACCACGTTGTTGGTTAAGGCAAAGAAGGAGGTGGACAAAATCCTACAACCTGTCAAAAAATCATGGATTTCATCCGGGGTTAGTATTGTTTCTGATGGATGGACAGATACAGCACGCCATCCACTCATTAATTTCATGGTGTCTTCCCATAATGGACCGGTCTTCTTGAAAGCAGTGGATGCTCTCGGAAAATACAAGGATGCACAATATATGGGTGATTTGTTCATTAAAGTTATTGAAGAAGTAGGTGTTGATAATTGTGTGCAAATCATCACTGATAATGCACCTGTTTGTAAAGCTGCTGGCATGATTGTGGAAACTAAATATCCACAAATATTTTGGACACCGTGCATTGTTCACTCCTTGAATTTAGCAATTAAATCTATTGCTTCAGAGGTGATATGGATTGGCAATGTTATTGAGGATGCACGTTATATCCGCATTTTTGTACAAAACCATACCAATGCCCTCACAATATATAAAGAGTACACACATTTATCATTGTTAAAGGTTGCGGATACTCGGTTTGCTTCCTCATTCATCATGCTTAAGAGGTTGAGGGAGGTCAAGGCCGCTCTTGGGGCCATGGTTATTTCAGATCTTTGGTCTTTTTGGAGAAAGACGGATCAAGTTGCTTCAAGAAAAGTAAAGGAAACAGTGTTAGATGATGTTTGGTGGGAGAAGGTAACTGTTGTCATTGAGATCATGGAGCCTATCATTTCCTTGTTGCGGTTTGCAGACACAGACCAACCCATCTTAGGAGATGTTTATGAGGGGTGGGATTCCATGATTGAGTCCGTGAAGAACATTGTTATGCAGAATGATTTCTCTGAGTATGGGACATCATCAGAGAGCTTATGGTCCACCATACAGGACATTCTTATCTCCAGGTGGGATAAGAATTGCACACCTTTGCATTGCTTGGCACATTCATTGAATCCCAAGTTCTACAGTCAGGAATGGCTTAGTGGTGGGCCCTCACGCAGATTTGCTCCTCACATGGATATAGAGATATCAAATGGGAGGAAGTTAGCATTTAGGAGGATATTTCAGGATAGTGCATCCCTTCAGGAGGTGGAGGAGGGCTTCATAGAGTTCTCCACTGGCATGGGGAGATTTGGAGGGTATGATATGCTTGGAGACATGGGGGTCAAGAAGGCCCATGGTTGGTGGGCAACTCATGGGGCAGCATGCCCTATTCTATAACAGTTAGCCATGAGGATCCTTTCCCAGGTTACTTCATCCTCCTGTTGCGAGAGGAATTGGAGCACATACGGAAATTTGTACAGTTTGAAAAAGAGCAGACTTGAGCAGTCCAGGGCAGAGGCAATGGTGTATGTGCACACCAACCTTCGTCTTATTTACAGGAAGAGGCAAGAGTGGTTGAAGGGTCGAACAAAGATGTGGGATGTATTTCCTGATGATATGGGTTTGGATAACAATATAGAGTTGGCATTGACCAACTTGGATCTTACTGACCCAGTGTTAGAGCCATTGACTTTTGATGATGAGCTTGAGGGGTCATCCTCCACACCAGCAGATGCATCATCCAATCTTGGATTGGGTATAGAGGAGGCGGAGGAGAGGAGGAGGAGAGTGGAGAGAGCAGTGACAGTGATATTGATTTTGACATGGAGCAACAGGAGTTCGATTGACAGTGGCTAGTACCACTGATACTGATAGTGATCTAGTATTTACTATGTGGTATTCGCATTTTGCGTCTAGTAGTGTTGTAGTCTTGTAGATACTAGATTGTAGTCTGTAGTAGTATCTACTCCATTTTGTATTTGCCAGTGGCATTCTCTCGATATCTATCATCTATGTAATACATTATGATTTTCAGATTTTGATGGTTTAATATGAAATATCAAACATGCAGTTTATGGTTCAAACTCAAAGTTCATGATTCAATGTTAAATTTTATTTTTTAATGTTACTGTTCATTTTTCATTGTTAATTTTATTATTGATTCATCATGGATTCATGATTCATTGTAAAATTGGAAATTTCAATTGATTCATTGAAAATTTGAATGATATTAATTATGATTCAGATTGATGTATAGACTTTTAGTATTTTAGTTTTTAAAAAATGTGGATCTTTATGTATTTTTTTAATATATATATATATATATATTTATATATATATATAAAACGTGTCCCCCCGTGTCCTGTTTTCGGGGTCGTCGTGTTGCGCGTCGAATACTCGTATTTTCGTGTCCTCCGTGTCCCGTGTCGCAGTGTCATGTGACTTAGGTTAGAGGCATTATCTGTGATGATTCGCACAACATTAGCTGCCCCCACCTCCTCAACAATCTCATTCAAAAGATGAAATAAATCAGATTTGCATCTTTCACCTGATTAGATGCATCACATGATCTCAAAAACATGGTTCCCCGTGGGCAGGAGACAAGAAAATTTATAAGGTGTCGGCCCTTCTGATCTTTCCATCCATCCGACATGATAGTGCATCCTGTGTTTACCCATGAAGCTTTGAAATCCTTCAGGTATTCTTCTATGGAAACGATCTCTTTTTGCAAAAGAGATCCCCTCAAGTCATGCATACTAGGGCCTTTGAAGCCCTTACCAACAGCTACAACGACATCCCACATAGGTTGGTAATAAGAAGAGCGGGTAGCATTGAATGGGAGATCAACATCATACCACCATCTTGCAAAGTACTCATGGGAAATGTTATCACCTAAACTGTAGTTACCCCTATGGATGTATCCACTCATGGATGGCAATAGGGAAGGGCAACTCAAAAGGTGCAACCACGATCACCTCGACCTCCAATATATGGTTGTCACGCCAGTCGAGGCAACCTTCACTTTATGTTATCTAGCCCAGACAACAAAGGGGGAGACCCGATCTACTCCCGACAGGAGAGATCAAAACCAAGACACCAAATCAAGTTAATTTCTAAGTGAAGTAAGGTGTATGGTTTATCCTAGACCTTAGGATGAAGTCACAAGATAAGTGAGGGGTTCAATGAGTATGGCTTTGGTTCATTGTTGATGTGAGAGTGACTTATGATATTTGAAATAGGATCCAGGATTAAAGTACTAGTCAATGGGAGAAAATCCTCTGCCTTGGGAACCGTGTCCAATGCAGGGTAGTTTAAGGGTTGAATTGGGGCTAACTAGTACAAGTGACAAGCTTGATCATGATACATGATGACATCAAAGGGTTTAGTTCACCATACAAGGGTCAAACCACAAGTTAATCCAACAATCTAGGAAAGTCGAATTGACTTGGAGAGAGACCAGTGCCTTGGGAATTGGGATAATGGAGTCAAAGTAAGGTTAACTTGTGGTTAAGGACTCCTATTGCATGAGACAAGTGGGCAATTAAAGTCTTGATGGATAAATAGGTCTAGATCTAGGTTTGACCTAAGTGGACCACAATCCCTTAAAACAAGGAATGCTATACCCAAGGCAAGATTTGATGAAGTGACACACTAGATCTAGGTTTTGAATTATGCCTGTTCCAAATCCACAAAAATCTCATGTACCCACATCCTAAAAGTGGACCAACTCACTTCTCCAAGGTGGTGCGACTTTACCCAAGGAGGCTAAAAAGTGGGATAAAACAGTCAAGACAAGTCCAATGGCATCCAAACTTTAGATCCAAGTAGGTTGATCAGGTGAGGGTGTGGATCTATAATTTCAAGGCAATCCGATGGCTAGATCTTACTAGATATGAGTTTTGAAGATACCAAGTGGTCCAAAAATGGGATTAAATCCCTTAAAACATGGAATAGGGCCCACAAGGTAGAAATCAGAAAAGTGACAACTGGGGGTAGGTTATTGGATGTGTAGATTACGAATCAAGTGGAATCTCAACTACCCACGTACTAGATCTAGGTCAACCCACCCAAACTAGGAAGTGCGCCCTTGCTTGGAGAAGGCTAAATGCCTTGGGAAGAGGGTCAAATGGAGGCCAATCCTCACCAAACTATAGATCCGGGATGCCGTGGACACTATAGAGGTGGGTTTTAAATATCTTACCCAAGAAGCCACTAGATCTTAGTAGATCTGAAAAAATGTAAAAATGGGGGTTTTGATTAATTAGGGTTTTAAATGTTTTAGACAAGTGGATAGATCATGGAGATAGAACTTACCTTGAGATCATACCTGAGTGATGAAGAGAGATGCTTTGATGTTGAGGAAGATTCCCGCAGAGATCAAATGAGAGATTGTTGATTTTGCTTGCCAAATTGATGCCGTAGCCCACAAGTGCGCCCTCCTCTACCTGTCAATCCAAGGAAAATCGATTTCAATCAGAGAGGTCAAGTATGGAGGAAATACAAGTAAAATGTAATGATAACATAGAATAGAAGGTCCTGGGACAGTAATACTCCATGTTACCAACGAAGAGATCCAAAGAAGAAGTAGGGAGAGTCTTCCCCTACCAATACTTCCTCCTCAAAGCAAATCGGCCTCCACCTGTAGATGCAAAAACGTGGTACAAAAGATATGGCAAAACAAGATCTCCAATAACTCAGTGCAAAGGAAGAACCAACGAACGAACACCAAAAACATTCACGACAACACTGGAGATAGATGCAATAATAATTTTCTATTCCAATAATCCAGAGCCACCAGTCTCTTTACAATGAGAAGCTCTCTCCTTTAAATAGGAAGGAGAGGCATCAAAATCCTAACCACTTTTTGAATGAGTGGCTAAGATTAAAAGATACAAATTTCTAGTCAATGGTTGAGATGAGCTCAACAATAAAATACATGGATCACTAATAAAATATAATATAAGTGGACAAAATCGCCCTAGAAGAGGGGAATCCCACCAATCATGATGACAAAATATAATAGGAAGCTTATGGTGGGTCCAAGGGGTAATTTTAGCCACCCTTGGTCAATCCCCATAGCACAATAATAAAAATAGTCATCAATATACCAAATCGTGCCTTTATGGACAAATCGTGGGCCTTAAGAGGCCTCAGAAATCATCAGAAAATGCCATAAGTGATGGATGCGGGCCCCGATGAAGCTGAAACTGCTGGAGGAGGTGTGGAAGACATCAATCCATCATCACTGATCATCCCATGCCAAAACATTGCCTCAGTAGCCCAAATCGAATTCCTCAATAGCCATTTCTACCAATCCTGAAATGCCTCGGGAAGCGTGAAACTGCCCCAAACTGCCTCCTGGAGTGTCTGCGCTGTCAAGGTGAGGGCACCAGTGTGTTTGGGAGGGGGGTAATATGGTAAAAACAAGTGGTTGGACCACCCCCTCCAAACACAGCACCCTAGGTCAACCGGATAAAAATCATATCTGCTCTGACAGGGTCTCCGACAGACCAAAATTGCATTGGGATAGCCTACTGAGGCTCAATCATCACTGTAAGTGCCCGGAACTGAAAACAAACTGTCTCATTGGACTCAGAAGGTCCAAATCCATCCAAGATGTGTACTCATACACCATATGAGTCTCTGCATGATCAAAATATATATCCAATATACCGGAACAGGTCAAATAATAATAATCTGTAAATGATCAAATACTGCTGTAAACCATGAATCATCATCATATCCCTGTAGCTGCTGCATAGAATCATCATATACATGTATATAGACCATATATCATCAATCCATATCATCACAAGGTCCAACCATCTCATGTCCTATGGTTGACCTTGGTCAAACTAGGTTTGACCAAGTCAACATGACCAAATATAACTCAGACCATCATCAGAAGCTGCTGCAAAGTGTCAAAGGTTAATGCATGCTCGACAACTTATTTAAATAACAATTATAACACAAAGTAATCATTACTGGCGATCTAAATCCAAATATATAATGTTATTAATTATTATTATTAGTCAGACTAGACTTTCAAGATCATACTCACTTCATAGCTGTGATCAATTTGCTAGTGAAGGGTGAAGGCTAAAATAACTGGCTAGGCTAAGGGATGACTTGACTGACTTAACTTTGTGACACTTTGGCAAAGGGAAAGGGAATACACACCATAGTATATACTGAATGAGCAACAACACAGGGAATGGCGGTGTCTCACAAATGGATGAGTTGTTCAAAGAGGGTTTATTCACCTTTAACAGATGCGCACAATCCATAATACAAATGAGGCCAGCAATAATTTAGATATAGCATTTAAGTTCCATTGCTTTTTGGGCCTGAAGTTTCCGTAGCCTTGATCTATGTGTGTTTATAAACACATTGCATAGATTTACATTTATTTAGGGTTTCTGCTGCAGGTGTGTTTTTAAGGCACTTGTTTACTTGAGCACTTCTAGGTGTGTCACGGACAGCTTGTTTACCTAGGTATTTACATTTCCAAAAGATATAAAATTTTATTTTCATGGCCATTTTCATTTGGCATGCCTTTCATTCATGTGTGTTTAGAAACACATTACATGAATGGGCTTTTCATACAAGATATAGCTTTTCATTTTTTCCAGATTTTGTATTCATGGCAGCACTAAATGTTTCAGGATTAGCCAACACAACTTTAGTGACTAGGGGGAATTCACAAGGAACTCCAACTCACCATAGGTAAGTTTTGTCACCAACTCAGAGCCGAGACACAATAAACAGGGAAGCTCATCCAATACAGAGGCTACAGTGGGGAAAAGATCCTGCATGTCACTAGTCAAGTAGTAAGTCAAGGTGATAAACTAAAAGGTAGGCAATGGATGGATGAAGACAATGAATGATGGAGCCGATACTAGCAAGCCAAGGTATGGTGGAATGATCACCTCTATTCTCCTAAGGAGGGTAAAACCAATGAGTATGAATAGTGAACTTCTAAGTCTGAGTAGGGACAATATAATATATATAATAAAATCAACCAGGCCACATATCTATATGATCGCCAGATCATGACACTAAGTGCTAAGACATGCTATAAGAATAAGTATAAAAGCAATATAACCATAACACAATGATATACCTGCTGAATCATATACCTGAATGCTCATCATCTGAACCATCATCTGTCCTCTGAAACTACTGCTGTAACTCTAGGCACTACTGACTGCTCTGTACAAATGGTATAATGGCTACATCGGTCATCTCTCTGAGTGTTCTGAGACTCGGTCATGGCATGGGGAATATATACTGCTGTCCAAAATCTGATAGTGATCCAATATAGATGCTCATCTCAGCATCTCAATGTAAGGAAACTGGCTGAATAGTGTACTGGAATCAGAAAAATAATGTATGGTAGCCCGGCTACTATATATGTGATAACAAGAAACTTGTTTGTACTGCTTCTTCCAGTGGTCATCTAAGGTGGGCTGAAAATGAAATTTTCTCGGAGGGGGGCGAATTGCCTGCATGATGGTCCCTTCCACCTTTTACATCATCAAATTTGCCAAAGTATTGATTTTTATTTGCCAAGTGCATCCCCAAGGGAGAGAGTGCGCCCCACGTAGATGTGCCATGTCAAATGTTGAGTGGACTCAAGTCGGAATGATGTGGAGATGATCAAAATGTGTTTAGGAGCACAAAATAAAACTATTGTCATTACTTCACTTTTTTGGAATCCTGTTACCATACATATTGAACCTTAGGAATTTTTAAAATTGGACCTTAGGATAAAATTAATTAATGTGCTGTTAATTGCATTCTTGACTTCCCTTGCCCGAAATGCAAATTTGATGCCATGGATGAGTTCCTTGACCTCAAAAACCATATGATGTTCCAAACTTATGCCCAAATCCAATCTAAAATGCATTGTTTATAATCAACTCCAAATAATTAAATTATACATAGGCTAAAATTTCAGACTTGGGAAAATTATTCTATTTTTAGCCACTTAATCCAGAAATGCCACAAATGCTATTTGGAGGGGTCCAATAGGGATCCCGTACTACCAACAAAACTAACACTAAATGTAATGCTATGCAAATGTCCTACTCATCATATTTATCAGATAATCACAAGTCATAAGATAAATCCTATTGCTAGTCAATCTACCAATGCCACACATAATCATTCATGAAATATCCTCTAGACACAACATCTGATACATAACTGCAAATGTAGGATACACCATAGGCATATATGTGAAGCACTGCAAGTTTGGATCCAATCTGACTGTCCAATAGTGGAGACATCTACTGTGTAGAAGATTCCAACATGTATGGCAACCAAAAGAAGCTCGGTGATTGACCTGAGGCCCTGCTCTGAGCCTCGGCCCACAAAACTGATCCAACTATAATATATGTTAGACACAATGGCTCACTGAGAGGAGGGGGGGGTGAATCAGTGAGCTTACACTTTATTCCATTTCAACTTCAATCACAATCTCATATTATCATTCACCCATTTACTTCAATATCATATTCATCAATAACCTAAATCATTAGTCATTCATCAAGTAAAACACATAATCACCAACACATTGCACAAGAGACACAAGATATAGTTGTAATCTTTTGTATTTGTTTCAAACGGCTGCAACCGTGAGGCAATTCAGCACCTACTGAAATAGAAGCACCAACTTCAAATCCAAGACACTGCTTGGTCTTTTTCTTAGATCCTACTAAGAAAAATAGATACAAGACCCTGCTTGTATTAACAAGTACATTTCATTACAAGACCCTGCTTGTAAATTATATGTACATATACATTGCATCCCATCAATTACACATCATCATTGTCTGCATCATTTTCACCTAATATCTCTGTCTATATCATCATTCTGATTATCTTAACTGTCATAACCCAAGCATGCGTTCTGTCCCTGTTACATCATCAAACTGTCCACATGCACATGTCTTTGTCTTCAAGCTGAGCATTCATCTTTATCTTCATCACATAAATATAAGCAGTCTGTCCAGCTTCAAGTCTTTGTACTGTTCACTTGCACACCAAATAATCAAACACGTCTTCAAGTATTTACACTGTCTGTTCATCTCATATATATCTTTATTCAACATTAGTTCAACCCAGAAATCAATGATAAAAAGAATTTATATCTTCATTCTGTCCTTCAGCCTGCTGCCAGCATCATGTCTCCATAAACACTATCATCCTGTCTTCATGCAACCCAGATATAAAAGATAAACCAAAAATTACATTGCTGTTGCTGTTGCTGCTCCTGCTCCTTACCACCGAACTGTCCTCATCCTCACTGTCCCCCGAAATCAGCACTCACTCAACCATCCGAAAATATTCCACTCATTCGTTTTTCTCACACCGAAATCCCTGAGAGATGCATCTCCTCATTACTGTCTACCTGCGGCTGCCTCAATGATGCCCTAGAGAAGTCTGAAAACAAAAAGTTTTACTGCTGATTTGCTGCTCCTGCTGCTGCCCTTTAACCCAATGAATTTCCTCAGTAGGCAGCCGAATTTCTTCTTGTTGTGGCTGCCTTAGAATACCCCAAAAAAAATCAGAGCAAAAAAGAAACCTTTTAAAAAAAATTCTGTCTACTGTAGCTGCTACAGTACCCGAAATTCTCCTCAGTGAGAAGCCCGAAATTCCTCAGACACCTGAATTTTTCTTGCCTTTTCGAAGGAGAAATCAAGTATATATATACTTGTTTTTCTTTGTAATTTTACTGAGCCGACTTGCAAGAATTTTTATTTATTAATTCTTGACTGAGCCGACTTTGCTTTTATAATTTTAAATTAGCTTTTTATTTTTTGTTTTAACTTCAGTCATACCCCAATGGCCATCTTACCACAACCAGATTGTTCATCATCATCAACAGGCTGCAAGTATGTGGGTTCAAGAGTTTCAAGAATTCTTCCAAGGCTATCATTTAGTATTTAATCAAAATGCTTTCCATGGACATCAAACTCATCATCAACAGCAACAAGTAATCAAGTGTGTCCAAGTACCATCATGTATGTGGATGTTAAACCTTCTTAAGCATTTTGACTATCTCCAAGGGTTCCTTGATCCCATCAACCCACAAATGACCACAGAATGGGTCATTTGTCCTTCTTGCCATGTCATCGACACTTGTCACTGCTTCATACTCCATATCATCCACTTAAATTATTTCTTTGTCATTAATGTTGTCATCAATGACAATCATATTCATCAGTATCAAAATGGACTCATTCCATCTATCACTTGTGATATATCTGAGAAGCTCACTGTAATGGACTGCACAAAATCTGGTCTGCTCTGAGAAAAAAAATGAGTAATCCCTCCTGCAGTATTTGTGACAACAAAAGTCAAGCCAAGCACAACATGTATATAACACACAAATTAACACTAAAAGTAATGCTATGCAAATGTCCTACTCATCATACTTATCAAATAATCACGAGTCATACGATAAATCCTATTCCTAGTCAGTCTAGCAATACCACACATAATCATCCATGAAATATCCTCTGGACACAACATCTGATACATAACTGCAAATGTAGGATACATCATAGGCATATATGTGAAGCAATGCAAGTTTGGATCCAATCTCACTGTCCAATAGTGGAAACATCCATTGTATAAAAGATTCCAACATGTATGGCAAGGGATCCCAAAAGAAGCTCGATAGATGACCTGGGGCCTTGCTCTGAGGTTCGGCCTAGAAAACTGATCCAACTATAGTATCAAAATGGACTCAATCCATTTATCACTTGTGATATATTTGAGAAGCTCACTGTAATGGACTGCACAAAATCTGGTCTGCTCTGGCAAAAAAAATGACGAGTAATCCCTCCTACAATATTTGTGACAACAGAAGTCAAGCCAAGCAAACGATGTCTACATGCAACTAATTAGGATCCAACGATCTTCAAGATGCACAACATGCTCCATATGGCTGGCTCTACATGCAACTACCTCCACCTAGCTCCATAAAGATGGTCCATAAAAGATGAAGTGGACAGTCCGGTTTAGGCCACACTCCGAGTTACAGTCCGAGTTTAGGCACAGTCCGGTGTAGGCCACAGTCCGAGGTACAGTCCGAGTTTAGGCACAGTCCGCTTTAGGCCACAGTCTGAATTTAGCCACAGTGCGAGTTTACCACAGTCACAGTTTAAGCACAGTCCGGTTTAGGCCACAGTCTGAGTTACAGTCCGAGTTTAGGCACAGTCCGGTTTAGGCCACAGTCCGAGTTTAGGCAATTCCGGTTTAGGCCACAGTCTGAATTTAGCCACAGTTCGAATTTAGTCCACAGTCCGAGTTTACCACAGTCACAGTTTAATCCACAGTCTGAGTTTACCACAGTCAGAGTTTAGGGTCAGCCCATAGCTAGGCCTCACGGCCCAGCCTTAGGGCATAAAAATTTCACGGCCTAGTCTCATGGCCCAGCCCTAGGGCACAGTCTCATGGCCCAGCCCTAGGGTACACCCTCATGTCCTACACATAGGAAAAACCCCAACCAGTTCTGATTAAGGTGAGTCACAGTCAGCATGGAGGACAGTCTGCATGTAGCTCATGGGTAGGCTGGAATATACACGGCCAGCTGGGTTCGGCTCAACCAAGAAACTTAGATCTGAAAAGCAAGGAGGCAGCGTAAGACTTCAGCATCACTTTGAAACCCTAGCATAGCCGCCAAGCATAAAGAGAGCAGAGCTAAAAAAAATATCTTGAAGGATGATATTATAATGAGGAATAAGTCTAGTATATATAACTTGGAAGATCTTCTAGAGGGGTCTCTTATACAGCCCTAACTTTAAGGAGTGACCCAAATAAGACATAATGTAAAGTTAGGTTAACTTAGGATAGGTACCATAGGTCAAGTGGTCATAAATAATAAAGTTAAATCAATAAAGCAAGGAGGGGCCAAGGTACCACAATCAAGATGGGTGTACAGTCCAATCAAGAAGACAAAGGTCCAAGTCAAACACAAGGTGACACAAATGATGTGGGAAGAAAACCCCCTTTACCCACAAGACCAACGAGGTGGGTAGACACCCCTTTTTCCCACAAGGACAAAGGTAATCAACAAGGTGGGTGAACAATCCTTTTACCCACAAGGACAGGGTGCCAGACTTTGACTTCTCTCTCAAGGTATATAGTCCACATGTTCCATACAATAAATGTTTTCATCATCACCATATAGGAAGGTCCTAACTGGATGAAGTGATCCTTTGGTCCTCCTACTGCTCCTGAAGGTTAAGTGTTGGCGATATCATCAAGGGGTGGCCAATGTTGATGTTATAGCATTGCATGGTGAATGAAAGCTAATACGTGTTAACTTTGTTGATGTTATAGCTATGTGAGGCATCCTCACTAGCCCAGTCGACATGAAGAAGAAGAATAAATAATAAATGTAATTTTATATTGTAAAAGGACAAGTCGGCCCAGTAAAGGAATTTTGTGAAAGGTAATGTATAATAGAAGTGCTACTTCCCTCATTTAGTCATTTTTCTCACCAAGCAAGTTCGCTCAAGTAGAGTGGTTCGCATTTTCTGGGTTGGAGAAGAGTTGTGGAGCAGATTCTGGAGCATTGACTCAGTTTGTACTTTTTATCTTCTTTGTACTAAAATCTCAGAGTAAGAAAAAAGGGTTGCTGGGTTTTTCTCGAGTTTGGGTTTTCCTAGGGTAAAGTGTTGTGTCTATTGTCTCTATTGTTTCTGTGCATAGTTGTTCTTTCAGTGATCCTTTTACATTGCTTATATATATTATGCTGCTATAAGTAAAAACATTAACATGGTATCAGAGCTATGCTGAAAGTGACTATTGCCAGGAACTAGGGTTTGAAGTTTCTCCAACTTCCAACCATCAATTTGGTTCGATCTTACCTTATTTGAGCTTTCCTCAGCAAGGAGAATTTTTCTATTGAAGCATAATTTCATTTTTGACAATTTTCAATTTTGGCCTAATTTTTGAGGTTGCTGCAGAATAGGGTTTGCTGGTTCTCAGTGTTCTGACCACAGAATTGGAAGAAAAGAAGGTTCATTCAACTCGCCTTAGGAGGGCGAATTCATCTGTGGAAGTGTTTTTCTCAAAATCCAAAATTCATTTTTTACCTAGCTCCTACTAGGGTTTCTGCAGATCCAGTACCTAGTCAAAATGTCAAGCATCAAGGTTGAAGATAGGCTTGATGGAGCATCAAACTACTACTCATGGAAGTCTAGAGTGCTTATTGCTCTAGAAGAAAATGATTTACTAAACTTTGTCACAAAAGGAGTGACAGAACAAGTAGAAGCTTCAGAGAAGACTCAATGGAAGAAGAATGATTCCAAGGCAAGGAGGATACTAATAGATTTAGTTAAGGATCATTTGATTCCTCAGATTTCTCAGAAGAAGACAACAAAGGAAATGTTTGACTCATTGAAGAAGTTGTTTGAGAACACAAACATCAATAGGGCTCTTGCCCTAAGGAAACAACTCTCAAGCATCAAAATGTCTAGATCAGACACCATAGCTTCATACTTCATGAAGATCACAGAGACAAAAGATAAATTGGCAACAATTGGTGAAATTATTGCAGACAGAGAGTTGGTCATGATGACCTTGAATGGTCTCCCTCAGTCTTGGGAACCCTTCATCCGAAGCATATCGGGAAGATCAGAACTACCCAATTTTGAAAGAATATGGGCAGACTATATACAAGAAGAAACAAGACTTGTGATGAGAGGCAAGATTCAAGAACCTCGTGATGAAGACCAAGCCCTCATTACACATACCAAGAAGAAAGGAAAGAACTTTGGACGAAAAGACAAAGGTAGAAGATCAAGTCCTAATCCTGATCAATGCTGTTGGGAGCGGGGAGCGAAGCGGGGAGCGGGAGCGAAAAGCGAAATTTTCAAAAGCTTCCGTTTCGGGAGCGTTTTCGGGAGCGTTTTTTATATAATATATATTTTAATATATTTTGATGCATATAAATTAAAAAAAACATGTATTATGCCAAATTAGCTATAGCAAACATCAAAACATAGAATCTAGATATTCATATAACCATTTAGTACACATTGATATAACATTAATGATTAATCATCTCGTCTTCTAGGTTCTAGGAGCTATAACTTATAACATTGTCATTAAATGATCATCATCAAATCATCAATCATCAATCATCAACAACATCAACCTTCAAATTTCAACATATAATATTTGCCATCAAACTAGGCCATAATGTTTACAAAA
Organism: Larix kaempferi; assembly: GCA_027924585.1. NCBI lineage: Eukaryota > Viridiplantae > Streptophyta > Pinopsida > Pinales > Pinaceae > Larix > Larix kaempferi. Next base: position 2,857,405 of record BSBM01000275.1, on the reverse strand, counting down.
TAGGCCAACCGCCAAAATAAACATGAAAATGTATGTATCTTGCGAGTAAGATCAAGGATTCATTTCATTAAGCTCCACCAAAATTGTCATTGGAAGTTAATCTCACTTCATACCAAGGATTATTTTATGAATTAGGCAGTGCATCAAATGAACTTTTTTTTTGGTACCAGTGTTTGGGGAAACCATTATAATGCTCAAATTAAATGAAAAATGGTGAACAATTTCAATGCTTGTTGAATAATAGACAAAGCTTTCACATAGAAGACAAGCAACCAGGGCTTCTTTCATAGGAAGAAGCTAGGTGATGAGTAAGAGCTTAAAAGATATTCTGAAGATAATGATGTCAATGGTGTTGGGAAAGGAAGCAAAAAAGAGAAGGAAGCAAAAATACATGCAGCAACAACAAATGTTAGGTAATCCTTGAGAAGTATTACAGTTACTCAAAGACCTACAACTCTTTCTACTGTAAATTTTGAAACACCAGCACTTCAGTAGATATCAAAAGAATACTGTCATCCAACTATTCATTTGTTTAGAGCAAAAGATATTATGTAACAAACACTTGGGAGCTTTATGTATATAGATGATGAATAACGTACATGATTTGAGCTTTATGCTTCACTGTAGGACTCCTAATGTGTCACCTGAGCTTCCAAGCAAACTGCCAACCACCAAACCTATTGATTTATATTCTATGTCTCAGTCCATGGGAACAATTTTATTTAGATGTATCGTCACTGTATTCACGTATTTCATATATCTACCACTCTTGGATATCAATGGACACTGATTATTTTTCTTCCTTTCCATCCATACACTCCCAAGCTGTGGCTTTTCATGTCCTGATACTTCACTGAGATTCTGCAAACTTTCATTCCCAGGGAAATAAAGATGATGACTTTTCCATATCATTTGGTTCCAGAATATGAAAATATCTTCTGAAGGAAGTTTTTCTCGAATGTGAAACATAAAGTCTACATGCACAAGCAAGGATTTTCAGCTTAAATACAAAAAAATCAGAGTCTTAAAAATGGAAAGAGGCTTACCACTGAGGGCATAGAATGAGTCCAAATGGAGTCCAATAGACTTTATTTGCCCAAATTAACCCTAGCCAATCCAGAAAGATTAAAAAAAATTAAAAAAAAATTGAAAAAAATTAAAAAAAAATTAAAAAAATTAGGGAATCGCTCAGGAAGCGTTTTCGGGAGCGATTTTGTTGCTCGGGAGCGCTCAGGAATCGATGAGGAATCGATCCGGAAGCGTAGATTCCGGAGCGATTCCGGATCGATTCCTAAAATTCCAGGGAGCGTTTTTTTCTCCAAGGAAGCGCGAATTACAAAATCGATTCCGGGAGGAATCGATGAGGAATCGCGATTCCTCACCGATTCCTTCCGGAGCGCGATTCGGGATCGATTCGTGGGGGCGGGGGTCGATTCCCAGCAGCTCTGATCCTGATCAAAGGAATAAGAAGGACATGTCGAAGGTTCAATGCTATAAATGCAGAAAGTTTGACTACTTCAAGAGCCAATGCAATTCAAAGAAGAGGAAAGAACATGCCTCTGCAGTTGATGTGGATGAAGAAACTCAACGAAAGAAATCGAAGAAGACAGAAGAATTCATCTTCATCTCAGCTTTATCAGGTACTGTTCCTATTGATAATAATGTTTGGTTGTTAGATAGTGGTGCTTCTAAGCATATGACAGGTTATAAGGAGTTTCTCTCAAACCTAGATGAGAGAAACCATAAGGAGTTTCTCTCAAACCTAGATGAGAGAGAATCACATCTAAGAGTGGTCCTTGGAGACGATGCTAGATATATAGTGAAAGGAATTGGGACAACCTCCTTTTAGATTCTGGTGGTTCTCTGCATTTGGGAGAAGTATTATATGTGCTAGGTATGAAAAGAAATCTTGTCTCTATCTCAACACTAGAAGACAAGGGTTATTAAGTTGCATTCTCAGATGGGAAGGTTCTTGCATGGCACAAGAATTCCACTATTGATTCCGCAAGAATAATTGGTGTTCGTGAAGAAAGCTTATACAGATTGACAGTACAACTAGTTCAGGACTTGGTACACGACTCTATCAGTTTGAGTGAGCTATGGCATAGGAGACTTGCTCGCCTGCAATATAGAGCTCTTCCTCCTCTCAGGAAGATGGTTAAAGGACTTCCCGAACTCCAAGTAGAAAACAATGGCATCTACAAAGGATGTGCGCTTGGAAAGAATGCCAAGGGATCTTTTCCTAATAGTGACACCAGGTCCAAAGGAATATTAGAGTTGGTACACTTAGACTTGTGTGGACCTATGTCAGTTACATCATTGGGAGGATTTTTGTACTATGTGACCTTCATACATGATTACTCCCGGAAGACATGGATCAATTTCTTGAAGTCCAAATAATCCGAAGAAGTTTTGAACAAGTTCAAAGAATTCAAGGCCCAGGTTGAGAACCTATCCGGAAAGAGAATAAAGATCCTAAGGTCGGATAATGGAGGAGAGTACACCTCCTCAGAATTTTGTAATTTCTGTAAGGAAGCATGAATCAAGAAGGAATACACAGTTCCTTCCAACCCTCAACAAAATGGGGTTGTAGAAAGGAAGAACAGATCCATAGTTGAGGCAATCAAAGCCATGATCCATGATCAAAATCTACCGATGTTCTTATGGGCAGAGGCCTCCAGCATTGCAGTCTATGTTCAGAACAAAATTCCACACAAAATATTGAAGAATATGACTCCAGAAGAGGCCTTCACAGGTGTGAAGCCAGAAGTTGGTCATCTACGCATATTTGGATGTCCAGTATATATACACGTACCCAAGGAAAAGAGAACAAAGCTAGAACCTTCAGGAAAGAAGGGTATATTTGTTGGGTACAGTGAATCCTTGAAGGCTTATCGAATTTACATTCCAGGTCAAAGACAGATGGAAATAAGCAGAGATGTTTCCTTCGTAGAGGAGATTGCCTTCAGAAAGGCTAGAAGATCATCCTCAGATAATGAGGAGCAAAAAGCTCCAAAAGAAACGGAGTCATTACCCCCTTCCTCTTCAGAAGTTCAGAGGGAGCCTATAGATCCAGTAGGTTCTATAGATCCATTGGATCTAGTTGATCCAGTAGAGCCCACAAATGTTCCCAGAGATCTTGCTATTGGCTGGAAGAGGCCTATTTGGGCTCGACAGACATTAGAGGATGTAGAAAACCATGCTGCTCCCACAGGTACCTTCAGGGAGAGCAAGAAACCTCGAAGATATTCAGGATACGTAGCATTGATGTCCCACATTCTTGATTCTGAGCCCTCCATTTACGAGGAGGCTTCCAACTAGTAGGTTTGGAAAGATGCTATGATGGAAGAATATCAATCCATCATCAAGAATGACGTATGGGAGGTTGTGCCGAGACCTGAAGGGAAGTCAGTAGTGACTTCCAAGTGGATTTATAAACATGCAGCAGATGGGAGCATTGAGAAGCACAAAGCGAGATTTGTGGATAGAGGGTTCTCTCAGAAAGAGGGAGTTGATTATGACGAGACATTTGCTCCAGTTGCACGATACACGACCATCAGATCAATCATAGCTCTAGTTTCAGCTATGGGATGGAAGCTACATCAGATGGATGTTAAAACAACTTTCCTCAACGGAGTAATTGAGGAAGAAGCCTACATCGAATAACCAGAGGGTTTCGAGATTCATAGGAAGGAGTCCCATGTGTGCAGACTGAAGAAGGCCCTGTATGGCCTCAAGCAGGCACCACGAGGATGGTATGCCAGGATTGATGGATACTTGGTGAGCTTGGGATTCACCAAGAGTGAGGCAGACTCCAACCTTTACTACAAGGTTGAGGATGGTAGACCATTGATACTAGTACTGTATGTAGATGATTTATTTCTCACAGGAGATGAGAAACTTACTGAATGGTGCAAGAAGATGCTAGCATCTGAGTTCGAGATGAAGGATCTTGGTCCGATGCATTACTTCTTAGGTTTGGAAGTGTGGTAGAGACAGGATGAGATTTTCCTGAGCCAAGGAAAATATACCATTGATATCTTGAAGAGATTTGGTATGATGGACTGCAAGTCCATGAATACACCTATGGAGATAAACCTTAAGAAGTTGAGTGACTCAGCTTCCGAGTCAGAGTTGATAGATCCTACCATGTATAGACAACTGATTGGTTCACTGATGTATCTAGTTAACACTAGACTAGATATCTGGTTTGCAGTAAGTGCTCTCAGTCAGTTTATGTGTGAACCGAGACAGGTACATTGGGTTGCAGCGAAGCATGTGCTAAGATATTTGCATGGCACTGTGAAATTTGGATTGAGATATGCTTCCAGGAGTGACATGAGATTGCATGGATATACAGATTTAGACTGGGCAGGAAGTGTCGTAGACAGAAAGAGAACCTCAGGGTGTTACTTCAGTTTGGGTCTGCTGTGATTTCTTGGTGCAGCAGGAAGCAGCCTTCAGTAGCATTGAGCACTACAGAAGTAGAATATATATTGCAGCAAGTGTGGCGGCACGAGAAGCAGTATGGCTTCAGAAGCTCTTTGCAGGATTGTCTGGGCATACACTTGAGCCTACTGTGATTCACTGTGACAATCAAAGCTGTGTGAAGCTTTCAGTGAACCCTGTATCTCATGACAGATCGAAGCATGTGGAAATCAAGTACCACTATATCAGAGATATGGTACAGAGAGGAGCAGTTCAACTCCAGTACATCTCGACGGATGAACAGATTGCAAACATCCTCACCAAGCCTCTTTCCAGAGTGAAGTTTACGTACTTCCGTGAAAGACTTGGAGTATTGGAGAATGGTTTCCTCAGTGAGAGGGAGTGCTCATAGTCCCGGACAGAAATGAACTCAGTCCAGTTTGGACAGGCGGTCCTCGTAGATCGATAATGAGTTCAGTCCAGATTGGGACAGGTGGTCCTCGGAGACCATAGTGAGCGTAGCTCTGGTAGGACAGGCAGTCCTTGTAGACCGATAATGAACTCTGTTCAGGACAAGCGGTCCTCGTAGACCGATAATGAACTCAGTCCAGTTTGGACATGCGGCCCTCGTAGACCGATAATGAGTTCAGTCCAGTATTGAATAGGCGGTCCTTGTAGATCGACAAGGAGTTCAGTCCAGTTGTCCAGTTGACCATGAGCTTAGTCCAGTTAGGATCGTTGTTCCTGTGTGGAACTTTCTCCAGATTGGAGAGGACTCTTGTATAGAGTATATTTGAATCCCTGTATGGGATATCGTCCTGAGTAGACGATGTTGACCCTTTCTTATGATGAAGAGATGTACGAGTCTAGATGATGCTAGTCCAACCGTGACGATCGGGAGATGTTCGAGTCCAGATGATGCTAGTCCAGCTGTGACGATCAAGTGATGTACAAGTCCAGATGATGCTAGTCCAACAGTGACGATTAGAAGATGTACGAGTTCAGATGATGCCAAGACGTATGAAATCCAGTCGTGACGTTCAGATGATGCTTAGATGTACAAGTCCAGTTGTGACGACCAGATGATGCTTGACGAGTTCCAGTGTGATGATACCTCTATAGCTAAGAGGGAGTTTTGATGTTATAGCATTGCATGGTGAATGAAAGCTAACACGTGTTAGCTTTGTTGATGTTATAGCTATGTGAGGCATCCTCACTAGCCTAACTGACATGAAGAAGAAGAATAAATAATAAATGTAATTTTATATTGTAAAAGGACAAGTCAGCCCAGTAAAGGAATTTTGTAAAAAGTAATGTATAAATAGAAGTGCTACTTCGCTCATTTAGTCATTTTTCTCACCAAGCAAGTTCGCTCGAGTAGAGTGGTTCGCATTTTCTGGGTTGGAGAAGACTTGTGGAGTAGATTCTAGAGCATTGACTCAGTTTGTACTTTTTATCTTCTTTGTACTAAAATCTCAGAGTAAGAAAGGGTTGTTGGGTTTTTCCTGAGTTTGGGTTTTCCCAGGGTAAAGTGTTGTGTCTATTGTCTCTATTGTTTCTATGCATAGTTGTTCTTTCAGTGATCCTTTTACATTGCTTATATATATTATGCTGCTATAAGTAAAAACATTAACAGCCAGTCCCTTGAGAAACAACCTGACTTAACCATATAGGAGAGGAGGTCATCACATTTCATCATCTTGGTCTAGTGACCAAGATCCACCTGGTCAATTGACTAGGATCCACCTGCAGGAACTGCTTGGTCCTAGACCATGAATCTGCCTGGTCCTAGACCAAGATGTCTCTGTCTCAACCTGCAGGAACTGCTTGGTCCTTGTGACCAAGATACCCTAGAGACATATAGGGGCCCTAGCCACATGCTAAGGGCTTTTGCCATGGCATCAACCTACTTGGTCCTCGACCAAAAACCCCAAGAGACAGCTGGGGGCCCTGGGGTACCTTCTAGGGGCTTACTCTGCCTAGTTAACTGACCAAGAACCCTAGTTAACTGACTAGGGTACCATTCTCTCTGAGAATGGGTCTTGCAGTTGCAAACTTCTTGGTAACTGACCAAGTGCCTCCATTCTTAAAGAATGGCTCTCAGCCCTAGGATGACCCTCAATTGATCAACTTCTGGTAATTGACCAGGTGCCTCCATTCTCTCGGAGAATGGCTCTCGATGCTGCTAAAAAATCAACACCAATTGGGCGGCTCGTGCACTGACATCAGTTAACGGCTCTGTATTTCTCCTTGGCGACTAACTTCTAATGGATTTGGTCTTGTGGTTTCTTGTCTTTAATTCGATGGCTCGTCTGAAACATGATATCTCTCTCCAAAGACCAACGACTGGTAATGACGAATAGGTAGCTTCAAATGACTACTACTTTACCCAGTCGATGGCTGCTATGAAAACAACTCTAATTTGAAATGGTGATGACTCCATTCTTGACTCTCTCATCACATCAATCCTCATGGGCGGTTTGTATTTACCAAACAATGACTACAACAAATAAACAACACAATGCGAACAAGAAATTGATGGTGGCTAAGAAGAAGAAAACGTATGGCTGCTGCACTACTAAATCCATATGGAAGCTATTGGTCGGCGACCGTATGACTACGACATCGTCTCAGTTGTGATTCTAACCATTTCTGTGACATAGGCTCGCTCCCGCTCTGGTACCAATGTACCATGTTAATTTCTGAACAATAATCACAACAGAAATTAGAAACACAAATTTTATTAATAACATAGTCATTGAATACATTGACATCAACCTTGTTTTATTTGGCTAATAAGCGGTTGCATAACCTAATTGTCTATTAAACTAATACCTGTTAAGGCCATTTATGGCTTAATTACATTTTTATTATATATTGGAGTGTTACGCTCCAACAGTAAACCAAGCAAGGCAAGCCTAGGGCACAATTATATCCATGTGAATTGTACTTACCAAACCCTTATGGATCCATCCAATATCAATCAAATGGATCTGCTTCAATACTTCAGCATCATGAATAAGACTAATCCACAGCGATTAACTAATCATCTAGGGCATCATACTCTCCAACAAGCTGCAACTAAGCCATCCATGACAAAGCATGAACCAGCAAAACAACCATGATCAACTATGAACATGATTGTGATTAAAATCACATGTGGACACCCATACGAAATGGGGGGTAACACACGGTCAACATTATACTTTAAAGGTAGTTGTTCATAGTTGAGTTCTTGGAGGAAAGTCAGCGTGTCCAGGTATAGAAAATTGTCTCCAGGAAACCTTTATCCATCTTGACTTCAACATAGATATGAGGACAGGAATATTGGCATCCCTTTGGCTAAACTACTTCAAGGAACTTCCTAAAGCTGTCACCAATATCCTTTAGGGTTGCTTTGTCCTAGAAGATCGACAACAAATGGGGGAGACAAACCCATACTGGGACTGGGAAAATTTCCACCATTGGATTGAAGTCAAGAGACAAATGATGGAGATATAGTGAATGGAAAAACCTCTCTTCCGCATGCAAAAAGGAGAGTTGTCGCTGCATATTTGGAATCCAGTATTGAGATCCATTTGTCCACTGCAACAAGGCTAGGCCACGACCCAATGAATTTACCTATCAATTCTCGTTCTATGAGGATGGACTCTTTTTGTTGGGGTTATAGAGTTTGGATATGCAGAGTTGGGATTACTGCCTTCTTCACAAACTGGCTTGTAAGGATGACCTTGCGTGCTTGAGTGAGGCTAGGTCTTTGAGAGGCAGATCTGGATCAACAGGTATGGGCAGATCTTTGAAGGCGGGTGCCATAACCAAAACTGCTTGGCACTAACTGATCTCTGGTAGCAGCAAAGAAGGATATCCTAGGAGGTGGCAGAATGTGCAAACCAAAGGTCGTGGAAAAGGCAGAAACCCTAGCCACAGGGAGCTGAATCAGAGCTGGGTGGCATAATGTCTTTGATTTTGCAGCATTATTATAAATGCAAGCAAACAGTTTCGAAAAAATATAGAAAAAGGGGATTTGAAGCCTTGTATATTCGGTCATAATATGGGGGTGTGAAATGGATAAAGCATCTAGGTATGCAATAAAAGTTCTGATCCATGGATGATATATTTGTTTTTCTGTATTCTGTCTCATGAAGTTTGCTAGTGGTACAGTTTATAGGAAAAGGAATATAGCCCCATTCATTTGATGAGTATTGCAGTGCACTGCAGTATGATGTCTGATAGTTGTATGGACTTGACCATTCATTCAACCTTCGATCCTAATTGGAGTTGGCTGTTAGATAGGATGTCTTAGAATCTTTTTTAGTAGAAATTTCTTGTTAGAATACAGTACCAAAGTTTTACTTGTTCACGATCTTTAGTACTTTGAATACTAGAGTTACTTTTTGTAAATGATGGAAGCATAAAGTTCTTTTTGTTTCTAATGAAGCATACCCTTCCTAGCAAATTTGGTTGTTAGCAAAGTGTGGGTGAGCAGTGCCTTCTCTTGTCTTTTTTCAGAGTTTCTGAAACAGAAGTGGCTTGACACTGAATCCATCTTTTTGTAAATAAGTAAATATTTCGCATTATCAAGAAATGAAACAGTTAAGCCCTTCTCATATAAATTTCACAAATATGAAGACTTCTTGTGTTAAAAATAAGTATGGAGCATATATTCCCCAGAGTTTGTCTCACTACTTTATTCTTTATTTCCAAGTCTGGTTGTTAGCTAAGTGCGCGTGACTAGAATTCTCTCTTGTCTTTCTTCAGGGTTTCTGAAACAGAAGTGGCTTAATCCTGAATCTAGTTTCCTAAATAAGTAAAAATTCCCCATTCTCGAGAAAATGAAACATTGCAGCCTTTATCCTAGAAACTTAACAAATATGAAGAGTTCTTGTGTTAAACTATGGAACACATATCCTGTGAGTTTTTCTTGCTACATTTTTCCCTAGTTTCTTACAAGAGTTCTTAATGTAAGAGATTCTTTCTATTATTTTAGCCTCCTATTTTTCTGACTGTAAACATGTAGGTCTATGTGTAGATTGCTTTGCTATATAGTAAAATTTTCTAGATATTTTTAATCTTGTACCTGTTACATCTATTCACCTTTGTTATTTTTCTTAGTAATTTGTTTGTTTCAGCTTGTCAGTTTGATTCAGTTCAACCTTGAATAATTCTCTTGCGTGTTCTAGGTCCTACTTGTACCCATGTTGGCTCCCAGATCGTATACCAGGGAGGATGTTGTGGAATTTCAGTGCCATGGCAGTGACATATGTTTACGGCAAGTACTGCATATCTGTTTAGAAGCTGGGGCAAGACTTGCAGAACCTGGTACACTTGATAGCTACGTGGGTTTATCATTTATATTGAAAATTTAAACTGATTCTTATAGTAAGAAATATTTACATTCAAAAACCAAGAAAATTCACAAATTCAACCACTGCTTGCTATTATCCTGAACAAATTCTGGAAGCACTGCACTTTGCCGATATTCATCTTGTTAGCAAAATGGAAAACCATATGATCAAAAGATGGAAAGACCTATTAATTCTTAATTTCTTGAAACACCCGAGGCACTAAGCACCAGTTCATCCAGGTTCCTTTTGATGCACTCAATGTTGGGCCATGTATCAGATTTTTCCAAAGATCACTTATTAGGAAATGCAAGTGTCTAACTGCTTATTTAAACCATAACATGGATTTCACTGAATTCCCGAATCATTGAGTTACAACCCGGGATATCATGATGCATCTCCAAAAAGTACTAATAAGATTATGTTCATCGAGAAAGAGGTTCCCGTCATATCCTTGTTATCACACAAACTAGTATCTTAAGATTGGAGCCCTAAAATCAATGATAGCTTATGGATAAGCATGAGAGAGATCATTGTCACCACACCTAGCCCTCTTCTGTTCTTTAGGCTAGCTCTTCTCTAGCTCAAGGGGGAAGTCCCTAAATAGGGTTACTAGAGTTCAAAAATGAAGAACAAGGTGAATTGGAAGAGTAACTCTAGCAAAGCAAAGTGTTTTGGCTTTATGAATGTAGAACAAGTCAACAAGTGCAAGAGGTTACTTCCATACATCAAACCCTCAACCAACAAATAGATCTACGTGCAATACTCCATCAAGTGGGGAACAACAACAACATATGTGCAATGAATGTCCACATAACAACCAAACCCCAACCTCCATGCCAAACTCATCAATCCATGAACCAAGGAGACCATCAATCAAAAATAGGAGCATCCAACTCAAGAACAAGTGTCCAAAATAGATAACCAACCCATGAGGGCTGGACGGGAGATCATAAGCATGCGTAATATCATCAAACTCTTTCCAGAAATGGCAAGTCCTCCCGCAAGCTTCTTCTATCCAAGATCGGATAGGAATTATAAACACATTTGTATCATGAGGCGAGCCAACAAGCCCATCACACTCGTCCGAAAGGATAAGGCTTCTTGGCTGAAAATTTTCTGCAATAACATAAGCCCCAGGCTGCTCCAAATCATGAGAAACTTCTACATGTGAAGATGAAGGCTGAGACTGACCCTCCATAGGCTGCATCAAAGATTCAAATCTACATTTTCAATGTACTGCTGCCCCAAGTCTGTATCACTAGTACTTGTGTGTGCTTGAGAATGATCATAGGAATAGTCTGAATGTGCTTCCTCCATACCAAGATGTCCAAAGGTCTCAAAATCAACACTCCCTTTTCTGGATATATAAAAAATGGGCTTTTCTAAGTATGTCCAATTATCGTCATCCAAATCCTTGTCAAAGATGCGGGAGTCTTCATCATTGGTATCATACCCTTGGCTATACCTATCCTCTTCATGTTCACAATTATCATCCTTAAAAGGATTGGTTTCAAAAATATTACAAGGGAATACACTTACCAAACCTTCATCACCATGAGGAGAACAAGGAGGAGTGTCAATATGCACATCACAAACGTCATCATGAATTTCTTCATGAGCCTCTGTAATGGCTTCTTTATGTTCCATAGCATCCTCAGTGCTCTTTTCACTCTTGCTTTCTTTTTCTGAATCCAGATGTGCTATGTTTCTTTTAGTTGTAATGAAATGTAAGATGTGTGGGCAGAGAGCCTTGGATTATAAGCTGGCCAAGTTTGATGGTATCATATGCAGCATTAATTCAATAAAAAATTATAAGTTGTGTTTTTCATTTAAAGAGGTTTTTTTTTGCATTTGTAGCCTGATTTTTTTGTGCTGAGCTCATGACAGTATGACTGACCCTCCATAGGTTGCATCAAAGATTCAAATCTACATTTTCAATGTACTGCTGCCCCAAGTCTGTATCACTAGTACTTGTGTGTGTTTGAGAATGATCATAGGAATAGTCTGAATGTGCTTCCTCCATACCAAGATGTCCAAAGGTCTCAAAATCAACACTCCCTTTTCTGGATATATAAAAAATGGGCTTTTCTAAGTATGTCCAATTATCGTCATCCAAATCCTTGTCAAAGATGCGGGAGTCTTCATCATTGGTATCATACCCTTGGCTATACCTATCCTCTTCATGTTCACAATTATCATCCTTAAAAGGATTGGTTTCAAAAATATTACAAGGGAATACACTTACCAAACCTTCATCACCATGAGGAGAACAAGGAGGAGTGTCAATATGCACATCACAAACGTCATCATGAATTTCTTCATGAGCCTCTGTAATGGCTTCTTTATGTTCCATAGCATCCTCAGTGCTCTTTTCACTCTTGCTTTCTTTTTCTGAATCCAGATGTGCTATGTTTCTTTTAGTTGTAATGAAATGTAAGATGTGTGGGCAGAGAGCCTTGGATTATAAGCTGGCCAAGTTTGACGGTATCATATGCAGCATTAATTCAATAAAAAATTATAAGTTGTGTTTTTCATTTAAAGAGGTTTTTTTTTGCATTTTTAGCCTGATTTTTTTGTGCTGAGCTCATGACAGTATGGTATTTTAATTTTTCTTCGCATATATATTTTTATATTTTCTGTATCCAGATGTATTATATCTAATATATTTTAAGAATCTGACATATCCATGTCACTGTCTGTGTATGTATCTGTATTCATAACCATATCCATATCTGTATCCTGGTAACTTGGATTTAATAAATCTACCTCCAGGCAGCTTGGCCACTTCAAGATGTGTGATTTTCTCCTTGGTTCCCCAATGGTATGAATAAATCTCCAGTGTCGACCTCTTTATGGATCCTATTCAGCCTGTCATTCCATGATTGGAACTACCTTTGGATCTGATTCCAGCTTTCAGTCTGATTGATGTGCACTTTGACTAGTCTGTGTGGCTCCTAGGGTGCCAGAAGCCTATGCACATTGCAAGATTAGCTTAACTGGTATTTCACCAATTAACTCTTCTTCTTCCGGGGGATTGTACTCTGTCTTTTTTACCATTCTAAATCTTGTTATAATTATTAATTATCCCATTAAGTCTTTTCTTCTTTTATTTGCTGAAAAGGGGGGAGTGGTATAGGAACCTATGTTAATGGGTGGCTATATGAGCCGAACAAAAGTTTGCTCACACAAGATTAAAAAAATACTTGGAAAAATATATAAAAACCCATTTGGATAAAAAGAATATATGTATAAAAGTATGAATGATGATTTTACAAAATAGAAATGCCTGTATATATAATCATTTAAAAGGGCCTTTAGGTGATTCTTCATAAGAGTTGCGCCTTATGTTGATAATTAATATTAATTGTTATTTATTTGTTATTTGTTATTATTTATTCTTTATATTATATTATATATATTTATTATTATATATATTTTATATTCGTAACATTGCCTTCCTCTTCGGAAATGCTTTGTCCTCAAAGCATAGTTTTTTGAAAGACTTTGTCTTGTGATCTTCTAAGCTCGTAAGTGTGATACTCGATGAAACAAGGTGATATAATCTTCAAATACCTGAACTGATGTGTTGCATTTTCTGGGAAGTGATCCACCCCAAATCTACTTTCATTGGAACCGTTTGATGATCGACTGTTCGGATAGAACTTCTCATTCCAGGCTTCCATAAAAGTTGTTGATTTTGTCTTTGCTCTTTTTCAATATTGTAGTTGGTTTGTCTGTAAGAATAATATTGTTTATTCTCCTGTTGACTTTGTCATTGGTCATAACGACTCTTATGATTTGGGTGGCGATAAGGAATTCGAGCCACTTGTGGAGTCTTCGTAGAAACCTCAACTTTTTGTGCTTCTGGTGATTTACTGGTTGATAATAATTCAATGGAATGTGTATTTGTTCTCTTTTCTTATGTTTGTATTTGAGCATCCAATGACTTCTCTATTGGGTAGGTCATCGTTTCTTTGTCGGCTAATGATCCCTTGCGAATCTAACTCTTCTTGTAGAGATTCCTTATCACGCCTTAGCTTTCTAATTTGTATCAGTAAGTCTTGATTATGACTCCTTAAGCGTAATAGTTCTTCCTTATAGTCTGACTTGTCGACTTCATCTTGAGTATCTTGATTATCTTGCTTTCTTTTTATTTGCTCTAGCAATTCCTGATTAACCTTCTTTAAAGAGGAATTTTCTTCGTCTTTTCCTGATAATTTTTTTTGAAGATTTCGATTCTCCTCTTCTAACTTTTGATTGCATTGTGCTTTATCCTTCACCTACTTTATATATATATATATATATATATATATATTTTATATCCGTAACACTGTATTTGTTTAGGAAATTTGGCCTTGATATCTAGTGGCTTGATACTTAAGTTATCTTTCTTAAGTTATTTTACTAATATGCCATGTTCTTCAAAATGAATTTAAAGTGCAGATCATTCTTTCTGCAAAATTGTTTTTCTCTTGATTGCGACATTGTTGATAATTTTTATTAAAGCATATGGCGCTTGTCTTATGAGCAGAAAGCCACCCTTATTAAATGGGTGGCTATACCTGTTTAGGAAATGTGGCCTTGATATCTAGTGGCTTGACACTTAAGTTATCTTTCTTTTAGATCACACAACAAGAGAAATCATTGTTGGTGTTTCTGTTCTGTTTCAGGGGAATTCACATTGCGTGCATTTCTAAATGGGCGCCTAGATCTTTCTCAAGCAGAAAATGTGGCACAGTTAATTTCTGCCAAGTCTGTTGCTGCTGCAGAGACTGCTTTAGCAGGCTTACAGGTATTCCTAGTCATTGCAATATGCAATTCTGTTCACATGTATTTAAATGGCATAGGTATCTTTGGCATTTTACTAATATGCCATGTTCTTCAAAATGATTTTAAAGTACAGATCATTCTTCCTGCAAAATTGTTTTTCTCTTGATTGTGACATTGTTGATAATTTTTATTAAAGCATATGGAGCTTATCTTATGAGCAGAAAGCCACCCTTATTGAATAATTTAATGGGTTGTACATGTGACAGGGAGGATTGTCTTCTTTAGTGAGGTCTTTAAGAATGCAGTGTATTGAGATGCTGGCAGAGATTGAAGCTCGTTTGGATTTCGATGACGAAATGCCACCATTGGACATAAATTTATTGATTTCTAGAATCAATGCAATGTCGCAACATGTGCAGCAAGCCCTAGAAACTGCCAACCGTGGACAATTACTTCAGTCGGGTTTACAGGTATTAAACATGTAAAGTAAGGAACTTGTAATTATAGACTTATATGCAGGAATGCCTAGTTTTGTTAATCTTATGGGACTTCAAGTCCTAAGATTCTTTTCGTTATAATTTAGGAGAATGTGGCATGGTCAGTGTGCACTATATTTATCCTTCATTAAAGCAGTAAAATTGTGAAATTGATGTTTAGCATAGCAATAGGGATATAGATATTGTTGATGTTGTGACTTTGCATAAACCTTCACTTAAAAGTAAAATATGCAGTTTCGGTGGATAACAAAAAATTAAGTTGCATCAGACCTTAAGCACTTCTGCCTCTGTTGGCTCTTCATCTTTTCTTTAGGCAAAATATTACTCCATTTGAGCCTTGTACACTGATATCCACCTGAATGTATATGTAAGTTATATTGTAATTCCCTACACCAAAGTGGCCATAGGTACAAAGTGTGCATTTTATAATACATGTAAGAAAAGTATGGAAACGTTGCTCTTCTAATTGTATCGTTATATTTAGAAAGTAACCTAAATTTTCTTTCAGTAGTCTCTTTTCAACTATGTTCTATTTCTGAATTTCTGTTTGTCAAGGTTCTGAGACAAATTTTCCAATTTGGAACAGGTTGCAATAATCGGAAGGCCAAATGTAGGGAAATCCAGCCTTCTCAATGCATGGAGCAAAGTAGGTTAGATGATCAACTCTGTTTTCATTATTTTCTCCTAAGGTATATAAGTAATGCAAAGCTATAGGGAATTCAATGATACTAACTATTCTTGTCATTTTAATATCTGTTTTGATTCTTGTTATCCAAAAACAAACAAGCATTCAGTAAGGTTTGGTCTATCTTGCTGTTTGTTCAAAGGAAAATCAATTAGCACTCAGACATGAAAGTTTGCATGTTTATTTTATTGAGTAGAAATGTGTATTATTTCTGATGTTTTTACATCCTACCTTGTCTCCTGAAAAAAAAAACTTAAACCAAATAGAACTTTCCAGCAAATTCCATGCAGAGTACCAAGGGTGAATATATATATATATATGCGAACTTTCTTATCAAGTTTCATTTGAGAGAAACTGACTCAAGAAGATAAGATAAGATAAGATAGGATAATTTTATTAATGTCCAATGAATGACCACAAAAGTAGGTCAATGGGACTAGATGATACATCCCGTATGAGTACAATGTGGGAGTGCAAACACAGCTCCTAGAAAGTGCCAAAACTAAGATAAAATAAAATAAAATAAAATAAAGAAAGATACAAGCAGTAGTACAGCCTCATAAACCTGTATAAAACCGTATCAAAGGTACGGGATGCAAGATACAAAGTGAGTTTGTCCAAGGCTGGACAACTCAAACAATTCAAAAGCCTCTCAATAGAGAGGAAGAATGCGAGGGAGAGCTAAAGATGGATCCAGTGATGTCAAGATCTCCTAAGCCCGATGGTTGAGGGCGAGGGGGGCGAACAGGGCGCCTGCTCGCTGTCACTAACGAGCCTCTCCGGATCCATCGGAATGTCTGACTGTATGACTCTATGGGGGGGTGTAGGTGTGAGGGATACTCCTGACATCTGAGGTCGAAGGAAAGAAATTACAGATAGACCATTGGCGACCCTGTTGGGGCTGGGAGGAAATATGGCAGGTGGGGAGCGCCCTGCTCTAGGTCCATCTTGGCTTGATCCCTCTGCCGCTTTGAGAATGAGTGGACTGTTGTATAGTTTTGCAACTTCGAATCGGTCTTGATATAATCAATTGGTATCCCAAAGGGAGAGGTTGAGGGGAGAGTCGAGCTCTCACCACTCTACTATCGGATGTACTTTGGGACTTTGCTCACCGCTTGTTGCTCTGATCCGATGGATCAACACTAAAATAGGAGGTGATTGTCCTGGCCCTTCCAAGGAGCGGTGGGGTGTGTAGGAGCTGGGACCTGTGGCTGAAAATTTCCTTGATGAAGGGGGTGAGGCATCTTTGATCCTGATGTCGAAAAAAGTAGAGAGGGATCCCCTTGAGTCCCTATAGAGGCAGTGATATCATCCTTTGATCTCATAATACAAAGGGCACCTAAAAATAAGGTGCATCTCTGTCTTCAGCTCGTGTAGGTGGCACACCTTACAGATCCTATCAGATCGTGGTAGATGGTGGTAAGTCTATGCTCAGAGTCGATGGGAACCTACCCGAAGCTGTCCCAAGGGAATCTTGAGTAAGTGCATCCAATGTTTGCGCGCGTATGGGGGGGCAGACGATAATGCCATCTTGTAGCTCTAAGAAGTGCTCAAGGTAGAAGGAGATCTTTGGATCCAAGCTCGTCGAAGGTGAAGTCCAAGTAACCTGAATGTACAATCTGTAGATATCCTCTCTGATGGACTGATTTTGTACCTATCTAGGCGGCAAGAGATGGCTCGGTGCATCTAGGGAGAATTTGAACGGGAGAAGGTGCTTTGGAGAGAAGGTCATCGACTAGAGAAGTCGAGATGCCTCTGAGAATCAACCACGTGCACAACCTGTGGGGTGATCTGAGGCGAGGGCCTCTGATGATCAAAGTGCAAGGTAGGGGTACTTCTCTCTCCCAATGGCGGAGTCACTAAAAGATCTGACTTTGTGAAGGAAAGAGACCAAATGGATGATGACCTCAAGGTGGACGGGGTGGACGCCGAACATTGCCTAAATAATGGGTTGTGGAACAGTGCGCTTGCATCAAATGATGCTAAGTCACAGGGTTCACTGAATTTCATCCTTGGAGATTCGAAATTCAGCGAATTTAAACAAAAAAAACGAGTTCATTTAGGTTCGATGAATTTGAATGCCGAACCTTATGGTGAATCGAAACGAATCGAACATTAAGACAAATTTCAACGTGAACCGAATTCGAATCGAAATTCTAGCAAATTTTTTAGGCAGCTAAACATGAGGTTTGGGTTCAAACCCTAAATCGTTGTTTTCGAAATTTTGTTCACTTCTCGATGTTCTGCATCCCTCCATCGCGCACATTCTACCCACGTTCACTCGTGGCTCCACCTCGATTCCTCATTGTCTTCCCTGATCAAAACCCTTATCGGCTTGAACCCTCGCGAGTCGCAGCTATCTCTCACCCTTTGTGTTGGAAGTTTAGCATTTGGCATTTCGAAATGAAGCACGTAGCATGTTAAGGGAGGGGCTTAAGTTCAAGCTTGGAACTCTATAGGCTACGCCGCTATAGAGTTGACTTCAGAGTCCAGACTACGGTGCTAGTTCCTACCCTCTAGTTCCACAAGTTACAACTTACAACTTGAATCGTGGCTTGTGCTCACTGCTGTTAGTTTCAACTTTCATCTTTCAAATTCTTATCATGTTATAAAATTTCTATTAGCTAATTATATTGACAAAATTATGACCATGTTTTAACTTCTAATAGTAGTTTAAATTCTAAATTCTAATAGTTGTTTATTACTACAAAATTGTGCATATGGTTTCGGTCTTGTTGATTCTAATGATATAGCATAAGATTAGCATTGATGATTGGATTTTATTTTTTATCATGATTAAGTTACAAACTTACATATATATGTTTATTGATCATGATTCTTAATGATATATCAATATGTTTGTTTACCTTGAATTTTTTATTTCTTACAATTTTATGTTATATTTGTTGAAGAATGTAACTTCGGAAGATATTCTTATTTGTATTATTTGTATCATTTGTGTTGTACACCCTACGAGGATTATTATTGATGTAATTGATCATGTAAAAGTCATTGAAAGAGTCAATGTAAAACCTAACTATTAGGTCGGCTTGGAAAGATCTAGAAAATAATATTTTATTGTAAATTGTACAAGTCGGCCCAGTTCGGAGAGTCAAGTCGGCCCTGTTTGGTAAAAGGTCAACTCAGTTGATTAGTATAAATGAGGAGTTCGACCTCCTCATTTGGTCACCACTTTCACTCATTGAGTTTGCATCACTAGGAGAGATAGAGTCAAGTGAATAGCTACTTTTGGAGTCTTCTTGTTTTGGCTCTTTGCACGAGGAATACTATTGTACATTCTGTCGAATCTATATAGAAGAAGTTTGTTGGGTTTTCTGCCCCGAGAGAGTTTTCCCAGGATAAAATTATTGTGTACTATTGTCTATGCTGTGCTTGTTTATCTTTCATTGATCCGTATTGTTATTGCACTTAAAAATCTAACATGGTATCAGAGAAGGCCTGAAAAAGAACACTGTGCAGCGGCTACAACTGCAACTGTTGGAGATTAGGGCTTCATGCTTGAAACCCTAGAAGGCAAAATCTAGTCATCTGGGCATTTTTGCTACAACTCGCTTTAGGTGAAGGTCCTGTTGCCGCCGGAACACGCACCCGAGGGTTATTGCAACATAAATCTTCAAGCTGCTTAGGTGTGTTCTTGGGTGGCAAGTCTCGAGTCAAGTACTGTCACTTGATCTTGACTCCTCCGTTTAGGCAGAACTCCTAACGAAGCCAAGGGGGGTAGTCCCTATGAGTTACTAAGGCTATTTAAGCGATTTAGTTTGAATGGGTAAGTTATTTAGGAGTTTTGAAAAAGATTGGCTGAAAGCAAAATTCACTTGCAAATATAAATTAAGATCAACAGCATAAGATAGTTATAACTTATAAGCAATATAAGATCTGATAAAAGATTGAAATACTGTAAACAAGATCAGTGCCAAAATGGAGTCGAAATTGTGTGTTGTTGTATTGTAAATGTTTTGCGAGTGCTTCTTGGTCAATTTTAATTTATTCTGAGATGAGATTTGATTACGGGAAAAGGGGAGCTCCAGATATACCGTCAGGTACAAGGAGTAATGTCCAGAAATTAACTAAAGGTGGCTCCTCACGAAGACGTGTGGGATGGAATGGAGTCTCTTGGGCGGTGTTCAACACTACACCAACATGGGTGTAGCCTAATTGTGCCCCGAGGTCACCTCCCAACGGTTCCCGCTTCTCTTGAGAAATTTCCCCACATAATAACTAATGTCTGAGTACTGGATTTTCACTATGTTCAGGGTTTTTGGTTTTATTAGTATGATTTTTTATTAGATGTGAAAAATTAAGAAGTAGTTGCAACTCTTTCTGATTTCCCACAGGCCCAGGAAAATGCCTGCAAGGGGAAAGAGCATACTTTGAGTTGGAAACTAAATGTATGTTTCGTTTGATTGTAAAAGGTAAATAACTAAAGTAAAGTGTTATATTAATTACTACAGGCAAAGAGTCTTTTTTCTGATCATCCGATCACGTACTCAGGCAAAGCCCTTCATGTGACAGCGAGAGCATACTTCGGGAGAGCAATGCCAAATTCGATACTTTAAGAAAATGAAGCAAAACTGAAATGACTAAAGCTAAGTTGCAGGAAACTTGGTACTAGGCCCCGTACCACTGCCGTACCGGGCAGGAAACTTGGAAACGCATTTGGTACTCCTCGGAAACGCGTTTCCGTCCGTTACACCATGTTTCACGTGGAGGAAACATGGGTGGTACGGCTGGAAACGCGTTTTTGTGCCGTATCCGCGTCCATATGGCACGTTTCCTCCTCGAATTCTTGTTTGAACCCATTAGCTTAATTAATGGGTTAAGTTGTTTCTTAATGGGTTAATGATGGTTTAGGAAACCTCTAGAAGCCTCTAAAAGTCATTTTTTTTATAAAAGGAGGATTTTACTTCCCTCATCTCACACAGTGATTTGAGCAAGTGAGGGATACTTGAGGAAGCTGATTTGAAGATAGACAGCTACAACACTGTGCAAATCGACTTATCATATGTTTTAGAGAGTCGCGTTTCCAGTGCGTTTCCGTATCGGATACACGTTTTTGTTTCCCCGTATCATGCAACTTAGGACTAAAGACAATATTTATGCTCTATTTAAATTGAAAGTATACTGCCTGTTGTGCGTGTGTGATTGTGTTTAAACAGAAAATAAAACTTCTTAGAAAAAATCACGCCATAAAAAAATATGCGAATCCCCCCAGGGGGGATGGGGTGTGGGTGTTGTGTAGCCCACTTTCTCTTCTTTTTTATCGCTTATTACAATATAGAAATGCTTGTGATCCCTTGTAAAATGGGATCACTAAGCTTACAATGCTTTAGAAAAACAAGTTTTATGAACAAGAGAGGTCCTAGGGTGCCCTAGATGGCCAAAAATTTGAAATTTTGCCAGATTTTCTATCCCTTTTTCTTTCAACCTACTAAAAACTAGCACATTATTATCCTAAAGTGCCCCAAAACACTTTGAGAGTGTTTTTGGACAACCAAAAAAAATACTAAAAAAATTGTGAAATTTTTTCTAAGTACAAAACACAAGAAAGCAATCTTTCTTGTGGATCTTGGCTTGCCTTTTGGGATAGCCAATGAAAGCACTTTTAAATTGCTAAATATGAACTTATGATACCCAAAAAAAAAAGCTAATCTAACAAGCCTTTAGATCTACTAATAAGTGACTTGTAAAAGAAAAACCTTCTTGAAGCTAGATCTAGTAAAGTAAATGATTAATCTTTCTTTAAAATAATCTAGTTCTAAGCATGTAAGACTTATAAATCAGATCTGAAAAAATGATATGAACTTATTTGAAATCAGATCTAAGAAACAAGCCCAAGTAACCAAGGAAAAGTTGAGTTTAGAAAGAAGAAGAAGAGTGGAAAGAAAGCCCTTGGAAGTTTGGGCAATGGAGCTATTTTGATTGATTCTCAAGAGGACTATGTCTTCTTTAAGCACAAACTTTGTTGAAGGGTAGTAGAAGCAAGCTAGATCATCTACCAATCCAGAGAAGGAACCTGTAAAAGAAACCCTTCACACTTGCCACACAATTTGTCAAATCTAGTAAAACATCTAAGCTAAAGAGAAGAAGAGCATACATATAAACGAATAAGCATACAAATTCTAGATCTTGAGCTAAGTATGATTTAAATGAATAAAAGAGACTTCTATATTGTTAAATTTTCAGAATTTACTTCAATCTGATCTAGGATCTTAACTGAGAGAACAACATGTACAACAAATCTACAGCATATCATTCATGGACACAATAATGCAAGCACAGAAGAGACACAAAGATTTACTTGGGGAAAACCATAAAGGTGAAAAACCCCAATAACTTCCTCAGAAATAGATAGAGCAATGATACAACCCAAACATAAGAGATAGACATATCCGAGCAGCAGATCCTCCTCCTCCATAAGTGCGCCACTCCTCCTTGAGTGCATGAGTGAGAAGTGAGTGATCAAATAGAGTGCCT
Source organism: Larix kaempferi (assembly GCA_027924585.1). NCBI lineage: Eukaryota > Viridiplantae > Streptophyta > Pinopsida > Pinales > Pinaceae > Larix > Larix kaempferi. The sequence goes on along the minus strand of BSBM01000275.1, from coordinate 2,835,185 downwards.
CCCGCACTCTATTTATACTTGACTTGACTTGCCTTTTACATAAATCATGTAGGCTCGAACTTAACCACATAACATAATGCTGACTGGGCCGACCCCCAATAGGGTGGTCTAATAACCCTTCAACCCACATGGCCGACCCCCAATAGGGTGGTCTAATAACCCTTTGACCCACATGGCTTATACAGAGCCGACCCCAACAAGGTGCTCTAATAACCCATCAAGTATAAGTTACGACATTTACAATATAAATGACGACACTTCCGTATAGAGGAATAATACCATCTCTATAGGAGTACATACAACATACATATATGAAATACATTCCGAAGTTACATATACATCAACATATATTCATTCTTACCAATTAATACTAATCCTTCCTTAAGCTAGTATTGACAAAGCAAGCAAGTCAAAGCAAGAACTTCTACAGATTACCTCAACACATATGAAAGACAATGATCATCCACAATTTGCAAGAGACACCAAACTAGACCTCCAAAGTCTTTTTATTCACAAGAATGCTTCAACAAAACTATTACATAAGTGAGCAGAGGTTCCACACTTCATTGAATGAGAGAATGGACTGTGCTTATATAGCAAATGGGGGAAGGAGGGCGCAATCCTCATGAGGGTGTCAACTTGAGAGAATAAGGGATAGATCCCTTTGATGTAGGATAGAGAGGGAGTTAACTTAATGAGGGAGGCGCCACCTCACAAGCCACCTCACAAGAGGTGTGCCCCCTCTACCTTGGATACTCCTCCCTTCCAATGGGAATTGCCCAACGCATGTCACGTGAAGCCATGATAGGGATGGCGCATCCCAAAACTCAATCACATGAAATTATTTCGATTTGACCTTTATCACATGTGCTCTAATTCTCTCATGAGGTCACCTTCTGTTGCCGCCTAATACACACCTGGGGGGAAACGCGGCAGGAAACCTTCAAGCCGCTCGGTGTGTCCTTGGGGGCAAGTGAGAGTCAAGTGCTGTCACCTGATTACTCGACTCCTCCGTCTAGGCTTACTCCTCGCGAAGCCAAGGGGGGTGGTCCCTATAAAAGTAAAACTAAGGCTTTTAATCTATTAACAGAAAAAAGTCTAATCTAGGAGTTTATTAAATGATGAAATGATAATAACTGAGTACTGCTTTATGAATTAAATCAAAAGATCAACACCACATGAGATAGAAAGCATTCACGACATATATGATTGAACTTAAAAAATAAACAAATATAGACCAGTGCCGAGAATGTAGAATGCTTGCGATTGTTGCTGTGTGGGTTTGCTTCTGTAGGCTCGAGTGAAAGTATTGTAGTGTCTCAGTTGGTTTATTTTATGATTATTAAATGAGTGGATTAAGGAGTGGGTTAATTCTTGGTTTGGCCCAAAAGAAACCTAATCTTCGAACTCAGTGCTCTAGCAACCTTACCAAGTGTCCAACCAGGCGCGGATGAACCGGCTTAAGAACCTGCTGACTCTGTGGATTCAGTCCATGCAACCTACCGAGTTCTTAGGATTCGATTCTAATGGATTGTCCTATTAAAACTAAGTACCTTGCACCCGTTTCTGATTGACCAGTTGTTTCGACTAAGCTGCAGCGACCAAGAGCATACTCTGGGTTTGGGGCGTTGGTATATTTTATTATGAAGTGTAAGTGGATGATCTAATCTAAGCCCCAAGGGTATCTTTTCTTCACACCGCAATGTGGTGGAGTACTTCGGTAGATCAAGGGGGTTGATTTTATCTTGAAGTTTTTTAGAACAAGATTGTGGTTTATTTTGTAGCACTTAGGTGAGAGATTGAAACAGATTGTAAGTCCCCTTGGGACGCCTTGTGTGCTTTGTGAATGTTATTTAATTACTAGTAACCACAAGTAAACTAATCTAAAACAAAGAAAAGAAGAAAAAGGCAAAAAAGTGAAAAAGCTGAAAAATGCGAATCCCCCCTGGGGGGATTGGGGTTCAGGCGCTGGAATTGCTACTTGCTCTTTTTATTTTTTGATTTACAAAATAAAAAAAGAAATGAACTACTACTTGCCCTTTTACTTAGGGAAACAAGTCAGTTTACAAATTATTGATGGAAAGCCACGAGGTTTGAACTGCTGGTTCTTGCGAGTGTTTGGGAAGTGTTGAGATGGTGAACTTCTTGTTTATCGAGCTTCTACCTGTCAAATGTAAAAATCAGACTAGCAAACAAAGTGGATTAGAAATCACAATCAGAACACTTTAAGAGTGTTCTGACAACACTATAAATCACCAAAATGAACTACGATGCAACTAGTAAGTAAAAATGAATTTTTTTGGGCAATTTTTGGACTTAAAACTAATTTTTAAATGAATTTAATAAGTTAGGACTGATATTTAAATGCAAAAACCAGCAAGCTATCAAATGCTTGAAATCTACCGAAACACACTTTAAGAGTGTGTTCGCTTATATGACAAGAAACAGAAAAAATTCTAACTTAAAAGTACGAAAAAAGAATGAGAAAAAGAACTAAGTAGGGCGAGCTAGAAAGCTTGCCTTCTTAGGATCTTTGCTTGTCTCTTTAAGAGATGACAAGCAAAATCAAAGTACTATTTACTTGATAAAACTTTGAAAGACACGAGATTCTATTTTACTTTAGATCTACTTGAAAAAATGCAAAAATAGAAACTAACAACCTAGTTCTAGATTATCAAATGAGTTTTAACTATTAGGTTGTGATTCAACTCAGATCTACTTATGAATAACACTTTGAAAGCAAGATCTAAGTAAAAATAGGAACGGTAACCGAGAAAGAATAGAAGGAATGGATCGAGAAGTTTGAACCCATGGGGTTTGAGCTCTGAGGATGGGCAATGGAGTCTACTTTCTGATGCATCGGTGGGATTGACCTCTCTGTTTAAGTTTGCTGGAGGAAAGAAGATTTAACATGTTCATCCACTCGTCTAGCTTAAGCAACCTATAAGATCAAAACGCCACTAGCAAAGGGATTAAAAGCACCTGTGTGAATAATTAAAAGAAAATGTGAGAGATGATAGATTCAAACAAGAATTTTCTTACCTCCTAATGTTATCCACAATAGCAAATAGTCTATAAAGCACCACCTACTATTCTTATGAAAAATACTTTCCCTTAAAAGAAAGATAAATCCAACAATTACTAGCATGTTATGATGATACAAATTTACCTCACAAGGAGCAAAGAATAGAACAATCCAACACCGTAGACAACACTAGGGTAGCCTCCAAAGCCTTCTTATTAACTCAGTAAAAAAATATTACAATTGAAAACAGAGGTTCGACCTTCTGATGTAGAAACAATGAAAGAGCTGCTCCTTAAATAACAATACAATGCAATATGCATAGGGGCGTCAATCCCATGAGAGGGCGACTGGCTTGAAGAGAGAGCTAACGGCTGGGTTATTGGTTGTGATTTGAAACCGATTGGAAGCCAAATCAATAGAATGGCGCCACCTCCTCATGAGGTAGGCAGCCCAACATTGGAACCATCACCACCGCACCCTTGAGCTGCCGCGTGGAAGAGTTGCCCTCGTAGATGGTTTTGACGTGAGCTATCAAATCGTGATCCCTGGTGTTTGGCATGTGAATGGAAGCCAAGCCATATTCCTAACGACACCTCTCCATAAAGGTAGGCCCATTCCAAACATCTAATCGTGGCTGCCCTCGTGGATGGTGCTCATGTGAAAGAGATGCGTAGCGTGAGCCATTCTAAATTTTAATTTCTTCACCATGAAACCTTATAACATAAGGTTTTGCACTTTAACATAATCGCCCACATGAGAAAAGGGCGCACATGATTGATTGAAGACTTTAACGTGGAGTTCAAAGCGTTGAGTGATGGGAGCTGCTACGGTTGCCGTCACATGGGATTTATCACCATCCAATACAAATCATCCATGTAAGAAAATGCCAAACGTGAGGGAGAGGGCGCACATCCAAAAAGATATTCACATGTTTAACTTTTAAATCAACCCAAAAATGACGCCTTAGCGTAGGAATGCATTCACTTTTCCAAATGGATAAGATGCCATGTCATTTGGCATGTGTTAAATGTCTCTTTTTAATATTTTAATTTATTTGGCTTGGTGCATTTTGATGCTCTTTTAGCATTAAAGTGCCATCTTGTAGCTCTGATAGGAAAAACTGCTCCACGGGGGTTCTCGGTCGCTCGAAACATAGGAAAACTGGGTAGCGGGGTAAAGAGGATGCTCTGAGCTTGAAAACGAGCATCCCTGCGCCAAATTCCGACTCCGGATCACACTTTTATCATCTTTTGAATTTTTTCATTTAAACCATTAAAAAAATGGCTTAAAATGCAAAAAAATTATTTTTCTCGAAATTGACTGAAACTTCAGGGGGACCTAGTACATGACAAAACGATAAAATCCCAGCGTCTAGCATGTTTATAAACATTATAAAATGGACTCTAATAATCCCCTAAGGCCTAACCACCACTTTGGGCATTCCAGTGTTGGAGGAGCGCGAGAAAACCTCATTTATTATAGTCGGCTAAAGGCAAAGCATAATCGACAAGGGAAAAAACTCCTTGGAATACCTTCTTTGGTTGTCAAGTCCTAGGGAACCGAGTCACTCAAAGACCACCATGCTAGTACGCTTTATTACAAACCCTGTAGGGCACGGTCATTTATTACAGAAATGAAAAAAATGGCCAAAATCGGCCAAGCTGGAACATCTGAACTCTGATAAGCACAAATAATTGTGCAATACTGGCGGCTCACTGAAGTCCAACTAAAGTGCAACTTTAGGTGGTAACACCTTCCATGTGTGATGTTATGCCAACTCATTTGGCACATGCCAAATGATTTTTTTATTATATTTTTTATTTTTGTTTTTGGGTCATTTTGTACTTTTTTTAGCATTTATTTGCCAATATGTTGCCTCTTTAAGGAATAATGCTCCCAAAGACGACGTAGCCACCCGGAACATAGCGAAAGTGGGTCCTAGTGTAAAGAGGATGCTCTGAGTGTGAAAACGAGCATCCCCACGCCAAAATCCGCCTCTAGACCACACTTTTATTACAATTTGAAATTTTCCAATTAAACCATTAAAAAATGGTCTAATTTTATGGGAAAAATTATTTTCTTCGGAAATAAAAAAAAAAACTTAGTGGGACCTAGCACATGTCCATACGACTCAATTTTAATATCTAGCATGGTAATATACATTGACACTTGAACTCTAATAACCTCCTAAGACCGAGAAATCATGCCGACCACCCACACCTTTGAGGTATGAGTGGAAAAATCGAAAATTATAAGTCGTTTATTCAACAACATATAATTGATAAGGGAAAAAACACTCTGGGCTAGTTGGACTGATAACTAAGTCCTAGGAAAGCCGAGTCCTTTACAAAACCACCATGCTATGACATTTTTTACAATTTCCTCGCAGGGCATGGACATGTGATTTTATTGAAAAAAAAAATGGGCCAAGGTGGCCTGCTAGGACTTCTGATCTTCTGATGATGAACAAGTAAACTTGTTCTATCTTCACAGGCTCACTTGAAATCATCTAAGTGCAACTTAGCTAATAATAGGTCCAGGAGCTGAAACTCGGACATGCCGAAGATGAAGTGTTTATGTACCTTGTGTGCGAGTTTCAGCCTTAGATTCGCTGTACTTTAGGAGATATGATCCATGCAAAGCAGGGTTCCAGCCTCTTCCAGAATTCAGTTTTAAAAATTTAAACAGGTGACCTACGGAGAAATGTTATGTCTCGAGCTAGGAAGATCCAAATCGAATTTCGTAAGATGTTCCAGAAAGGGCACGGGCTGTAGTTGCTCTAGTGCAAGTTTTAGAACCCGAAGTTGAAATAGTGACACATGGCAGCCCGTACAAGTTCGTATACTGAAACAGCCCATAAACAGGCCACCTTGGGAAACTGAGCATAAGTTCCACTTGGTGAATCCAATATTGATCTAACTTGTGGGGTTAGACAGAGGACAGATGATACTACCTCAAGAAAAAGTTTCAGACCTTGAGGAGCAGAAATTTCTGAGATACATCAGAATTAAGACCGGACAATTCAGCAGGAGAAATTGAAGAAACTAGGGCATCAAATATTTTGCATTTTTGTCCACAGATTTGGGAAAAGGAGTACATTGATCAACTCGCCTTGAGGAAGCGCATCTTTCTATCCAATCAGATTTGCAAGTCACCAAAGTTGAAAAATTAGGGTTTCTTTGTCAAACCCTAGGTCCACTAGAAGCAGTCTTCTAGAAAAGCACTGAAGCAAGCATCCAGTTGAAGCACTCTCATTGATAAGTCCTATTCTCTCTATTTCCATTTGAGGTTCTCATTTTATCAAGATGACAAACAGTACCAAGCTTGAGAACAAGCTTGAAGGAGATAAGAACTTTCAAGCATGGAATTATAAAGTACTTCTTATACTAGAAGAGCATGATTTGGAGACAATGTACGCAAGAAGAAGCTCGATTGATAGCAAGAGAAGAGAAGATGGGTGAAGATGACAATTAAGTCCTAACAGCTCATGCCAAGAAGAGAAAACATTCTCGCAAAAATAAAAGATTTCAGAAGAAGGACCTCTCACAGCTCAGATGTTTCACTTGTGAGAAGAAAGGACACATTGTGAAAGATTTTCCCAAGAAGAAAGGAAAAAAGAAGAGACACCATACTCACATCACAGAAGATGATGAACCAATCAAGAAGAAAGCTAAAGAAGGTTCCTCCAGTGATGAGGAACATGTATTTTGATCCAAAAGGATTCAAACTACGAAGATAGAACCTCTTATCCATTTCAGCATTGGATAAGAAGGGATACAGTTGTGATTGGTGATGAAGAAAGGACACACATATTCAAGACCAGTACACAGTTCCATGTGATCTATGGTGTAGAAGACTTGCTCAGCATTGTCGATAATAAGCAAGAAAGGCACAGGTCCTTAGAATCAGATGATGGAGTAGAGCACACTGTGACTTTTGTTAAAACGACTAGACACCAGACACTGTTGTCATCAATCACAACTTAATCAACAATCTCCCCCTTTGTTATTCATGACAACACCAAAGCTCCCCCCGAAAACAAATTCTCTCCACTTTTGGCTTCAATGGCAAAGGGTACATCTCCCCCTATCACCAGGCACTCTTTTCCAGAGAATTAATTTAGTTGGGAGATGACTCCCAATTTTTCCCGTAGATACTCAAAAGTTTCTCCAGGAAGAGGATTAGTGAAGATATCTGACTAACTAACTTAAGGATGGGGAACTTGTTTCAACTCTAGGGGATACACATTCGGTTACTAGGCCAACCCAATTGCACTCAATCATCCTGGGTGCAAGACGAGAAAGATCAACAGGTCTGAAGAAAAAGCCACACTCCAGAGTCGAGACACGAGAAAAGCATGGAGACCACCCAAAAATAGAGGTCACAGAGGGGAAGGTCCACATGTCAATCAGTCATGTCCAAGTCAAGGGATTCATGTTGATGTAAATGTAACTTCAGAAGATATTCACTTGTATTTTATATTGATATTATTATTGTATTTTATTTGTACTTCCGACGGAGATGTTTTTCCTCCGTTCGGGGATGTCATAATTATGTTTGGTCATGCAAAGTCATTGAGGTAAAACCTCTATTGTAAGTCGGGGCATTAGATCCCCTAGAGTCAAATGTAAAAGGGTTTATTGAGTCTCCTTAGAGAAGTCGGCCCAGTCAGTTTTAGTGAGGCCAACCTAGTTAGGTAAAAGGTCAAGTCAAAAGTAAAGTATAAATAGAGAGCCTTGCTCTCTCATTTGGACACACTACTCACTCACACAAGTTTGCATAGCAAGGGAGAGAAGACAAGTCCGCTGGAGGAGAAAGAGAGAGAGCTGCAGAAGACATATTTTGGGTTTTCCATTTTTGGCTTGATATTGTATTAGTGACAAATCTATCTTTGAGGAAGTTGCGGGGTTTTCTCCTTTATGGTTTCCCTGAGGAAAACTATTGTGTCTATTGTGTTTTGCTGTGCTTGTTATTCTTTCAGTTAAAGATCCTAGATAAGATTGAATTAAAGTGCAAACATTAACAATTCAAAGCAAGGTGTATGAGATGGATAATGTGGAAAAAAGGCCAAGCACGGAACTAAGAGCAAGGGAACTGATCTAAACATTGCATCTCCAATTAACCCAAGCAAAGCATGTATATGAAACTATCAACTAATGCACCTACATCACTCAGAGTACATGTCTTGCTGGCAACCAAATTAGAACAAATGATCACTAATGAAACAACAAGGTCTAGCATAGTCAGGAAACCAATAAAAACTATGAACTACATAAAATAATACCTCTGCCATATACCTACTCAGAATCTGCAACTGAAACTGCTATCCATCTGTACTAACACTGCTATCTCTGCATGGAAAGGAAAGAATAAATCCAACTGACTGCTCTGCTCTAGTGAACCAAGGTCTGAAAAATGCTTGACAAGGGAGGTCATGAAGAAGGAGGCTCAAAATGGCAATGGTTGCCCCACAACTGCTGCCCCTGAATGATCCAATTGAACATATATATATATATCATCTACCACTGATGTGCTATGAGAAACATCAGCCTTAAGTGTAAGGACTAAGCTCGTGACTGGCAATCTAATCTGAAAAATGATAGGTAGTCCAGCTACTAAGCATGTGATAACACAGCCTTAGCACTCCCTTCCCATCCTTCGATATTCTCACTCAATAGTGATTTTTTTACTAGGGCTGGGAAGTCATCTTCAGTGTATCCTTTGTCCATCAATTATTTAATCTCTTGAAGTACCCTGTTGTCCTCAAAACGGGTCTAGCAATCAAGCTGGGCTCGAGACACCTCCCGTGGCTAGTCTGGTTTTACCATAAGTGAAATTGGAAGGCCTAAAGAGAGAAGAAGCCTATCCGATGTGACAACCATCTTTTGGGAGGTAGGATTCTTTAGCCATCACGATCTTAGTGACAGACTGACAGTAACTCTCTGCCATCCTGGATAGGATTACATTTTAGAGTCACTACAGAATTTGTGATAACAGGTTTCTCCTGCTTTTCTTCTAGATAAATAAGGGTATTTTTCTAAGAGCATGTAATAATTAAACATACAATAATAATAATAATAATAATAAGGGACATAACCTAAGGGAAACAACTGTTCACCTTCATGACTGGTGACTGGTCAATGCATATAAGTATATTGTCACAAGGCATCGTATCATATCTCATTCATTAATTTTCAATTAATCAATCCTATATGGATTTCAACTACCTTTCATTCCCATGTTGGATATTTTTGTGTATATGAAGTATTGTTCATTACAAATCATATTCACTCTGTTCATCTGATGTTTTTCAAGCATTCTTATGTGAGATTCTCTGCCTTTGTTCGTTCCTCTGCAGCTAGGTGTATGTAGCTGCTATGTGCAGGTTTTACATGTGGATCAATATTTTATATGCATGATGACATATAGCTTGGAAATGTTGATTAGTTGCAAAACAGCTCTTCACTGTCCCAAAATACCATCTGTCTTGAAATGTTGTGTTTGTAACCATGATGAAGAGTTACGCAAGTACTTTCATAATGAGTCAAAGTGCAAAAGGCAACAATTGTTTTAATATAAAATGCTTATTTTATTACGCTTGACACCTGTTATTGTTAGAAGTCTTAATGTATGTAATGAATAGCTTGTGGATTTGTATTCTTTCACGTCTTTCACTTCACTTTGGTGCAACTCATTCTTGTGGCAATTGGTGCATTGTACTTTCCATTGGGAATTTAAATGTTGACATTTCGGTCATGATGGACGTAAAGCGGAACCGGTCCAACCATTCTTAATCATTGTGGTTCTGTAAAATGACTAATGCAATGCAGCTGTTGGATTATCTGATTTTTTTTTCAATTTTGAACTAGATAGATGTATGAATTTGTATCTCAAGAATTTGCTGCATGAATTTTTAGGCTTCAAGGAAAAACTTGTTCTCTGATTTTTGCACTGTTTTGTTGATCAATAGAGTGAGAGGGCAATTGTTACACAGATTGCTGGGACTACAAGAGATATAGTTGAAGCCAGCATTGTTGTTCAAGGCATTCCTGTCACACTTCTTGATACTGCTGGCATACGGGAAACAAATGATTTTGTGGAAAGTATTGGTAAGATGTTTGACATGAGAACTTTAGGTATATGCATCATAGGCAACAGACAACAGCTATCCCATGTCTTACCAGCCACACAAAATCAGGAATTTCTTTTTCCACCAAGGAATTAATTATGAGTTGTCTTAATTGTGGGGTTTATTTTGCAAGTAGCCATTGATGAAGAGGGCTTTGTTTTCTATCACTTTGATATTAGAGATTTAATCATTCTCACTGATTTTGCTTTCCAGGAGTACAAAGGTCTGAAACAGCTGCTCTAGGTGCTGATATGATCATCATGGTAATTAATGCTGCAGAGGGATGGACACCTGAAGACAATAGAATTTATGAGTTCATGAAGCAAAATCAGGTTTGTTTGGCCTACCTTTAAGAATTGAACTTGGTAAATATCTGCTCTTAATATTTTTGTCTTCGTTACAAAAGATTTATAGTTAATCTCAGAGATTTAAATTAAATGTCAATGACATATTGAAAATATTATTTCCATTGTTAGATATACCCTGCATATTCCATGAAGAAAGGAATCAGTTTAGAATGGATTAAACTGAAAAGTTAGGGAGTGTTACCTCCCGAACTAGCACATGAAATTAAAGCCCAAAAGAAAAATGCTAACCCAGGGGTAACTAAGAGGGGCTACCCACTATCACTTCAGTAACACTCTCCAATTTTAAGTTGGCTCTCCTCCAACTCTAGGGGGGTATCCCTACATGAGATTGCTAAGGCTATGGCATTGAGGATCAAGGTGATACAAGTAAAGTAAGCCTTAACAAAATGATTGTATATAGAATATCAATGTGATGAAAGAATCAAGAGATTATTGCCTATACCAACAAGGGAAAATGGAGTCAAGAGGTTAATCCAAGAGGAAAAGTTTATGAATGGTTAAGAAAAAGCTAAAGACCACTAAAGCATACCACAACGAAGCCCTAACATGCTGAAAAATGAATGTAGAAAATAGACTAGGACGGCCCAAAAGGTGCCACATCAAAACATTGCTAATGAGGTATGACCTACACATTGACACAATGAACTATTACAAGCAACAACTATAGAATATGATAGGAGCAAGTTAATCAATCATGCATAACACATTAAAGGGAGTAAAGGGAGAGACTCCTCACATGAAACCCTTCTAACATGGTAGATATACCCTTCTCATATTGCCCCAAAAAAACAAGTTCTAACAATTCTACATATCACCAACAACATTTAGAAATATAAACATAAGTAAAAAAAAGTCAATAGGAAAAAAGTCAAAAAACCTTTACACTTTACATGTGATCAAAGAAAATATATCCATTACGCTCCAAGAAGAGAAAAAACCTCCAACGATCCAACCATGAAAAATAGATGAAAAAATAGATGAGGAAGGGCTACTCTTTATATAGAGAATGTAGCTCAACTTCCCCTTTACAATAAAATAACAATTCTCTCTTCTAGATCCACAATTCTCTCAACAAACTCTCCAATAATAGCCAAATTGGTTAGATCCACTTGTTACAAGTGACTAACTCCTTGAGAAAGTTTCAACAACCACCTCCAAAATGGCTCAAGGAAAGAGAGCACACCCCTCCTTTGAGTGATTGACCAAGCGTTCTCCACCATGAGCATTTATTAATGATACTCTTTCAAAATCAGCAAAACGCTCAAGCATCCAAGGTGGGGCACTCCTTATATTGAGTGGTAAAAACAGCAAGGGTTTTAAGGCAGTAGTTTTGAAATTGCCAATTTCCTCAATATTTGTCAAATTTTCTAGTATAACCACTTTTCGGAAATCCAATGAACACTCTGCTTTCAATGCCATTGAGCTGATGAAATTATGGGCACTATGTTAAAAGATAACCGCTCCCAAAGTTAAGACGCCCTCCAAAGATATAACAATTTTTCATTTGTGAGTGGATAAAAAATCATCCATTAAATTCCTCTATTAAAGACCAAGTTAGTTTAGTGGTACACAAGGATTTAACAATTTGATCATGACAAAGCATCTCCTATGTGTATTGTCTTCAAATCCCCTAGGGTGTTCCATCTAGGGGCCACTCATCCTTAATAATCTTCAATTAATATGCATGAGAGACCCTTGTGCCTCCCTCTTTAAGTGATTTTTAAATTAATCTTAAGTGCAAACCTTAGGTACTTTGGTTAATTACTGTGTTTACTTCTATTTCTTCATTGACTTTAATTAATCACACTAAAAACTTAGTAAACCCAGGGTTAAACACTTTAATTAATCCATTACTTAGAAAATATAATTATTAACACTTCAAAACATAGGTAGACCCTAACTTGATAGGTTCCCATTCCACAAAATACGTAAGTGTTAATTAATTGCCTTATTACATTACTCAAGTATCATTTTAATCATCAATTAAAGGGAGTGCATCATCTTATCAGCATTGTTTTACTTGTTAGGCACATGATACTTACCAATAATCACCATAAGGACATGAGAACACATCACACCAAACCTCCTAGCCAACCACCATGGCCACCACTCAACCATGAAGAAGCACCATCTCTAAGTCAAGAACACAAGTGTACCCCCTGCAAATCCAAATATCTAGCCATGAAGAACTGTAAACTCGATCCTTGTGAAAATTTTCACAAATGATATGATGAAAATCACTTGTGTGATCCTCATATAATCTGTGGGGTAACAACTGGTTCCAACTTGGGGACATGTACTTGTTATCACATACATAGTAGCCGGGCTACCATACATTATTTTTCTCATTCCAGTACACTATTCAGCCAGTTCCCTTGCATTTGAGATGCCGAGATGAGCATCTATATTGGATCACTATCAGATTGTGGACAGCAGTTGTATTCCCCATGCCATGACTGAGTTTCAGGACACTCAGAGAGATGACCGATGTAGCCATTATACCATTGGTACAGAGCAGATAGTAGTGCCCAGAGTTACAGCAGCAGTCTCAGAGGACAGATGATGGTACAGGTTGATGAGCTTTCAGGTATATGACTTAGCAGGTATATCATAGTGTTATGGTTAGATTGCTTTTATACTTATTCTCATAGCATGTCTTAGCACTTAGTGTCATGATCTGGCGATCATATAGATATTTGGACCTGGTCGATCTATTATATATATTACATTGTCCCTACTCAGACTTAGAAGTTCACTATTCATACTCATTGGTTTTACCCTCCTTAGGGAGAATAGAGGTGATCATTCAACCATACCTTGGCTTGCTAGTGTTGGCTCCATTATTCATTGTCTTCATCCATCCATGGCCTACCTTTTAGATTATCACCCTGACTTACTACTTGACTAGTGGCATGGAGGACCTTTCCCCGCTGTAGCCGCTGTATTGGATGAGCTTCCTTGTTTATTGTGTCTCGGCTCTGAGTTGATGACAAAACTTACCTATGGTGAGTTGGAGTTCCTTGGAATTCCCCCTAGTCACTAAAGTTGTGTTGGCTAAACCTGAAACTTTTAGTGCTGCCATAAATACAAAATCTGGAAAAAATGAAATGCTATATCTTGTATGAAAAGCCCATTCATGCAATGTGTTTCTAAACACACATGAATGAGAAGGATGCCAAATGAACTGGGCAATGAAAATAAAATGTTATATCTTTTGGAAAATAAATACCTAGGTAAACAAGCTGTCCATGACACACCTAGAAGTGCTCAGGTAAACAAGTGCCTTAAAAACACACCTGCAGCAGAAAGCCTAAAAGAAAAATGTAAATCTATGCAATGTGTTTGTAAACACACATAGATCAAGGCTATGGAAACTTCAGGCCCAAAAAGCAATGGAACTTAAAAGATACATCTAAACAATTGCTGGCCTTATTTCTATTATGGATTGTGCGCATCTGTGAAGGTGAATAAACCCTCTTTAAACAACTCATCCATTTGTGAGACACCGCCATTCCCTGTGTTATTGCTCATTCAGTACATACTATGGTGTATTCCCTTTCCCTTGCCAAAGTGTCACAAAGTCAAGACAGTTAAGTCATCCCTTAGCCTAGCCAGTTAATTTAAGCCTTCACCCTTCACTAGCAAATTGATCACAACTATGAAGTGAGTATGATCCTGAAAGTCTAGTCTGAGTAATAATAATAATTAACGACACTATACATTTGGATTTAGATCGCCAGTCATGATTACTCTGTGTTATAATTGTTATTTGAATAAGTTGTAGAGCATGTATTAACCTTGATACTTTGCAGCAGCCTTGGATGATGGTCTGAGTTATAGTTGGTCTTGGTTAGACCTAGTTTGACCATGGAGGACCATGGGACATGAGATGTTAGACCTTGTGATGATATGGATAGATGATATATGGTCTATGTATACATACATGATGACTCTATGTAGCAGCTACAGGGTTATGATGATGATTCTGGGGTTGCAGCAGTGTTTGTATATGTACAGCGCATTATTATTGGCCTTGATCCGGTATATTGGATATTTATTTTGATCATGCAGAGATTCATATGGTGTATGAGTACACATCTTGGATGGATTTGGACCTTCTGAGTCCAATGGGACAGTTTGTTTTCAGTTCCGGGCACTTACAGTGATGATTTAGCCTCAGTAGGCTGTCCTAGTGCAGTTTTGGTCTGTCGGAGGCCCTGTCGGAGCAGAGATGACTTTTATCCGGTTGACCTAGGGCGCTGATGATGGAGGGGGTGGTCCAGCCACTTGTTTTTACCATATTACCCCCCCTTCCGGACACACTGGTGCCCTCACCTTGACAGCGCCATCACTCCAGGAGGCTGTTTGGGGCCGTTTCACGCTTCCCGAGGCAATTCAGGATTGGTAGAAATGGCTATTGAGGAAATCGATTTGGGCTACTGAGGCAAAGTTATGGCATGGGATGATCAGTGATGATAGATCGGGACCTTCCACACCTTCTCCAGCAGTTTCAGCTTCATCGGGGCCCGCATCCATCACTTATGGCACTTTCTGTGGATTTTTGAGGTCTTTTTGAGGACCACGACTTCACTATGGAGGCACGATTTGGTACATTCATGATTATTTTTGGGTTATTGTGCTATGGGGATTGACCAAGGAGGGATAAAATTACCCCTTGGACCCACCATAAGCCTCTTATGATATTTTGTCATCATGATTTGGTGGGATTCCCCTCTTGTAGGGTGATTTTGTCCACTTACATTATATTTTATTAGTGATCCATGTATTTTATTGTTGAGCTCATCTCAACCATTGATTAGACATTTGTATCTTTTAATCTTAGCCACTCATTCAAAAAGTGGTTAGGGTTTTGGTGCCTCTCCTTCCTATTTAAAGGAGAGAGCCTCTCATTGTAAAGGGACTTTTGGCTCTGGATTATTGGAATAGAAAATTATTATTGCATCTATCTCCAGTGTTGTGGTGAATGTTTTTGGTGTTCGTTCGTTGGTTCTTCCTTTGCACTGAGTTATTGGAGATCTTGTTTGCCATATCTTTGTACCACGATTTTGCATCTACAGGTGGAGGCCGATTTGCTTGGAGGAGGAGGTATTGGTAGGGGAAGACTCTCCCTACTTCTTCTTTGGAGCTCTTCGTTGGTAACAGGGAGTATTACTGTCCCAGGACCTTCTATTTCATGTTACTATTTGCATTTCTCTTGTATTTCTTCCATACTTGATCTTACTGATTGAATTTTGTTCCTTGGTTTGACAGGTAGAGGAAGGCGCACTTGTGGGCTAGGGCATCAAATCGGCAAGCAAATCAACAATCTCTCATTTGATCTCTGCGGGAATCTTCCTCAACATCAAGGCATCTCATCCACATCACTCAGGTATGATCTCAAGGTAAGTTCTATCTCCATGATCTATCCAATTGTCAAAAACGCTTAAAACCCTAATTAATCAAAACCCCATTTTTACATTTTCTCAGATCTACTTAGATCTAGTGGGTTATTGGGCTTAATATTGAAAACCCACCTCTATAGCATCCACGGCATCCCGGATTTATAGTTTGGTGAGGATTGGCTTCCGTTTGACCCCTCTCCCATACCAACTTGGCTTCTCCCAAGCAAGGCGCACTTCACTGATTGAGCAGGTTGACCTAGATCTAAGTGGTCGGTGTTTGAGATTCCACTTGATTTGACATTTACATATCCAATAACATACACCCAGGTTGTTACTTTTCTGAAATTCACCTTGTGGACCCCATTCCACATTTTAAGTGATTTAATCCCCATTTTTGGCCACTTGGAACCCTTAAACTAAGATCTACTAAGATCTAACCGTTGGATTACCACGAAATTATAGATCCATACTCCTACCTGACCGATCTACCCGGATCTAAAGTTTGGATGCCATCCGACTTGTTTTGACCCACCTAACCCCACTTTTAAGCCTCCTTGGGCAAAGTCGCACCACCTTGGAGAAGTGAGTTTACTCACTTCTAGGAACTGGGTACTTGAGATTTTTGGAGATTCAGAACCGGAATAATTCAAAACCTAGGTCTAGACTGTCACTTCGTCAAATCTTGCCTTGGGGATTGCATTCCTTGTTTTAAGGGATTGTGGTCCACTTGGGTCAAACCTAGATCTAGATACATTCATCCATCAAGACATCCATTGCCCACTTGTCCCAAGTACTAGGAGTCCTAAACCACAAGTCAAACCTATTTTGACTCCACTTCCCAATTCCCAAGGCACTGGTTTCTCTCCAAGTTAGTTCAACCTTCCTAGATTGTTGGATTGACTTGTGGATTAACCTATGCATGGTGGACTAAACCCTTGATGCTATCATGTATCATGGTCAAGCTTGTCATCCGTACTAGTTAGCCCCAATACAAACCTTAACTTCCCTGCATTGGACACAGTTCCCAAGGCAGTGGACTTTCCAACATTGAACTAGTACACTAGCCCTAGATCTCACTTCAAACATTATAAGTCACTCTTACATCAACCATGAACCAAAGCTATACCTATTGAACCCCTCACTTGGCTTGTGACTTCATCCTTAGGTCTAGGATAAACCATACACCTAACTTCACTTAGAAATACCCTGATTTGGTGTCTTGGTTTTGATCTCTCCTGTCGGGAGTAGATCGGGTCTCCCCCTTTGTTGTCTGGGCTAGATAACATAAAGCGAAGGTTGCCTCGACTGGCGTGACAACCATACATATTGGAGGTCGAGGTGATCGTGGTTGCACCTTTTGAGTTGCCCTTCCCTATTGCCATCCATGACTGGATCCATCCATAGGGGTAACTACAGCTTAGGTGATAACATTTTGGCGCCGCTGCCGGGGAAGGCATAGGCTTACCCTGGTTCGATATATTATTTTTGTAAAAGCTCTCCTCCCCTTCTCTTTGCCTAACATTTTGGCGCCGTTGCCGGGGAGGCAATAGCTTTCCCTAGTTCGACATACTTTTCTTCAAGCATTCTCGTTCTCTTTGCCATAACATTTTGGCGCCAGGGACGCAATAGGCTTACCTTAGAAAAGCTACTAGTCCTTCCCGCATATACGACACATATCTTGGTAGAAGAGTTAAAATCTACCTGGCGACTCCCAATCGTGACTCCGCTGAGGAGCGAGCTCATTTACATCCCTATAACACTATAATTTAGACAGATATTATCATTATCTAGAACCTATGGGGTGCATCATTTTGTTTTCAAGTTCTTAAATTTAAAAAAATAAAAAATAAAAAATATTATCCATGGCTGCTGCTGAGCGACCTAGGACTTTTGGTCGATTGAAAGTTTTTGACTTTTCCAAAATTGTTGGGTATCCTCATCATATTCCTCATCAAGCCTATAAAAGGTTGCCTACTTTCGATGGAAGTTATGAAATCTCTGCTAGAAGGCACCTTGAAAGATTTCGGGAAGTTCTTAACGAGTTATCCATAACCCATGAGGATGTGTGTATGAGACTATTGGCTTCATCTTTCAAAGAAAGAGCTGGACTCTGGCTTTCGAATTTGAAACCCAATAGCATTTCTGGTTATGACATATTTGAAAACAAATTCCTAGAAGAATGGGGAAGTGAATTCGATGATATGTATCTTTCAAATCAAATCCAAGATCAAAACCTTCCCCTTTCCGATCCTATTGTTGAATCATTTAACAATCAAATACCAAGCGATTTGTCAACATCCGGAGATGACCTTTCCTGCCCAATTTCCTCTGATGATAAGTCTTCTACTTTTGAGTCAATCGAAAGACAAATCTTTAATCATTTTACAAACCATAAATTTTCAAATTGCTTTTTAGGTAGCCCTAGTCCTGATCCTGAGGGAATTTCTGAGGATGAGCTTTTAGTTAACAGGTATACTGAAGTTCCTCCCTCAGAGAAACTCATTAGTCATCCTGTCTTTAGTGATCATTCAATTCCTTATCAGCTTATTGAAGAAGAAGAAAGTAGGGACATAGATCAAGATTCTTTAGTAGTGAGTTCGGGTGATCATTGTGCAAATAATCAGGATATTTTAAATGAAATTATTAATTTCACCCCTGATCAATTAAATGAAAATGATCACTTATCCTCTTATAATTTTAATGATGAATCAATAGAAGTTCACTCTCAAGATGAAGATGAAACAGTGAACCACACTAGATGCTCTAATCTTTGTTCCACTTCTTACAATGAATCTTTAAATTTTCCTTTTTTCATCTTTAATCAAGATAGCTTAGAGTTAGATAGCTATGGTCAGTCTTGTCCTCAGATTCTAAATATTAAATTTGATAAAAAGCTTGAAATTATTCCTAGAATAAAGAATATTTTCTATTATCAAAATCCAAGGTCAAACTTGTTTATCCATTGGGGAGAATTTTCATATTTGCAATCCACCCTCCTTTCCCAACTCTTTCAATCATCTTTGGGTTGGTGCTCTAGTCAATCTTTTGCCTTGGAAATTTTTAATAGGAAGTATAAGCATGATTACATGTTTGGAGAAAAAACACTTCATTTCCCTTTTCAGTCACTTTGGAACCATAATGCTTGTTGTCAAGATATTAATCATTCTTGGTGGCTAGAAAAGGTGTTTAAAGATCAATTCCATCTTTTCTCCATTTTTGAGCATCAAATGGGTCTGACTTTGATTTTCTGTCTGTTAAGCTTTAATTTATCCCCACTTGGTTTTTTGATCATCAGTCCCAAGGAGAATCAAATTGAATATGTAAGAGAAGTAAATGAACAAGTTAATCTGTGTGAAAATGAATCGAATCACATGTCTTATGCCCTTCCTCTATCCATCTCTGAGTTTAACTTGCATAAATTTTATGATCCTATCAGTTCTTTGATGGAGGATGTTTGCACCAGTCAGTCTTCTCCTCGGCATAATTTCATATTGCATCATTCAAACCATTCTTCAATTTATGAACAAATCAAGAAGACCGTGCCCTTAAATTTGTTGATCTTTAGCGCAATCTTGACTTGTTCTATTATCAAAAATCAAAGAAGAATCATTAACCTATTTGATGAATGGTTGTACTGGATTTATGATTTTACCTAACATTTGTGATGACTGGTTAGATTAGAGTAGGTAGGAAACCGAATAAGCCTACTTGGGCAGTAGTTAGTCTTTTCAGCCATTGAGTCTGGCACCTTGTTTATCTCTAAGCTCCTTTGTAAGCTCCTAGTTTAAATGAGTACATGTCACTTTTCCTTTTCCTGCACAATAAATTTCAAATTTTGCAAATTATGTTAGTAGTTTCATTTACTTTCTGCATTTATATATTTCATGCATTTATATTTCTGACATAGAGTAGATTTTATTTCAGTTGGTTTTATATTTTTCCCACACATGCGGCATGAGGTATGTTTGATGTTTGTGAATGCAGAAAATAGGTTGCAAAAAATAAAAGCTGGAAATAAAATGGTAGAGTGCTGGATCGTGGATTCGAGTAGCAGAGTTCGAGGACCAGAGATTCTGAGGTTCTCAAGCGCTCATTTCAGCAGAGCACTTGTCCCAGCCGGAGCCAGATGTTATCACATACATAGTAGCCGGGCTACCATACATTATTTTTCTCATTCCAGTACACTATTCAGCCAGTTCCCTTGCATTTGAGATGCCGAGATGAGCATCTATATTGGATCACTATCAGATTGTGGACAGCAGTTGTATTCCCCATGCCATGACTGAGTTTCAGGACACTCAGAGAGATGACCGATGTAGCCATTATACCATTGGTACAGAGCAGACAGTAGTGCCCAGAGTTACAGCAGCAGTCTCAGAGGACAGATGATGGTACAGGTTGATGAGCTTTCAGGTATATGACTCAGCAGGTATATCATAGTGTTATGGTTAGATTTCTTTTATACTTATTCTCATAGCATGTCTTAGCACTTAGTGTCATGATCTGGCGATCATATAGATATTTGGACCTGGTCGATCTATTATATATATTACATTGTCCCTACTCAGACTTAGAAGTTCACTATTCATACTCATTGGTTTTACCCTCCTTAGGGAGAATAGAGGTGATCATTCAACCATACCTTGGCTTGCTAGTGTTGGCTCCATTATTCATTGTCTTCATCCATCCATGGCCTACCTTTTAGATTATCACCCTGACTTACTACTTGACTAGTGGCATGGAGGACCTTTCCCCGCTGTAGCCGCTGTATTGGATGAGCTTCCTTGTTTATTGTGTCTCGGCTCTGAGTTGGTGACAAAACTTACCTATGGTGAGTTGGAGTTCCTTGGAATTCCCCCTAGTCACTAAAGTTGTGTTGGCTAAACCTGAAACTTTTAGTGCTGCCATAAATACAAAATCTGGAAAAAATGAAATGTTATATCTTGTATGAAAAGCCCATTCATGCAATGTGTTTCTAAACACACATGAATGAGAAGGATGCCAAATGAACAGGGCAATGAAAATAAAATGTTATATCTTTTGGAAAATAAATACCTAGGTAAACAAGCTGTCCATGACACACCTAGAAGTGCTCAGGTAAACAAGTGCCTTAAAAACACACCTGCAGCAGAAAGCCTAAAAGAAAAATGTAAATCTATGCAATGTGTTTGTAAACACACATAGATCAAGGCTATGGAAACTTCAGGCCCAAAAAGCAATGGAACTTAAAAGATACATCTAAACAATTGCTGGCCTTATTTCTATTATGGATTGTGCGCATCTGTGAAGGTGAATAAACCCTCTTTAAACAACTCATCCATTTGTGAGACACCGCCATTCCCTGTGTTATTGCTCATTCAGTACATACTATGGTGTATTCCCTTTCCCTTGCCAAAGTGTCACAAAGTCAAGACAGTTAAGTCATCCCTTAGCCTAGCCAGTTAATTTAAGCCTTCACCCTTCACTAGCAAATTGATCACAACTATGAAGTGAGTATGATCCTGAAAGTCTAGTCTGAGTAATAATAATAATTAACGACACTATACATTTGGATTTAGATCGCCAGTCATGATTACTCTGTGTTATAATTGTTATTTGAATAAGTTGTAGAGCATGTATTAACCTTGATACTTTGCAGCAGCCTTGGATGATGGTCTGAGTTATAGTTGGTCTTGGTTAGACCTAGTTTGACCATGGAGGACCATGGGACATGAGATGTTAGACCTTGTGATGATATGGATAGATGATATATGGTCTATGTATACATACATGATGACTCTATGTAGCAGCTACAGGGTTATGATGATGATTCTGGGGTTGCAGCAGTGTTTGTATATGTACAGCGCATTATTATTGGCCTTGATCCGGTATATTGGATATTTATTTTGATCATGCAGAGATTCATATGGTGTATGAGTACACATCTTGGATGGATTTGGACCTTCTGAGTCCAATGGGACAGTTTGTTTTCAGTTCCGGGCACTTACAGTGATGATTTAGCCTCAGTAGGCTGTCCTAGTGCAGTTTTGGTCTGTCGGAGGCCCTGTCGGAGCAGAGATGACTTTTATCCGGTTGACCTAGGGCGCTGATGATGGAGGGGGTGGTCCAGCCACTTGTTTTTACCATATTACCCCCCTTCCGGACACACTGGTGCCCTCACCTTGACAGCGCCATCACTCCAGGAGGCTATTTGGGGCAGTTTCACGCTTCCCGAGGCATTTCAGGATTGGTAGAAATGGCTATTGAGGAAATCGATTTGGGCTACTGAGGCAAAGTTATGGCATGGGATGATCAGTGATGATAGATCGGGACCTTCCACACCTTCTCCAGCAGTTTCAGCTTCATTGGGGCCCGCATCCATCACTTATGGCACTTTCTGTGGATTTTTGAGGTCTTTTTGAGGACCACGACTTCACTATGGAGGCACGATTTGGTACATTCATGATTATTTTTGGGTTATTGTGCTATGGGGATTGACCAAGGAGGGATAAAATTACCCCTTGGACCCACCATAAGCCTCTTATGATATTTTGTCATCATGATTTGGTGGGATTCCCCTCTTGTAGGGTGATTTTGTCCACTTACATTATATTTTATTAGTGATCCATGTATTTTATTGTTGAGCTCATCTCAACCATTGATTAGACATTTGTATCTTTTAATCTTAGCCACTCATTCAAAAAGTGGTTAGGGTTTTGGTGCCTCTCCTTCCTATTTAAAGGAGAGAGCCTCTCATTGTAAAGGGACTTTTGGCTCTGGATTATTGGAATAGAAAATTATTATTGCATCTATCTCCAGTGTTGTGGTGAATGTTTTTGGTGTTCGTTCGTTGGTTCTTCCTTTGCACTGAATTATTGGAGATCTTGTTTGCCATATCTTTGTACCACGATTTTGCATCTACAGGTGGAGGCCGATTTGCTTGGAGGAGGAGGTATTGGTAGGGGAAGACTCTCCCTACTTCTTCTTTGGAGCTCTTCGTTGGTAACAGGGAGTATTACTGTCCCAGGACCTTCTATTTCATGTTACTATTTGCATTTCTCTTGTATTTCTTCCATACTTGATCTTACTGATTGAATTTTGTTCCTTGGTTTGACAGGTAGAGGAAGGCGCACTTGTGGGCTAGGGCATCAAATCGGCAAGCAAATCAACAATCTCTCATTTGATCTCTGCGGGAATCTTCCTCAACATCAAGGCATCTCATCCACATCACTCAGGTATGATCTCAAGGTAAGTTCTATCTCCATTATCTATCCAATTGTCAAAAACACTTAAAACCCTAATTAATCAAAACCCCATTTTTACATTTTCTCAGATCTACTTAGATCTAGTGGGTTATTGGGCTTAATATTGAAAACCCACCTCTATAGCATCCACGGCATCCCGGATTTATAGTTTGGTGAGGATTGGCTTCCGTTTGACCCCTCTCCCATACCAACTTGGCTTCTCCCAAGCAAGGCGCACTTCACTGATTGAGCAGGTTGACCTAGATCTAAGTGGTGGGTGTTTGAGATTCCACTTGATTTGACATCTACATATCCAATAACATACACCCAGGTTGTTACTTTTCTGAAATTCACCTTGTGGACCCCATTCCACATTTTAAGGGATTTAATCCCCATTTTTGGCCACTTGGAACCCTTAAACTCAGATCTACTAAGATCTAACCGTTGGATTACCACGAAATTATAGATCCATACTCCTACCTGACCGATCTACCCGGATCTAAAGTTTGGATGCCATCCGACTTGTTTTGACCCACCTAACCCCACTTTTAAGCCTCCTTGGGCAAAGTCGCACCACCTTGGAGAAGTGAGTTTACTCACTTCTAGGAACTGGGTACTTGAGATTTTTGGAGATTCAGAACCGGAATAATTCAAAACCTAGGTCTAGACTGTCACTTCGTCAAATCTTGCCTTGGGGATTGCATTCCTTGTTTTAAGGGATTGTGGTCCACTTGGGTCAAACCTAGATCTAGATACATTCATCCATCAAGACATCCATTGCCCACTTGTCCCAAGTACTAGGAGTCCTAAACCACAAGTCAAACCTATTTTGACTCCACTTCCCAATTCCCAAGGCACTGGTTTCTCTCCAAGTTAGTTCAACCTTCCTAGATTGTTGGATTGACTTGTGGATTAACCTATGCATGGTGGACTAAACCCTTGATGCTATCATGTATCATGGTCAAGCTTGTCATCCTTACTAGTTAGCCCCAATACAAACCTTAACTTCCCTGCATTGGACACAGTTCCCAAGGCAGTGGACTTTCCAACATTGAACTAGTACACTAGCCCTAGATCTCACTTCAAACATTATAAGTCACTCTTACATCAACCATGAACCAAAGCTATACCTATTGAACCCCTCACTTGGCTTGTGACTTCATCCTTAGGTCTAGGATAAACCATACACCTAACTTCACTTAGAAATACCCTGATTTGGTGTCTTGGTTTTGATCTCTCCTGTCGGGAGTAGATCGGGTCTCCCCCTTTGTTGTCTGGGCTAGATAACATAAAGCGAAGGTTGCCTCGACTGGCGTGACAACCATACATATTGGAGGTCGAGGTGATCGTGGTTGCACCTTTTGAGTTGCCCTTCCCTATTGCCATCCATGACTGGATCCATCCATAGGGGTAACTACAGCTTAGGTGATAACAGTACTCTTTGAAAAATAGTGCATGAGAACCTCAAAATCTCCTAGTTGCACCTATTTGGGAAGAAATAAAGCAAGAGAAACTATGCGGTGCCATGGCAATCCCACATAACTATTACTTACTTCTAGATCAAATTTTGGCTTTTAAAAGACAAGGCATAAGCCAACAATGCCAAAACAACATGCATAAAACCATGCTCACATGTTGAGTTTATTTCTTTAATTCTCTTCAAGAGCTTATTCCTTCTACCCTACACTACTTAGCATAGAAACATGAAAGTGCTAAGTGTAATCATACAACCAATGCAGCCATGCTAGCACTTTATTAATTACATAGAACCTTCCCTTGTGTTTGATGATCAAACAAAACAAGGCCACATCAAATATGAAAGATTTATGAGTTAAACCCTCCATCAATATGTCGCTGCAAATGAACATTAGAGTAATCCCATTACAACGGCAAAGAGCATAATCGTCATGCCAAACTTGGCATGTGCATTCATATGATTTCTCTATCCACTCATGGATAGGGCTGAACTAAAATCTGCAACATAAAGATTGCGGCCTGTCTTCACTCCACCAATATCCTTCTTTGCTAACATCATCAACCATATCCTTAAGCATCGAGGGTTTACATAGCTTAAAAAATCTACAATAAGAAACTTTGTTGCCCTCAATTATACATGCATATCGATCATGAGAAATAACTTGATATTTTTAAAACTTTTGCAACTCACAAGTTTACCTCATAGTATGAAAAATTTCTGCAATATAACCTGGCTTGAAAATTTATGATTACATTCCCTGTGCTGAAAAAATTCTACGCTTATAACACCTGAAACAGGCCCCATACTCTGAAAAAATTCTGCATTTTCTATCATAAAAGAAGGCTGGAAATTTCTGCAAGATATGACAATTTGAAAAGAACACTTCCTCAAACAGAATTTAGTCCCCATGATACATATTTCAGCTGGAAGTGTATGCATGAAAAAGGAACTTGATAAAGGCATAAATGGCTGAAATAAAATTGCAAAGTAATAACCAAGGAGCTGCTCCAAATGCTTCACAAATTCTGCAATATCCATTTCTACACATGGCTGGAAAAAACTACGGAAATTTTCTTCAAAGTATTACAGCTTATGTGGTTGTCCAAGCATTCCAACATCTGCAACATTATTATTCTCTTGGCTACCCTTTTCATCATTACATATGTGAACAAGTACATCAAACATTTCTTCAAAACGTATCAGGGTTTCTCTACTAGTTCACACGGCTCCAAATCATCAAAATAATCTTCAGAAATTTGAGAACCTAACATGTTTTCCAAACCCATTTCTTCATTATGTACTTGTTATTCATGTGTATGATCTTTAATAGGATTACAAGTTGTTTCATCAAGGCCTTCATCAAACTCATCTTCCCTATGGCATGCAAGGGTCTCATGGAGTGAAAGAAATATTGGGTCAAATACATGCAAACCATATCTATCTTTTATATATTTTTCTAATACCCACAACAGTATTTATCACATATTTGATCATCTAAAGATCTAAAAAACCTTTGTACACTTGCATGCTTTAAGGCCTCAAATTGCTCATGCATCTTATAATAGATATTAACAAGGATTTGTATATGATCAACCCCATCATTCTTATAATCATCATACCAATATTTTTGAAACACATTGGTGAAATATGAAAATGAAAACATATACTTTGCTCCAAAATTAAAAAGCCATTGAACCACATGTCTTTCTTTGAAAGAATATGAAAATGCCTTCATCATGACATCTTCATGGCAAATATTCAAATTTGCAAGGAACTCAATTAAAGCTACAACATGTAATGAAGCATGATTAGGATCCCCATAGAAATTTGGAACATGTTCTTTCCATACTTGGTAATTGCATTCATGAGGACATCCTGGAATGTATTAAAAATCCAAAGGGCTAGACCCTTTGTACCAAATATCTTGCAATGATTGCCATGCTTCTTTACTTCACCTTCTTCAACATGAAATGCAAAATATAGTGCTGCAACCAAACCTGAAATAACCTCATGTGGAGTCACCAAGGTGAGGCACAAAAGTGTCTTCAAACTTGTTGGATGTGCACACCTCTACACCCAACAAAGTCTTTAAAATATGCAATAGGACAAGGACTTTTGTCCCTCATGGAGTTGCCATATTGAGCTATTAATCTTCAAAAATCTACACTGATAAATTCAATGT
Source organism: Larix kaempferi (assembly GCA_027924585.1). NCBI lineage: Eukaryota > Viridiplantae > Streptophyta > Pinopsida > Pinales > Pinaceae > Larix > Larix kaempferi. The sequence continues at coordinate 2,808,379 of BSBM01000275.1, read as the reverse complement.
AGCAAGACTACAAATTCCAAGAAATGGACTTTATCCGCGACAATGGTGCCAAAATGTTACCTCCCAAACTAGCACATGAAATTAAAGCCCAAAAGAGCAATGCTAACCCAAGGGTAACTAGAAGGGGCTACCCACTGTCATCTTTGAAACACCCTCTCCAACTCTAGTTTTGCTCTCCAACTCTAGGGGGTTTCCTTGCATGAGATTGCTAAGGCTAAGGCATTGAGGCTCAAGGCTCAAGGTGATACAAGGAAAGTAAGCCTTAACAAAATGATTGAAGTATAGTATATCAAAGTGATGGAAGAATCAACATATCAGTGCCTATACCAACAAGGGAAAATAGAGTCGGGAGGTTAATCCAAGCGGACAAGTTTATGAATGGTTAAGACAACAAGAGCCACTAAAGCATACCACAATGAAGCCATAGCATGCTGAAAAATGAATGTAGAGAATAGACTAAGAGGGCCCAAAAGGTGCCACATAAAAGGATTGCTAATGGGGTATGACCTATACAATGAAGTATTACAAGGTACAACTCTAGAAGCTGATAGGAGCAAGCTAATCCAGTCATGCATAAGGGAAATACAGGGAGAGACTGCTCACATATAATCCTTCCAATGTGGTAGATATGCCCTTCTCGTATGGTGCAGAAAAAGCAAGGTCTAGCAGCTATACATATCACCAACAATATTTAGAAATATAAACATAAGCCTCACATTAATAGGAAAAAACCCTTACACTTTACATATGCTCTAAGAAAATATATCCATTAAGCTCCAAGGATAGAAAAAACTCAATCCAACCATGAAAAATAGATGAGGAGGGGATACTCTTTATATAGAGAGTGTAGCTCAACTTTTATTACAATAAAATAATAATTCTCTCTTCTAGATCCACAATTCTCTCAACATACTCCAATAATAGCCAAATTGGTTAGATCCACTTGTTACAAGTAATTAGCTCCATGAGAAAGTTTCAACAATTGATAATTGATAAACGATGCAATTAGTTAGCAATCACCTGCAAAATGGCTCAAGGAAAGAGGCTGCACCCCTCTTTTAAGTGATTGAACAAGCATCCTCCACCATGAGCATGTATTAATGATACACTTTCGAAATCATCAAAGCGCTCAAGCATCCAAGGTGGGGCACTCCTTAAATAAAGTGGTAAAAAAAACAGCGAGGGTTTCAATGCAACAGTTTTGAAATTGCCAACTTCCTCTATATGTATCAGAAACTTTTGCCAACATACCTTATCCAGCAGCATGGGGAAACTTTTGCTAGATTGCACAATCAGATAATATTTTCCAAATGAGATATATGATAGTATGGGAAAAGCTAGTTAGATGCATAATGAGACAATACTCCAAGTGTAATGTATGGCATGCCGCCTCTAGTCAAAATCATGGAAAGTAGTTTGTAAGCGCAAAGGGAAAACTAGTTTCCTTTCTCTCTAGGTTGCTTTGAAGAAAAATAAATGATGATTGGGTGTACTAAACAAGGAAGCAAGAAAAGCTACTTCTCTTAATAGGTATATTGGGATTTTACAACCATAAAATACAAGATGGATCCCAACATGGCATTTTATCATATGAAGAGGAGAGCATGTAGGTTCTCTGACTATTGACACTATAAAATGTAATTCTAATATTTGATTAAATTATGATCAGATAGATATTTGCGTACTTGAGTAGGATAGTTTCTACCGCATGACAGCATAAGAAGTTGGTGTTCAGATGCTAATTAGTCAAATGCTTACTTCGTTTTCATTATCAAGTGTGTTACCTTTGAATATGGAAACAATTGTTAAATCCTTTATCAAGATTTACTTGTATTTCACCAAGCACTAACAATGGTTTCACCATGATACAGAAAGCATCAGGGACTCCACCGGCTCCAATTATTCTTGTCCTTAACAAGATTGACTGTACTCCATCAGGATCCATACGATTGCCACATACCATTGAAGATTTATTCAAAAAGAAGGTATTAGCATGTGCAGTTAAAGGGATGGGGATCGAAGATCTAGAATCAGCTTTCTTAGAATTGGCAGGCCTTGAGAACATGTCTTCTGGAGGCCGCCAGTGGGCTGTAAATCAGGTATTTACTCATGTTCAACCATTTGGATTCCATTTATTTAGCTTCAAGAGGGATGCCATATACTTTATCCCTGTATGTGGAGAAGTTTTAGCTCATTTTTTATCCCCTCCCAACTGAATAATCTCTCTTCATTTAATCTGGAAAGAGCAATTTGCTTTCCTCTAAATAATGTAGTTGATTTTATGCTACGAACAAGCTTTCTTTTATTTGCAGAATGATTGAAAAAAATATCTATGTTTGCAGAGACAAGCTGAACAATTATTACGTACAAGGGAATCTTTGGATCGACTTAAAGTTTCTATACACCAGGACTTACCGATAGATTTTTGGACAATTGATCTAAGAGAGGCTGCTCTTGCTCTTGGTCAGATTGGTGGTGAAGATATCTCAGAAGAAGTCTTAACAAACATCTTTGGAAAGTTTTGCATTGGCAAGTAATTAAATAAGCTATCCTGCAAAAGAGGCAAAATTTTGTAAAACACATAGGACTCAAATTGATGCTTGTAGGTAATTTTGGCCCTTCGACATAGCTAAAATTTGAATAGTATTGTTTTGATTGTATCACATCTAATTTGGTCTGATACCTCTGTTAATTTAACTCACATTATAATTCAATACCAGGATATGCATTGGGGCACAACATAAACAGATTGGACAAGTTATGGGAATGGAAACATGAACGAAAATGGTGCAAATAATGGAGACATTTACCAAGCAAATTAAAATGTAATAATGCTTGTATAATTGCATAAGATGTTATGTACAATACTCTATGAAAGAGAGGATGAGGGAGGAGAATGAAGACCTATCTGCTAACTTGTTATATGCTTTATGATTTGTATCGTACATGGTATACATGGGCTACATTTCAGTTAGAAGAACAAGATTCACTTGTTGAAGGGACTTCAGTTCTGTAACTAACGATAATTGTTCATCATCTTGGCACGCGTGTGTTGTCAATCGGGTCTAGCCCAAGTGGTTGTGGGATGGAGTGTTATGCTCCCAACTAGGTTTTATTACCATAAGTGAGATGTTGAGTTCATAAAGAATATATTGTTGCAATGGCTTCGAGCCCCATTGTTGATTGGCCTTGTGCCTTGAAGAATCTAGTGTTTACCCTATATACAATTCTCAAAATGAGGGGAAGTGCTTGGGCATTTTCCCTTGGATATTTACTTGGAAAATATATATATATATATATGGCTATGATTAAACATTCTACTATTTTACTTTTTTCAGTTTGTCATTGCTAGAATCTAGTTAGGCAATCATTGTCAAAATTTTAATTTTGATAGAAGAAATTGTTGTTTTTAATGCAAAATCGGATTCAACAGCCTTGAATACTCCTATTGTAACTAGATCCTGCAATTTAACATTTAATATCTGCAATTCCGTCAATCTAAAATGATTCTTGTTAGATTTCAAGCCAAAGATGTTGGTTGCCCTTTCCATTATTTTGAATAACTAGAAAAGAACAATTTTTTAGAACATTTGAATTACATAAATACCCTATCTCTTAATATAAAGATTATATTTTTGTTAAGATATCCATGTTACTTGCAGGGATGGTAAGTGCAGGAGGGTCATCTTCGACCCAGGAGGAAAAATAATCCATTCCTATGCTTGGGGTCTAGGCAAGCGAACAAACAATCAAGCTGATTGGGCATCTCTAATGCAGGGAATAGAAACTGTTGAAATATTGTGACTTCTAAGAATATTCTATTTGTACTTTATCCGGAGATGTTTATTCCTCTGTCGGGACACTATTGTATATCCGGAGATGTTTATTCCTCCATCGGGATGTTGTAACTAGGGTTATTAGACTTCCCTAGTGGGGTCGGCCCTGAGTTAAGTTATTAGGGGTTATTAGACTCTCCTAGGAGAAGTCGACCCAGTTAGGGTTAAAACTCAAGTGAATTAAAGTATAAATAGAGGAGGTGTGTTCCTCATTTAACACACACTCACTCACTTGTGAAACTCGCATAGGAGAGAGAGAGAGAGATCTACGAAGGAGGAGAAGGAGCTCTTGTTTGGGGATTACATCTTTGTATTTGTTGGTCATCTATATTGAGGAAGCTTTGTTGGGTTTTCTACCCCATGAGGATTTCCCAGGATAAATCTGTGTCTATCTTGTGATTGTGTTTCTTTCAGTGATCCTTATTATGCTCTTGTTGTGATTTTTATGCTAAACTTAACATGTTATCAGAGCTAGCATGAATAGGACATCTTTCACAAGGTGAAAATCTCTCTCCTCCTCCGGTGAGAAATTATGGTTTCTGCAAAAGTTGGAATTTTTGGAATCTGAGAGCATGGCTGGATGCTCCTCAAAAGTGAAATTCTAAACCCTAGATCGAAGTTTTTGAGTGGGTAGAACCCCAGGATATGTCAAACCCTAGTTTGACTTCTAGTCCATAAAACTAGAAAACTAGAAAACCAGTGAACCAAAAAAGTTGCAAACCTGTGCACCAGTGAACCAAAAAAGTTGCGAACCTATGCACTAGTAAACCATAAAAGCTGCGAACTAGTAAAGTAGAAAATTTGTTGCAGATCCGAAATTTATTGGTCAAGTTTGAAGGGTGAAAAGTTGAAGTTTCCATAAACAAAGTACACCAGTCAACTCAATTCAGTCAAGCACATCTCCTGGTAAGATCTGTTTTGTATTTTGAGAATTTTCAATTTTTGGTGACCTCCTGGATAAGATGGCCCCAAGCACTAAGCTTGAGGACAAGCTAGAGGGTATAGAGAATTTTCGAACATGGAAATATAGGATTGGTCTCATTCTTGAAGAGAATGATCTTGCCCAATACATCAAAGATGAAGTTGCAGAACCTGTTGAAGATGAAGCTAAAGAGAAGTACAAGAAGGACATGATTAGGGGAAAGAGAATCATTGCTTATTCTATCAAAGGTCACTTGATCCCTCAAGTGTCATCCAAGAAGACCCCATGCCCTAGCCAGAGTGTATGAAGGAAGGAACATCAATAGGAAGATGAACTTGAGAGCTCAATTGAAGAGCACTAAGATGAGTCAAGGAGAATCCATTCAAGATTATTTCACAAGGGTCTCCCAGTTCAAGGAACAACTAGAAGCCATTGGAGACTCCCTTGATGAAGATGAACTAGTCATGACTGCTCTCAATGGTCTCACTAGACCTTGGGATTCATTCATCCAGACCATTTGTGCCAGAAAGGAAAGCATGAAGTTTGATATTGTATGGGAGGATTGTATTCAAGAAGAGGCTAGAGTAGCCAATAGAGAAGCCTTACTCAAAGAAGATAATCAAGCATTAGCCACCCATACCAAGAGAAGAAGAAGTCAATCCAACTTCAAGAAGGAAAGTTACAAGGAGTCTCAAACTCCCAGAAAGTTCCATAAGAAAGGAGGGAACCATTCAAGAAAAGATTACTCCTCTTTCCAGTGTTACATTTACCACAAAATAGGACACATTGCTAGAGATTGTCCATCAAAGAAAGGGGAACACAAGAAGAATTTCCGTCACAGAAGACATCAAGCACATCTAGCAGAAGATGATAGTGAAGAAGAAGAGGAAGAAAGACCTCAAATAAAAAGAACTAAGATAGAAGAAGAAGATGCATAAGAGTTTGTTCTATTTTTTGCACTCTTTGGGTCTGTAACACCTGGAGAAGATACATGGCTTATTGATAGCGGTGCTTCCAAGCACATGACAGGGCAAAAGAAAACTTTATCGAGACTTGAAGAAAGGTCCTCTCCTCAAAAGGTATCATTAGGAGATGACTATCAATATCCTATCAAAGGAATTGGTGAAGCAAGCTACAAGCTTGATTCTGGAACCCCCATGAAGATGAAAGAAGTTGTATATGTACCAGGATTGAAGAAGAACCTACTTTCTATCTCAGCATTAGATAAGAAAGGTTATAGGGTTGCATTCATAAATGGACAAGTACTTATGTGGCCCAAAGGAAAGTCAATTGAAGATGCAGTTGTCATTGGTGAACGAGGAGGACTATACAAACTCAAGGGACATTCAGAAGCAGCCCGTGTTCATGAAGCCACTAGCCCAAGTGAGCTATGGCATAGGAGGCTTGCTCACATCAACTACAAAGCACTACCTCATGTGAGCAAAGTAGTTATAGGACTACCAGATTTGAAGATTGATCATGAAGGCACTTGCAAAGGATGTGCAAAAGGGAAGAATATCAAGAATCCATTTCCAAAGAGTGAAACAAAGACTAAAGGCACTTTGGAATTGATCCATTCAGATGTATGTGGTCCAATGCCCTCCACATCTCTGAGTGGCAATGAATATTACCTTACATTTATTGATGACTATTCAAGAAAGACTTGGATATATTTCCTAAAAGGAAAAGATGAAGTTTTTGGAAAATTCAAGTAATTCAAGGCCCTGATAGAAAACCATTCAGGAAGAAGAATCAAGACACTCAGAACAGATAATGGTGGAGAATACACTTCAAAAGATTTTGAAGTATTTTGTAAAGAAGTTGGAATCAAGAGGGAACTAACCACTCCCTACAATCCTCAACAAAATGGTGTTACGGAAAGAAAGAATAGAACCATTATGGAAGTAGTGAAGACAATGATACATGATCAAGATCTTCCTATGCATCTATGGGCTGAAGCAGCAAGGACAACAGTTTATGTTCAAAATAGATTGTCTCATAGTGCCCTTGGATTCAAGACTCCAGAAGAAGTGTTCACAGGAAAGAAGCCTAAGGTAAGCCACCTCAAGATATTTGGGTGCTCTGTATATGTTCACATACCAAAAGAAAAGAGAACTAAGCTAGACCCTTCCGCAAAAAAAAGAAGAAAAGGGAATATTTGTTGGGTATTGTGAAGCATCCAAAGCATTTAGAATATACATCCCAGGATTCCATCACATGGAAATTAGTAGAGATGTAACATTTGATGAAGAAACTGCTCTCAAAAGATCTAGAAAGTGCCAGTATGAAGAAGTATATGAAGAGGATATACCTCCTAGAATTATAAAAGTTGCTCCCTCCCCTGAAGAGGAAACACCAGAAGACCATGATATGATAGAACCTCAAGAACCCCCTTATATGAACATATCACGGAAGAGAAAGTCAGCATGGGCAAGAGAAATCATAAGCAGAAAAGTATGGAGCTCCAGAAGGCTCCATAAGAGTGAGCAAGAAACCAAAGCCATTCTTCAGCTATGTGGCTTTGATGTGTGATCTTGTAGATCAAGAACCTACCAGTTATGAAGAAGCAGTTCATAAGAAAGAATGGGTAGAAGCAATGATGAAGGAATACCAGTCAATAATGAAGAATGATGTTTGGAATGTAGTTCCCAAACCAAAAGACAAGAGTGTGGTATCCTCCAAGTGGATATACAAGATAAAGCATGCTGTGGATGGTAGCATTGAAAAGTATAAGGCAAGATTTGTTGCCAGGAGATTCTCTCAGAAAGAGGGAATTGACTATGAAGAAACATTTGCACCAGTTGCAAGGTACACTTCCATTAGAACCATCATGGCACTTGCATCCATGATGAAATGGAGCTTACACCAGATGAATGTGAAGACAGGCTTCCTGAATGGTGTAATTGAGGAAGAAGTGTACATAGAACAACCACAAGGATTTGAAGTTCAAGATAGAAGAACTCACGTATGCAAACTGAAGAAGGCCTTGTATGGATTGAAACAAGCTCCTAGAGCTTGGTATGGAAGAATAGATTGCTTCTTGACAAGCTTGGGATTTACCAAAAGTAAAGCTGACCCTAACCTTTACCTTAAGGTTATGGATGATGAACCCATCATACTATTACTGTATGTGTATGATCTATTTCTGACAGGAAATGAGAAACAGATCATGGAAAGCAAGAAGAAGCTAGCTACATAATTTGAGATGAAAGATCTCGGATTGATGCATTACTTCCTAGGTCTGGAAGTATGGCAATGCCCAGAGGGAATCTTTCTTAAATAGGGAAAGTATGCTGTGGAAATCTTGAAAAGATTTGATATGTTGGAATGTAAAGCCATGGCCACTCCCATGGACACCAACTTGAAGTTGTTAGCTGATGAACCGTCAAAATTTGTGGATGTGACTCAGTATAGAAAGATTATTGGGTCGCTGATGTATCTGACGAATACCAGGCCAGATATATGCTTTGCTGTGAACACCCTGAGTCAGTATCTAGTTGAGCCTAGACGTGTTCACCTGATAGCTGCAAAGCATGTGATGAGGTACCTAAAAGGTACGATAGACTTTGGACTATATTATCTTGGAGATCATGACTTCAGACTGTATGGTTATATAGATGCAGATTGCGCTGGAAGTGTCTCCGACAGAAAGAGCACATCGAGTGGATGTTATTCTCTGGGATCTGCCATGATCTCGTGGTTTAGCAGGAAGTAGTCTAGTGTGGCTCTCAGCACAGCTGAAGCAAAATATATAGCAGCTTGCTCTGCTAGTTGTGAATACATATGGCTTCGGAAGTTGTTATCGGGACTATTTGACTTAGAGATGGACTCCACTGTGACCCTGTGTGACAACCAGAGTTATATCAAGATGACGGAGAATCCAGTGTTCCATGATAAGTCAAAGCACATAGAGATCCGATATTTCTATATACGGGATATGGTGCAAAAAGGAGCTATAAAGCTCGAGTATGTGAGCATTGATGAGCAAGTTGCTGATGTATTGACCAAACCCTTGTCTCGAGCAAAGTTTGAGTATTTCCGAGACAAGCTTGGTGTAGTTAAAAAGGACCCCTCCTCGAAAGGGGGAGTGATGTGATCAATGATGATATTTGGATACTGGTATCGATGATGTGGATACCTGTATCGATGCTGAGGTTTCCTATACCGACGGTAAGGTCGATGATGAGGATACCTGTATTGATGATGTGGATACTTGTATCGATGATGAGGATACCTGTATCAATGATGAGGTTACATGTTTCGACGATGAGGTCTATGATGAGGTTACCTGTTCTGACGATGAGGTCGATGATGAGGATACCTGTACTGACGATGAGGTCGATGTGTGGTCCTTAGACTTGGTCTAAGTTGACGAGCGGATTGTATCATCCATGGCTTTATGTCCTAAAGAGATCGGGATTAACCATCTTGTAAGTGGTTTCGGATTGCATCATCCATGGCTTTATGTTCTAAAGAGATCGGGATTAACCATCCTCTAAGTGGTTCCAGATTGTATCATACATGGCTTTATGTCCTAAAGAGATCGGGATTAACCATCCTGTAAGTGGTTCTGGATTGTATCATCCATGGCTTTATGTCCTAAAGAGATCAAGATTAACCATCTTGTAAGTGGTTCCGGATTGTATCATCCATGGCTTTATGTCCTAAAGAGATCGGGATTAACCATCCTGTAAGTGGTTATGGATTGCATCGTCCTTGGCTTTATGTCCTAAATTGATAGGGATTGACCATTCCGTAATTGGATCACGTGTCTTGCAGATTATGATGTTGTTGATCAAGAGATCCAAATGATGAGGCTGTTGATCGGAAGATCCAGATGTTGATGCTATTGATCAAGAGATCCAGACGATGAGGCTGTTAATCAAGAGATCCATATATTGTTGTTGTAGCTGATCGAGTCTTGCAGAAGATGAAGACTCAATACTGAAGATGTTAATGTTCCAGTATTGAAGATATTGAAGATGTTCTAGTAGCTGTTTGAGTTACTGATGATGATTGAAGAAAACTTCCAATGATTTATAGATGTATCATGTATGATTTTGTTGATGACTCCTTGCTCCTGCAGATGTTATTAGAATATCCTTTTCGTTAAGGGGGAGTGTTGAAATATTGTAACTTCTAAGAATATTATATTTATACTTTATCCGGAGATGTTTATTCCTCCGTCGGGACATTATTGTATATCCAGAAATGTTTATTCCTCCGTCGTGTTGTTGTAACTAGGGTTATTAGACTTCCCTAGTGGGGTCAGCCCTGAGTTAAGTTATTAGGGGTTATTAGACTCTCCTAGGAGAAGTCGGCCCAGTTAGGGTTAAAAGTCAAGTGAAGTAAAGTATAAATAGAGGAGGTGTGCTCCTCATTTAACACACACTCACTCGCTTGTGAAACTCGCATAGGAGAGAGAGAGATCTGCGAAGGAGGAGAAGGAGCTCTTGTTTGGGGATTACATCTTTGTATTTGTTGGTCATCTATATTGAGGAAGCTTTGCTGGGTTTTCTACCCCATGAGGGTTTCCTAGGATAAATCTGTGTCTATCTTGTGATTGTGTTTCTTTCAGTGATCCTTATTATGCTCTTGTTGTGATTTTTATGCTAAACTTAACAGAAACTATGGCAGAGTTAAACATTGGAGACTTCCAAGTTTTCGGAGATTCTTGGATAGTTATTCAAAAAATGTAGAACATCCAAGCTAGAAACAAAAAAGAGATTGGCAAAGTTCAAAAAGGAATCTTGGTCGTCATTTAGGATATATCAAGAGTGCAATTCTTCCATATCAAACGACATAACAACAAGGTAGTCAATTGTCTTGCTAGTAAAGCATCAAGGCTAAAGGAAGGTGATATATGTATTAATAACTCTAAGCCCCTCATTAAATGGATTTCTTGCTTTCATGTTTAATATGTTGGCCCCTTTGCCTTCCCTTCGAAGTGCACATGGACATTTGGTCTTGGGCTTGTTTAGGGAGGTGTCAAGCCATCATGGCCTCCCTTAACCATTATAGAGGAAGTTGTTGTCACCACGATTTGAGATTGGTTGTGCGGTGGGCAAAGGAAAGACGGATTAGATGGAATTTAATGAGCTCTAAATGCCCTTGTCCTAGGCCATATACTCTCGCCACCCTTGGTTGCATGTTAAGTAAAGGCTCCCATGTGAAGAGTAGGCTCTAGGATATGGAAAAACCTTTGCATGATGCCAAGTTTGTTAAACCAGGAAGTTTCGAGTCCCTTCTTAATCATCTGCACATATCGGGGAGAAGAAGCAAGGTTACGGAAGGTCAGGAGGAGTGCAAATTTTGTGGTGGACCCTTGCTGATGGCATATGAGGATAACACTCTGGAGAAATTTATGGGAGAGATTATGGTATTGAAGAATTACATGGCAGATTTCAAAAAAATGTTGAGATGCGTCTTTGAGGTTTCGAAAGCTGCTTTGGATGAAAACAATAGAATTTATGTTGACATAACTTGTTTGGGCTCACACGTGGATGATATAGAGGTGAATACATGGGTGCAAGCAGGCGAGGTGGAAGATATCTGGCGCAGACTGCAGGATATGGAACAGGTTCAAACCTCCAGGCATGAGGAAATCCGCAGGGCTATTATGGAAATGAGCCACAGGCACCAAGACCAGAGCATGAAGGCCAGTGAAAGGAATGAAACCCACTTTAATCATCTGAAGGAAATACAGGTTGAGCTGGATGGAATTGGCAAAGGAAATAGTGACCCCGCACTCCGGCAAGAAGTGGCGTCTCTGATGGAAGAAATCTCTTATGTGCAAGCGGTTGAAGGAGGCGAACAACTCCAGGAATGATGTTATCAGACTCCATAAAAAAAATTGTTATGCTTTTTTGCTTGTATGTATGTTATCAATTCATAAGAAAATACACTATCATAGGAAGTAATATAGGAACTGGAAAGCACCTTCTTTTTGTCTACTAGCAAGACTTGGTTGAAGGGGAAAATGTTTTGGACCTATTATGTTTAGCCTTCATTTTGAACTGCTATATGATGGCTTGCATGTATATTTCGTTTTAATATAAAATACTTTTTCTCGTTCTTGTTAAAAAAAAGGTATACATGTTACTTGATATACAAATTATCTTTCATTATGGTATCTTTAATAATATAATCCTAAAATTACCAAAATAACTTATGCCATAAGGCATTTTTGCTATGAATATGGATTCCCCGACATTTGTCTATAAAACCTAAGATACAATGTTAGTTGACATATATTCTTTTGTTTCTATGGCAATTACTTGTGAGTATTTTAATTTCTTACGCTTTCTATGCTTGATAGGTACATCACCATATGTAGCTATCACTTAGGACTCTAATGTGAATAAAAAGCATGATCTTCTCAATGTTACCATCACTCTATTATCAAGGCGACCGAAGGACATGGTCCAACTTAGAACTAGCCTTAAGCCGGTTCATGCCTAGGGGTTTCAAGTCCAGCGGGGACTTTATGTGGAGACATCAAAGCCCTAAAAAAATAAAGGCTACAAAATTCACAAATTAGATTTACTTTGATTAAAAGCACAACAGAATTGCAAACTCTAAAACCCTTTGATGAATGACCCATAGGGGATTAGTTAAATTATTTGAAACCTCTACCAAAAGAATATCATGGATAAAAAAAATTCACTAACATGATGAATTTTGGATCACTATGATTGAGACATCAAAACCCAAAAAAGACAGGCTAAAAATATCACAAAACCGATTTCACTTTAATGAAAAACACAGTAGAATTGCAGACTCGAAAACCCTGTGTTGAACAACCCATAGAGGATTGGTTAACTTATTTGAATCTTCTACTAAAAGAATGTCATCAATACAAAAAGTCACTAACAGGATGAAACTATGAACTAGTCCTTCAAATTACCCATCCCTCCTAGCACTGACGATATTCTATAGAAGGGAAAAAAATCTTGCAATATTTTCTTTCAAATAAAAAGACCACCAGTTATTCCTAAAGAATGCCAACTTAATTTTTTAAAGAATCATAGTAAGATATTAATTCAATTTTGCTTTTAAAAATCAAGTGGATGGGTTTCTATATTATTATTATGTCCCGCGGGACATATAGTGCCCGCTGGGTTTGATTAATTCTCCCGTTTGGGAGCAATTTATCCAAGTTTCCTATGTTTTGCCTAAAGTCCGGTGCTAATTTTTGTTGATTGATATTGGGATGCCAAGTGACACCTGTGCTGGAATGACGTCAAACAAGATACGCCTTGCATTTACACTAGGCATCCTCTGGGCTAGTTGGCAGATGTTAGTGATGTTAGGTGTGGGTTGTCATTCAATATGCTAGTTGTGTACATGGAACGTGCTTTCAACAATATCAATAAATGATAATTTATTCAATTTGGTAAGATGAAGACTGTAAATATTGGATATCCTTCAAATTTTCATTCAACGTGGTATACAACCTAAATTTATCCCAATCGAAATTATGAATGGTGATGCAGATTCAACATTAAAATGCATAATTGAGTCAATGTTACAGAGTATGAGCAACCCACAGCAAGAACCATAAACTTGCTTCTCAACTTCTGTACTTGGAGTTTGAAAAACATTGTTGCATTTCACATAACTATGTCGAAGTTTTTCTTTATTGTGATCGATAGATAGATAATGGTTCTCTTTGTTGGACTAACCTGTAGAACCTGATATCAAAAGCATCTATATATATGTTATTCCAAATTCTATATTAATGCTCACAATTGAGTGCTTCAGCATGATCCATGTATATACACCCATGCTATTTTGAATCATGTATCAATGCTCATACTTGAATGCTTGAGCATGATTCACAGAGACCCATTGAAGGTTTTGCAATCATGGAACCCTTCTTATGAATCCCCATGTGACTGGACCGGTGTAACCTATGATGGAAATGGCAATGTGGAGAAAATTATGTTACATAATATCCATCTTAGCGGTTCATTGAATTCCTTTCCCATAACCAAGCTGAAGTATCTACAGACACTATCTTTATCTAGAAACGATTTTAGCGGGCAATTCCACTAGAGTTGGCAGAGATCGGCTCTCTGTGGAAGTTGAATCTTGAGCCACAATGGGATCTATGGACCTGTTCCACCATATTTGGGGAATTTGTACAACTTGCTCTTGCTAGATTTGTCAGATAATTCCGAATATATCCAGTGCCCTCTTCAAGAACCGTGTGATATTAAGGTACATATATGCATTGACTGGTCACGAGGTAAGAGGTATGTCAGTATGTCCTTTGGCCTCTCATTTAGCTTAACTAATATTACTATTTTTATTATTATATGTGTGTTTATTACATTTCGATCCACTCAAGGAATGCTTTGTCCTCAAAGCACCATTTTTGTGTTTGTCTGGTTGTAGGGGCTTGACTTTAGTCTTGCTATGAGCACTAGAAAGGTTCCTTTATATGATATGCATCATATCTTGAAGTATTTGGATCTATTTGTTGAAGCCGAACCCTTTATGCTTCTTGGGTGCATACTTGACCCATGCCCATTGTTGTATACATGCATGTGCTTTATGTGCTTTTTTACTTAGTGGCAATTCAACATTCTTGAGACTAGACCCTTTTGCACCATTTAATTTATAATGTTGACCTTGCCAATTAAACTCCATGAATTGTTCATCAAGGTTTGTGGCATAAGTAGCCAACTGCATCAACCATTCCACACCTAGCACCATATCCATTTCTTCGAGTGGTAGAGCATAGAATCTTGTTTGTGGCTTCAGTTCTTGTATTTGAACTAATAATTTATGACATATTCCTATTTCTTTGACCTTTTGTCCATCAGTGACCGTAATTGAGTTCCTTGGTGGGGTACGCAAAAGGGTTTAGTTTTTTAGCAACTCTGATGTCTATACAATTATGTTTAATACCAAAATCTATGATTATTGTTACATTTTGATTTTTTATGAATCCTTTAAGCTTCAAGGTCTTGGGTTAAAATTTCCCAACCATGGTTGCAAGTGGAACTGTAAAATTTATTTCCCCTTTTATTGGAACTTAAATCTTATTAGTCTTTTGGTGATGAGGCATAATATACCTGTTATCACACCATAGTAGTTGGGCTACCTTTTTTGCAAAGCAGATATCTGCACATTCCCGAGCTTTGCCTTTGCACATATTCAATGAGATCAGCTATGATGAGCAGTAGTATTTATTATCACTCACACATCAGAGCATCCTTGTATCATACATTCAGTAGACCTTATGCCAAGGCTGAGCCTTAAGACATGTTATCACACTACTTGTAGTTGCCCCTAATGATGGATCCTATACAAGATGGTAGAGAGGATAGGCAACCAAAGAGGTGAACAACGAGATCCTCAATTCCCAAAAGGATTGGTTGTCACGCCAATCGAGGCACCCTTCACTTTATGTTATCTGCCCAAGACAACAATGGGGGAGACCCGGATCAACTCCCGACAGGAGAGATCCAACCAAGACACCAGATCAAATCAAGATGAATGAAGTACGTAAGGTGTTAGGTATGATGAACCCTAGATCTATGGATGAAGTCACACGGTGAGTTATGGGTTGGATCAAGAGGGTTAGAAGATGTAGATTTGATCCAACATGAAAGTACAAGTGACTTATTAGCTTAATTAAAAGATCTGGGATCAAGGAACTAGCAAATGATAGAAAAATACACTACCTTGGGAACCGTGTTCAATGCAGGGAGGTTAAGGTTAGGATTAGGGCTATCTAGTACCTTTAGTTGGACTTGAATGACAGGTATGACAGTATCAAAATACACAAGTCTCGAAATGGGCATCAAACAACAGAGAAAACAACCAACTCAGGAAATGCGCAAGGGTAGAGAGATAAGTTCCTAGGGAATTGGGCCACAAGGAGTCCCTCAATGGTGACGCCCTTGAGAACCCACCTTGGGTTAGGCTTAAGGTGAAATACCCAGAAATGGTTTTGCAGTAAACCAAGTTGTTTGAGCTAGGGAATTTTTCGATTAAAATATAGCTAGGGTTTTGACAGTAAAATGAAATGGCCAATGGATTGGAACCCAAAATACCTGAATCAAGAGTAGATCTTACCCAGATAATCTTGTGGATGCTTTGATATTGATGATCTATGCCTTCCCGATCAATTTGAAGCGTTTTGGATGAGTGTCCAAGTGAAATCGATTTCCCAGAGAAGCAAGTGCGCCCTCTTCTCCTACACTATAAACTACCTAAGTTAGATTTGAAGCATCAAGAGAAAATGACTATAGAAACAAGAGACATATCAAGATGAAATCAAAGATCACAATGATACTATTGAAAACTCCCTGATATAAGAAAATTCAAACGAGACGAGTTGAGGAGCCCCCTGCAAAAATGCCCAAGTGATGTCGCCCTCCTATAGACAAACATTGTTTCCACAATATATTTGGATTCACCACAAAATCTCAAATGCTAGGTGACAATAGAATTTACAATCAACATCTAAGAACATCACATCAAAGAATATCCAAGAATCTCTGCAAATAATTCCTTTATTATCAAATTCCAAGAGCCAAAGGTCCCTTTACAATGAGGGGGTCTCTCCTTTAAATAGCTATGGGAGAGACCAAAACCCTAACAACCTTTTTAATAAGTGGCTAATATTAAAAGATACATAAGTTCTAATCAACGGTTGAGATGAGCTCAACATAAAGTGCATGGATCAACTAAAAAATATAAGAGGGCGCACTAGACAAATTGCCCTAGGGGGGACGTCCCACATAAAGTGACTAAGAAACATAACAATAAGCTCATGGTGGGTCTAGGAGGTGTACTCATCACTCTCTATTGTGTCCTCATGGCACATTAATATAAAGTATATCATCAAATTACAATATGTGACCATGTGACCAAGTTGTGTCCCCTCAGAGACACAATAAAACCATAAAATATGAGCCCGGGAAGTGTATGGGCCCCACTGACTGTTGTAACTGCTCTGGAAGGTGTGGGAGATGTCACACACATCATCAAAATCATCATCATTCCATTTCCTTGCCTCAGTAGCCCAAATCGAATTCCTATGTAGCCATTTTACCATTTTTTATTCCTCTGTAAATCACCTGTAAAAGATAAAAATGCTTGTAGCTCATTGCTTGGTCACCCAGGGCCAAAAATGACTGCACCAATATGTTTGGGAGTATGGAAATATAGTAAAAACAAGTGGTTGGACTCCATACTCTCTCTGTAGTGCCCTAGGTGAAAAAAATAAAAAGTCAAACTGCTCTACCGGGCCATTTTTAATGGCAAAACTGTACTAGAATGATAAACTGAAGAATACCTCAACTGAAACTGCCCGGAACTGCAAACTGAGTATCCCAATGGACTCAGAGGATCCAAATGTACTAAAAATGTATACTCATACACCATGTGGATAATTGTATAATCATATAATATCATAACCATGCCCGGACAGATAAAAAATAATAATCTATAAATGATCAAAATCATAAAAAATATCCCAAATCATCATCTGAAACCTGTAGCAGCTGCATGGAACCACTTGGTGGGTAATGTAAGACCATATATCATCAATCTCTAGCATCACTGGTCTAATACATCACATGTCATGTGGTTGACTTGGTCAAACTGGGTTTGACCAAGTCAAACTCACCAATAATATGACTCAGGCTGAAAAATCAAAATGCTGCAAGTGTAACTGGTTATGACATGCTTCATTAATCATTCAAATAGCAATATTGTAATCATAAAGTAGTACTTGACTGGCGGTTTCAAACAAAATATTCAATGTAAACTTCATTAATAATAATAGCTCAGAACAAAACCTCAAGGATATACTCACTTCATGGTTGTGATCAATATGTTAGTAATGGGTGAGGGTAGATAAATACAAGGCCAGGCTAAGGGATGACTGTACAAACTCACACTGTGATACTTTGGATGTAGGAAAGGGGATACACACTCAAGCATATGTTGGATAAACGATAACACAGGGGATGGCAGTGTCTCACAAATGGATAAGTTGTTTGGGAAGTGCTTATTCAACCTTGACAGATGTCTATGACTCACATCCAAGTTGACTGAGCTCTGTGAGGATCTTTTCTAGAGCCGCCATGACTAGGTGTCCGGATAACCGTAGCGTGAGACTCTAGGGGACACTTAGAATTAGTTGTTCCTTACTCCATCTCACATCACAACCTGTAGGCTCCGTGAGGAAATAATCATTACATCCAAATAAGGCCAGCAATCTTTGGATTTAGTTTTTATTAAACCATTGCTTTATTTGGGCCTTTCATTTCATTTCCATGGCCAGTAGTCTTTAGATTTGGCATATATTTATCCAATGCTTTTATTAGGCCTTTAGATATCCCTTCTAGGGGATTTACATTTCATTCATTTCCATAGCCCTTCTTTCATTGTGTTTAGAAACATAGTTTTGAATTTCATTTCAATGGGATTTCTCATAAGATATACAATAGTTTCCAGATACATGTAATGATGGTAGTACTATCTGTTTTAGGTTTTAGCCAACACAACTTAGGCAACTCAGAGCCGAGACACGAACAAAACATGGATGCTTATCCAACAAAGAGGATAGAGTGGGGAAGTCCTCCATATCATAGGTTAAGATGTAAGTCAGCGTAAAACTAAAACTGGAAGGTAGCGGGTGGATGGAGACAGTGAAAATGATGCCAAGACTAGCAAGCCATATAATGGTGGGAATGATCACCTCCATTCTCCTAAGGAGGGTGAAACCAATGAGTATACACAAGAACTTCATAATTCTAAGCAAGCAAGACTATATAGATATAAATTAACAACCATGTCCATAATATATAAATAGACCGCCAGGTCATGACCACTAAA
This sequence comes from Larix kaempferi, assembly GCA_027924585.1. NCBI lineage: Eukaryota > Viridiplantae > Streptophyta > Pinopsida > Pinales > Pinaceae > Larix > Larix kaempferi. Next base: position 2,789,761 of record BSBM01000275.1, on the reverse strand, counting down.
TGCTAAATCACGCTACAAGTATGACCAACAAAGCAATAATAAACAAATACACAACTATATACCTGCCTAGTCATATACCTGTACCAATCACCTAAATCATCAACTGTCAACTGGAAATTGTTGCTGCACATCTGGGCACTGCATACTGCTCTGTATGGCAAAAATGGCTACATCGGTCATCAAATATGAGTTTCCTGAGACTCGGTCATGGCATAAGAATATACTGGCTGCTCATAAAATAGGAATGATCCTGAAATAAATGCTCATCTCAAGCATCTCAATGTAAAGGACTTGCTGAAAAAAGAACTGGAGTCTGATCTGAAAAATATGGTAACCCAGCTACTATATATGTGATAACATCTAGCTCCAGCTGGGACAAGTGCTCTGTTGAATAGAGTGCTTGAGAACCTCAGAATCTCTGGTCCTCATCACTATGCTACTCCTATCCTTGAACAATGCACTCTAGCTCTGCATCATCTACAAAATGTACCTGATATCTGCAAAATGCCAAGAGCTATACCAAACTCGCAGACCGGTCGTCAGAAAAATGCATGTATATACATAAATATCAAAATAACAGTACTGAAAAAAAAATGTTGAATGTAAAGACTAATCTACTAACATCACTTCAAAATTTATTGTTTTGCAGGAACAGAAAAGGAAAACAGTCAGGACTAGCTACTAGCTTCGCAAGCGAGCTTAAAGATGAAAAGGTGCCGGACTCAATGGAGAAAATACTAAACTACTACTCAAGTGATCTTATTCGGTTCCTACCTACTCTAACCTACCAGGAAGGCAAGAAGTCCAAGATTAAGTCAAGTCAGGGATATAATCCCTCAACTCCCTTTGGTTAATAGGAAGCAAAATACGTTGTCCACTACCAGTAGCTAGAAAGTACATGTCTCCAATACATCTCTCAACCGTGAGAGGTCCTACCCAAATGTTATCATCCTGTCCAGATCTGATATACAATAAGTGATTTGGGATGATGACTTGATTTCCAGAAGAAAATCTATTCATGTTTGCAGATTCAGGGATAACTTCGATATTGCGTACAGGAATTGAATGGATCTCAGCACAATTGTTAGGTTGTGGGGTGACAATTCTCGAGTTCCTCCTAGAAGGAACTGCGTTAAATCTGGGTGAACCACCATCAATGGGAATAACTACACTACCAACCAAGACTTCTCTAATATCTCTTCTTGTCTCTTGAACATCTTCATTAGGCTCCTCATTTTGAGGGTGAGTCATATACTTCGGCGTTTCCCCTACATTCCAAAAGTCTCTTCTTTCTTCCAAGAGCGGAGGCACATGTGATATATCATTACTATGGCTATTGCCTTCCCATGAAGGTATTGGAATGCTCATACTTTATAACCCGTTGGTTGTAGATTCTAAGTGGAAATTTGGAGAATTAGGAATGTGAGAAGGATCATGATTTTGATGATTAGGCGATCCAGGTGGCAATAAAAATCTAGGGATGTTAGGATATGTAGATAAAATATTGAGTTGATTATGGGAAGGATATGTTTGAAAAATAGCAAGATTGTTTAAAACAAAATCTCCTTTGGGGGCATCATTAATTAAAGCATCCTCTTCCCAACTCATTGAGTTGTTATGGACTTGCATCAAAACACCATCTTCCAAAGACATGTGAGACAAATGATCAGGGACATCAAAATAATGGGATTCATTTATTTCATCATCACTTTCCAATATAGGAGAAGGATGCGTTCCCTCAGAATGGTTTTCCCAAGGAATAACATGTTCAAGTCATTGTCTTTCTCTTTCCATATTATTATTAGTCAAAGCACATCATTCATTAATAGTTCTCGGTATACGCTCACCACGGCTTATATCATCCAAATCATCTATGACTTCAAGTGTTAGATTTTCATTAATTTGTTCTTGATTTACTTCACTACTAAGATCTTGACCTTGAAGTTGATTTTCACTTCTACTTCTCAATTCTTTCATTTCTTCAGATACTTCACTTATATGCATTTCCAAATTTATTCTCCTAGCAAGTTCAGCTATCTCCTCCTCTTCTTCAGAAGAGTCAGTTTCTCCCATTACCATGAACACATTTTCCGACTCAGATAATCCCCAAATTTCATCATCATTTCTAATCATGCTGGCCTTAGCACTATTCAGAAGCTCATCCCCATAAGTATTTTTTATCCCATCTTCAAAAGTTTCCAAATGTTTATCAATAAATGGCTCTCTATTGATTCGGATTAAGACACCATCAGAATTAGGGACACATATATAAGATAAGTCCATCATAAGATATCCACCTAGACCAGCTACCCATTTCCTAGATAAAATCATTCCATATGCTGGGGGGAATCTATAACAACAACATCCATCATGGTGGATATGTCTAAGCATGCAAACAGATCAGCCCTTAAGTTTTTTATTAAACCATATGACTGCACACGTCTTGAATCAATACCACAAACATTTCCATAAGGTCAAGTGACCTCCAAACCCATTTCCTTCATGACATGCAAAGGCATGACATTCATGGCGGCTCTAGAATCTAACATACAATTGTGAATGAGCACATTTTGAATGTGTAAGGTAAGGTAGAAAGGAGGGTGACCACCATTCTTTCGTTCATAAATAGCAGGCTGAATGTTGATGGGTGGATCTTTTTCAACTCTTCTAATTTCTTTTCCACTAAGACTCTGTATATGACATGATTCCAAAGCAATCTCGGGAGTCTTCTTTTGGTTGATGCCCTCAAAAAATTCTTCTACTTGGCTTCTAACTGAAGGGGCTTTCATTAATTCAACTATAGGGATATTACACATGATTTTGCCCAACTCCTTCTTCATATCAATATTCAAATTATAATCACAAGGGACAATTTTATCTTCTTCCTTTTTGTCTTCTTTAGCAACATTATGTTTGTCAAGGAAAGAAGGTGGTTGAGGATCAACACTACGTCGTTTGTAAATTTGAAGCTTTGGTTGTTCATTTGGCTAAGCGAGGTTAATTGCACAACATGAGGATTGTTCATTATCTAATTCATCTTGCTCTATTTCTTCTTCTTCTAAGAGAATTCTTTCGAAACCATCATCATAAGATAAATCTTCAACTAAGTTGATGTTTTTGGGTTGATCATCAGGGTAAGTGGTGTCTAAAGGCTCTTCTTCAACTTCGTCACACCAATTCACATTCTTTCTCTCATAGTTTTCTGGAATTTCAGGACGACTTCTATTACTCTCTCCCTCATGCCTTTTATTGTTGTTCCAATAAGGTTTAGGGCCATAAGGATTCCTATACCACTTAGACTCACGAGTCCTCATTAGATCTTTAGTTAGGACAGTCAATTATCTCATCATTTCTTGCATTGTTTCCAACGTGTTCTTTGTGTCCTTAGGCTCAATCACAGGTTCCTTGGATTTTCGAAGTTTAGGGTCAGATCTAGAAGTGGATGGGGAATAATGATAAAAAAAGTTTTGTTTCCCCATGGATGTCGCATTTGACTCAACAGTTTTAGCATTTAGTTGTGTGGTCTTTAGGTCATTTGGATTTCTATCCTTTAAATGATATCCAATCCATCCTTCAAAAGAGTTCAAATAATGAATAAGGATTGATGGATCTTTTGGTTTAATGTCATCTAGGATATTAGCTATAGTCTTGTCAAATCTAAGGTTAAATTCATGGACTGTTTCATTCTCTTTCTTTTTAATGTCAAAAAGTTGATGCAAGAGAAACTTCCCATCTAACTTACGTGACCACTCACTAGTTAACTTAGTGACAAAATTGTCATATCCATTAAGGGATGAAGTAGGTAATCAATCAAACCACTTCCGAGCATCTCCTTCCAAAGATGTCAGAAGGACCCTCATAAAGACATCTTCATCAGATGATCCATATGCTTCCATATGTTCCCAGACTTTGTCTATGTGATCTTCTATAGTTATAGTTGAAACTCCATCAAACTTAGGAACTTTTTCCTAATACTTTTCGGGCATGTCATGGGGGGATCCTTGGATTTGGGAAAAATCAAAAGGAGAAGGCTTAGCCTTTCTTCCAAAAATCCTAGGATTCTGTAGAGGATTGTTTTGGTTTCCACCAATGTTTGTACCGGCCATTGGACTAGATGAAGATGAAGGAGATCATAAAAGATGTCTTGGTGAAGAATTAGGATTATAAATATTCCAAAAGAAATTGGATGAGTTCTCTTTAATGTGTCTTTGGTTCCGAGTATAAGTTGCAGGGATTCCTTCAGGATTTGTTGGACGATTTAAGAACTTTAGATTTATATGTTGGGTTCGGTCCTCAGTATAGTCGCGGGGTGGAGTCTCCAAGCGAACCACACAAGTAATTCACCAAAAATGTAAATGTCGTAGGAGAGGTAAGATGAGCGAATTAAGATGGTGATTGGAAAAATGATGAAATGAAAAATGAAATCACCAAACAAAGTATCGGATGCGATAAGATATGAAATAACGCACGGACACTCGTAGACACCGAAGGTAAGCCTCTACCTCCCCAGTAATGGCGCCAAAATGTTATCACACTACTTGTAGTTACCCCTAATGATGGATCCTATACAGGATGGTAGAGGGGATAGGAAACCAAAGAGGTGAACCACGAGAGTCTCGATTCCCAAAAGGATTGGTTGTCACGCCAATCGATGCACCCTTCACTTTATGTTATCTAAGCCCAAGACATCAATGGGGGAGACCCGGATCAACTCCCAACACGAGAGAGATCCAACCAAGACACCAGATCAAATCAAGATGAATGAAGTACGTAAGGTGTTTGGTATGATGAACCCTACATCTATGGATGAAGTCACATGGTGAGTTATGGGTTGGATCAAGAGGCTTAGAAGATGTAGATTTGATCCAACATGAAAGTACAAGTGACTTATTAGCTTAATTAAAAGATCCAGTATCAAGGCACTAGCAACTGAGAGAAAAACACGTTGCCTTGGGAACCGTGTCCAATGTAGGGAGGTTAAGGTTAGGATTGGGGATATCTAGTACCTTTAGTTGAAATTGAATGACATGTATGACAATATCAAAACACACAAGTCTCAAAATGGGCATCAAACAACAGAGAAAACAACCAGCTCAGGAAATGTGTAAGGGTAGAGAGATCGGTGCCTAGGGAATTGGGCCACAAGGATTCCCTCAAGGGTGACGCCCTTGAGAACCTACCTTGGGTTAGGCTTAAGGTGAAATACCCAGAAATGGTTTTGCAGTAAACCAAGTTGTTTGAGCTAGGGAATTTTTCAATTAAAATGTAGCTAGGGTTTTGACAGTAAAATGAAATGGTCAATGGATTAGAACCAAAAATACCTGAATCAAGAGTAGATCTTACCCGGATAATCTTGTGGATTCCTTGATATTGATGATCTATGCGTTCTCGATAAATTTGAAGCATTTTGGATGAGTGTCCAAGTGAAATCGATTTCCCAGAGAAGCAAGTGTGCCCTCCTCTCCTGCACAACAAACTACCTAAGTTAGATTTGAAGCATCAAGAGAAAATGACTATAGCAACAAGAGACATATCAAGATGAAATAAAAGATCACAATGATACTATTAAAAAACCCCTGATATAAGAAAATTCATACGAGACGAGTTGAGGAGCCCCCTGCAAAAATGCCCAAGTGAAGTCGCCCTTCTGTAGACAAACACTATTTCCACAATATATTTGGATTCACCACAAAATCTCAAATGCTAGGTGACAATAGAATTTACAATCAACATCTAAGAACATCACATCAAAGAAGATCCAAGAATCTCTACAAATAATTCCTTTATTATCAAATTCCAAGAGCCAAAGGTCCCTTTACAATGAGTGGGTCTCTCCTTTAAATGGCTATGGGAGAGACCAAAACCCTAACCACCTTTTTAATGAGTGGCTAAGATTAAAAGAATCATAAGTTCTAATCAACGGTTGAGATGAGCTCAACATAAAGTACATGGATCAACTCAAAAATATAAGAGGACACACTAGACATATCGCCCTAGGGGGGACGTCCCACATAAATTGACTAGGAAACATAACAATAAGCTCATGGTGGGTATAGGAGGTGTACTCATCACTCTCTAATGTGTCCCCATGGCACAATAATGTAAAATATATCATCAAATTACAATAATGTGACCATGTGTCCAAGTCGTGTCCCCTTAGAGACAGAATAAAACCATAAAATATGAGCTCAGGAAGTGTGTGGGACGCACTGACTGATGTAACTACTCTGGAAGGTGTGGGAGATGTCACACACATCATCAAAATCATCCTCATGCCATTTCCTTGCCTCAGTAGCCCAAATCGAATTCCTTTGTAGCCATTTTACCATTTTTTATTCCTCTGTAAATCACATGTAAAAGATAAAAATGCTTGTAGCTCACTGCCTGGTCACCCGGCGCCAAAAATGACGGCACCAATATGTTTGGGAGTATGTAAATATAGTAAAAACAAGTGGCTAGACTCCATACTCTCTCTGTAGCGCCCTAGGTGAAAGGAATAAAAATTCAAACTGCTCTGACAGGCCATTTTTAATGCCAAATATGCACCAGAATGATAAACTGAAGAATACCTCAGCTGAAACTGCCCGGAACTGCAAACTGAGTATCCCAATGGACTCAGAATATCCAAATTTACTAAAAATGTATACCCATACACGATGTGGATAACTGTATAATCATATAATATCATAACCATTCCTAGACAAATAAAAAATAATAATCTGTAAATGATCAAAATCATAAAAAATATCCCAAATCATCATTTGAAACCTGTAGTTGTTGCATGGAACCACCTGGTGGTTAATGTAAGACCATATATCATCAATCTCTAACATCACTTGTCTAATACATCACATGTCCTATGGTTGACTTTGTCAAACTAACCAATAATATGACTCAGGCTGAAAAATCAAAATGTTGCAAGTGTAACTGGTTATGGCATGCTTCATTAATCATTCAAATAGCAAGATTGTAATCATAAAGTAGTACTTGACTGGAAGTTTAAAACAAAATATTCAATGTAAACTTCATTAATAATAATAGCTCATAACAGAACCTCAAGGATATATTCACTTCATGGCTGTGATCAATTTGCTAGTAATGGGTGAGGGTGGATAAATACAAGGCTAGGATAAGGGATGACTGTAAAAACTCACATTGTGATACTTTGGATGTAGGAAAGGGGATACACACTCAATCATATGTTGGATAAACGATAACACAGGGGATATCAGTGTCTCACAAATGGATAAGTTGTTTGGGAAGTGCTTGTTCAACCTTGACAGATGTCTACGACTCACATCCAAGCTGACTCAGCTCCGTGAAGATCTTTTCTAGAGCCGCCATGACTAGGTGTCCGGCTAATCGTAACTTGAGACACTATGGGACACTTAGAATTATTTTTCCCTTACTCCATCTCACATCACAACCCGTAGGCTCCGTGAGGAAATAATTATTACATTCAAATAAGGCCAACAATCTTTGGATTTAGCATTTATTAAACCATTTCTTTATTTGGGCCTTTCATTTCATTTCCATGGCCAGCAGTCTTTATAATTGGCATTTATTTATCCACTGCTTTTACTAGGCCTTTAGATATACCTTCTAGGGGATTTACATTTCATTCATTTCCATAGCCCTTATTTCATTGTGTTTAGAAACACAGTTTTGAATTTCATTTCAATGGGCTTTCTCATAAGATATACAATAGTTTCCAGATACATGTAATGATGGTAGTACTATCTGTTTCAGGTTTTAGCCAACACAACTTAGGCAACTCAGAGCCGAGACACAAACAAAATGGGGATGCTTATCCAAAAAAGAGGCTAGAGTGGGGAAGTCCTCCATATCACAGGTTAAGATGTAAGTCAGGGTAAAACTAAAATTGGAACATAGCGGGTGGATGGAGATAGTGAAAATGATGCCAAGACTAGCAAGCCATATAATGGTGGGAATTATCACCTTCATTCTCCTAAGGAGGGTGAAACCAATGAGTATACACAAGAACTTCATAATTCTGAGCAAGCAAGACTATATAGATATAAATTAACAACCATGTCCATAATATATAAATAGACCGCCAGGTCATGACCACTAAATACTAAATCAAGCTACAAGTATGACCAACAAAGCAATAATAAACCAATACACAACTATATACCTGCCTGTCATATAGCTGTACCAATCATCTGAATCATCAACTGTCAGCTGGAAACTGTTGCTGCACATATGGGCACTGCATACTGCTCTGTATGGAAAAAATGGCTACATTGGTCATCAAATCTAAGTTTCCTAAGACTTGGTCATGGCATAAGAATATACTGGCTGCTCATAAAATAGGAGTGATTCTGAAATAAATGCTCATCTCAAGCATCTCAATGTAAAGGACTGGCTGAAAAAGGAATCGAATCTAATCTGAAAAAATATGATGTATGGTGCCTTTATCATTCTAGTAGGTTTCCCCGATGTGTGGTTTTCTGCGGAATCCCCCCTAGTTGCTTGAGTTGTGTTGGCTAAAACCTGAAGTAAATTGTACTACCTTGGAAACTATTGTTATATCTATTGTAAAGCCCAATGAAAAGGTTTGTGAAATGTAATGCAATGAAATGAAATGAACCCCAGATGTAAGCTGCAATTAGTTGTGCTTCTAAGCACATGCAAAATCCCAAAGGGGTCCTAAATGGCCTAAAAATCAATGAATAATTGTATGCTAAATATAAAGATTGTTGGCCAAGGAAATCAAATGAAATGAAATGGAAGGCTCAAATAAAGCAGTGGTTAAATATATGCCAAATCTAAAGACTGCTAGCCTTATGTGAAATTTTCTTCATTGAGCCTACGGGTTATGATATGAGATGGAGTAAGGGACAGCTAATTCTAAGTGTCCCTTAGAACCTCAAGTTACCGTTAGCCAGGCACCTAGTTCACAGCGGTTCTAGTAGTAGACTTTCTGCCAAGGTTGAATAAGCACTTCTCTAAACAACTCACCCATTTGTGAGACACTGCCATTCCTTGTGTATCTTTGTCCAACACATGCTTAAGTGTGTAACACCATTTCCCTTATCCAAAGTATCACTATGTCAAGTCAGTCAAGTCACTCCCTTTTAGCCTATCCTTGCATCCTTAACCTTCGCCCTCTGCTAGCAAATTGATCATGTCTACAAATGAGTATATTCTTGAGATTCTTCTTGAAAGTAAATTATTAACTAACCTACTATTATTTATTAACTGCCAATGAAATGATGCTTAATGTTTCAAAGTATTTCTATGAAAATGATTTACAGAGCATGTCTTAACCATTTGCACTTATAGTAGCATGGCTTCTTTGGCCAGGGTTATATTTTGATCAATTTGACTGGTCAAACCTAGTTTGACCAAGGTCAACCTTGGGATTCATGATGAGATGGACCACTTGCATTATATGATGTTGATCTATGGTCCTTTATGCACCTTTTTATGATTCCATATGATGGGCATAGACTTAAGATGATGATTGATGCAGTTTCTATTGATTATTATTATTTCCAGATCATCATATTTTTACTTGTCCAGGTATGATGGATGATACAAATGATCTTACAGGTTATCATGAGGTGTATGAGTACTAATATATAGTGGATTTGGGACATATGAATCCAATGAGACACTTAATTTTAAGTTCCAGACACTTCCAAATATGATTGGAGCAGTTTTTCACTTTTGACCAGTTTGGCCATGTTGATGTGGCATGTCTAGCTAGAGCATTGGAGGCTAGTCATTGCCTAGGGAGCTATAGAGGAATGGGGTGGTGGGCAGTTTGGTGGTTTTTCAGGTAGAATAAAAATGGAATAAAAAGGTCATTTAGGAATTCAATTTGGGAAATTGAGGCAAGTTTTTGGCATGAGGTTTTCTTTGAGGTCATCTTTGGTGTATCCCACTCCTTCAGGATCAGTTTGCAGCAGTAAGTGGGGTCCACACAGTCATCAAGATGTGATTTGATGCATTCTTCTCTCAGTTGAGGGGGTCAGGATTTGATCATTTGTGCACTTGGACATGACATTGAGTCATATTTTATATTATTGTGCCATGGGGTGATGCTAGTGAATGGAAGTAATACCTCCTAGCCCCAACTTGTGCTCCTAGTCACTTGTCCAAGTCATATTTTGTGGCATTTGTATTTTTAGCCACCCCCTATGTAGTGCGCCCCCCTCCTAGTCTCTCTTTTAGTAAGGTCGCACTCCCTCATGTGAGTGGTCCATGTCATATTTGTATCGGCTCATCTTAGCCATTGATTATATTGTTTTATCTTTTGATCTCAACCACTGGTTTTCAAAAGTGGATTAGGTTTTTGGTCTCCCTCATCCCATTTAAGGAAGAGACCCCCCTCTTGTAAAGGCATCTAGAGATTTTTGTCTCTTGGCTATCGGAATAGAAGAAATACTTTTTGAGCACATACTTGGATCTAGATTTGGGTGTTTGATTATGATGATTGTAAATGATTTTTCCATTGCATTGAAGGATATCTTGTAGCCATCTTGTATCTTTTTCCACTAATCGTTTTTACAGGTGAAGAGGCCGATTTGGAGGAGTGCGCATTGGTGGGGAGGCTTGCCCTACAACCTTCTCTCAAATTTTGGGTTAAAACAAGGAGTGATTTTGTCTTTGTACCAATCATTTTCAATCTTTTGACTCTTGCTTGTATCTACCCTCGTTTTTGTTGGCTAATTGAGCTTGTATCCTTGGTTTTGCAGGAATAGAGGGGCACACGTGTGGACTTGGGTAAATCGCATTAGCAAGGAAAACTACAAAATTATTAATTTGATCTGTGGGGAAGCAATCCTCTTCATAATCGACATCCATATCATTATCCAGGTATGCTTGAAAGGTACGTATTCTACTTCCCTAGCTTATCCATTATTTTTAGATCTCAAAACCTTAAACTTCAAAACCCTTGCATTTTTTTATTTTTCAGATCTATAGAGATCTAGCAATTATTGGGGATTAATAATTAAAACCCACCTCTACATTAGTCACAAAATTCCCGATCTATAATTTGGTGGACATCCAATTCCATTTTCCCCTCGATCTAAGGCACTAGTCCTCTCTTGAAGAAGTCGCACTCCTTGGGTAGCTGGCCATTTTGCTAGATCACAACTTGGGTATTGATAATTCCTCATCATTTCATTAGATCCACTCATTTGCAAACCCCTTAGTGCCTTTCTTCATTGATTTTCACCTTGTGGGCCTCATTTTGACCAATTTCCATATTTTAAGGGTGGACCCCACTTGGATCTATTATTTTGGCACTAGATCTATCTATATCTATTACTATAACTTCATAAGTTGCCTTTATCTCTCCTTGGTTGAATAATTGCCCTTCCTTAAGCCTCTTCAACCAAGCCCTAACTCATTGTGCCCACTTATCCATCCTAGATCTAGATCTAATCTTATCTTGATATTCCACTTTATCATCATCACATTTCCCTAGGAGGTCTTGATTTTATTCGCTAGCCTTCATTGGCTAAGCTAGGGTCTCCCCCTTGCTCTTACTTAGGCTTGATCTAAAGTGAAGAGTGCCTCAGTTAACGTGACACCCAACTTGCATTGGGAACCGTGGCATCTCTTGGGTCACCTCTTTAGTTGTCTACACCTCTACCGTCTTGGATAGGATACCTTTAGAGACAACTATAAGTTGTGTGATAACATTTTTGTCACAGTTGTCGGGGAGGTAGAGGCTTACCTCAGGTGTCTGCGAGTATCCATGCATAACTCATATCTTATCGCATCCGGTCTAATTTAGGTGGTTATCATTGTTATCCTTAATCTAAACATATCCATCTCATTATCACTAATCTCGCCCCACTTATACACGACATATATCTTGGTAGAAGAGAATTAAAGTCTACCTGGCGACTCCAATTCATGACTCTGCTGAGAAACGAATCCATAAATAAATGTCTTCTCAAAATAACATCACTCCTGAAATGACCATGGAATTTATGTCAAATATGTGTGAAATGGTCACCAACATTTCTATGTACCTTCAAAATCAAGATGAGGACTTCAAAAGACGTGATCAACAATCTAAAGAAATCTTAAATTCTATTTGTAACAATTCAGTTCCTCCTAAGACTAGTTCCCCAAAGCCTCAACAGCATGAGTCGGTCGATAGCCAGCCTAGTAAACCAACACACCCTAGCAATCCACCTATGCAAAGAATCGTTTCTAAAACTCCTAAGCCTACGAATGAAACAATTTCAAGGGTGAAAGTGTTTTCGCTACTAGTCAAAGTCCTTTGGTGAAGCAAAAGTCGGATCAAGAAATCAAGATCGACCTTCCTTGTAAAGCTAACATGCCCAAAGAAACTCTTTGGAGGAAGCAACCTGGGCCTATGAAAGCAAATCCCCCCCTTAGTATGAAGCCAAACCTTCAAAACCATCCAAGAACAAATGTTCCTAGCAAGCTTACCAACTCTTCCGCTTTAGTCTCATTAAAATATTTAATCAAGATCCCATCTGTGAAGTATGACATTATGAAATTTTTGGGTTTGAATGTTAACGAGAAAGATAAAGAAAACCCATACAAATTAAACATTGATGTCACAATATTTTTAACGAAAATGAACATGCATGTTCCCTTCTGCGAGATTTTCAAAATCCCCTCCTTCCACAGAAGGGCTACCACCCACCTAGGAATCCAACTAAGAAAGCAAATGACGAAGCAAGTCCCAGTCGAACCTAAGGATTCCCCTGTCATGATTCAGAGTGTGTCGGGTGACAACTTTAGAGGGTTCCCTCCTTTTTATATAGCTTTAGAAGTAAATGGTCTGATTCTATATAACTGCATTCTAGACTTAGGAGCCGAAGTAAACGTTATGCCCCTTAGAGTCATGGAAAAACTTGAGTTAGTACTTTTATTTTATATGAGCTTTAATTTTTGCTTTAGATTAGAATTTCATTTATGTAGTTAATTTTATTTTTATCCCATACATGCTTCACGTGGTAGTTTGCTTTCATGTGTGTAGAAATAGGTACACTTAAAGAACAAAGCAAAACAAGTGGGTGCTAGATTGAAGATTGATGCAGTTTGTGTTGGGGACTAGATATTCTAAGGTTCTCAAGCACTCTCTCCCTTAGAGCACTTGTCCCAGCTGGAGCTAGATGTTATCACACCATAGTAGTTGGGCTAACTTTTTTGCAAAGCATATATATGCACATTTCCAAGCTTTGCCTTTGCACATATTCAGTGAGATCAACTATGATGAGCAGTAGTATTTATTATCACTCACACATCAGAGCATCCTTGTATCAGACATTCAATAGACCTTATGCCAAGGATGAGCCTTCAGACCTCAAATTTGATGACCGATATGACCTTTTATTCCATACAGGGCAATGTTCAGTGTTTTCAGATGCAGTGTTCTCAGTGGGTACAGTGGTCCAAATTACAAATATTGATATATGATGTGCATTTGATGTTATTATCTTGTTGTTTAGGTCATTATGATAGCATTGACTTGGCATATAGTAATTATGATCTGGCAGTATTTTAATTTTAAAATGAAATTGGTTGTTATGGATTATATGCATGATTGTATTACTGACATTTGGAAACTCTTGTTTTATACTCATTGGTCTTTACCTTCCTAGGAATGTGGACATGATCACTATTGTCTTTTTGACTTGCTAGCTTAGGCACCATTTCCACTTGTCTCCATCCATCCATTTATCCTTCCTCATTATTAATCTTTACCCTGACTTACACCATGACTTGTGATATGGAGGACCTCCCCACTTTTTCGTCTTTGTTGGACCTGCATCCATGTTTATTTTGTGTCTCAGCTTTGAGTTGGCAACAAAACTTACCTTTGGTGAGTTGTATTTTATGCCTTTATCATTCTAGTCGGTTGTCCTAATGTGTGGTTTTGTGCGGAATTCCCCCTAGTTGCTTGAGTTGTGTTGGCTAAAACTTGAAGTAAATTGTACTACATTGGAAACTATTGTTATATCTATTGTAAAGCCCAATGAAAAGGGTTGTGAAATGTAATGCAATGAAATGAAATGCACCCTGGATGTAAGCTGCAATTAGTTGTGCTTCTAAGCATGTTACACCTAAAATCTTCCCATCATGAGATTTATTGTATACAGCCCTAGAGTTACCCTGATTGAGTGATTGACCTGGAAGGATTTGTACCCATTTGTACTAGGTTTTGAGAGGTCATCGCAAGTTGCACTCATGCAACATGCGACGTCACACTTTGTTCCATTACAGAGTGTGATGAAGTCAGTTAGATGGCAAAAATAGGTTCTTTGAGCCCCTCCTCGAAGCTTGCTGACGTGGGACCCTATCCCTGACCTCTTGGGAGAGTTGGCACTCGATTCCTAACACCTTGGAAAGATACCTTAAGTCTCTCCTATCATATATCAACCTATCCTATCCATATCCTATCCACTTAGTCTTATTTAAATGAAGCTCACTCCCATTCCAAAGGGAGGAATTCTATGGTACTCTCATGTTGGTGAAATCAAGCCCAATAGACCTAACACTCTAGCTTGGGGAACATCCACTTCTCTCTAGGAGCTTTGGCATGGATTGTCGGAAGGAGCTTGCAACGTTAAGGCGATGGTTGTAATCCTCTTTTCTATTGTACTCCTCACTCTTCAATACAGTTAATATAATTGCTTTCCATAAATGTTGTCTCCTTGGTGATGTTTAGAGTTTTCCTCCTTAACTGTTAACTTAGATCTATCATATGAGATATATGCTTTCACTTCTTGTGGTCTGTCATATGTTCAACAGGGTTTAGCTACTCATGATCTGGCAGCACTGGAGCATTGGATCAACGAAGAAGAAAGGGATCTACAAATCTAAGGTAAACGATCCACTCTTACATTTGTATTTCTATACGATCTAGGAAAGTATTTTATGTTCTTTCCTATTTGTTCTAGACTTACGTTAAGCTAGGGAGATCAGGCCTTGAGTCCGCTTTCGGTAGATTGTCCGTGAAACAAATCTGGCGACCATAATAGGGCCCCCACCATGTCGGGGCATCACATTTGTCCACCTAGCCATGTGAGGATCTCTAGGATCCCTATCCTCCAGTGGTACCTAAGGACGCAAAAGGGGAACCCGTTCCAGTAAGAACGAGATCACTGTCGATCCATAGCCAAACTGTTTGAGCTCTACCCGCCGACACTTTGTCAGCTGAGCTCGCATGTTTGCAAGGACCCCCTTGCACCAGTTAAAGATATTTGGAGACGTACAGTCCTCCGCATAAAGCATCTGTTCCCTGGTGGCTAAGTGAGGAGCTTGGCTCCCCGCCATCCTCGTAATGGTGAACAGTATGGCACGTAATGGGCGTTCTCGTACATCTTTAATGGGAATCTTCCCACTAGATGAACGGGTGTTGGGAACACAATGCTGCTGAATCATATCATCCACGGTCTGATCACTCCCATGTGATCTAGTAAGTAGCATGTTTTTCCCTCTTCGGGACAATCCGGCCAGAAAATAGATGTCCTCGACATCTGTGGTAAGCTCATGCTCACCGATCACGAAGTATTGCTAGGCCGCATCCCAGCATTGGAGCATGTGAGTCAATAGTGGGATTTGGGATCTCATCCCCTGAACTCGGAAGAACTTGAGGAGCCCATAGTTCCTCAATGCTTCTACACCGTGGGTCATTTGCAGCTTGTTCATCATCCAACTCATGTTCTCGTTCTCACCATTCCATAACCATTTCAATGCTTGGAACCTGCCAATAGAGGAGTATAAACAATGTTAGAACTTGCTTCAACCACTAACAGTCTTTCTTTTGAGCGTGGTTTGAATTTGGGGATGGACGTTACTGTCGTCGCACCCCATTTTTGCAAACAGAGCGACGTCGTTGCAGTCCACCTGTGAAACCCTTGCGACAACTCGGTCTCATCGCAATTCCCGAAAAGGCCAACTGCGACGAGACGAGGGCGCAATGGCCCTTCCCAAATCAAGCCAAAACCCAAAAAAATGACTGAAATTCAAAAATGTAAACCACTAGAATTTTGCTGGCTGGAGTTTAGGGTTACCTGCTCCTGACGGCGAGTGAAATGGCTGATCGTAGCTCCCGGAATCGACAAGTGAATATTTGGCTCCAAATGGCACTACTCCTCCCAAATTTGACAAATAGAATAATGGTGACTATGTTTGGTTTTTATTTCTATTTATAAACAAAATAGAATATTCATTTTTCAAATATTTGATGCCATTATGCCATTTGTTGTAGTTTGGATCGGTTTTATTATTTTTGAACATTCGGTTGACTATTTGACCGAGTTCCCGAGTGTACAGGATTTGTGAAATACCTTTCTACGCCATTTTCATATTGGAATGGTAATATCAGGTATGAACACCCCTTGTGTATTTTGTCGTTTATCTTTTCACTTCATTAGATTTGAATTATTTAATGATCATGAGCTTACTCTTTGTTCTTTCTCGTGCTCTTGAAACCATGAGAATACGTTACCGAGTTATGATTTATCACTTTTCTGGCCTCGTTAAACTCCTACGGAAAAGGAACCCCCTGGAGTCTAGCTTTAAGCTCTTTTCAGGCTCTCGAAATACGAAAAGATTTCCAAGCGAACTTGTCACGTTCACGCTTGTTAAAGTATTTGAATGGTCATCTCCCTGGTGATAGTTTACCCCTTTTTCGGACCAGGGGGCACTAGTTATGAAAAAGGTATACTCCAGCCAATCATGACTGGAAGAGCCCTCTCCCGTGTTGTTTTACCCTTTTTCGGGCGAAAAGTCTAACTTTACGAAAAATGACCGTTGGAGTCTTCTTTAGTTCTTTTCAAACTCCCTAAACATGAAATGACGACTGAGTTTACCTTCTATGGACTTGTTAAACTCTTACATTGAAGGGCCTGCCATGGGACGAACCCCTCCTATCCCAAGTTTGAAAAATATTTGGGATTGGACTCATCTATGAGATGAGCTATACCGAGCATCTAGTTACCCTCATCAAGCTCGTAAAAAACACATGAGGCACTCATTGTTCATGATGGGGAAAAAGGAAAGATTTTATGTTACACACTTTTTTAGTGGCAGTACGTAGTCGTTCTTGAACATGGCACTCATCTGCATTTGCATACAGCCCTTGGATTATCTGTTTGTCCTCGAGTCCCGCTTATATTCCTGAATCTTGTTACTCCTTTGAGTCATTCAAAGAAAGCTTCCATCATCTGTTGCATTAGGAGTTAGTTTCGTACTCATTATGTCAATACTCCCAAGTCATGCCATGCCCATGTTCAAGAATATGTCCATCATTTATCATCTGCAGTCAGTATGCCCACCACCATGTCGGTCTACTCTGAGTCAGTCTTGCATGTTACTATATCGTCTAATCCACTCTACACATCTTTTGTCGTGTTTCGTTTCGATTGATGGGGGATTCATCATGGCCCTCCTTTGACGAATTCATCCTTGTCGACATCAACTCATCATCCAAGGATTGAATCTAGAAACCAACCAAGTACCCTGGCCCTGCATGCCTCAATGGAAAGTTACCTCGCTTTCAACATGAGTTTACATCATTGGCTCTTGATTGAAAGATTTCATCTTGCGTTCGACTTCAACTCATTTATTCACGCTTGATGATATGTACTGTGATACCTTGGGAATCATTAACATCAATGGTGATCTCCCTTGTGCTTGTTAACGGTTTACATCAATGACCAGTAATCAAGTGGTTTCTACCATGTTCGACGTCAAGACATTTGTAATCACATGGATAGATTTGTATCATTGCGGGTTCAGCTTGAAGACCCTGGGAATCATCTTTTACCCAGGTTGTGATGGAGTTTGTATTGAGTCATATTACACGGATCCAAATTTGTATTGGTCGTGGCTGTGTTACCATCTCATCATGTATCTACGCTTGTGTCTAGTAGCCATGATTGTGTTCAGTTGGTCATTACTACCATGGATCTGCATTGTATTGGTCGGCAGCCATGTTGTGAGTCATTTGAGACTGTATACTCAGAGTCACTTGTACTGCAGCATCGTCCTTCGTCCGACAAGTCCATTGCCATTCCTTCTGTCAAAGCACTTCACTTGTCTATTTTTCAACAGCTTCATGCTTTGGGGGGAATTTTGTTCCACCTAAAATCTTCCCATCATGAGATTTAGTGTATACACCCCTAGAGTTACCCTGATTGATTGATTGACCTGGAAGGATTTGTACCCATTTGTACTAGGTTTTGAGAGGTCATCGCAGGTTGCACTCATGCAACATGCGACGTCGCATCTTGTTCCATTATAGGGTGCGACAAAGTCAGTTAGATGGAAAAAATAGCTTCTTCGAGCCCCTTCTCGAAGCTTGCTAACTTGGGACCCTATCCCTGACCTCTTGGGAGAGTTGGCACTCGATTCCTAACACCTTGGAAAGATCCCTTAAGTCTCTCCTATCATGTCTCAACCTATCCTATCCATATCCTATCCACTTAGTATTATTTAAATGAAGCTCACTCCCATTCCAAAGGGAGGAAGTCTATGGTACTCTCATGCTGGTGAAATCAAGCCCAATAGACCTAACACTCTAGCTTGGGGAACATCCACTTCTCTCTAGGAGCTTTGGCATGGATTGTCGGAAGGAGCTTGCAACGTTAAGGCGATGGTTGTAATCCTCTTTTCTATTGTACTCCTCACTCTTCAATACAGTTAATATAATTGCTTTCCATAAATGTTGTCTCCTTGATGATGTTTAGAGTTTTCCTCCTTAACTGTTAACTTAGATCTATCATATGAGCTATATGCTTTCACTTCTCGTGGTCTGTCATATGTTCAACAGGGTTTAGCTACTCGCGATCTGGCAGAGCTGGAGCATTGAATCAACGAAGAAGAAAGGGATCTACAAATCTAAGGTAAACAATCTACTCTTACATTTGTATTTCTATACGATCTAGGAAAGTATTTTATGTTCTGTCCTATTTGTTCTAGTCTTACGTTAAGCTAGGGAGATCAGGCCTTGAGTCCACTCTCGGTAGATTGTCCGTGAAACAAAGCACATGTAAAATCCCAAAGGGGTCCTAAATGGCCTAAAAATAAATGGATAAATGTATGCTAAATCTAAAGATTGTTGGCCAAGGAAATCAAATGAAATGAAAAATGGAAGGCTCAAATAAAGCAGTGGTTAAATATATGCTAAATCTAAAGACTGCTAGCCTTATGTGAAATTTTCCTCATTGAGCCTACGGATTATGATATAAGATGGAGTAAGGGATAGATAATTTTAAGTGTCCCCTAGAACCTCAAGTTACGGTTAGTCGGGCACCTAGTTCACGGCGGTTCTAGTAGTAGACTTTTTGCCAAGGTTGAATAAGAACTTCTCTAAACAACTCACCCATTTGTGAGACACCGCCATTCCTTGTGTATCTTTGTCCAACACATGCTTAAGTGTGTAACATCATTTCCCTTATCCAAAGTATCATTGTTTCAAGTCATTCAAGTCACTCCCTTTTAGCCTAGCGTTGCATCCTTAACCTTCACCCTCTGCTAGCAAATTGATCATGTCTACAAATGAGTATATTCTTGAGATTCTTCTTGAAAGTAAATTATTAACTAACCTACTATTATTTATTAACTGCCAATGAAATGATGCTTAATGTTTCAAAGTATTGCTATGAAAATGATTTAGAGAGCATGTCTTAACCATTTGCACTTACAGTAGCATGGCTTCTTTGGCCAGGGTTATATTTTGATCAATTTGATCAGTCAAACCTAGTTTGACCAAGGTCAACCTTGGGATTCGTGATGAGATGGACCACTTTCATTATATGATGTTTCTCTATGGTCCTTTATGCACCTTTTTATGATTCCATATGATGGGAACGGACTTCAGAAGATGATTGATGCAGTTTCTATTGATTATTATTATTTCTAGATCATCATATTTTTACTTGTCCGGGTATGATGGATGATACAGATGATCTTACAGGTTATCATGAGGTGTATGAGTACTCATCTCTAGTGTATTTGGGTCATATGAATCCAATGAGACACTTAATTTTAAGTTCTAGGCACTTCCAGAGATGATTTGAGCAGTTTTTCACTTTTGACCAGTTTGGCCATGCTGATGTGGCATGTCCAGCTAGAGCATTGGAGGCTAGTCGTTTCCTAGGGCGCTACAGAGGAAGGGGGTGGTACAGCCACTTTTTTTTACCATATTACCCCCCTTACAGACATGATGGTACGGTTATTTTTTGTGCATGGGCACCAGATAGTGGGTTGTGGGCAGTTTGGTGGTTTTTCAGGTGGAATAAAAATGGAATAAAAAGGTCATTTAGGAATTCGATTTGAGAAATTGAGGATCAGTTTGCAGCAGTCATTGGGGTCCACACAGTCATTAGTATGTGATTTGATGCATTCTTCTCTCAGTTGAGGGGGGTAGGATTTGATCATTTGTGCACTTGGACATGACATTAAGTCATATGTTATAGTATTGTGCCATGGGTTGATGCTAGTGAATGGAAGTAATACCTCCTATCCCCACCATGTGCTCCTAGTCACTTGTCCTAGTTATATTTTGTGTCATTTGTATTTTTAGCCACCCCCTATGTAGTGCACCCCCCTCCTAGTCTCTCTTTTAGTGAGGTTGCACTCCCTCATGTGAGTGATCCATGTCATATTTGTATTGGCTCATATTAGCCATTGATTATATTGTTTTATATTTTGATCTCAACCACTAGTTTTCAAAAGTGGTTTAGGGTTTTGGTCTCCCTCATCCCATTTAAGGAAGAGACCCCCCTCTTGTAAAGGCATCTAGAGATTTTTGGCTCTTCTCTACCGGAATAAAAGAAATAATTTTTTAGCACATACTTGGATCTCGATTTGGGTGTTTGATTATGATGATTGTAAATGTTTTTTCCATTGCATTGAAGGATATCTTGTAGCCATCTTGTATCTTTTTCCACTAATCGTTTTTACAAGTGAAGAGGCCGATTTGGAGGAGTGCGCATTGGTGGGGAGGCTTGCCCTGCAACCTTATCTCAAATTTTGCGTTAAAACAAGGAGTTATTTTTTCTTTGTACCAATCATTTTCAATCTTTTTCCTCTTGCTTGTATCCACCCTCGTTTTTGTTGGCTAATTGAGCTTGTATCCTTGGTTTTGCATGAATAGAGGGGCACACGTGTGGACTTGGGAAAATCGCATTAGCAAGGAAAACTACAAAAATATTTATTTGATCTGTGGGGAATCAATACTCATCATAATTGACATCCATCTCATTATCTAGGTACGCTTGAAAGGTACGTATTCTACTTCCCTATTTTATCCATTATTTTTAGATCTCAAAACCCTAAACTTCAAAACCCTTGCATTTTTTATTTTTCAGAACTATAGAGATCTAGCAATTATTGGGGCTTAATAATTAAAACCCACCTCTACATTAGTCACAAAATTCCCGATCTATAATTTGGTGGACATTCGACTCCATTTGCCCCTCGATCTAAGGCACTAGTCCTCTCTTGAAGAAGTCGCACTCCTTGGGTAGCTGGCCATTTTGCTAGATCCCAACTTGGGTATTGCTAATTCCTCATCATTTCATTAGATCCACTCATTTGCAAACCCCTTAGTACCTTTCTTCATTGATTTTCACCTTGTGGGCCCCATTTTGACCAATTTCCATATTTTAAGGGTGGACCCCACATGGATCTATTATTTTGGCACTATATCTATCTAGATCTATTACGTTAACTTCATAAGTGGCCTTTATCTCTCCTTGGTTGAATAATTGTCCTTCCTTAAGCCTCTTCAACCAAGCCCTAACTCATTAGGCCCACTTATCCATCCTAGATCTAGATCTAATCTTATCTTGATCTTCCACTTTATCATCATCACATTTCCCTAGGAGTTCTTGATTTGATTCGCTAGCCTTCATTGGCTAAGCTAGGGTCTCCCCCTTGGTCTTGCTTAGGCTTGATCTAAAGTGAAGAGTGCCTCGATTAACGTGACACCCAACTTGCATTGGGAACCGTGGCATCTCTTGGGTCACCTCTTTAGTTGTCTACACCTCTACCATCCTGGATAGGATACCTTTAGAGACAACTACAAGTTGTGTGATAACATTTTTGGCGCAGTTGTCGGGGAGGTAGAGGCTTACCTCAGGTGTATGCGAGTATCCATGCGTAACTCATATCTTATCGCACCCGGTCTAATTTAGGTGGTTACCATTTTTATCCTTAATCTAAACATATCCATCTCATTATCACTCATCTATCCCCGCTTATACACGACATATATCTTGGTAGAAGATAATTAAAGTCTACCTGGCGACTCCAATTTGTGACTCCGCTGAGAAACGAACCCATAAAGAAATGTCTTCTCAAAATAACATCACTCCTGAAATGACCATGGAATTTATTTCAAATATGTGTGAAATGGTCACCAACATTGCTATGTACCTTAAAAATCAGGTTGAGGACTTCAAAAGACGTGATCAACAAACTAAAGAAATGTTAAATTCTATTTGTAACAATTCAATTCCTCCTAAGACTAGTTCCCCCAATCCTCTACAGCATAAGTCGGTTGATAGCCAGCCTAGTAAACCAACACGCCCTAGCAATCCACCTGTGCGAAGAATCATTTCTAAAACTCCTAAGCCTTGACCTGAAACAATTTCAAAGGGTGAAATTGTTGTCGCTACTAGTCAAAGTCCTTTGGTGAAGCAAAATTCGGGTCAAGAAATCAAGATCGACCTTCCTTGTAAAGCTATCATGCCCAAAGAAACTCTTTGGAGGAAGCAACCTGGGCCTATGAAATAAAATCCCCCCCTTAGTCTGAAGCCAAATCTTCAATACCATCCAAGAAAAAATGTTCCTAGCAAGTTGACCAACTCTTTCGCTTTAGTCTCATTAAAATATTTAATCAAGATCCCATCTGTGAAGTATGACATTATGAAATTTTTGGGTTTGAATGTTAATTAGAAAGATAAAGAAAACCCCTACAACTTAAAGATTGATGTCACGGGATTTTTAACAAAAATGAACATGCTTGTTCCCTTCTACGAGATTTTCAAAATCCACTCCTTCCACAAAAGGGTTACCACCCACCTAGAAATCCAACCAAGAAAGCAAATGACGAAGCAAGTCCCAGTCGAGCCTAAGGATTCCCCTATCATGATTAAGATTGTGTCGGGTAACAACGTTGGAGGGTGCCCTCCTTTTTATATAGCTTTAGAAGTAAATGGTTTGATTCTACATAACTGCATGCTAGACTCCGGAGCCGAAGTAAACGTTATGCCCCTTAGAGTCATGGAAAAACTTGAGTTAGTACTTTTATTTTATATGAGCTTTAATTTTTGCTTTAGATTAGAATTTCATTTATGCAGCTAATTTTATTTTTATCCCATACATGCTTCACGTGGTAGTTTGCTTTCATGTGTGTAGAAATAGGTACACTTAAAGAAAAAAGCAAAACAAGTGGGTGCTGAGTGACTTGGCCAAGGGACTGAGTTTTCCCAGATACAAGCAAAGATAGCCAGGACCCTTGATGTGCTCACACAGTTTGTGGGTCAGAGATGGAACCTAATTGATGAGGGACATGTTTGATCCCATAGATTTCATGGAGGAAATACCCATGTTCCAGTACAGAGTGTCCCACAGTCGGGGAGCAGGAGGATGCCTAGGCCATCATTGCCAACCTTCCTTGAGGAGCATCCCACAAGAGCACAGGGGCAGCAGGGGCAGGATAATGATATTAACGCCTGCTTCGGGGAGTAGTAGGCATTGGGAAAAGAGTTACACGTAGCTATGCCATACAAGTATTTTTGCACCATCAAACATCTTGAGTGGTATGAAGAGGACGAAGATTGCTTTAAGAATATAGGGAAAAAATTGAAGCATAAAGGACAGTTAGATTTGTTGGATGGGAAGGCACCTATTCATGATAAGGATGTGTACAATGAGGATAACAAGGTAGCAACCTCAGATACACCATTAGAGTTGCTCTATATGGATAACGACACTAGCACACATTATGGATAGATCGATAGCACATGTGATGTAGTCTTTCGGTCAACTCATGTTGAGGACTCAACATATTATCCTTGTTATGATGCATATGACAAATTGGGTATGGTTTCACCTAAGTATGATGACTATTTAGCGTTGGATGAGTTACCTTTTGAGGCTAATTTCATTTCTCAAGAGTTAGATATAAATGAAGATAGGGAAGAAGTTCAATTTGGAAAGTGAGGATGGAAACAAATCAAAAAAATTAGTGGAGGATTGTTCCCATGAACCACATTAGTTGACAGGGCAATTGAAGGTAAGAAAAGACAAGATTACAGCAGCCATGAAACTTTTTGATGACACACATGAATTGGTGATAGATTGTTGTTGGAGATCTCCAGGGATATATGATAGTTTGAGAGGAGAACCTTCCCTTGCAGATTTGCAGGCACTTAGAGAAGCAGTGGTAGTAATGAAAGCTAACTACCTACACCTACTTTCTGATAGAGATCATCTTCTCATGCTTGATGATATGTACCATCATTGGTGTGCTACAAGGGAAATAAGAGGAAGTTGACAGGCTTACTCATGAGCTTGAGATTACCCAAGATTCCTTGAAGAGCACGCAAAAGGCCCTTCAAGAATCATAGATGCGGGTTGAGAAGCTTTATGTGGAGTTGAGTTGGGTACATCCTTCATCCTCCACATCAGATATCCAGTCATATATGATATCCATATCAAAGGAGGATGTTAGTGACACGTATACTTTGATGGAGAAGCCTCGTGTGATGGTTGAGCATGAGGATCATTCTAATTTTCAAGCACTTGTGGAAGTCTATGACCCCAAGATTTTTTATTATGCACATGTTTTGCATTATGGGGATCATGAGCCACCTCTATTGGAGAGGCCACTAAAAGCTCAAGGCTTAGCTGTGGAGGATGTATTTGAGCACATTCGTTGTGGACTAGGCCGCAAGGACATGTATGCATCCATGGATTGGGTGGATAGGTATATGTCTGATGTGGACACACATGAGTATATAGGTTCAGCTGACATCAATAAAGTGTTGGATGCAATAGCGCATACAGGATACTAACTGGTACAAGAGGTTATAGTGGTATGCAGCAGTATACAGGGGTATACATTGGTACACAACGGTGTACAATGGATTTTTGGAGCGTTTCCTCCATGGAGACCTCCTAATAGAGACCTTGAGCCTACCATTGAGTTTGGTTTACCTAGTGAGGGGATGGGTGAGCTTCAAAGAGTAGTATATCCCTCCATGATCGATCTTCATCTGGGATATCATCAAATGAGGGATAGGGAGCAGGATACTCATAGGTCTGCTTCCCGAATTCATTATGAGTTCTTTGTCATGACCTTGGGGTTGACCCACGCACTAGTCATTTTCCAGACTTGCGGGCAGTTATTGATTCCCTCATGGTATATAGCAAGACAGGAAAATATCATTGGAGCCAGTCGGATGAGACAGGGGGCCTGGTGGCCATGACAGAGGTATTTCATTTAGACCATATGATATGTGCACAAAGTGCACAGGAGGAGATTTGGGCTTTGTTCCCAAATATTTCAGTAGGAATTGGAAGTGGAGGAATTCCAATTTCGCTATGGGATCTGGGAATTCATCTAAGTGATAGATTGCTTTAGATTGCAGAGATGATCGATAGAGTTGTGACGATGATCGTTCAACTATATTTTTGGTATGTTAGTGAAGGAGAGGTTGATACTTATTCTATATGGAAGGACAAGATTTCTTTTATAGTATTTAGGATCAAGTATGATAGTGGACTTGCAGACTTGGACTTCACTGAAACACCTTTCCAAGGGATGAGCTAGGATGGTGAGTTTAGATTAGGGGCCCAGGAGAGTAGAATGAAGTCTGGGTATGGTGATCAGACAGTCATGATCAAAGGAGTGCAGCATCAGCATGGTGGTTCCCCTTGGAGATTAGTTTGGGACTCGAGAACTGCAATGTTTGACAGTGCGGCAACCGTTACGGATGAGATGGCCATTTTTCACTTTCCAGAGTTTACTCTTGAGATGCTTAGGATTGGATTCGTTGAGGAGTGGTCTTTCTAGGATTTGACCGAGTTTGTGCATCTTATGATTTCCTGGCTTATCATAGGCAGTCAGAGGGATTCTCGGGTTAGCACCTTGCAGATCAGTGTTAGGAGCAGATATTGTTTCACATCATCCAGGAAATCCCTAGAGAGGTTCGCATGGAGGGGCTTCGCAAACGATGTAGGGGGAATATGGGGGAGTGTACAACTTGGCAGCAGAGCAGGTCGAAGCACACTCATCCCATAGTATCAATACAATATTTGACCATTTCTGGGCAGGTGTGGGAGACTATGTATGCAGTGATTAACCAGTCCACGCACTTCCCAGTGATTTCTTTGGAGTATGGGGAAGCACAGGTGACAAATCTATCTAGTGGAGAGATGTTTAGTGTCCATGAGTAACACAGATTCATTACTAGTGATCAAGACAAACTTCCTTTTTCGATATTCGAGATTGAGTATGGCAATATATTTGCAGGCCGTGACTTCACCTAGATTCCAATGCAAGCCACTATTCATGGTGGTAGGTTCATCCCTTACAGGTATTTCAGCTTGGAGTTTCGGGAGAGGAGGATACAGACTAGGCATTAAAGTTTGAAGGATATGATCAGATTGGCATAGCATGGTGGTCTCTTTCTGAGATTATCTTGGGACCCTGGGATTTCAGTATTAGAAAATTCAGCAATTGACATAGAGGCGAGAACCATTTTTTTCTTTCATGAGATTGTTTCCCTAGTATAGCAATTCTTTGAGTGGTTGATCGAGCTGTTGCAGTTTCGAGTTTCTCAACTTATCATCGGTATTTGGGAGGTTTCTTATGTCAGTACCTTGCCGAACCATGTATCGAGCAGAGAATTCTTGACCTCCTCCCTATTGGTTTGGTACCCTGGTATCATTTCTAGTTTCAATTCACTTCATTCAATGGAGCATTAGGTTGTGGTTGCATTGCTTGAGGACAAGCAATCTTTGGGAAGAGAGGACTGTAATGTCCCTATTTTTTGGTTCCCTGTTCTATAGTTGGGGATAAATTCAGAGGCTTATGTCAACCTAGTTAGGAGGGTGAGGTTATGTTATCATTGAGATCGAAGGAATTGGAGGAGTTATATGAGGCCCATCATATTCAATTTACCATCTTTCGTCATTAATGAAACCAGCACACAATTTGTCCTATACAACTCTCCATTAGACTCTTTTGTAGCATTCACTTATTTTCAATACCATGGGACATACCATGGGTAATACCATGGGTTTATGCAAAGAGGAAACATTCTAGAAGGAGATCCAGAGAAATATAAAAGGAGGAGCAATGCCTCACTTTGGGTCATATGTTTTGGATTGATCTCTTGTGGAGTGCTCTTGTGAGCTAAGGTTTTTCGTTGACGGTTTTGGAAAAACCTCTTCCATCTTGGTTTGGTTTCGGTGGTGAAATATCCACCCTGGCTAGACGAGGGAAATCCACCCAGGATTTCCAATTGAGCTTAGTTGGTGATTTGATCTTCAATTTAGTGGTATAACGAATTGTAGAGTGAACTTCCTAGAGGATTTGAGTCACTCTTAGCAAGGTTTTCGGAATTTGAAGAGGATTCATGGCACTTGGAGGATCCATTGGGGATTAAGAAGAGATCGAGCTTATCTTCGTGGAGATTCATGGTTTCGGGAGGGGTTTCCAAGGGGTTGAACCCCTTTCGTGATTGAGTCATGGCTTTTGGTAGAGAGGCAAGGCATTTCTTTGAGTAGGTTGAAACCAATGACAAGGCCAAATTCATCTTCGTGATAGGGCCAAGAAGAAAGACCGTCTATTTCATGAGAGGGGTCGAGATCCTAAGGCAAGGTCGTGGCAATTCGTGAAAGAGTCGCAGACACCATGTGAGAGCCAAGCCATTCACAACTTAGGGATTTAGTGGGAGAGATACTAAGGGGAACGACCCCCTTACTTGTGATTCATGGCCCTTGCTGGAGTGTTTGTGACATTTGGAGGAGATTCGAGGCACACAAGGGTCGCATGAGGTTGGGAAGATGGGACAACCCCTTTCTTGACTGGTTCTTCGACTTTGAGGGGTATCATGAGCATTCTTGGAGAGGGCCGAAGTCTGTAGCATACCGTGAGGGGATTGAGAGGGTGCGACTAAAACCAAGGAGGTCAAGAGCCACCAAAAAGGGATGAATCTCCCTTAGAGAATAACAACATCAATTTGGAGGGGTTTCGTGGGAATTGGAGAGCCTTGAGGAGGGATGTATCAGTCATTGGAGGATGAAATTACACTTTGTTGGCAAGTTTAATGTTTAGGAGACATGGGAGAATCATTAGGGGTCCCTGTTTACTTTATTTTTGAATTATATCATCATTTACATGCTTTATTTTTTGTTGATTTATCCAAATTTGCTCCAAAGAAGAAAAATGCACCCCCTCGCCCCCGAAATGTCATTTCAAATGTTGAGTGGGTGATGTCGAAATGATGATGTGACGATCAAAATGTGTTTAGGAGTTCAAAATAATACTACCCAAGTCATTACTTCCATTTTACAAAATCCCATTACCATACATCTTGAACCTTAAGAATTTTTAAAATTGGACCGTGGGATAAAAATAATTAATGTGTCATTAATTGGATCTCTGACTTCCATTTCCCAGAATGTAGATTGCATGCCACAGATAAGTTCCTTTACCTAATAAACCATAGGATTCACCATACTTATGCTCAAATCCAATATAAAATCCCTGGTTTATAATCAGCTCCAAATAATTAAATTATACCTAGTCTAAAATTCCAAACTTAGGAAAATATTTCCAATTTTAGCCAATTAATTTAGATATGCTACAAATGCTATTTGTAGGGGTCCAATTGGCCTCCAAAGGTTGAGATATGATTACTAATGTATATGTGAGTGTCCCATATTGTTGGTTGACCCCTTTGACCAAGTCAAAAAAATTCAAATTTGGTCAAACTTTGACCAAGATGAAGAATAATGGGATAATCATGTGTCAAGCCTATAGAGAAGAATACACACTCAATTATATGCAGCATTGAAAAACAATTAATCATAATATCGTATCCTATAACAAGTGATTACCATGTGACTCATCATATGACATGTAACCATAGCACAGAAACATATCAACACATAGAGTACAAGTAAATGAATTATATACATATTATCCTCTAATCAAAACCATCACACAATGTTGCAAGAATCAACTCTTCTTAGTGGGTGGAGTGGATGGTCAAGTAGTCAATAAGTTTGGTCAGGTGAGTTGTTTGATCAGTGGAAGGATAGAGTTACTCTTGGAGATGGGGAGATAGGAAACATCTGTGACATTTTCTATTTTGGAAAACAATAGGGAATAGGGTGCCTCACAAATGGACAATATGCTAGAAGGTACCTATTATCACAATTTCTATAGTGACCCAAATAAATGATCCTATCCAGGATGGAAGAGAAAGATAGTCACCAAGAATGTGATTCTCAAGAAGACTACCCCCCAAATATGTTATTGGTTGTCACTCTAAATAGGTTTCTTCTCTCTTTAGGATTCCTATCCCACTTGAGCTGAACTAGAATTTCGACGGAGGTGTCCCAAGTTGAGCTTGAAAGTCCCAACCCCTTTTAGCAAATAGGGTATTTGTACAAGTTATGACAATTGGAAAATGAGTAGTACCCTAATGAAAGATTCCTAGATTCAATGAAATAACTATTGAGTTGTGTTTTAGTGGATCGTCTTAAGGTTTAGCTAGTTGATTTAAATGCGATCCAATTTAAGGAATTCTCAGTAGTGAGTTAGTTTATGAGATCTAGGAATATGGTGCAAGGGTTTGAAGTAATTCAAGATTGCAATCCTTAGATAAATGGTCAAACCAATAAGGTAAATTCGAGACAAGAGATAGAATGAGTTTTTAAGAAGCCACTAGTCACTAGATTCATTTGCTATGTACCAAAGATCACACATTCAAAACCCAACAAGCAAGATGTCACACATGCCAAGCACAATGAGTAGAAAAACCACCTAGGGCGAACAGGGTAGAGACTAGTGCCTTTCTCCCTTCGTTAATGGAGTCCCAAAAGATGACGTATAGGGTATGGGTTTTCTCCAAAATGCGCTAAGAAAAATACCCAAGTGGCCAAATTCCCAAATAACCAAGCATGCGATCACAAAAAAAAAATTAAAGATTTGATTTTGATTTTATATGTGACAAATGGTTTTCAAGGGTTTGATAAAAAATTATTTGGGTACTTACCTTGATCCGGAGAGATAGATAGAGTTTGTCTTATTTTCCTAACGTCCCCAAATAGATCTCGGCTTCTTCTTCAACCAAGTCGCTATTGCAGGTCCAGTGAGATTCAACCTGTAGAACCACACGAAAATTATTAGAGAGACAAATTGTATTAACTAAAAATAAACTTATATTTTGCAAATTGAATAGCATGCATAGGATACAAGAGGAATATAAAAAAAAGATAAATGACAATAGCAAAAATATCTCATTCACAAATAAAACCCTCTATCAAAGAGAAAGTCGCCCAACGTCCAATCCATCCAACCAAGTCACACTGGTAGAAATCGCCTTCATTTTCCCTGCAAGAAAAAATCACCACGAGAAAATCTATGGCAAGAGAGAAGCTTGATCTAGTGGTAGAAAAGGTTGAGTAAGACATAAAATCGATCCATCATCCCAATCACAAGAGAAATGCACCACAAAATATTTTTATTATTTTCTCCAAGATCCAAGAATCCTTTACAAATGAGGGGCTCACTCTCTTGTATAGCTAAGAGAGAATCCAAATCCCTAATGGATCTTTATGTTGACGGTTGAGATCAAAAGATACAATAAATAGATCAATAGTGGAGATTTAATCTCACTTTATTACTTGGATCAAGTTGGAAATGATCCAACCTAGGTGAAGGGGGTGAATTACCCCCTAATCCCATGATACAATGAAAGATACACATGTGAAATACATCAAAAAACATCCTAAAGGGCTCAATTCACCCCTAGGGAATAATAATCCACTTTTATATCAACAACTAGCTCATGGTACAAGTTACCACACGAGAAAGTTGCCCTCCTAGGGAGAAAGACTCCCCCATGGAGGAAATGTAGCATGTGACATGATAACATATGAAAGTGCTAGGAAAAGTGGTCCAAAATCATCTACGGGGTCATAACATCATAACCCAAGTCACCTTTTTCCATTCATTAGTCCCAAGTCGTACATCTCAAACATTGGTCATCGTTTAACTTTTAATTAATTAGTTGGAAACCATAATAAATCTTCATTTTCCCAAATTTGGATCTTTCCTTGTCCAAAATTTCAACTGATTGCATGGATGGATCGAGAGACATAAAAAACACAAGGATCCACCACTCATATTCCCCCAACCAATATGCCATGATCTATGTGAAGCAAACTCCAAGAATTTTAATAAAAACAAGCTTAATTATTTTCCACAACATTATAAAAATAATGAATTAAGCCTTTTCTTCAACATCTGATACTTGGAGGGGTCCAATCGGCCTCCAAAGGAAATTATATGAACACTGATCGCCTATAGTGGGGTCTTGCTGCTGGCTTAACCTGTCGACCAAGTCAAACCAAGGTTTGACTAAGTCAAAAAGTCAAAATATGGTAAAAATTTGACCAAAGCTCAAAATAAGCACATAACTTTTAATTAATTAGTTGGAAACCATAATAAATCTTCATTTTCCAAAATTTGGATCTTTCCTTGACCAAAATGTCAATTGGTTGCATGGATGGATCAAGAGACATAAAAAACACTAGGATCCACCACTCATATTCCCCCAACCAATATGCTATGATCTCTGTGAAGCAAACTCCAAGAATTTTAATAAAAACAAGCTTAATTATTTTCCACAACATTATAAAAATAATGAATTAAGCCTTTTCTTCAACATCCGATACTTGGAGGGGTCCAATCGTCCTCCAAGGGAAATTATATGAACACTGATAGCCTATAGTGGGGTCCCGCTGCTGGCTTAACCTGTCGACCAAGTCAAACCAAGGTTTGACTATGTCAAAAAGTCAAAATATGGTCAAAAATTGACCAAAGCTCAAAATAAGCACATAATCAAGGTTGATGCCTACAAGAGGTGTTATTACTCTTATTATGATTAATATTGGAAAATGACTAAACATTAAATTATGACATACAAATGGTGATCAATACAAAAACAATATAAGCAAAACATAACTCAATGCAACACGAGGAAAAAGCAACAACTCTACATACATACTCTTATTCACATTAATTACAATGTAATGTATAGATCAATCCTCCCTCTCTTGGGTGATATGGAATGGATTATAGTCATAGGTTTTGGTCAAAGTGAAGTTGACTACATGATAGACATGATTTACCTTTAAAGAACGGGGATTTCAAGGGCCTCTATGACATTTGTTGGAATGATGAACACTAGGGAAGCACAGTGACTCACAAATGGATGAAGTGCTTTGAAGGAACCCTTTTGACTCTAGCAAGTCCCCCTTTATTTCACAACTTTTTCATTTCACATTTCATTTGCATTTCATTTCTTTTGACTTTCATTTGATTTCACTTTTTGCATTTCTTTGGATATTTCATTGAAGCACACTTTGCATTTGGCATTCCTTTAGTTAACTAGCCTACAAAGGTACCGGCCCTGGATAGTCTTCTGGGCCCCAATTCTGAAATGGCCTTAGCTCCATTTCTAGCAAGCATCCATAACCCCGATGGAGTTTCCACAGTATTTCCCTTTTATAGGAAAGTAAGCAAACATCATACAAAGGATGAGTACCTACTCCCTTGGCCATTAGCTAATTTCAAGGATGGGAGAACTTGTTTCAAGTCTAAGGGATACACTTTTGGTGACATGAGCCTACCTAATTGCACTCAATCATCCTGGGTGCAAGAAAAAAAAGATCAATAGGTCTATAGATGGAGCCACACACTATAGAGCAGAGACACCAAGGGAAAACATGGAGGTCATCCACTCAAAGAAGTCACGGAGGGGAAGGTCTCGAGTTTAATCAATCAAATCCAATTCAAGGGATATTGAAACCAATTGATGAGGTGGATAATGTGGAGAAGGCTAAGCACGAAACCAAGAGGGAGGGAACTGATCTATTTTTTACATAGAATTAACCTAAAATGAAGCATGTATATGAAACTATGGTTAGTGCATCTATATCACTCCAAGTATAATTCCTACTGATAATAAACCAAAAAGAACATAATGATCACCAATGTACTGCAATGTATAACATAGTCAGAATACCGATAGAAACCATGAAATTCATAAGATACCTCTACCATATACCTGCTCTGAGCTGCGGCTACAAACTGAAATCCACATGTGCTTGCACTGCTACCTCTAAATGGAAATGAAAGATAATATCCATCTATACTAATTTGTTCTACTAAACCAAGGCTCAAAATGTTTGACAAGGGAGGTCATGAAGAGGGATCAAAGTGAGAAAGGTGACCCCTCAACTGTTGTGGCCCTAAATAATCCAACTGCTCATAATGATGATACA
The DNA here is from genome assembly GCA_027924585.1 of Larix kaempferi. Taxonomy (NCBI): domain Eukaryota; kingdom Viridiplantae; phylum Streptophyta; class Pinopsida; order Pinales; family Pinaceae; genus Larix; species Larix kaempferi. Next base: position 2,756,191 of record BSBM01000275.1, on the reverse strand, counting down.
GATCATCCACCACTGATATCCTCTGATGAATATTGCCTCAACAGTAAGGACTAGGCTTATGACTGTCATTTGGTCTGCAAAAAAATGAGTAGTAACTCCGATCTACTAAAAATGTGATAACAATACCCCTTTGACTTTAGCAAACCCCCCCTTTATTTCACCTTGACTTTTCATTTTCATTTTTACTTTTTGATACATTTCTTTGAAGCACTTTCTTTTTTTGCAAATCCCTTAGTTGGCTAATGACTAAAAGGTACTGGCCCTAGATTTCCTTCTGGACACCAATTATGACACGGCCTTGGCTCTGTTGCCAGCCATCGTCCATAGGTGCGACAAATTTTCCACAATAATGCCTTTTTAGAGCAAGTATGCTTAATCGCTTAATTCAAGGAGTACCTACCCTCCCAACCACTAACCAATTTCAAGGATGGGGAGTACTTGTTTCAAGTCAAGGGGGTATTTTCTGGTGATTAGGCCAACCTTAGCTTGTTGCACTTAATCCATAGGGATCTACAAGCAGAATGAGATCAACAGGGTCAAAAAGATTCATCACACACATCAAAGCCGAGACACCAGGGGAACATGGAGGCTATCCTAACAAAGAGGTCACATAGGGAGAGTGTACTTGAGTCACTTAGGTGTATCCAGATCAAATGGGATCTATATCAAGCAAGGTCGATGGGTGGAAAAGCAACAAGGTCAAACATGGGAAAGCGAAGGGTTAGGTAATGATCCAAGCAACATTGTGGAGACGTACCAGTGGAAAAAATGTATTAACCACACAAACTAACACAAAATGTGATGCCATGCTAATGTCCTAGTTATCATACTTATCAAATAATTACCAGATATAAAATAAATCATGGTGTTAAATAGTCTACCAATATCACATACAATCATCCATAAAATATCCTTAGGACACAATGTTTGGTACACAACTGTGAAATATAGGATACATCATAGGCACATAATGTGAAGCATGTAAGTCAAGATCCAATCCTCTGTCCAAAAGTGTATTTTTGTATTCAAGGTTCCAAACAGTATGGAAAGGGATCCCAAAATCGATTGGTAAATGACATGGGTCCCTACTCTGAGACTCTTCCCACTCAATTGATCTAGCTACAACCTCAAAATGGATCCCATCCATCCATAACTCATGATTTGTCTCCGGTGCTCACTGTAATGGACTGCACAAAATATAGTCTACTCTGCAAAAAATGAGAGGTAAATCCCCCCTATATAAACTATGATAACACGCACTATTGTATGCAATAATGTATAACTACCCCTTTAACATGCCTTCATGTTACTGCCCATAGTAGTTTGTAACTACTCAAATGATACCACGGCTAGGTGAGTGTAAATCCTACCTAGAATACCAGCAAACAAACTAGCTTTTGTGTTTTCCAAGAATAGATTGTAACTACAGCCAATGGTGCACCCTTATTGTTGCAAAAAACAAGTTTGTAAGTGTTGCCAAAATTAGGGTTGTTATGACTGTGGCATTCTAGTTGGTCTATATGGTGATAATGATATGGTTTCCATTGAAGATGCTCATGATTTCAGACAAAGGATGCAAAACCAAACCAAACATCATTAAGGATATCAAGTGGAATATCTTCAAGACCAATGCCTAAACCCATTAATAATAATCTATATTAAAGTGTCGTTTAAGCTCAAATCTGTAATACCCCATTTTTCCCTTGATGGTCATTGGCTTCAATGTAAATACTATGTATATGCGATGTGTGTGTATTTTCCCTAGTGTGGAGCTCAAGGCCAAGGCCCCACTAGTGGATGTTTAAGGTTATTGCATACGAAATTATTTGACAGTTTGATTACTCATGGGTTGTTAAGCCATGAAGAAATGTAAATAATGTAATTATTATTAATGAATAAAATAACCAAGAATTTGGCTAAGGAGGAAACTAATGAGGAGGGGGGCACATGTATCCACTAGGGATAGGTGAGGGGGTTATGGGATTGGTTTCCCATCTTGCCACATGTCCGACTGTGAACCCATTTGAACTCCCTGCTGACATTAATGCGGTTGCAGAGGGTGGTTCAGAACCCTATTGCTGAAGCCGATGGAGTATGGAGCATGCCTGCGATTTCATATGGCAGGGCATGGCTCTGGCTTCTTGTCCTGGAAGGCACTCAATGCTCTCCATTCACTATCCATCGATCCATCAAGATAGAACTTGTCCATGGATACCTATAGACGGAGAGCTAGTCATAAAAGCCTGAAGATATTCGTGTTTTCCCTGTGTAATAGAAAATACCAGAGAGTTGTTAGTCATGGAAACAGTGTGTGCAAATCCATTCTACCGGCGACAAAGTGGCAAGAACCCGTGAGGAAACTGCAAGCCTGAACAGTGCAGAGAAACCGTGAGAACCTGGGAATTGGAACGCAGAGAGTAGATTGCAGAACAGAACCTTGTCCGTGAGTCTAAAACGACTCAGCTTGTTGAACTGTGGAAGAAATTTGGGTTGCTTGATAAACCCAGTGAAGGTTGAAGTCTCATAGAGCTAGAGACTAGACCTTTCTATACCCATCCTGGAATAGCACTAGAAGGGAAGAGGCCTTGAGGAATTGTGCAGCAGAGAAGAGGGTCTTCCTTGTGTTGGATGTGGTAGGTAATGTGGGTTCCAGTTCCGCCGAGTGTTGAGATTATTGCAGCTCTGTGGTTGAGCTCACTGGCTTAGCAATGCCTCCCTTGTTGTCCATGTTCTCCTAATAAACCCACTGCAGATTGGCTTAGCATTATCATCTTGACTGATATGTTTGATAAACCCAACTGTATGTTGGCTTGGCATGACCCTGTTGTTGGTATGCTTGATAAACCCAACTGGAAGTTGGCTTAGCATGACCAGTATGTCCCTGAATGCCTGATAAACCCATTGTAGGTTGGCTTAGCATGATCAGCTAGTCTAGTATGCTTGATAAACCCAATTGCAGGCTGGCTTGGCATGACCTTGTTGTTGGTATGCTTGATAAACCCAACTAGAATTTGGTTTAGCATGACCAATATGTCCCTGAATGCATGATAAACCCACTGTAGGTTGGCTTAGCATGATCAGCTAGTCTGGTATGCTTGATAAACCCAACTGCAGGTTGGCTTGGCATGACCCTGTTGTTGGTATGCTTGATAAACTCAACTAGAAGTTGGATTAGCATGACTAGTATGTCCCTGAATGCTTGATAAACCCACTATAGGTTGGATTAGCATGGGTAGGTGCCTTGGAATGCTTGATAAACCCAACTACATATTGGCTTAGAATTGGGATGGAACCTTGCTTATGAGAGAACCTGATAGCCCTCCTTAGTGGATACACAACCCAGCTCGGGGGTGATCTCTCAGCTGAAAGAGTACAGGTTGGACAGAGATCTAAGGTTGGGTGGAACGTTTCTCACTTAGCCTGTTGCTTGACAGCTTCGTAAGTTGAAAGATAAGTACTTATTGTTATGTTAAATGATGATGTTTCATTGTTATGAAATGATTGCTCATGTTCAATTGTGGAATTGTGGAATGCATGTTTATATGAATTTGATTGACAAGAAGCCATGTGCAGGCCTGAGTAAAAGGGGCTAAGTTCATTATTATATGTATATCATGGTATTGCATGAGTTTAATTCATTATAAGTCTTGCATATGATAGATGTATTTGTTAGATCTAATTGTATGCATTTTACATGTTATGATATGTTTTGATTGACTCTGTGAATGAGTTGTATGACCACATCTGGTCCTTGGGAAGGAGGGGAATGCCCTGAAATTGTTTCAGAACCCCTCTGTGGGTCAGGTGGAAGGGAATATCATGACAGGAAGAAGGACTAAGTCTTTTAAGTGAAGTTATGGACGAGAAATTCAGTGGGAAATTTAACATGGTATGAGTGCTTAGATGGGGCAGGGATTTCACCACTAGATAGAGCTCTCCAAGAGCTTTCCAACGGTACCGACGTTGTCTCATTTGGACCAAGGATGAGGGAGTTATGCCCCTCATAAGTTGTGTGGGAAGTTACCGTTGCAAGGGTATGGTTCTGCATGCCCGCATCCGCAATGCGGATTGCAGATTGTGGAAACATAGAGGTCGAATTTATGTTTTGGACTTCCGCACTTCCGCATCCGCAATTGCGGAAGAGACCTTTTAGGGAGATTGAAATTTGACATTCTGCATTTCCGCATCCGCAAATGTGGACTGCGAATTTCAGATTACGGATCCACAGTTGCGGATTGTGTATTGCAGGACGGTAAGATTGTCGATGGGGAAATCGTGCACTGTCGCATCCACAAATGCGGATTGCGGATTGTGGATCCCTCGTTGCGGACTATGGATTGCGGAAAGGTAAGTTTCTGGTTGTGAAGTTTCGCATTTCTGCATCCGCAATTGCGGATTGCGAATTTGCAGTTGCGGATTGCGGATCCGAGATATTCTGACTGTGTGGGTGTATTCAGTCAGATTAGGAAGAAAAAAAATGTATCAGGGTCTCTTGTGGCCTAAGGGGGTCAGTGGAGACATGACAAAATCTCTCAGCATGTTCAAAAAAAGAAGAGATGGAAGCAACGTCTTCGAAGACAACAACAATTCATTATCTATACCTTACCTCTCCTTCTATAGGTAATCATTGGATTTTGTGCAATTGCATGATCAACTAGAAACTTGATACTATGTTTGTTGTTGTTCTTTGTTGGTGCATCGTGACCTTTTTAAAGTAATTCTAAATCAGCATTTCTACATTCTAAAAAGTTTGTTGTTGAAAGTATTATAGACGATTTCTCTTAATTCCATTCACAAAAACAATAGTAAGGTGCAACAATTCTTCTATACTTATGATGTAACCTCTTGCAGTAAATGGATCTCTGACAATTATATTCTTGTTTGATGAGGAAAATGACTTGATGTTCACGGAAACAAACATCTCAAACATTCAATTCAAATCCACCTTTGCATACCTTTGACACAACATATTCCCTATGGTCCTTTTTGTTCTGCATAACTAACAAAAATCAATCTTGTTGAGGATGATGTGATCAATGTATGCAATTTCCTTAATGCCTCATGGTTTATCTTGCTTCAAGTGTCTTTTTGCATTTGAACCTTGTAATACTCTCTTAAGTCGGAGCCCTATTTGTTGGCTCAAGAAATTCCTACATATATAATTGTTGCTTCATACTTGAAATAAGCCCAACAATTTTTTTACATATGAGGGAGTTGTGAAAACTTTTCAACTTCAAGGACTTGCACTTGATTACATTCACTAAAATGGTATCATCATTGGAAGGGCTGAGATGTTCTAGTATATTTTGCATTACTATCATGATTCTCTTAACTAGGTAGCCTTATATAAGTGGGAACATGTTGCTGCAACAAGCTTCACATAGTGCCTCCCAATTCCTAATTACAGAGTAAATGTTTGGTTCAATTATTGAAGAGTTCAACAATAATACGACACATTTATGATATCAAGTGAATTTCTTGATGAATCAAAAGTAAACCTTGGCTATTCAAGGTGAAAACATGTAAATATCTTGGCTTGTCGCTATCTATGTAGAACTACTAGGTGCACTAGCATAAAATCTCGTGTTGCTAGAGAATGACTAGGTTGAAGATAATTCCTTTGGTCTATAAAATTGCTTGTTGTTTATTATCTGGTGTCTAGCCAATGTGTAACCATTTTCTCATCATTTTTTTGTTTTTTTTGGTAATTTTTTTATAGGTTTAGGGTTCTTATCAATGTTCCCTCTTCTTGCCAAATTTTAAGGAGAGATCTACTACCATTTATGCAAAATCTAGGTCTGTATTGTTATTTGCAGCATTATATATATATATATTTGGGGGGGGGTGTTGGCGGGCAAATCTACCCTATAGCAAGGAAACTAATGCTATCAACTTGGTTGGGGTGACAGGTAAGTGTATTGATGCTATTACAGAGACATTTACAAAAAAGAAAGAAGTTGTAGATCTTGGGAACACACCTTTCAATCGAAGTTCGATCCTAGCCTTGACTTGATCTCATGTTCAACTTCCAAATCCACCTTCCCTTCAGTAAACCTGCAATAACAATACCTTTCTCAAAACATTTTGGGCAATATATAAAGCTTGAAAGAAACAAAAACAATGTTTAACATTCAACATTGACCAAAACAGATCCAAATTAAGATGCCATTTCATAACACATTAAAATTGGAACAAGAAAGACACTTCAACCTTTATTTGTCAAAAGTAGAATGATGTACAAGTATACCTGATCATGAAACAGGCTCCTGCAACTAGATTCTGGGCTCTTGCTCTTCTCTAGCTTGGTTGTCTTCCACATCAACTCCTCCAATGTCTTAAAGTTTCTCCATTAATTCATCTCACTATCTCTAGTTTCCAACTTCTAACCCTTCTCCTTTAATCTTCTTTGTATTTATAGGATTAAAGTAGTTTAGGTCGATATACAGTTATGGAGGAAGTTGAAGGAGTTAAGAAACTACCAGCAACTAATCCTCCTCGAGGAATTAATTTATTTTTTAATCATCTTTTAATATGTACGCGACTCTTGTTCAATGGAGTAGCATATAGGGCGCTACCTTAGAGCTTAACAACTAGCGCTCATTCGATTTTAAATGGTGAGCGCTACTATGATGAGAAGGAGTAGCATATACTTGGATATGGGTGCTACTATTATACACTGGAGTAGCGTATGGGCGCTAGTCTCTTTGAGTAGAGTAGCGCTCATATCTCAAAATGATATTTTTGGGGTTTTCCAGTAATTTCAGGAAATGGAATGAGTTGACATATCATCCAAGGTCAACATGCTCCTCCATCCAAGTTGTCCTTTTGTGTGATCAGCAGCTCAGGGTGATCACGGACGGAGAGGTGCAAGTTTGACCTATAACAGGGGGGGATTTCAATGTAGCTTACTATCTACTATCTTCATTGTTCAAGATTGAATCTAAATCTCATCTTCCATTTTTCTTTGTCATAGGTTGAATCGCTAGTTTATTTATTTGATTTCATTGTACTATGTAGTATGTAGATCTTAGTTGACTCATGATGATGAGATACATTTATTATATTTTTTGATAATATTTTGAGGCTCAAGAGTCAGTAGACTCATTACTCACTACTCAAGAGTCAGGATTCAAGACATTATTTAGTATTGATGCATGATGTATCATTAGACATCATATATATCTATTTTCTTTACATACTTATGTTATGTGGCAGTGTGTTTATTTGATGTTGTTATTGCTTTAAATTTTGAAAAAAAAAATGAATGTTTTTGTAATTTTTTGAAGTGTGCCAATATTTTTCAATATTTTCCCCGATGTTGTCTATAAGTTGTATTCCAAACTCTCGGAAATACTCTGACACGATGTCTTACACACTGGTCTATACATCAATTGGGTAAATCCTCGTGTTTCTAAAGAAATCATAACCTTACAATTTCAAATCATTTAAGAACAATGTGTTAAACTGTGATATAGAATGCCTTCAGATTTGCAATATAGAGACAACGATTGTAATGTTATAGTACAATGTAAGCATTAACACAATTCAAACCTTGGCATTGTCCATCATGATATATTTCCTTTGTTGGGAATCCTAGGAGAAGCTTAAGTGCAATCCATTGATTTTTTCCTATCATTATGGGATGAAAAGAAAATTCTTGTAATAGACATATGAATCGACAAGGATCTCAACTGGAATATCATTAGGATCAACACCTAAACATGTTGATAAGAATGTCTAGTGAAGCGCCCTTCATGCTAAAATTTTAGGTTCCACAAAAAGAGAGACAGAAGCACCATCTTCTTAAGACAACAACACCTTATCTATACCTTATCTCTCTCCTTCTGTAGGTAATCATTAGCTTCTGTGCAATTGCGTGACCTGCTAGAAACTTGATACTATGTTTGTCCTTATTGTCCTTTGCTACTGCATTATGACCTTTTAAAAGCAATGCCAAGGCAACATTTCTACATTTTGAAAGGTTTCCTTATGAAATTATTCTAGATGGTTCCTCTTTAATTCTATTCACAGAAACAAGAGGAAGATGTAATGGTTCTTCTAAGCTTATGATATAACGTCTTGGAGTACATGGATCTATGACAGTTCCTTTCTTAGTTGATGGGATAGATTATTTAATGTCTCATGAAACATTGAACTCAAACATTCAATTGAGATCTACACTTGCATACCTTTGATACAACAACATATTCCTTGTTGAATCAAAATAACTTTGGTTGTTCCAAGTGAAAACATGTAAATGTCTTGGTTTGTTACATTCTAACCAAAACTAGTAGGTGTATCAAATTTGGTGTTGCTAGAGGATAACTAAGTTGCATCAAATTTATTTCGTCCATGAAATTACTTGCTACTAAAGATGTGGCATCTATCCATGAATTGGATAAATCCTTACTCTTCTCAACCCTTTTAAGAACACCTCATTAAATTGTATCATAGAATGCCTTCAGATCTACAATATGAAGACATACACATGTATTGTTAGAGTGTAGATCTAAGCGTTAACATAGTGTAAAACCCCAACACTTTTGATATTGTTCATCATGACATCTTGCTTGTGTTGGTAATCCTAGGAGAAGCCTTGATATAATATGTTGAAGGTTTCTTGTCATTCTAGGATGAAGAGAAAATTATTGTAATAAATGTCTCATTGCTCATTCAATGTTGGGAGGGAATTCTCACATTATGATCAAGTAGAGCGGCTATGTTTTAGTGGCTTCATAGGTTATTGTTTCTTGATAGAATTGGAGAATTTTCACTTTATCATCAGCCTAGTTTCCTCTATATTGATGGCTTGTGTGTTTGTAGAACATGTCACACCTCCAAACAAGTGATCAACTTAGTAGATATGGGCTTGGATAAGTCTCATAAGTTTGGTTTGTGAAGAATCACCTGGCGATATAGAGTGCCAAAAATATTTGAGAAAGGGACAACCTTAATCATGGTATAAACAATGATATCTTGATATGTTCTTATAATATATCATACCCATGAAGATGAAGTGCTCCTATGTTTCAATATCCACTAATTTACACAATTGGCATATGTTATCCATGTGTAGAATGGGGTGTTTGAATGCCACACATAAGTGGTGAGAATATACGCTTAACTGGATTAGCAGTACCGTGATCCTGTGCGATCAATGTTGATGAATGTATGGTAAGGAATCCTCATTCCTCTCATCGAGCTTCAGGTCCTCTCTCTGTTCCATACTATTGCAATGATTTACCACTTCAATCAAGAAGGTTCTATAGGAACATCATCTCCAACTTTTCTTTATCAATTTGAGTCCATGCACTCATTCTCCCCACTTTCTAGTTGTTTCTCTTGCTTTTCCCATTCTACACTAAGCTACTTAAATTGCATATCGTACGTGGTGTTCCCCCACCCTAACTAGCTTTGGAACTAAAATCATTTTATACCATAACTTTTGGTCCTTTTTGTAACCCTACATCCCCTTTAGGAGATCCATTGTCCTCTTCCATTCAATCATTGTAGCACTACCAACAACCTGCATTATTGTTGTAGTTAGTGTAAACCACTACACTTATAGCATAAACCATCACATTATCTAGGAGAATACTATGTGTCCTAGCCCCTTGGAGATGCTTCATGGACATATGGATTGTTGATTAAGTTGTGATTGATGACAACAGTGTCTGGTGTCTAGTCGTTTTAACAAAGTCACAGGAGTCCTTTTTGTATGTTTCCAATCCCAAGCTTGAAGCCCTTGGAGGCCTTGGAACAATAACAAAAGCGTTGGTTGCCCATTGTCTGGTAAAGTCTCCCTAAATTGTTTCTAGGTCCCCTCTACAGTCTCTTTGATATTCACTGTGCCTTCTTGCACCCATTATGGTCATATGGTTGTTTGGTCTTTGAAACCCTCCTCTTTTGACCTGTGCCCCTACTTGGTGTCATAGCTTGATGATAAATCCCATGTTCTTGACAAGTAGAAATGACCCATTATGTGGTCATTTAAATTGATAATTGATGAAGCTTGAAGTCCTTGTTGGTGTTGTTTGCCCTCTTTTTCTTGGTCTTGATTTAGTCCCCTTGTTTGTTGGTGTTAAGTCCTTGGAACCCTTTACCCATGGGCCCTTGATACCATGGTTGGAGCATGGAGCCTTTGATAAATAGTCAAAGAACCCCATGCTTGTTGGTCCTTAGTCTACAAGAGTGTTGAAGATGTCCTTATGTTCATAACCCTTGCACCTGATTGAAGCACTCTAGTCATACCTTGAAGCCCATACACTAGTGGTCACTTTGAAGCTTGACCATGCACTTGACATATGGTTATGAAGTCACATTGTGTTGAAATCCCTTAAAGTCTTTTGCTACTACCCTAACCTAAGTTAAAGCCCTAATTCTAAGGCTTTCATCCTATTCTAGCTTCCTAAAAACCAAATCTATGATACCCTCTTTCTATCAAAACCTTTACTCCAAAATAGGCCAACCCTAAAAACTCTTCAAGATTTTGTAAGATAAATATCTTTTTGATGACCTAATTCGGCCCTTAAACTACCAATAAAATTTAATATTATTTTAATGTAAGGTCGACCCAAAAAAAATTCTCATGAAATATGTGTAAAAATAAAACCTAATCCACCTCATTTCAAGGTAGAAGAGTGTGGAGTGAGCTCTGATTTCGATGGTTGCCTCTGTACCCAATTTTTTTAGTAGAAAATTTTGTGGGGTGTTACAATAACTTAATTTTTTATTCTATTTATATTTTGAAATTTTTGGGCTGCCTTCTTCTCACATTTTGGGACTGTCTCTTCAATTTTCCGGGCTGCCTCCAGCATATCTCAGACTACCTCCTTCATATTTTTGGACTGTTTGCCTCCTTCAGAAATTCGGGTTGCTTGCTTCAGAATTTCAGGCTCTCTCACAACATAACCCTGGATCCTTCAGATTTTCGAGCTCCCCTCTCAACATAAATTCGGACTATCCCCTATCTCAGTTTGCAAAGTGATATACACAGAAATGAGATGGTATGTATGCTAACTCAGTAATTACACAGGTGTTTAATGATTACACAGTTTACACTACACGGTGATGAGTATACAGTGATATAATATGTTCTGAGATATGATCAATGTACAGTAATATGATGCTTATTAAATGATGTGCTAGTGATATGATTAACGATGCCCACACCTATGCTCAGTGAATTACACAATGATAATATATGCTAGTGATGTTTAATGATGCCTACACCTAAGCTCAAATATGATCATGGATATACTCAGATTACTCAGTGATATGCTCATTACATAGTGGTATGCTCAGATAACATAGTGATATGCACAATGATATAATGCTTACACAGTCATATGCTCAGTACACAGTGGTATGCTCAGATAACACAGTGATATGAACAATGATATAATGTTTACACAATGATATGCTACAGTGATGTATGCATGATAATAGTGTTTTGACAATGTTATGATTAATAAAGACATTGAAGATTGCTTTTTACTGGACCAAGACACTAGACACTTGCCTAGGAATAATGTTGCACCACTGGTGCTTCGTCTGTCATCAACACATCCTGCCCAATCTGCATTTGAGCAGGCTACCAAAGTTAACTTATTTCCTTTTAGATACCATAATCCAAAATCCATAGTTCCTCTGTACCCAATTTTTCAGCAAATAATTATGTGGGGTGTTACAAGAAGTTAATTTTTTATTCTTTTTATCTTTTGAAATTTTTGGGTTGCCTTCTTCTCACATTTTGGGACTGTCTCTTCAATTTTTCGGGCTACCTACAGCATATCTCGAACTACCTCCTTCATATATTCGGACTGCCTGCCTCCTTCAAAAATTCGGGCTGCTTGCTTCAGACTTTCGGGCTCTCTCTCAGCATAACCCTAGATCCTTCATATTTTTGGGCTCCCCTCTCAGCATAAATTCGGACTGTCCCCTATCTCAGTTTGCAAAGTGATATACACAAAAATGAGATGGTATGTATGCTAACTCAGTAATTACACAAGTGTTTAATGATTACACAATTTACACTACACAATGATGAGTATGCAGTGATATAATATGTTATGAGATATGCTCAGTGTATAGTAATATGATGCTTATTAAATGATGTCCTAGTGATATGATTATTGATTCCCACACCTATGCTTAGTGAATTACACAATGATGAGATATACTAGTGATGTTTGATGATGCCTACACCTAAGCTCATATATGTTCAGGGATATACTCAAATTACTCAGTGATATGCTCAGTACATAGTGGTATGCTCATATAACACAGTGATATGATCAGTGATATGCACAATGATATGCTCAGTACACAGTGGTAAGCTCAGATAACACAGTGATATGTGTTATCAGACAATCTACCAAAAGTGGACTTAAGGCGTGATCTATCTAGCTTAATGTAATTCTAGAACAAATGAGACATAATATGAAACTACTCTCCTAGATCTAGTTAGAGATCGAGTAATTAAGCATCTTACCTCAGATTCGTAGATCTTTCTCCTCGTGGTTGTTCCGAGTCCCGCGGTCGTCAGATCTGTGGCTATAAGACCTGTCAAAACACATAAGAACAATACAAGCAGTAAAAAATGCCTAAACACTAACTAGTCTAAGTAAATAGTTGAAGAGGTAAACTATAAATATCATCAACACAATAACATTTATGGAAAGCATTTATATTACTGTATAAAAAGTGGGAAGTACAATAGAAGAGAGGATTACAACCGATGCCTCAACGTCACAATCTCCTTCCTACAAGCCAAACCAAAGCTCCTAGAGAGAAGTAGGTGCCTCCAAGACTAGGGTGTTGAACCACTGAGCTAATTTCACCAGCATAAGAGTACCATAGACTTCCCCCCTTTGGGATGGATAGGGCTCTTGCATTTATAGGACCAAGTGGATAGAGTAGGTTGAGGATCATGGGGAGAGGGTTAAGGGATCCTCCCATTATGTTAGGGAACCGAAGGCCAGCTCACCTAGGATTTATGGATAGATATCCACCTCATCCAACTTCTAGAATTCGCTCGAAAGCTACCTTTATCCCATGAAACTGACTCCAGCACATGCTGCATGAAGGAAACCCACACCGGTGCACTTTGCTCAAAAACAACTTGCACTGGCCTAATTAGGAGTGTGGATAAAGGTCATCAACTTTCTCTAAATGACTAGCTTGATCTTGGGACTTCAGGGATTTAGGCACTGAGGTTACATAGGTGTATATTTTGGGTGTAACAGAATGCCCCACAAAGCATGAAGCTGGTAAACTAATCAGGTAAAATGATTTGATAGAAGGAATGGCAAGGAATTGTCGGAGAGAAGATGTTGTTGCAGTACAACTGACTTTGAGAACACGGTCTCGTATGACTCACAACATGGTTGTCGACCAATACATTGCAGATCCATGGTAGTAATGACCGACTGAACACAATCATGGCTACTAGACACAAGCATAGATCCATGATGAGATGATAACACATCCATGACCAATACAAAAGTGGATCCGTGTATTATGACTCAAACAATCTCCATCGCAACCTGGGTAAAACATGACTCCCCAGGGTCTTCAAGCCGAACCCACAATGATACAAATCTATCCATGTGATTACAAATGTCTTAACGTTGAACATGGTAGAAACCACTTGATTACCAGTCATTGATTTATACCGTTAACAAGTGCGAGGGAAATCACAATTAATGTCAATGATCCCCAAGGTATCATAGTACATATCATCAAGCGCGAATGAATGAGTTGAAGTCGAATGCTTGACGAAATCTTCCAATCAAGATTCAATGATGTAAACTCATGTTGAAAGCGAGGTAACCTGCCATTGAGGCATGCAGGCCCAAGGTACTTGATTGGTTTCTAGATTCAGTCCTCGGATGATGTGTTGAATTCGACAAGGATGAATCTGCCAAAGGAGGGCCATGATGAATCCCCCATCATCGACACGAAACTCGATAATAGATGTTTGGAGTAGATCGGATGGTACAGTAACATGCAAGACTGACTTAGAGTAGACCGACATGATGGAAGTTGTACTAGCTGCAAATGTTGAGTGGTGAATACATCTCTTGAACATGGGCATGGCATGACTTGGCAGTATTGATATGACGAGAACGACGCCAACTACTAATGCAACTGATGGTGGAAGCATTCTTTGGATGACCCAAAGGAGTAACAAGACTCATGGAGTTAACAGGACTCGAGGACAAGTAAATGAAAATTCAAAATGAGTGCCATGTTCAAGAGAGACTAAGTACTGCCATAGATAAAGGTGTAACACAAAAACTTTCATTTTCCCCATCATGACTGATGAGTGCCTCATGTGTTTTTAACGAGCTTGATGAGGGTAACCAGATGCTCAGTATAGCTCATCTCATAGATGAGTTCAATCCCAAATATTTTTCGAACCTGGGAAAGGAGGGGTTCGTCCCATGGCGGGCCCTTCAATGTTGAGTTTTAACGAGTCCATAGAAGGTAAACTCGGTGTCATTTCATGTTTAGAGAGTCTGAAAAGAACTAAAGAAGACTCCAAAGGTCCTTTTTCGTAAGGTTAGCCTCTTCGCCCGGAAAAGGGTAAAACAACGCAAGAGAGGACTCTTCCAGTCATGATTGGCTGGAGTATTCATTTTTCGTAAGTAGTGCCCCCTGGTCCGAAAAATAGGTAAAGTATCACTAGGAAGACGACCATTCAAATACTTTAACAAGCGTGAACGCGACAAGTTCACTTGGCAATCTTTTCGTATTTCGAGAGCCTAAAAAGAGCTTAAAGAAAACTCCAGGGGGTTTTCTTTTTCGTAGGAGTTTAACAAGCCCAAAAAAGTGATAAACTATAACTCGGTGACTTATTCTCATCGTTTAACGAGCACGAGAAAGAACAAAGAGTTAGCTCGGTCGTCATTTAATAATTTACATTAATGAGTGAAATAATGACAAAAGGACGCTTGGAGAGTGTTCATACCTTATGATAATTACTAGATGACCACCACGTTGAGAAATGGTATTAATGAGGCACCTACAGCTCAAAAACTAGGTCAAAAGTGGTTAACCGAGTATTTAAATGCAGTAATATCCAAACTATAGTAAAAAACTCACTAAAGCATCAAAATATAAAAGGAATATTCCATTTTTTGTTATAAAATGGATGAGATAGGGAAAAGAAATTACAATTGGTTTTTACCAAATTTGGAGAGTGCAAAGTGTCGTTTGGAGCCGAATTTCAACTATAGTTTCCGGGAGCTACGGTCCATCATTTCGCGAGCTGTCAGTGACAAGTAACCCTAAACCTTCCCATTTAACTTTTCCGTGGATTAGAATTTGTTTTTTTATGTTTTTAGGTGGATTTTGAGCATTTTAAGTTGGTAGGATTGCATCCACGGGCCAGCACAGGCAGCCCATTTGGGCTCTGCGCTGGCGCAGATCCCGAAAGGGAGTTCTGCGTTGGCGGCACACTGTTAGAATGGGTGATCTACGCCGGCATAAACAGCCAAATGAAACTCAAAACCTAGCAAAAAAATAAAAGTTTTGGATGGCGGAGCAAAGTTATAAACATGTTTAAATGGCTTACTTGGCAGGTTTGGAGTGACACAATGGTCCTTGAATGGCGGGAACGCGAGCATGAGATCAAGGATATGCAAGTGGAAAACAATCCACAAAGTGTTGCAACATTGTGAAACTGTGGGCTACTCAAGTAATTTTGAGTTCCAGGGATGAGATCCCAAGTCAACCTACTGACTCACCTGATCCAATGTTGGGACCGTATTCAACAACACTTTCGGATAGGTGAGCAAACGCTTACCATAGATGTTGAGGACATCTACTTTCTGACAGGGTTATCCCGGTGAAGGAACCCTGTGTCTTTGACCGGGTCATGGGGTGGTGACTGTTCGGTCGAGTACATGACAGATCAGTGGTGTACTCCAGGTATAGCGATGGTTGGTGGGAAAATTCCCATCAAGCATGTCATGGACAGGGACTTACGAGCGATACTCTTCACCATTGCGCGAGTTGCTGGAAGACGAGCTGCTCACTTGGCGAGCAAGTCGCAAATGACATATGTCGAGGAGTGCATGACTCCTACTATGTTTAACTGGTGCGAGGGGCTTCTCGTTAGCCTCAAGGATCAGTTGACCAAGTGTCAGCACGGGGCACTGAAGCAGTTTGGATATGGCTCGATCGTGGTATCTTTCATGTTGGAGCAGGTACCTCTCTTGTGCTCGCAACTAGATTTTGAGGATCGGGAGATACACGATTCTCACATGTTGAGATGGACAGATGCGATGGCTCGCCATGGTGGCAGGGGGCCCATCGTCAGTTTAGGTACTGGGTTCTTCTCATGGCTGCAGGCACATATCCTCATGGTGGAGGATTATCCATATGTCGGTACAGACTTCCAGGGAGATCCTGACCTAGTGCTTCCAGGGAGCGTAGTGGGGGGACATAGGTAAGAATCACTGCTTGTGTTTTTATATTTTATACATTTTATGATTTTTTTTGGCAGTAGTGTTGATAATGTTTACATGTTTCTTTGCAGGTGTGGGTCCAGAGAGACCATTGGGAGTTTCCCGCCAAGTGCGGAGAGGAGGAGTGCTAGAGATGGAGCCCGCGGACCGTGATGCTCTTGAGGAGCAAGAGGTGCTCGGGGAGAAGCTCCAGGGGATGAATTCCGACATTCCAGAGCCTATTGTACATGACTTACCCCTTCGATATCAGGAGTTGACAGTTGGGGTATCAGTTCGTTTCGGCATGCTACTCCGAAAGGTGGCGAGGGTCATTGTTTGTTACCATGCTCAGCCTAGGGTTGAGCGTCCTAGGGCTGTGCGGCGTAGGGTTTAGGCACATGGCCTGTACATGTATACTCTGAAAGCTTACGGGATTCAAACTTTTTGTAGAGATGACTCTTACTGAAAGCTAGCATGCTTCATATTTTTGTATTAGCACTACCATTTTGTACTTTTGTACGGATTTATATATATACATACATTCTTGGCGGCTTTATACATTATGTGTTTTAATGGATGATTAATGTGATTTTTTTCACATGTTTTCTTATACAATGGATTATTTACATGTTATGTCTGCTTTTATATTTCATGAATATGTTATGTGTGTACAATGTACCAATCTAGAATGAAATTGGCCATCGAGTCGACAACGGTGTTCCTGTCTCGTGGAATGTGCAGGTGTTGAATAGATTCAAAGGACATTTCCAGAAGACAAACTCGTCTGTAGAGACGGAGTAGGGTAGGGTCACAGATAGCGTAAATCCGGTTAAGATGAGAAACCACTAGTTGCGAATCCAAATAGATAATAACGTGGTCCATACCCAAGGAAAGAGCGTCGGTCAGGGTTCCAATCACCGCCTGATACTCTGTAGCGTTGTTGGTTGAGAAACCTAGACAACTTCCTCCTGAGCTGATAAGCTCGTCGGTGGGAGAGTAAAGTACCTAGGCTTCCTAAGCAAGGTTACGGGTATACCGGCTAGCACCGTCAGCGAATCCGTAGCAAGTTGCCATCTGCACACGCAGACAGAACATGGTATAAGAAGCGAAAAACAAGATCTAGACACACTAAACAAAAGCGTCACACCACACAAAAACACACATGCCATGTACAGTATATACAATGTACTTATGCATGAAAAAATCAAGCATAGTACCTCTTCAAGTAAATCCCATTGCGAGGTCCACCTAAAGATATCCCGTCATAGTCTTCTAGTTCGTAGGCTCCCTTCTCCAGAACACGCTTCACTATGTAGGGCCCATGCCACATGGAATCGAACTTTCCTACCCCCATCTTATCGTGTCTTTGGTCGTATATGAGGACCAAATCACCCTCGCTATAGACGCGAGGTTCTACTGATTTTTCATACTGCTCTTTGATGCATTTCTTATGTGCCTCATTGGCAAGAGCGGCATCGCGGCGAGTCTCGTCAAGTTTTGCTAGGTAGAGGAAGCGTTCTTCCTCAGCAGTAGTGTTAGGGAGAAGTTCAACTGCGAGTTTGAGGGACGGAATCTCGCACTCGATTGGTAGGACTACCTCCAATCCATAAACTAATTGGAAGAGGGTAAATCCAGTGGTAGTTTTGATGGAAGTTCGATAAGCCCATAGTGCAGAAAAGAGCATATTGTGCCAGTTCGACTTATGCATACCCACCATGCGTTGGATCATGGTTTTCAAGACCTTGTTAATGGCCTCTACTTGTCCGTTGGACTGTGGGTAGTAAGGTGTTGAGTTTTCATGGCGAAAACCCAATCTAGTGCTCAATCCGCCAACCATGTGGTTCTGAAATTGAGAACCATGGTCGGTGACTATAGCTTGAGGAACTGTGAACCGTGTTATAACATGATTGAACATGAAGAGTGCGGCGGTTTTGCTGTCGTCCGTGTACGTAGGAATAGCCTCGGCCCACTTCGTAAAGTAATACACGGCTACTATGATGTAACCATTCCCCTCGGCTGAGGTAGGCTTATAGTGCATGAAGTCAATGCCCCATTTAGCGAAGGGGCCAACGAAAATAACTGGGAGTAACGGGGCTAGGTGGGTGTGGTTTTTCGTTTGAAAATGCTGGCATGGAGGACATTTTTTTACGGCCTCGATACAATCTTTAAAGATGGATGGCCAATAATATCTCGCGCGAAGTATCTTCTAGGCTGTAACCATCCCAGAGAGATGACCACCACACGCCCCAGCGTGACAGTCATTTCAGACGTGTTCAGCCTCCTCGTAAGTGGGACAATGTCGAAGAATCGATTCAATACCACGACGGTACTAGGTATCACTAACGATCAGGTAATACTTTGCATGGTGGCGTATTCGACGACGGTCGTCACGAGACAGTTGGGGGCTGAAATGTTGGGTTTGAAGATATAAAGTAATATCTCCATACCACGGATCATACGTGCTGATGAGGAACAATGATTCATTAGGAAGATAATCATTGGGCTCAAATTCTACATCAGCACGGGGAAGATCACAGATAAGCTAGGCAAACACCAAAGACTTTTTAGACTTAGCCTTTTCGAAAAGGAGATTGAATTCCTACACTATCACGATCCAGCGTGAATACTTTCCCCCAAGTACCTGACGTGTTAAAACGTGGTACATGGGATTTGAATCGGCGATGATGGTGGTGGTGCGGAGCAATATGTAATGTCAGAACTTTTGGATAGCAATAACTGTTGCGAGATCGAGCTTCTCAACATGTGAGTAACGAGTTTCGGTGTCAATAAGACCCTTACTTCAGTAATATATCACATGTTCGTGGGCGTTGTTGTCTTCTTGTACCAAGACCATGGCGATCATGGTAGTAGAAGCGGCAAGATAAAGGATATAATCCTTGTATTAATTGGGCGGTTGGAGCACAGGGGCGTGCGTAATAGCATGTTTGAGACTATCGAAGGATTGTTGCGCTTGATTGTCCCAAATGAATGGGACGTCCTTCTTGAGTAGCATCATGTAACCCTGCATCTTTTTGGTGAAATTACAGACAAAATGCCTTAAGTAAGTTGCTTTCCCTTGCAAACTTTGAAGTTTCGTGATATCAGTAGGAGGTGGGAGAGCGACAATGGCTTCCACCTTCAAGGGATCAATGCGGATCCCATCTTTCGAGACAATGAAACCGAGGAAGCGTGGAGACTCGACGCAGAAGATACAATTGTGAGGGTTCAGACGGATGTTATACCGTCTGCATCTAAGGAATACCGCCGTCAGATGATCAATGTGGTACTGACACTGCCATGAATGGGCAGGGAGATCATCCAAGTAGGGTTCCATAAAGTCCTTCACATCATGAAAGGCATACGACATGGCCCGCTGGAATGTGGCACCGGCATTTTTTAGACCAAAAGGGATCTTCGATAAGCGAACATACCCCAAGGGCAGATGAAAGTTGTCTTGTGTTGATCAGTCGGGTGGATCTCAATCTAGTTGTAACCGGAAAAGCCATCCATGAAAGAGAAAATGACACTTCCAGCACAGTTGTCGATGATCTAGTCGATAAAGGGAGTCGGGTAATTGTCCTTAGGACAAGCCTTGTTGAGATCCCGATAATCGATGCAGACACGAATGGCACCCTGCTTCTTAGCTACAAGGATGATGTTTGAGACCCATTCTGTCAGTGGACGGGGTAGATGAAGCCAGCTTTCAAGAGCTTTTCAATTTCTGCCTTAATCGCCGCAGTATTTCAAGGGTGTACCGGTCAGAGCTTTTGTCGGACTGGTTTAGCATCAGGATAGGTTTGAATCGTGTGTGAAACAATAGCGGGGTCTATCCCAGGCATCTCCTCATAGGTCCAAGCAAACATGCCTCTAAATTGCTTGAACAAGGCCGTGAACATTGTAATCTCTTCAGGGGAACACTTCTGGCCTCAACGAATGTGTTCCACTACACCAGGAGTAACCGATATGTCGACCGAAATGGTAGGTTCAATGTTGGCCAAGTTGCCTTCAGTCTCCGTTTGACACATAAGTATTGGGGACTGAGGGCAAGGGTAGACATCCGGTGTAAATATGGTGGTGATGTTATTCTCCACAGTATCCGATGGGGGAAGGAAAGACGATCAATGGTGGAGGTCTTCCCACAGAGGGTCGTCTGAACTCATGATCTCCATGATGGACTCCTCAAATGGAAAATTTTGGAGTAGAGGATCGGGTAGGGATGATGTCTGCTGTAGAGAATAGGACGTGGAAGCCACAGCTAAGTGGTCCTCAGGTGTTGACTGGATAGCCTCATAAGTGAGTTTGGCGGGTGAAAGAGGCATGGTGTCTCCAATAAGGTGCGTAGTGGCTTCATCAGGTACAAGCCATTGATCGGTAGAGTTGGGGATAGATGAAATCCTGGAGGAGATCATGTTCACCGTGGCAACATGATTAGGGGGATCCGAGGTTGGAAAAACACCCATAAGGGATGAGGCTGACCCCCACGCTCTCATATAGCTGTGAAGATTGTCCAAGTAATGGAACATTATCGCTCGGATGAGTAGCAGTGTCAGGTGTGCAGAAATCCAGTTGGTCGACAGTGACAATTCAGCCTTGGTTTGGGAATTGTACTATGCGGAAGATAGATGCGGCGACCACAGTCATGGCGTAAAACCAATTACGACCAAGGAGAATATTATAATCTAACGGGGCAATGACCACTTCCACGTTAATGGTTGCAGTCTTACCCCCCAACTCTACTGAAAAGGCTTGTAACAGCCCATGAGGTTGAAATCCACGTCCGTCGAATGCTTTCAAGGTGGTGGGAGAATGGTTCAACTCGGGAGAGCCTATGGCTCTCCAAGACGAAATCAACATGACCGAGGTAGAGGCACCTTCGTCTAAGACGGTACGATGGATTGTCTTCCCAGCAATGTTTCTGGCAACTTGAAATGCCAACTGATGGGAAAGCCTCGGCTTAAAGTACTCCAGTTGGAACATGATGGTATTAGAAGAATTTGGTTCAACCACGCAGATGGCAGCGAGGAGAGTCTTGCGCTGGTTAAGACAGTTCCGCAAGACCTCCAGCATCGACATAGCACAAGGGGATTGTGCCAGGTCCTCTACAATATTGTAGCTCTGAGCGGCTCAAGCATTGGGATTGAAAACGGCTTTCGAATTGTGGTCTTGGGTGGACGCAATACTGACTCGAAAGAAGGCTTCTCAATGGTGAGAGAAGCGTGCGGTATGGTGACGTCGAGAATAGAAGTGGAAGCTTTTTCAGTATTACTTCCAACCGGCTCCTTCTAAGGGACTGAGTCATACGAACGGGGACATGTGTTGAATTTGATGCTCACTACGCATCATGAGGACATGCGTGGTAGAGGATGCCTCTCCTTGGGAAGGATAGGTATGTGCAATCAGCTGTTGGTTCTGAGTGGGGAAGGGATCATTGAGAACTGCGGTAGTAGAGTTTCCTTTGAGAAAATTCTGCACTTCATCTCGGTGGGGACATTCTTTTGAGAAATGGTCTCTACCGCATAGCAAACAAGGATACTTCAACTTCCTCTTCTGTTTGGTTTCTTCGGGGGTGGTCTTGGGCTCCTGCTAGTTAGAAGGATTCTTAGGTTTCCCTTTGTTTTTCTTCTTACCGCCGTATTTCTAAGATGAAGCTGATTAAACAGAATTCACCTCTTCGGTGGAGGAAGGAGTAGTGGAATTGGTAGTGTTGTGACCATCCTGTGGTGGTGATGGGGAAGAACCTTGGGGGTTCAACGAGCCATCGGTTTGAGTAGAAGGTTGGGAGGTAAGGGAACCAATGATTCCATCGGCCTGTGGTCCCTTGGGTGGTTTTGCAGGGTCATACGTAGCGCGAGGTGCGTCAGGAACAATTTTATACAATGTGCCGAATTGAGCATAGACCAAGTCTAAGTAATCAGCATGGGAAACAACGTGTTCCTCAATGATGGAACCTCCCATAGCTACGTCTCAAGCTACGACAGGTAAAAGTGACTTTGTGAACCAGTTGGCTAAGAGTTGGTCTGGAATATTACCCTTAATAAGACGTCGTCTTCGCCCCCATTCATGAATATGATCTGAAATATGAGTGGCAGTGTTCTGGCGAAGGGAGGTCAATAAGTCCGTACCAGTCTCATAGCGAATGGGCAACTGGAAGTGGGTAAAAAATGACATAGCAAGAGAGAGAAAATCTGGAAAAGAGTTGGGTGGTAGTTCAATATACCACTTGGCAGCTGGGCCGGTGAGAGTCCGTTGAAATAACCTAAGACGGATCGAGTCGTCCATCAAGGAGTTGGATGAACACCATAAATGGTATGTCATCACATGGTTTTTTGGATCCTCACCGGGTTTGCCATCAAATTTGGGAATATCTAATGGTAGTTTCACCGGAATGGGTGGCCAATTATTTCCATGGAAGATGGGGTCGTTAGTCAGACGAGATAGGTCGAGTAAGTCCAACGTATCCAAAAAGGGAAGCTATTGGTTCGGTTGCGGGTACTGATAGTACTGGTATGGCATGTATGGACCAGTGGGACCTTAAATCGACTGGTTGTAAGGTGTTCCTTGGGGAAACTGACCGTAAGGGGGTGTGCCGCCCAGACCATATGTAGGTCTGCCACCATAATAAGGTGGTCCGTTACCATAATAAGGTGGTCCGTTACCATAAGGTGGGGGTCCGCCACCACCACCGCCGAGAGGGGGTGGGCCGCCTCCAAATGGTGGGGGTTCGCCACCGCCACCGGGATAGGATGGACCTCCACCACCACCACCAGGATGTGATGGTCCTCCACCACCACTACCAGGATGGGATGGTCCACCACCATAAGGTGGGGGTCCTCCACCACCCGGGGGGGTGGCCCTCCGCCTCTGCCTGAAGGGGGAGGGCCTCCACCTCCGCCGCCAGGGGGGGTAGGCCATGGTTTCCAGAATGAGGTGGTCCTCCACCAGAAGGTAGAGGTCCGCCTCCTCCGGAATTGTGTGTGGACCCGTCGCCTCCAACGGGAGGTGGGGGTGGACCAAACGGGGGTAGTGGGACTTGAGGGACTGTAGGTGGGGGTCCATGTTGTAAAACATTTTGCTGCCCCCATAGAGTGTATGGATTTTCGGGATAAGGTATCCCGTAGAGTGCATTTCTGGGATTGAATTGTCCCGACACAGGGTGAAGATAACCTGGATACGCTTGACTCCATGGTGGTTGAATTACATTGGATGGTCCCCCAACATGGGATAATCCTATGGTGGAAGGTCTAGTAGGTAGGGAATTTCCAACGAAAGGACCAATGGGAACTCCTCCTTCAGTATTATGGTTAAGAGACAGAGGTTCCCCCCCCGCAACAACTTGTTGACCACTAATTAAAGGTTGACCCAACACGGGTTGTTGATTATCTACTACAGGAGTAACATGACCCTTAAGGAAGGTAGGGGGTAAAGAGTATCATCCCCACGAGTTTTGGGGTGGGGGAGGAGTGGGTAATGTAACCGTGGTAGTAACAGGTGTGTTGGATTGTTGTCCTTCAACAGGTTGAGTCGTTGGAGGTATAGAACGGGTCTCCTGTCTAAGGGGTGTATGTGCAGGAAGTGAGGGTTGACCAGGTTCAGAAGTGGTCACGTGTTGGGTGGGTGATTCCAGTGAGTCAAAAGATAAAAAAATGACTCGGGAGTGGCCGATAGGGAGGTAACGTCGGGTCTTCAACCCTTCGTAAAATACTTTTTCTTCGAAACTCCTCACCCATCGCACGTAATCGAGTTAACTATTCACAATAAGGTGCTAGAAGAAAAAATGACAAGGAACGCTGGTTAGGGTTTAGCTGGTGCATCTGCTCTAATGGAGCCGCCACCGGATCCCGGTCGCAATGGTCCGGATGAAGCTCGCCCCCTCATCTCCGACCTCTTAAGGGCGCTTGTTGATTCACAACCCGCCTCGTCGAAGGTCACAGCTCTGTCTGACTCCAAGTTTGTTAAAAAAACAGAGGTTCCAGAAGTTAAGTTATCATCAACGGCCTCGAAATGCAAAGTTGTTGCTTTAGCAGAAAAGGGACTGGTAGGACATTTTACGGGTCTTTGGCCTTCCCCTCGCTCCATTGAAACTTGGCTCAACAAAAACTGGCGTCCTCTAATCTAAGGAGAAGTCCAACAAATATTTTGTGGAAAAGGGTTCTTTGTTTTCTACTTCGAAAAAAAGGAGGACCGAGACCTGATTTTCATAAATGGGCCATATTTTATGGGTCCAAGAGGAATGTATCTTAATAAATGGGATCTCTCCTTTGACCCAGAAAAGGACATCCCAACGGCAGTCCCTATCTGGGTTTAGTTGCCGCATCTTCCCCTGCACTGCTGGAATGATGAAGACCTACGAGCTATTGGCAACTCACTAGGAAAATACATTGATAAATCGGAACCAAAACCCCCAATGTTCTCATGTGCAAGAATTTGTGTTGAGGTTGACCGAGAAAAGGGCCTCCTAGAAGCTATAGGATTGGCAATGGAAGGATGGAGCCATAGACAAACCGTCGATTATGAGCAGATACCTTTTAAATGCAAAGTCTTCCATGAATATGGGCACTTTGCGAGGTTATGTCCCAAGAGAAAAATCCCAGAAGCAGAAGAGACTCAAGGAGGAGAATGGAACGAGGTCTCAAGGAAAAAAGGGGGCAAGAACAATACAAGTACAGTGGCCAAATCTCCACCCAAAAATAAAGAGAACCCCAACAAGTTTCAGATCCTGAGCATCGACGAAGATGAAGAAGAACAGGAGAAAGAAAAGCAATCAGAGGAACATCGGGGAGATCAGATTCAAAACAATATTGAGGATGAGAACCAGAGTTTTCCCACCTGTCAACACGCAACTGATGGAATAGAGGCATCTCTAAAATCAGGAGGATCAGTAACAAGAGCCAAAGCAAAATTATTTCAAGAAGAAACTTCAGATAGCAAAGAAGATGAGCAAGAACCCCTTGTCAAAAGAGGAAGAAGACTCAACAAAACAATAAGAGAACAAGAAGCAGCCAGAGAAAGGGTGGTGGGTAAGCAAACAAGTCTTGACCACCATGTAAGAATAATATCCAATGGAAAGCAACCTCAGGAGGAAAGAAAGGACAGAGCAGGTCCTCTTTCAATCAAAAAATAATGAAAATAGTCTCCTAGAATTGCAGAGGATTAGGTGGAAAGAAAAAAGCAGAAGCAATAAAAAGATTTAAAAAAATGGAGAATATATCAATCCTAACAATCCAGGAGACTAAAATGCAAAAGGGGGATAGTATCAATATCATGAAGCATGTCTGGCCCAATGGAGAAGGAATAACTGTTAATGCATTAGGAGCTTCCGGAGGAATAATATCCATTTGGGACGAAGGTAAGTATAAATGCCATTCCTCTAAAATAAATCGGCATTGGATTTTTATTGAGCTTGAAGATATTTCAAGCAATGACAGGTTCTGGGTTGGAAACATATATGGGCCAACCATGTATGGCCAAAAGGAACAGTTTTGGAATCAGTTAATAGACCTCCACCACAGCTTGGCAAATCATCCTTGCATACTTGCAGGAGACTTCAATGACACTATTTCAGCGGCTGAGAGGAAAGGGGGGTAAAAAATCAGAGACCCTTATGGAGAAAGAATGGAAGATTTAATGTCTAATTGGAATCTTATTGATATCAAGCCAAGCAAGGTGTCTTCACCTGGAATAACAAGAGGATTGGCCCTAGCCATATTGCTTCTAGATTAGATCGGTTTTTAATCAGCTCCTCTTTTCTCTCCAACCCCAAACTCCCTGACTCTAAGATTCTAGCCTCGGCCACCTCGGACCATAGGCCCATCTCCCTCTTCTTCTCCTCACCTAAAAACTTGGGTCCCCTCCCCTTCAGGTTCAACCCGGCTTGGCTTGAGAATCAAAGCTGCTTGGATGAAGTGATATCGGTTTGGAAACAGTTTATTCTTGGGTCTCCAGGATACATCTGGGAGACGAAACTTAAGAATGTTAAAAAAACGCTAAAAATTTGGGCAAAACAAAACAATACGAAGCCTGGCGAAGAGCTTGAGAAACTTCAAAAGGAGCTAGAACATCATCAAAACAAAATGGAGCAGACTGCAGTCACGATGGAAATGCTTAGAGACGAAAAAGATCTTGACGAAAAAATTCTGAACATAGCTAGAAGAGATGAGGAAGAATGGAGACTCAGATCAAGATGTCTCTGGCTAAAGGCAGGAGACAGGAATACTAAATTTTTCCATGCTCAATGCAAGGAGAGATACAGGAAAAATAACATCGTGAGTCTCACAAGGGAGGATGGCCAAAAGATAGAGGGGCAAGATGTCATTCTCCAAGAAGCCAAAGCTCATTTTGAAAGTTTATAAAATGAGAATGAGGACGTTCCCAAAGAAGATCTGGAACAAATGAGTATGGAAATCCCCAACCTCATCACAGAAGCATACAACAAGAGGTTAATGGATCAGATAACTGAAGAAGAAGTGAAAAAAGCAGTTTGGTCACTACATCCAAAAAAGGCCCCCAGCCCGGACGGATTTTCCATCCACTTTTATAGAAAACTTTGGCACTGGCTTAAAAAAGATCTTATCAGAATGCTTAATTGGACAAGGAAAAGAGAAAGAATTGGAGGGGCCACCAACTCCACTTTCAATGCTCTTATTTCCAAGGAAAAAAACCCTCACTCTATAGGAAGATTCCGCCCTATCTCCCTCTGTAATTCTTCCTACAAAATCCTCACCAAAATCATTGCTAACAGAATCAAGGGACTACTTCCCAGAATCATATCCCCAAATCAAGGAGGCTTCATGGTTGAACGACAAATCTACGACAACATTCTTCTTGTTCAAGAAGCAATACACTCAAGCGTTCAAAGGAAAGATTCAGGTATGGTTATAAAACTTGATATGGCAAATGCTTTCGACAGAGTAAGGCATGAATTTCTTTTCAAAATTATGGCAAAATTTGGTTTTGAAAAAGATTTTATAGGATGGATCAAGGCTTGCATTGGATATCCATGGATCGCCCCCTTAGTAAATGGTAGACCCTCCTTTTTTCGATTGTCTCGAGGGTTGAGGCAAGGCTGTCCCCTCTCTCCCAGTCTTTATGTCATCATGGCAAACTCCTTGAGCAGGAAACTCAACAGTCTGCAAATGAATGGCTCCCTCCCAGGTATTGTCATAACCAAAAATGTTTCTCCTATTAATCATGCTCAGTTTGCTGACGATACCATCTTGTTAGGTAGTGCCTCTCCCATCATTGCCTCTAGATTCAAATTAATCCTTGACCTTTTCCTCCATGCCTCTGGGGGCAAAACGAATAGTCAAAAGTGTAATATCTATAGCTGGAACTGTGGAAACCTTCTTCTCAAAAATATAGCTCTTACTCTTGATTTTAAACCCTGTTTCGATTGGACATCCTTCAAGTATTTAGGCATTCCCATCACCCATAAAAGGATCTCCTCCTCCTCCTGGCAGCCTATTTTGGAAAAAATCAAGAGTAAAATCAATTCTTGGGGAACTCGTTGGCTTAACTTGGCCGGTAGAGTGACTTTGATCAAAGCCGTCATCTCCTCTATCCCCATTTTAATCGGTGCCATTCATTTGGCCCCCTCAATGGTTATGAATGCAATCTGTCTGCAGATCAGAAAATTCCTTTGGCAGGGGGGAAAGAATCAAGGCAAGAAATTCCACCTTGTTAATTGGAATATTATCAAGCAAAATCGAAAAAAAGGAGGATTGGGTATTCGTGATCCAGCAACAATGAGCAAAGTCTTGGGTGCAAAAATTGTTTGGAGAATGATATCAGGTAAAAAAGAATGGTGGAAGGAGGCAATAAGGAAAACATACACTCGAGGATCAAGACAAAGATGTTTAAATAATATGAAGGAGAAAACAGGAACAGCCATTTGGAGGCTTATGCTTTCTTTTGCAGGATTGATAATAGACAATATGTATTGGATTCCTGGTAATGGGAATAAAATCAATCTCTGGACGGACAGCATTAATGGAGAACAACCTATTGGAGAAATACAAGAAATTCAAAATGTCAAAATCTGGCTCCAAGAAGCATGGATTCAGAAGCTGGCAGATTTGGTCAATTGGTCGTATTCAGGAAAATGGAAAAATTGGAAAAATATGGACCCTCCAGGAAACTTAGCAGAAAACTATAAAGTCTTTCTACAATATTTGCATGGGAAATCTCCAATAAGCATCAGAACCAAAGACATCAGAGGATGGGGTAAAGCAGGAAATTACTCGATCAAAGCTGGCTACGAACTTCTCACTAGAAACAATAACCCTGTCCAAACAAGATGGAAGAAAGTTTGGAACAAGGATAGCATACCAAAGATAAACTATTTCTTTTGGATCCTAGCTCACAACAAGCAGCTAACAACAGACAATCTCAAGCTTCGAGGAATTGAAGGTCCTTCTAGATGCCACCTGTGTCAAAATGCAGAAGAAAGTGCACAACATTTATTCCTAGACTGCACTTTCGCTAAACAGGTTTGGAATTTGGTTCTTGGCCCCCTCGCAAACTCCTCTACAATTCCTAGGCAAATGCAGCAGTTGATGGATGTCTGGAACAATAGAATACAGGGAGGTCGAAAGAACAAGCCCACTTTAACAAGAATTTGGAAGCTTCTCCCGATGAACATATGCTGGCAGATATGGTTGGAAAGAAACAAAAGAGTTTTTGAAGATAAAAAGAGTGCAGAGATGAGAATATCAAATAAAGCAATAACCTTTATCTCTGAATCTCTGAACACCAGGGGAATAGCTTTACATTCCCAGGAAGCTTTAAACTGGAATGAATTCCAATGGTGCCAAATGTTCACAAAGGTGAGTTCTCTTTAGTCCAAAAGTCCTACAGCCTGCCATGAGTGGGATATAAGGAAAGACAAACAGTCCTTCGAAAAATGGTGGAATAATCAAGCAAGATTCACAATCTTCTTTGACGGGGCCTCTAAAGGGAACTCGGGGGTGGCAGGTGCGAGGGGGATAATTTTTTATCCGGGAGGAAATAAAGTTGCAGACTTCTCTTGGCGACTAGGTATCAGCACCAATAATCAAGCCGAATGGTTGGCCCTGCATCACTCTCTTGAAATTGTTGTCACCTTCAAAATGGAACATCTGCAGGTATTCGGGGATTCCAGGCATGTAATTCAAGCTATGCGCAATGGTAACTCCCACAAAAGCGCCAAAAGTCAAAGATTTCAGAAAAGAATTAAGAGTCTCGAGCTCCCCATTGATACTCTCTTTTTCCATGTTCTTAGAGACCTAAATCCTATAGCGGACAAATTGGAAAATGTTGGTGTCACAATGAAAAAGGGGCCAGCCTCTCATAACAACGTTTTAAAACATATTTTTATACCCTAATGATCCATTTGTTTATGGGTTTTCAAACTTGGAGAAACTCTTTAAAAGGTGGCCCTCTCCACCACTTGAGAACTCGCTCTCGGCATGCCTTGGATTGGTTGCCATGCCTCCACCCACGCGCCCTCCACATGGCTCATACAGGTCTCACGCTTGAGCATTTAAGGCTCCAAGCATTCGTCGGTTTCATAGCCCACAGGATGGAGCGTTTTACCCACCCTGCCCTCGCTCCGGCTCTGCAACAACTCTGCATCACCGCCCAGGAACCTACGCTCACGCTGTTTGAAGTCGTCTCTCCCTCGTCTGCACGCAGCATGGAAGGGGTCAGACAGGCCATAGCCACATTAAGCCAGCTCTCCTCGAAAATTAAAACCTACCTGTCCAGGACGTATTCTGCTGTCTGCACCACTGCGAACCAAATTGAGGAATTGGCCATGGAAGATAGGTACATTCACTCCCGGCTCTCTTGCCTAGAGTCACGCATGGAAGACATGGACCAAAATATCATCGAGCTGATGGGAAAAGTGGATAGTATTAAAGCAGATACCTCAGTTTTTGCCTGCAAAACTCATTGTAGCATTGTGCAGGAAGCCCCAACTGTAAACCAGGAGATGATGGATGCAGCCTCAGTTCAGCAACAAAACTTCAGTTAATGACACTTCTTCATCCTTTTTGGAATATCCTCCATTCTGCAGGTTCTCTTAGCTGCTCATACTCTGAATGTTCTTTTGCCTAATATTATGTAAAAAATTTGTAAGGGTTTATCCCAACAGCATGAACAGAATCTATAGGAAGTCAGGAAGTAAAGAACTCAGTGACAAAAACTCTATCAATCTCTGCAATTTTCCTCTCTCAGATGCAGAGTGCTGGCTTCTGTTTTTGTAATGAATGGTTGTGCACAACCTTTATCTATATATATTTTTCCCCTGTTTCTGTAAAAAAAAAAAAGGTGCTAGAAGGTCGTTAGGAGTAGCCCAACTGGGTGGGGATGCAATGGAAAAATGAGCCACTGGGTGGCCTAGAGATGATGTCCAAAATGCTGCAGTTGGACCAACAGCTGCTACAGGGTCATCCTGGGGCAGATTTAACCATTCCACCGATCTAGGCTCTCCCTGTAAAATGGGAGGTAGGTCTTGTGAAGTTGAAGTTTCCGCCTCTTCACCCCATGCGGGGTTGGAGGTGGGTGAATCTAGAGGGAACATGTGTGCTCCAATATTCAAAGTAGGGTTTTCTACTTCAGGTGACACGACCGTGACATGTGGGTCCATTCTTACCTTTGAAATTACCTCCTGGTTAAGGGGATATTTGGGTGGTAAGTTCAAAATTTTGCGGGACCTTTTCCAAGGAAAGTCAGCCAGAGTGATTGAAACAGAGTTTCTCCTAGGGTAGTCTAAACAAAAGAAAAGCAGTCCAAAAAAATATACACAAACTAAGGCCACAAACAAACTTATGTGATAGATGTTGATTCAAAAGTCTAGAACCTCACAGGATTGTCAAGGCTTCGCAACTCACTATATACTGCAGGGTCCAACAGTAAAACACGACAAGGAGGATTGGGACCGTACCCTTGCCTAAATACCCGACTACCTGGACGGCACGTGCATAGTAATCTCCTCGAGTGTTGTTCTTGGTGTATTGCTCTGCCAAGACGGCCAAATGGATAGCTCAGTTGGTCTCAGGAATCCTAATGGTGTCTCCCGATATACTCAAGGTACGTGGGAGCTCAAATCCATAGTGGTGTTGTCTAATGCACAACCGTACGGCACGAGACCTTCCTATATACTATTGAGTACGTGAAACACCTTTCTATATACCCCAAGTACATGAAGTGCCTTTCGATATACCCTAAGGTACGTGAAAGAGCTTTCGATATACATGGTTGGTACATGGAAAAGCTTCGATATACCGGTGGGTACGTGGAAGACTACAATACCCCCAGGATATAGTGCTGGCAAGTAACAACAGCTGCCACGTTTTACGATGCTGGAACACATCTCTAACTTAACACACAAGTTACTAAAAATTTTACCCTAGTTCTACCGTTAATTTTATCTGGACGGTTAGGTGAATGCATGAGGTGAGTACATAAATGTAAACATGATGCAAGCCCTAACTACATGCAAAAAATGTACTTTTCTTTGATGAAGTCTATATATGGGAGGGAGAAAGCTTTTTTCCAAGTGATTTTACCAAAACAACAAAATGAAACACAATCCCAAATCTACCAAATTTGATAATGAAAGTACTCTTTTTCGTTTTTTCCGTTTTTCCAAGCAAAACACAAAAATCAACAAGCATCACAACCAAATCTAAGCATTTTCTTTTTGTCTTTTCGAATCAAAACGAAACTAAGTGATGAAAAGAGAGAAATTTCCTATCTAGACCACTCTAACTTTTCAAATTTCACTATGATGGCTTAAAAGCATAAAAAACCAAGAATGCATACACTTGTTTCAAGCATGGAATCACTTTTGTAAAAACTTGATCTCACTTGAATTTTTCAAGAAAATGAATGATTCATAATTCACGAAAAGCAAAAATGACTAACTTTTCTCTCAAATTTTCGAAAAGACTAATGAATAATAAATTCCAATACATGAACCAATTTCTACAACAATTTTCAAATGCACGTGAAAACGGTTAAAATGATGCACTTTTAGATTTTCAATGATATGCCAAGATTACAACTTGATAACAATGGTGTTTTTAAGCATGAATAACTGAAAAGAAAGATTATTTGCAGCACTCTAAACACTTAGAAATTCTCAAGAAAATGGCAAGCACTCATATGGACTGAAAACACTCAAAACACTCAATCAAACAATTGAATGCAAGCAAAGCTCAAGAACATGTGCAAAAAGAGGTCTGGGATCGGATCCAATGGAAGGACTAGATCAGGTGAGGAGAGGAGGGAATGCAAGGTCAAGTGGATGAAGGTGGGGGAGACCAAAGTGTCCACCACTGCCGAAACTCAAACTCGTCCAAAATGGAACCCAAAACCACTCCGAAACAACCCAAACAAAACCAAACACCAACAATGCACCATTAAAAAGGTCCCTGACTGGAAGATACAGTGCAGAGGGGGTCTGTAAGGGAAACCAAAACTCAAACAATGGAGAGGGATGACTCAAACCCTAGGCTTGAGTGCTTGGCACAGGCCGTGGTCAGGCACAGAGCCCTCGGCGCAGATGATGCACAGGGGTTTAGCGCCAGCGGCGCAAAAGGTAAATAGGGCTTTAGCGTCGGTGGCGCAGACCACAGAAGAGAAAAAAGCGCCTGTGAAAGGATGGCACTCTGGTTACACTGCCCAGGTGCGTCGGGTGAATTCCCAAAGCAAAAATGAAAAATATCTCCAAGGATGAGCAATAAAATGGTTTGATAATTAAACCCACGGACTCATAGGAAGCTAACACACCCTTCAATAAGAAGATATGATGGTGAAAGAAGCTCAGGAGGAAAAATAAATGGCTTGCAAAGAAATCAAAGAATATGACATTCAACTTGAAAATTTAAATCAACGTACGTCTCCCCAGTATGGTCGCCAAATTTGTTATCAGAAAATCTACCAAAAGCTGACTTAAGGCGTGATCTCTCTAGCTTAATGTAATTCTAGAACAAATGAGACAGAATATGAAACTACTCTCCTAGATCTAGTTAGAGATCGAGTAATTAAGCATCTTACCTCATATTCGTAGATCTTTCTCCTCGTGGTTGTTCCGAGTCCCGCGGTCGTCAGATCTGTGGCTATAAGATCTGTCAAAACACATAGGAACAATACAAGCAGTAAATAATGCCTAAACACTAGCTAGTCTAAGTAAATAGTTGAGGAGGTAAACTATAAATATCATCAACACAATAACATTTATGGAAAGCATTTATATTACTGTATAAAAAGTGGGAAGTACAATAGAAGAGAGGATTACAACCGATGCCTCAACGTCGCAATCTCCTTCCGACAAGCCAAACCAAAGCTCCTAGAGAGAAGTAGGTGCCTCCAAGACTATGGTGCTGAACCACTGAGCTAATTTCACCAGCATAAGAGTACCATAGACTTCCCCCCTTTGGGATGGAGAGGGCTCTTGCATTTATAGGACCAAGTGGATAGAGTAGGTTGAGGATCATGGGGAGAGGGTTAAGGGATCCTCCCATTATGTTCGGGAACCGAAGGCCAGCGCACCTAGGATTTAGGGATAGATATCCACCTCATTCAATTTCTAGAATTCGCTCGAAAGCTACCTTTATCCCATGAAACTGACTCTGCCGCATGTTGCATGAAGGAAACCTGCGCCGGCCTAATTAGGAGTGTGGATAAAGGTCATCAACTTGCTCTAAATGACTAGCTTGATCTTGGGACTTCAGGGATTTAGGCACTAAGGTTACATAGGTGTAGATTTTGGGTGTAACAATATGATCAGTGATATGCACAATGATATAATGCTTACACAATGATATGCTCAATACACAGTGGTATGCTCAAATAACACAGTGATATGCACAATGATATAATGCTTACAGAGTGATATGCTCAATAAACAGTGGTATGCTCAGATAACATAGTGATATGATCAGTGATATGCACAATGATATAATTCTTACACAGTGATATGCTCAGTACACAGAAATATGCTCGATACACAGTGATATGATGTTTATACAGAGATATGCTTAGTGTTATGCTCAGTTTACACAATGACATGCTCAACTCAGTAATGATTACATAGTGATATGCTCACTGTTAGTTTTTCATAATTTAATTCAATATGATCTAGGATCTTAAATGATAGAACAACATGTACAACATATCAAACATAAGAGACAAGAGACACAAAGCATTTCACCGGGGAAAACCAAGAAGGTGAAAAATCCAGCAACTTCCTCAGAGATAGAATGAGCACCAATACAAAGATCACAAAGATCAAACCTCAAAACAAGAGATAGTCTCCTAGCAGCTTCTCCTCCTCCACTTGTGCGCACTCCTCCTCTCTCTCACTAATGCGAAGTGAGTGAGTGTGTGAATGAATAAATAGAGAGGTGCTCCTCTCTATTTATACTTTACCTTTACTTTCATTTTACTCTAACTAGGCCGACCTCCCTTAGGAGAGTCTAATAACCCATTACCACTTGTCACTGGGTCGACCCCACTAGGGTGCTCTAATAACCCTTTAACCCATATAGGGTCAACCTCACCAAGGTGGTCTAATAACCCATCAAGTATAAGTTACGACACTTACAATATGACTTGCGACACTTGCAAATACAAATGAAGAAACTTCCAATCGGAGGAATAATACATCTCCGTTGGGGATACAATAAAGTGCAAATGTAATACATACAATATACAAGTGAATATCTTCTGAAGTTACAAATACATCAACACTCCCTCTTAACTAGGAAGGTATTCTCTTGACACAGGTCATCAATACATATAGGCACAAGTCTTCAATTCTGGAGCTAGATCATCGTCACTAGATCACGGAGCATCATCGTCACTGCTGTTGTATTCGTCATCTCGATCACTAGTGCTATCTCTCAATTCTTATCATCATAGGAAGTTCTACAGAGCCATCCCTTTTTTCATGCTAGATGTAGGCCTAGCCTCCTGTAGGTCTTCATCATCTCTAGGAACGGCCTGACAGAGGTGGAATCTCAGGACTGATTATGTGCATCTGCAAAACCTGACAAGAGCATCCTAGGATCCTTTATGTGCCTTAACACGACCAGAAAGATATCCCATGACTGATTACATGCATCTTTCACAAAACCTTGAAAGAGCATCTTGCGACCTGCAAGATATCTAAAGAGCATCCTAGGACTTTTACGTGACTAGCACAACCTATCGGATCTCCAAGACTGATTACATGTGATCTCCACAAAACCTTAAAATATCATCTTGCGACCTGCAAGATCTAAAGAGCATCCCATGACTTTTACGTGACTAGCACAACCTATCGTATCTCTAGGACTGATTACATGTGAACAGGAAAAACCTTAAAAGAGCATCTTGCGACCTGCAAGATCTCTAAAGAGCATCCCATGACTTTTACGTGACTAGCACAACCTATTGGATCTCCAGAACTGATTACATACCTACCTTGCAAAACCTCGAAAGAGCATCCCAGGAATGATTACGAGCTTACTGCTCAATGTATCAGATCTCCCAGGACTTTTACATGCTACTGCACAACCTGCCACATATCCATGGCCTCAGAGTTTCATCCTGATACTCATGATCAACCTGATCATCCTCACATGGAGCATCATCTTGATTCTCATGATCATATTGATCATCATCATACAGTGCATCATCCTGATGCACATCATCATCACGTGATCATCCTGATCATCATCATATAGAACATCATCTGGAGCATCGTCCTGATGCTCATCACACATGATCATCCTGATCATCATCATACATAGCATCATCTGGAGCATCATCTTAATGCTCATCACACAGCACTTACATCCACAGCCATGGGAAGGATCCTCCTACCACCATGCTTGGAATGGCTCCTACAAACGTGTCCCATCACTTCCTCCTCGAAGTATCTTCTATATGAAGAACACCAAGCCTCTCTCTAAAGTACTCAAACTTCACTTTGGCTAGTGGTTTGGTTAACACATATGCTATATGCTCGTCCGTCACAACATACAGGAGCTTCACTGCTCCTCTCCGCACCATATCCCTGATATAATAATACTTGATCTCGATGTGCTTCGACCTATCATGGAACATCGGGTTCTCTGACAACTTCACACAACTCTGCTTGTCACAGAAGATACAAGTAGCATCCAACTAGAGATCAAACAAATCAGACA
Source organism: Larix kaempferi (assembly GCA_027924585.1). NCBI lineage: Eukaryota > Viridiplantae > Streptophyta > Pinopsida > Pinales > Pinaceae > Larix > Larix kaempferi. Next base: position 2,719,563 of record BSBM01000275.1, on the reverse strand, counting down.
GTAGCTTCCTTAGCCATACTGCCTCACAAGTAGCCAAACAAGCTGCGACATACTCTGCTTCGGTTGTACTCAGTGCTACGCAGGATTGCTTCCTGCTAAACCAAGAGATCACACTTGATCCCATACTGAAGCAGCACCCCGAAGTGCTCTTCTTATATGCAGCACTTCTTTCCCAATATGAATCAACATAACCCTCCAGTTTTAACTTTTGATTCGCATCATACTTGAGCCCATAATCAACCGTACCCTTCAGGTACCTCAGAATATGCTTTACAGCAATCAAGTGAACATGTCTAGGATCTGTCAGGAACTGGCTCAATGTGTTCAGAGCAAAGCAAATATCTGGTCTCGTGTTCGTTAGGTACATCAAGGACCCAATCATCTGACGATACATCGTGGCATCAACCGAATCTAATGAAGCATCACTCAATAGTTCCCTTGTCCAAGGAAGATTCCATCTGCTCTCTGCCACACCTCCATACCTAGAAAGTAATGCATCATACCCAAGTCCTTCATCTCGAACTCGGCAGCAAACTTCCTCTTCATATCAGCAATCAACCCATCCTCACCTGTCACAAACAGGTCATCTACATACAGTAGAAGTATCACTAGATTGTGTTCCTCAACCTTGTAGTAAAGGTTGGAATCCGCTTTACTCTTGGTAAATCCCAAAATGGTTAGGAAGTTGTCTATCATGATGTACCATGTCCTGGGTGCTTGTTTCAAACCGTACAAGGCTTACTTCAATTTTCACACATGTAACTCCCTGTCATGTGTCTCAAATCTGAGTGGCTGCTCCACATACACTTCCTCTTCGACTACACCATTCAAGAAAGTTGTCTTGACATCCATCTGGTGTATCTTCCATTTCATCACTGCAACCAGAGCAAGTACTGTTCTGATGGAAGTGTATCTGGCTACAGGTGCAAAAGTCTCTTCATAATCTATCCCTTCTTTCTGGGAGAAGCCACGAGCCACAAACCTTGCCTTGTATTTCTCTATGCTACCATCTGCAACATGCTTGATCTTATAGATCCACTTGGAAGTCATAATAGACTTCCCTTCTAGTCTTGGGACCACATCCCAAACATCATTCTTCATGATCGACTGGTACTCCTCGATCATGGTATCCTTCCATTACTGCATCCTAGATCCTGGGAACTTCAGATTCTTCAATATCTTCAATAGGTAGTTTTGCTTGTTCTTTGGAACAAATGTCATTGTCCTTCTTTTGTAGGTGATTGTACACGATCTTTCCTACAAGTCAAATTCAATTGCATGATTAGAAACATCTCATAGTTTTCAAAACAAGATCTTACACATAAGAATATACGTCATACAGTCATGCAATTATTTTAGCTAATGCTTCAATACAACATTCATCCATATCCCGTATTCATATGGTAACTTTCTAGATGCCTTCCATCTCTACCAGAACATTGTTAAGAGTGTGCACAACTCCCAACATGTCAACAAAGAGGTTTCATTCTAGATAAGTAGCAATAGAATGTTGTACAGTACCATAGGCCACTTACCCATTCCTTGTATATTAGTAGTATCTTGTTCATTAATGCAACTTTTCTAATATGCATAATATACATCCTAAATCTAGGAACATAAGTATGTACATGACTGAAAAACATTATTTAAGTAATCATATAAGAAATGACAATTCAAATACTTATCTTTGTTTGGTTGTTGGGTGGACTCCCTCTCAATCTTTGTTTCCTTGCAGGAACTACTGGAGTGTGCTCTGTCTTGATCTTTGCTTCCTGGATTATCTGTCTTTGAACTTATATCCATCTTGGACCACTATGCAGCTTAAGTGTGCACTAGTGTCATCATTGTGTCATCCTCAAGATCTCATACATAATCATACATTCATTAGTATAATCTTAATACTATCAAAACATTATGATTCTAAATAATCTTAAACATGTATGGTCATGGTCATTTCATACATAGGTAATTTATCACAAGCGTTAGTATTTCAAGGTTTCGGGGAGGACTTCTTTTACTCAAGCATATTCTTATTTGACCATAGGACTCTTCTGGTTTGTCATATCATCAATCAAAGTAAGAAGCATAATATTCATAAACCCATGATTGCTCAAACTTATAACTTCATGAATAATCATTATCACTCATAAAAAGTATACTTATATAAGATCCTAACACAAGGTAGGATTCTAACTTAATACAGGAAAAACATACTTGGATTATCATGTTTGCTAGTTATGTCTAACATACCCAAACAATGTCTTCTTTGTTCTCTTCAATGATTTAGAGACCTTGTGCTAGTAACCTACATTTATCATAAGTTAAGCATTGTAGAACCAAATTATACGTACCTCGTAAGTAGATATTTTATGTTATCAATGGCTATGGATGAGTCTTTGTCTTCATGTCACCATGGTCATATGTTCTTGATCTAGAACTTGATTTGTCTTTCTTGATGTACCTTTCATGTTAGCAGACAACATCATCCTCATACAACACCACAGTGCAATAGTACAATCATAAGTGTCATAACCCTAATAAATAAATGTCTTCTATCATTCACACGCATTCATACTTTTACTAAGGTGATAAGACAAGTCTAAAATTAATCAAGATTGTATTAACATCAATAATATGAAGACAAACATATCATAAACTTAATTATGAACAAATTTCAAAACATACATGTATCTCCTCAAGTCATACCTGTCGAGATTGCTTGTAGTCTTTTATGTAAGGCCTTAGCCTCATCTCCCTTTGGAACTGGAACTTCTTCACTTATGTAGGTGTCCAATTCATTCTCTTCTAGGATTAACCCAATCCAATACACTTTGATTTGTTGAAACTGGATCTGGAGCTGGCTAAGGTTTGGTAGAGAAACCCTAAAAATCCAATCTTGGAATTTCAAATTTTTGTCTGGACAAGGAGATGCAATTGACTGAGGAAAGCAAGCTAGTGTGCTCAGATTTTGAAAACTCCAAAAATTGGCCCTCCAAAAATGACCTACAAATTTCGGATCTGCAACTTCTGTCAAAATCTGGTTTTCTCGTTTTTTAGGTCCAAAAACCAAACTAGGGTTTGATAGATCCTAGGGTTCTACCCAACAAAAAACTTTGATCTTGGTCTCTAAATTTCAATTTTTCTGAGGAGAGCAATCCTATGCTGAGAGCACTCCAAAATTTCACTTATGTCAAAAGCCCTAATTTCCCGCAGCAGTGACAAGCCAAAAATGAAAATGCTCAGAATCCAATTCTGTTTTGACAGAAATATATGCCATATTGTTTCTGATATATCTCTGAAATTTCGGATCCTCGGGGTTTGAAACTTCAGCCTGTGGTAGACTGGCTTGTCATCTTTCCAACCCCACAGATATGAGCTTCAATGGATTCTTCATGAGAGAGATATTCTAAGTGTTGCAACATGACCTGTTTATGGGATGAAACAGCATAGCGAACTTGTATGGAGTGCCATGTGTCACTGTTTCAACTTGGACCTGTGAAACTACAGTCTGCTCCCTAAATGACACTTTTTACGGAATTCCATTTGGAGCTTCCTATCCCTAGATATGACCTCTGTGCCTAGGTCATCTGTTTAGGGATGCATTTTGGAAGAGGCATAAACCCTAACTTGTACAAATCATATCTCACAAAGTACAACGAATCTGAGGCTGATCTTTGGATACAAGGTACATGAACATTTCATCTTCAGCCTGTAAAAGTTTCAGATCCTGAACCTTTTCCAAAATTGATTTATAGCGAAAGTGCCACGATGACTATTTTTTACTATATCAAGACCTAGCTTTCAATTTGTCGCAAGTGCAACAAGTGTCGTAAATGTCATACAATGCCTTCCTTCAGGCTAGCTCTGATACCATGTTAGTTTTTCATCATTTAATTCAATATGATCTAGGATTTTAACTGATAGAACAACATGTACAGCATATCAAACATAAGAGACAAGAGACACAAAGCATTTCACCGGGGAAAACCAAGAAGGTGAAAAACCCAGCAACTTCCTCAGAGATAGAATGAGCACCAATACAAAGATCACAAAGATCAAACCCCAAAACAAGAGATAGTCTCCTAGAAGCTTCTCCTCCTCCACATGTGCGCACTCCTCCTCTCTCTCACTAATGCGAATTGAGTGAGTGTGTGAATGAATAAATAGAGAGGTGCTCCTCTCTATTTATACTTTACCTTTACTTTCCTTTTACTCTAACTGGGTTGACCTCCCTTAGGAGAGTCTAATAACCCATTACCACTTGTCACTGGGCCGACCCCACTAGGGTGGTCTAATAACCCTTTAACTCATACAAGGCCGACCCCACCAAGGTGGTCTAATAACCCATCAAGTATAAGTTACGACACTTACAATATGACTTGTGACACTTACAAATACAAATGATGACAATTCCAATTGGAGGAATAATACATCTCCGTTGGGGATAAAATAAAGTACAAATGTAATACATACAATATACAAGTGAATATCTTATGAAGTTACAAATACATCAACACTCAGTACACAAAAATGTGCTCAGTACACAATGATATGATGATTACAAGTGATACACAATGATACGATGAGATATACTTAGTGGTATGCTCAATGAGATTCTCAACAATGTTTTGACAGGTCCACAAGTTCAGAATTTCAAGATTATACTTGGGTGGTAGGGTGGTGCTAGGGCTCATAGTTAATCATTGTGAGTAGAGTTGTTGCAGCAGCTCATCAGCTGTAGCTGACAAAGTCTAGAAGGTTGCAGCCTCCTTCCAGTTGTAGCTAAAGTTGCTTATAGATATTTTGTATTTCCAGTTGTTGCTGGAACAAATTATTATTATAAAGACTTCCGTGGTTTTTCCCCCAGAGCTTGGGTTTCCACGTCAAATCTTGTGTACTGTGCATTTTGTATTATTTTATGTATATGTGATGCTATGATTGGTGATTAACAACTTACTCATGAGAAAAGGAAAATAATTAAGAAACACTGATTCACCCCCCTCTCAGTATTTCAACAATTGTAACACCCCACAAGCTCGGTTTGGGTAGACGCTTGACCTTGGTTAGAGAGATAGCATGGCACTCTTAGCTAGGAGGTTGTTACCCTGATTTGAATAATGACAATGGGGGAGTCATTATGTTGATCAAGGTAAAAGCCTCCTAGCAAAGAGTGTCATGCTATCTCTTTAACTGAGGTCAAGCATCCACCCAAACCAAGCCATCCATATGTCCATGAAGGCACACAATGGGGGAGTCCATTACTCGGTTAGGGGAGGTAACTAGCTAGGAGGGGTGTTGTGCACTTGGATCAGGACACAACCGTTGGAGCTTGGGTCCATGTGATATATACCTTAGATGTTGGGAACTTATAGTACATGGATCTATGCCAACTCTATTCTTGGCTAATGAGTTAAATGACATGATGTTTGTTGAAACAACCATCTCAAACTCAATTGAGATCCACCCTTGCATACCTTTGAATCTTGGACACAACATACTCCCTGTTACCTCCAAAACTAGCACTCTTCCATGATTTAAGGCAAGTGGACCCAATCCTATGATCGACAACTCTTTGAGGTACACCCAATGTCACTTCAATGTAACCCCTTTCCTCTTTAGGCCTTGCTCCTTAGGCCACGAAAGGCTCCAAAAAATGAGGTAAGGATAGAGTTGTAATAAACATAATAGAGAGAACTTCTATCCTACAAGACCTTCCCACTATTAATAGACCAATGCCTAATGGAGTCAACAAAAGATATGTACAATGAAACCTTTGACTTGGAAGGTTATGAGCAACGATGAATATTTAATATGCTTATATTATTTTCTGTTGTACAAACCAGCGAGATAAAACGTGAAATATCACCCAAATTAACCACAAGAATTGCACAATACTTACCTTCTCGATACTCCCAACCATGGGATTTATTATCACATATTTTGTAGCTGGGAGCTACCTCTCATTTTGGAAAAGCAAACTTTAGTCATGAGCCTAGTCCTTACATTTTGGGTTGAGTTTTATCCGAGGATGTCAATGGTTGGATGATTTATATCATTATTGAGTTGGATCATGCAGGGGCATAGTAGCAGAGGGGACACCCTGGTCATTATTGAGCCCTCTTTATGGACTCTCTTATCATACATTTCAAACCTTGGTTCAGTGTCCATTCAAGTGCAGTTCTATATTGTTGGATCTTATATTTCCTTGCCATTCAAAGTCAGCAGAGTTAGCTCATGTGGATACATTTGCAGCTGCAACTTAGAGCATGTATATGGCAGAGGTATACAATGGATTTCATTATTTCTATTGATATATTGACTATGTTAGAATTTTTTTTGCATTGGTGATCATGATTCTTTTTGGTTGTTGTTAGAATGACTTGTACTAGGTATAGTATTAGGTGCATTAGTGGTAGTTTCATGTACATGGTTTTGTTTGAGTTAATTAATGATGTAACATATAGATCAATTCCATGTCTCTTGGTTCCGCACTTGGCCTTGTTCCACTTATCTGTCTCATCCATTTGTTTTTAAAGTCCTTTGACTTGGACATGACTAATGAACCCGAGGACCTCCCCCTCTATGACCTCTTTGATTGGATGGTCTCCATGTTTTCCCCTAGTGTCTCGGCTCTAGAGTGTGTGGTGAATTCTATAGACCCGTTGATCTTTTTCTGCTTGTATCTCATGTGGATTGAGTGCAGTAAGATAGGCCTAGTCACCAGAAGTGTACCCCCTAGATTAGAAACAAGTGTTCTCATCCTTGAAATTAGTTAGTGGCTAAATGGGTAGGTAATCCTCCTTTGTATGGAGTTAAGCCTACTTGCCATTAAAAAATGTCGCTTACTGTGGCAACTTCATCGGGGATATGGACGCTCATTGGCAGCAAAGCTAAGGTCGTGGCATAACTAGAGCCCAAAAGGCTATATTAAAAAAATGAAAAATGGAAGCCAAATGTGAAATGCAAAGTTATAAAGTTGTGAAATATAGGGGGGTTTTCTAGAATTGAAACGGTGCCTTCTAAGCACTTCATCCATCTGTGAGACACCCTACTTCCCTAGTGTTCACTATTCCAACAAATGTCACTACTCCAAACGCAAATTGAGTCTATCATAAAGTAAACCCACATTTTAACCAAAGCCTATGATTGTCACTTGCTCCACTTCAACCAGGAAAGGGAGGATTGATTTATGCATTGCATTTGTAATTAATTTGAGTTGGATTATGTATGTAAAACGGGTTTCCATTGTCCTATATTGCACTAGGTAGTTGTCTTACTCTTGTTGTTTGAGTTGATCAACATTGTATTAGCATGACTTAGTCTTTAGTCGTTTATCAATATTTGTCATGATATCTACACTAAAACCTCTTGCAAGCGACAAACATGTTTATTTGATTATCTTAAGCTATGGTCAAATTTTGACCAAAGTGTTTTTTTATTTCACCAAACCTCAGTTTGACTTAGTCAACATGTCAAATCAGCAACTAGACCCCACCATGATACCTTTGTCATTGGAGACCAATTGGACCCCTCCAAGTATCAGTTGTGGATTAATAGGATTGATTAATTATTCTTCCAAAGTTTTGCAAAAAATAATTAAGCCTATTTATTAAAAATATTTGGAGATTGCTTCACATAGATCATACTAGATTGGCTATGGACATATGAGTAATGGATCTTATGGTTTTTGAGGTCTACAAATCCATCCATGCAATCAACAAATCCATATTTGAGCAAATTCATGATTTATTATTATTTTTGGCACAAAAATTAAAAATTAAAAAATAACCAAAGTTTTTAATGTATGATTTGAGATAAGTAAATGGTGAAATATGACTTGGATTATGATGTGATGTCTCCCTAGACACCTTTGGACACTTTTCCTAACATCTCATCATGTTATTATTTGACATATGTGTTTCCCTCCATGGTGGGGCATCTTCTCCTTAGAGGGTTGACTTTCTCTTGTTGTATGTAAAAATGGATTATGTTCACCTACAGGTGAATTGAGCCCCCTAGGATATTATTTATGTTTTGAGCATTGTATCTTGGACATTTCCATATAAAATGAGATTAAATCTCATCCATTGATCTTATTATTGTATATTTTAATCTCAAACGTCCACATAAGGATTAGTTAGAAATTTTTCTCCTCTAGCTATTCAAGAAAGAGAATTCCTCATTTATAAGGAACTCTTAGCTCATTTCAATAGCGATAACATCAAAAAAATATTGTGGTGCAAATTTGGTGTCTTCAACTGAATGCCCAAAATTAGGGGAGGGCACCTTTCTAACTTCAGTTAACTGATTTTTAGGTGGAATTACACCAAATTAGGTCAAACTGAGTAGGAGGGCACCTTTCTAACTCTAGTTAGCCTTAGTTTGGCAGTTTCAAAGTCTGTTAGAGTCAATTATGCTAAGATTCAATATGCTAAGACAGAAAATATCAGCATTACATTCCATTTCACAATAATAGCATATACAGGATCACTGAAAGAACAACAAGCACAGCATAAATACAAGAGATGCAGATTTATCTTGGGAAACCCTCATGGGGAAGAAAACCCAGCAAAGCTTCCTCAATATAGATGACCAGCAAATACAAAGATGTAATCCACAACCATGAGCTCCTTCTCCTCCACAGCAGATCTCTCTCTCACTTATGCGCTATTCACAAGTGAGTGCAATGTGTGTTAAATGAGGAACACACCTCCTCTATTTATACACAACTCCGGCTTGTATTTTATATTAACTAGGTCGGCCCCAACTTAACCGCTGGGTTAAACACCCCATTACAACTGACTGGGTCAACCCCTCTAGGGTGGTCTAATAACCCTTTGACCCACATAACACATACAAGGCCGACCCCCACTAGGGAAGTTTAATAACCCAAGTTACTACATTCCGACGGAGGAATAAACATCTCCGGTTATACAATAAGGTCTTCACGGAGGAATGAAACATCTCCAGAATAATAAAGTACAAATATAATATTCTTTGAAGTTACAATATTTCAACACTCCCCCTTAACGAGAAGGATATTATAACAACATTTGCACGAGCAAGGAGTCATCAACTACATCATACATGATACATCTATAAATCATTGGAAGCTTTCTCAACATCATCAGTAACTCAAGCAGTTACTGGAACATCTTCAATACTGGAACATCAACATCTTCAGTATTGAGTCTTCATATTCTGCAGCACTCGAACAGCTACAGCAACATCAACATCATCATTTGGATCCTCACGATCATCAACATCGTCATCACACGATCATCAGCATCGTCATCTAGACCATCACGACCACAGCATCATCATCTAAATCATCATGATCAACATCATCGTCATCACGATCAGCAGCATCGTCATCTAGACCATCACGACCACGGCATCGTCATCTAGATCATCATGATCACAGCATCATCATCTAGACCATCACGATCACAGCATCGTCATCTAGACCATCACGATCAGCATCGTCATCACACGATCTGCATCATCATCATCAACTGGATCCTCTCGATCAACAGCACAATAGCAGCACACCCTGCAACACACATGTTCTATTTAAGACACCATATCATGTCTAGAGACGATGCAGTCCACTCGTCAACTTAGACAAAGTCTAAGGACCACTTCTCGGAGACATATGTCTACGAATCAATTCAGGGACAGAAGTCCGAGGACGATACAATCCCCTCACTCTCGGAGACATCTGTCTACGGATCAATTTAGGACTGAGGTCCAGGGATGATACAATTCTCTCACTCTCGGAGACATCTGTCTGTGGCTCAGTTTAGGACTAAAGTCCAGGGATGATACAATCCACTCACTCTCGGAGACATCTGTCTGCGGCTCACTTTAGGACTGAAGTCCAAGGATGATACAATCCCCTCACTCTCGAAGACATCTGTCTGCGGCTCACTTTAGGACTGAAGTCCAAGGATGATACAATCCCCTCACTCTCGGAGACATCTGTCTACGGATCACTTTTAGGACTGAAGTCCACGGATGATACAATCCTCTTACTCTCGGAGACATCTGTCTGCGGATCACGTTAGGACTGAAGTCCACGGATGATACAATCCTCTTACTCTCGGAGACATCTGTCTGCGGATCACTTTAGGACTGAAGTCCACGGATGATACAATCCTCTTACTCTCAGAGACATGTGTCTGCGGATCACTTTAGGACTGAAGTCCACGGATGATACAATCCTCTCTTGTACATTTTGAACTAGTGGTTCTGGGATGATGCAATCCCCATCATGTACATTTGAACTAGTGGTTCTAGGATGATGCAATCCTCGTCACGTACATTTTGAACTAGGCATTCAGGGACGATACAGTCCTATCATATCAACTAGGTACCATATACTGACCTCATCGTCAGAATAAGTAGCCTCATCATCTATACAAGTAACCTCATCATCGATACAGTATCCAAATCAACAATACAAGTATCCACACCAATACAAGTATACACATCATAAATACAAGTATCCACACCAATACAAGTATCCACATCATCAATACAAATATCCACACCAATACAAGTATACACATCATCAATACAAGTATCCACATCAATACAAGTATACACAGGTATCCTTATCATTGACCTTACCATCAATATAGGCAATCTCATCATCGATACAGGTAGCCACATTGATACCAGTATCCAAAGATATCTTTATCGACCATATCACTCCCCCTTTCAAGGAGGGTCCTTTTGAACTGCACCAAGCTTGTCTCAGAAATACTCAAACTTTACTCGAGACAGAGGTTTGGTCAACACATCAGCAACTTGTTCATCAATGCCTACATACTCGAGCTTGATAGCTCCTTTCTGCACCATATCCCGTATAAAAATATTGGATCTCTATGTGCTTTGAATTATCATGGAACACTGGATTCTCCGTCATCTTGATACAACTCTTGTTGTCACACGGGATCACAGTGGATTCCATCTCTAAGTCAAACAATCCTGATAACAACTTCCGAAGCCATAGCGCTTCACAACTAGCAGAGCAAGCAGCTATATATTCCGCTTCAGCTGTACTGAGAAACACACTATACTGCTTCCTGCTAATCCACTAAATCATGGCAGATCCTAGAAAAATAGCATTCGCCCGATGTACACTTCCTGTCTGATACACTTCTTGCCCAATCAGCATCTGTGTAGCCATACAATCTGAACTCATGATCTTCAAGATAATATAGACCAAAGTCTATCATACCCTTTAGGTACCTCATCACATGCCTAGGTTCCACTAGATACTGTTTCAAGGTGTTTCACAACAAAGCATATATCCAGCCTTGTATTCGTCAGATACATCAATGACCCAATAATATGTCTATGCAGAGTCACATCCACTAACTCTGATGAGTCATCAGTTAACAGCTTCAAATTGGAATCCATGGGAGTGGCCATGGCTTTATATTCCAACATATCAAATTTTCTCAAGATTTCCACAGCATACTTTCCCTGGTTGAGAAAGATTCCTTCTGAGCCTTTTCATGCTTCCAGACCTAGGAGGTAATGCATCAATCCGAGATCATCCATCTCGAACTCTGTAGCTAGCTTATTCTTGCTTTCCATGATCTGTTTCTCATTCCTTGTCAAAAGGAGATCATCCACATACAGTAATAGTATCATCCATAACCTTTAAGGTAAAGGTTAGGATCAACTTTACTTTTGGTAAAGCCCAAGCTTGTCAAGAAGCTATCAATTCTTCCTCCGTGACTGAACATCATTCACACTCTGCATTGAGTGATCTTCTACATATCTATCCGTGCCATCTCTCGTCAGATGGGTCTACTGATATGCGCCTCAAGATCATTCGAACTCTGTGGTGAGTTCCTTCTGTATATAGATACCATCTTCAACCTTGTAGCAAAGGTTGAAATCTGCATCACCCATGGTAATCATTAAGCTCATCAAATGACTATCGATCTTGGGACCTGTGAGAGCTTTCTTCAATTGAATCCTGGGAGTTTTCTCGATTCGCACTTCTTCTTCAATCACACCATTGAGAGAACATTATTTATCTAGCTACTTGGAGCAAACATCTCGTCATGATCCTCTTCCTCTTTCTAAGAGAATCTTCTAGCCACGAGCTTGCTATAGTATGTTTGATTTGTAAGTCTTCTTGTTGAACATCCATCACTTGTTCAGTGTTCATCATTCTTCATGATCTTTCCTACAAATCAAAATTAAGTACATGATTAGTAATATTTCATAATCATCAAATCATGTTGACATGATAACCCATTATGCATACAAATATGATTTTCATAGTTATGCAACTGTCTTGACCAATACTTTGGCACAACACTTTTCCATATCCTGTATGCATACAGTGGCTATCTAGATGCCTTCCATCTCTACCAGAACATACTATCGAGAGCATACACAGCTCTCAGCATTTCAGCAAAGAGGTTTCATTCTAGACAATCAACAATGGAATGTTTGTCCAACTTATCAATCATATGCATATTAGTAGTATATTGTTCAATGCTATATGAGTGTTTACACTCAGCATGATATATTCTAGAAATACAAATATGCATACAACTATTACAAGCAATATCATTTACTATTTCAGAGATTCAAATAACAACTCAAATACTTATCTTTTATGTTTGTGTGGTTGCCTCCTGCTTGATCTTCTATATGTCTTTTGAACTTCTATTCATTCTGTACCACTGTGCATGCTTAAGTGTGCACTAGTGTCATCCTCATGATCTCATACACAAACATACATTTATTAGTATAATCTCAATATTTATCAAAACATTATAATTCTAAATAATCTTGAATATGTATGGTCATGATCATTCAATACATGGGTATCTAAGATCCTAGCACAAAGTAGGATTCTAACATAGGAAAACATACCTGGATTAGATACATGCTTAGTTATGTCTAACATACCCAAACAATATCTTTAGTCTCTTTAATGATTTAGAGACCTTGTGCTAGTAACCTGCATACCTCATAAGTTAAGCATAGTAGAAATAAATCATACATACCTCATAAGTAGAGCTTCTAAAGACTATGGATAAGTCTTTGTCTTTATGTCATCATGGTCATAGAACTTGATTTGTCTTTCTTGATGTACCTATCTTTTGTTAGCAGACAACATCATCCTCATACAACACCATAGGTGCATTAGTACAATCATATAACTTTGATCAAAGAATGTCTTATATCATTCACATGCATTCATACTTTTACTAGGGTGATAAGACAATTCTAAGATTAATCAAGATTGTACTAACCTCAATAATATGAAGACAAACATATTATAAACTTAATCATGAACATATTTCAACACATACCTGTATCTCCTCAAGTCATACCTGTCAGGGAATTCTTGTAGTCTTCTTATGTAAGGCCTTAGCCTCATCTCCCCCTGAAACTGGATCTGGAGCTCGATTAGGGTTTGTCAGAGAAACCCTAAAAATTCAAACTTTGACTTTCACACTTCTGAATGGATGGAAAGATGTGCTTTGCTGAGCTGATTAAGCTAGCATACTTCAATTTTGAAATCTTCAAAATTTGACCCCTCAATATTGCCTTCGAAACTTCTGGATCTTCTGAACAGGATCCTGAACTAGGGTTTGATGAAGCCCACCCTTCTGCCCAATCAAAAGGTTCGATCCAAAGCTCTAAACTCTTATTTTTCTGAGAAGCTTCCAGCCGTGGTCACAGACTTCAAAAATTCCAACTTTTGCAGAAGCCCTAATTTTCCACCTTTCCGATCAAAATCCCGAACTGGGGTTTGATCAAGCCCGGTCTTCTACCCAACCAAAAAATTTGATCTTGGTCTCTAAATTTCAATTTTGATGAGTAGCATTTAGCCGTGGACTCCGTTTCCAAAAAATTCCAACTTTCTCCAAAACCCTAATTTTCCACAGCAGTGACGATTCAAGAATGAAGGTGCTCAAAATCCAAATATGTTTTGACATAAATATGCACCTGATTGTTTCTGGTGTAACTCTGAAATTACGAATCCAAAGGATCTGAAACTTCTGCCTGTGGTAGCCCGACCTGTCCTCTTTCCAACCCCATAGGTCTAACCTGAATTGGATTCTCTGAGAGAGAGTTATGCCAAGTGTCGCAGCGTGACCTGTTTATGGGATAAAACAGGAAAGCGAACTTGTACGACGTGCCACATGTCACTGGTTCAGTTTCGGCCTCTGAAAAAGTTACCTGAGATAGTACAGTCCGTGCACTACCTGTCACTTTTTACAAAATTTCATTTGGAGCTTCCTAGCCCAAGTTATGGCCTTTTTTCCTAGGTCACCTGATTATGACTGTAGATCTGGAAGAGGCAGAAACCCTAACTTATACTGATCATAACTCACAAAGTATAACAAATCTAAAGGTATCCTTTGGACACAAGGTACATGGGGATGTTATCTACGACCTATAAAGGTTTCAGATCCCGAACCTTCGCCAAAATGAATTTATAGCGAAAGTGCCACGATGACTGGTTTTTGCTATACAAAACCCTAACCTTCAAATTGTCGCAAATGAAGTAAGTGTCGTAAATGCCATACATTGCCTTCCTTCAGGTTAGCTCTGATACCATGTTAAGATTCAATTGCTAAGACAAAAAATATCAGCATTACATTCCATTTCACAATAATAGCATATACAGGATCACTAAAAGAACAACAAGCACAGCATAAATACAAGAGACACAGATTTATCCTGGGAAACCCTCATGAGGAAGAAAACCCAGCAAAGCTTCCTCAATATAGATGACCAGCAAATACAAAGATGTAATACACAACTCCGACTTGTATTTTATATTAACTAGGTCGGCCCCAACTTAACCACTGGGTTAAACACCCCATTACAACTGACTGGGTCGACCCCTCTAGGGTGGTCTAATAACCCTTTAACCCACATAACACATACATGGCCGACCCCCACTAGGAGAGTCTAATAACCCAAGTTACCACATTCCGACGGAGGAATAAACATCTCTGGATATACAATAAGGTCTTCACGGAGGAATGAAACATATCTGGAATAATAAAGTACAAATATAATATTCTTTGAAGTTACAATATTTCAACAAATTACATGGTAGTTAAGTGGTTAACTGATGTGCCGAGTGGTGTTAACTGACCAGTAAACCACTTTCATGCATTCAATTCGAATGACTTCTCTAGGATTCAAATTGTTGGGCTATTATTGCCATTGTTACACATTGTAATTAATCTTCTGAGTTAATGATAATGCATGAACTGCTGCAAACCTTTTACATTAGTGTTTTGACACACAATTTGTCGCATGCATATCTAGTAACTGTTGTTATTGTTTTCTGGATCTGTTGTCCTTGAATTTTACATGGTATAGCACATTGAAATTTGGTTGACCTTTTATCTTTAATTCTTTTAGATGCAGAGACTTGAAGCAATGAGACAATTCAATCCATGAAATTCATACAACCATAACACAATATATTATGATAACAAAAACCCCAGCAATTCTTCTCAGTATAATATAATGGATAGTAGAGAATGATTTCTTTTACAACATAGCAGACTGCTTTCGGAAGATAAGAGATCACCAAACTTATTGGTGAAGATACAAAATCAGTAGAAAAGAGAGATCAATCATAAGTGTGCCCAACACAACACTAACAAGCACAAACAATACTCTACAAAAAGTGATGCAAATTCGATGAAATGGATCAATTTTCCTTCTTGCTAAGCCTGAACCAAAGAAATATTAAAACACATATGCAAAATGTAAGTTTATTATTTATAATATAATTACATTTTTTCAAAATAAATTAAAGAAATAACAACTTCGTATCATAAAAAAGATAATTTAACTTGATATCATAAGAAGGATTATTACTTCACAATATCCTTCTTACAATATTATTATAATTAGATTTTTTCCAAAATAAATTAAAGAATTAATAGATTCATTTCATTAGAAGGTTTATTCCTTCTCAGTTATCCTTGTTACATTAAAAAGAGTTCCAGCTGTGGAAATCATGGTCATTGAAACTGTTGGCAACACATTTGAGTTACATGAGAATGCATGAGGAATGTTTTTCGGAGAAGGCATAATTTTTGGAAGAACCAAATTATTTTTGATGGCAGGGTCTTTGCGCCATGCTATGGTATCAGGAGGGACCAGGACCTAATAAAATTGCAGAACTACAAATGCTACATAACAGGGAATTCTAACGTATCAGATTCTTCTGATGTCCCCGAAGAGAAAGATGCTTGTATATTTTCAAGCTAAATCCATTACACGTATTGCTTTGTTGGGCTTCAAGTTCCTGTTTGCATGCAGAAAACAATGGTTGAAGTATTTTTTTCCACCAATAACAATAGTTGGTCTGTGGCCATTGGCTGAGATACTTTTTTTCACTAATGACAACGGTTGGTCTATGGCCACTAGCTATTCATGGTATTAGATAAAAGCTCCTCTATTTTGGGGAGTTGCTCTGGTGTTGTAGCGATAGAATTTATTTATGGATATTTTTCCATGTTTTCAGTAATTAGCTCTGAAGAGCCAAGCTTCTAGTGCATATTCATTTGAAAAGCCCAGCGGAACTTAAAACGCATTGTTTTTTCTTGGAAAAAAAATACATTAAAAAGTAAACAATTACTTATTACAAATGTTTTAACCTTTTTATTTATTTTATTTTATTTAAAATTATATACCAATAACTATAGATCAATCTTGGTCAAGACTTCACATCAAGGGGATGCCTACCTTTTCAGCTTCACTATAACAAGTCAGCCCTATCCCTGCAGGAATCAACCCTATGACATCAATAGAGATAACACATGTTCTTAACCATTGAGTATGAGGACAAAGAATTAGTGGATTATTTCATATACAACCCTAGGGACCTCTCATCTCCTCCTTAAGACTTCCTGCGAGTGTTCCGATTCGTTGGGGTGACAGGGTCATTCGTCAGGAACTTGACTATTGGTGGACCCCTTTCAGATGCTATACTTGTGGAAAACACTTGCGAAAGGAATGTGGCCATGAAAAGCATTCCCGAGCTACTAACATGGCTAATAATGTTGCAGAACATCTTTCGGACTTAGGGCTAGATGAGGTACAGCAAACTGCAGTTTCTCTGGAACAGTCGACTTTCTCTGGTAAGTTTAAAACCCTTTTCCCTGCTATTTATAACTCTTTCACTAAGGATGAGTTAAATAGGTTGGAAGGGTGGGGAAAGGATTTTATGCCTTCGACTACATTGCCTACCTTAGTGTCACCTCTACCAACTCCGGACCTGGAATTGTTGGGAAATAATACTGTTGGGGAAGTTTCTTTTGATGGACCAGCATTGATGCCCCAGCTATCTGATTCACAACTTCTTCGTGCTGAATCATCCATTTTACATTCTCTGCCACCATCCCCCCAGACTGTTTTTTCTGTTGATGGAGCTGAATGTGGGAGTCGAGGTCTATTTTCGGCACCTATACCGATCTTCTGTGAGGGTATTTTGGTTTCCGAGTCTGAGTTTCTCCCTCTCCCAAATGTGACCATTAGGAAAAAAGATGGGGGAAGACATCGGAAGGAGCTAGCTCGGGCTACATGTGGGGGTTCAATGAGTACACTATTTACGATTGAAGATTCTTTGCAGTCTTGTGATGATATAAACTCTGTGTCCCCTTCAGTTTTTAGGCCACTTAGAACAATGGGGGCCAACCCGAGGTTTACTTAATGATCATTTTGACCTTGAACATTCATGGGGTTGGAGGCGCACCCAAACGCAACGCCTTTCGTCCACTGCTTGTTGTTACTAGACCGGACCTTATTCTTTTACAAGAAACTCTTTGTGATGATACCAAAGCACGCGATTTCATCTTCTCTTTTGTGCCCTCCTGGCATGTGTGCACTGTTGGGGCTATTGGGAGATCGAGTGGGCTTCTCTCTACTTGGAACCCCACTATATTTTTGTTTAAACCCTACAACTTGGGAGGGGGCATCTTACTCTCTGGAAGGAGTAGGGTTATAAATGGCACTTTAAATGTCTTCAACTGTTATGGCCCACAGGTGGAGAAAAAACTCTATTGGGCAGGCCACGCTGAATCTGGATTATTGGGTCTTTCAGACTTGATTTTAGCGGGGGATATGAATCTTACTTTAGGTACTCAGGATTCTTGGGGTATTCGAGCTCAACCCCTGCTAAACTCCCGGTATTGTAACCTCTTTGATACATATGGTCTTACAGTTATCCTGCCTTGTCCTATGGTGCCCACTTGGCGAAATGGGAGAAGGGGTGATGCGGTAGTGGCAAAGCGCTTGGACCATTTTTTGGTTCAAGAGGAACTTCTTGGTACTTTTACGCACTGCACATCCTGGGTGGAGTCTACACATATCTTGGATCATTCACCTATTCTGCTACGGATTGGAAGGGTTGAACTCCCTACAAACTTCCACTTCAAACACTGTCATTTGTGGTCTCTCGATTACTTTTTCATTGGATTGGTTCAGCAATTATGGGGTTCTGTTTTGAGGGACCCTGATACATCGGCTATGACTAGACTCACAGGCTTTCTGCGTCTTCAAAAATCAAAGGTGGCACCATGGATCCGGGAAAAGAAGGCACTTTTGAGTTTGGATCTTAGGGCTATAGAATCGGCTATCACTTCATTGATGGCTCGTCCTTTTGTAGAGATTATTGATCCTTCAATTATGGCTGAGATTTGTGCATTGGAAAAGCAAAAGGCTTCACTTCTTGCTACGGAGGAAGCTATGTGGCGCCTGAAAAGCCGGGCACTTTGGTTAACTAGTGGGGATCAAAACACAAAATACTTCCATGCATTTGCAGATGGTAGGAGAAAAAAGAAGGCTATTTGGGGTATTAAAAATTCTTTGGGAAACTTTATTTCGTATGTGCCTAGGATTGTTGAAGAGGCTATTAGTTATTTCTCGGATATTTATAGAAAACCCTGTACTAATAATTTGACGAAGCAGTTGAAGATTCTCCAGGTTATGCCTCGCATGTTCTCGGAATTGGATTGTGCTGAGATCTATGCCCTGGTAACACTCCAGGAGATTGAGAATATATTGAAGGACATGGAAAAGGATAAGAGTCCAGGGCCGGATGGCTGGACATGTGAATTTTTCATACAATTCTTTGATATTCTGGACCCGGAGTAAGTTCAACTAGTGGAAGAGCTCGGGTTACAGGCAAAGTAACTGGTGATGTGAATGCCACTTTCATTTCATTGATCCCAAAGATTTCAAATCCTATTTCTTTCCGAGATTTTCGACCCATATCACTTTGCAATCTGATATATAAATTGATATCAAAAACAATTGCACAAAGGATAAAGGGGGGCTTATCTGGCGGTATTTATGTTGAACAGTTTGGGTTTTTAAACAAAAGATTGATCTTTGATGCAGAAGATGGATGCTTTGGCCCTGAAGTTAGACCTGATAAAGGCATATGACCTTGTTGATTGGTCTTTTCTAAAATTACTCCTTTTAAATGCAGGCCTAGATTTCTAGATCACACAGTGGATAATGGGTTGCCTTAAGTCTACTAATTTTGCCATTCTCGTCAATGGTTGTTCTACTGCTTTCTTTCAGGCTACTTGGGGACTCACTCCACCAGGGATGTCCATTATCCTCGCTCTTGTTCATTCTTGTCATTGATGGCCTCAGTAGACTTATTCATCAGGCTAGGTAGGAGGGTTTGATCACTGGTATTCGTGTCTCTCCACATCTGATTATTACACACTTGCTATTTGTTGATGATATTCTCATCTTTGGGCTTGGCAAAGAACAGGAATGGTTACACTTCAAATTCATTTTGGACACCTTCTGCACTGCCGCTGGGATGCAGATCAGCTATGCAAAATCATGTCTGTATGCTTTAAATTTGCAGGATGATTTAAGACATACTTTCAACACTATTTTTCCTCTCGTTATCCATGATCTTTGTCAGGGTTTGACATCTCTGGGTTATTTTTTGAAACCAAATGCATATTTGGTTAATGATTGGTTGTAGATTGTACAAAAGGTGGAGAGCACGACTCTTTGCTGGCAAAATAGGAAAGCTATCTTTGGGTGGTAGACTGGTACTTCTAAACTCTGTTTTGGCAAATATGCCAATTTATTGGTTTAGTCTAGCCCATGTTCCCATGTCTATTCTGCATATGATCCAGAAACTATTATTCAACTTTCTTTGGAAGGGCCAATCACTATACCAAGGCTACCATTTAGCGTCATGGGAGATTATTTCCAAACCTAAGATTGATGGAGGCTAGGGTATTCGAAACCTGTATTAATGCATTACACCTGAAGACTGATGGAGGCTAGGGTATTCGAAACCTGTATTAATGCATTACACCTGAAGTCTCTTTGGCGTGGTATGACTGATGGGGGATTGTGGCATTTATTGATTAGGGACAAATATATTAATCCTGATTCGATTATTGGTTGGCTGCACACTGGAAAATTCCTGAAAAGAAACTCTTCGGTCATCTGGGTTGGATTGGTGGCTATGCTTCCCTATCTTCAACGCTGGCTTTACTGGCAGGTGGGCAATGGGTATCATATCCATATAGGTAGGGATAAAATTCTTGGTCATCCAAACTCTTCTTTATCGAGGGATACATGTTTGGCAGTAAGAAGTATGGGGTTACTATTTTTAAACCAGATTAGTAAGAGACAACCTGGCACATTAAGTGAGGGTGATTGGTTGGGTGCCTCGGATTTATGTCTGGGTGGAAATGTTGCTATTGATTGGGATAAATATGTTTATGGTCTGCAGCATGCTAATATCAGTCTCTCAAACGAACTGGATTCCCTCTGTTGGGATTACGGGAATGGGGATGGCAATGTTAGTGGTGCACAAGCTTATATGGTGATGGCATCTGAGGTCGTGATATTGACAAAAGCTTGGTGGAGTTCTTTAATATGGTGATAGGAGATCCCCGGTAAGTTAAAACTCTTTATGTGGCTTGCCTTAAGTTACAAGATCTATATTGGTGATAGATACAGACTGC
The DNA here is from genome assembly GCA_027924585.1 of Larix kaempferi. Lineage (NCBI taxonomy): Eukaryota > Viridiplantae > Streptophyta > Pinopsida > Pinales > Pinaceae > Larix > Larix kaempferi. The sequence continues at coordinate 2,698,540 of BSBM01000275.1, read as the reverse complement.
ACAAGGGATATGGGCCTTATGTGTGTTATCTATGCCTTAGTGCAGAGGAGACCTGCATTCATCTCTTTGCAACATGTTCTTATACTCTCCAACTATGGGAGGTCTCACTGGTATTTGCACAACAAGGTCCGTGGCACGGGAATACTCTATCAGAATGCTTGGAAGACTGGTGTGGTATTTATAAATCGACAATGGCATTTCCTGTCAATTTTATATGGGGCGTCTGGAGACTTCGAAATTCAATCCTCTTTGATCATAAGCCATACTCTTTTATAAATTCGGTGGCTTTCATTAAATGTTTTATGTATGGAATGGCGTGGAAAACTACTACTTTGAAGGATGGACTTCCGAATGCTCCGATGATTGAATCCACTAATCCTGGGGGATTCTTCGATGGGGCAGCTCAAAAGGGACAATGTGGAGTTGGATGCTACATAAAACTGGATAGGGAACAATGGGTGGAATTACATTTTGGCTGTGGAATGGAGAATAATACAAGATCCGAGCTTATTGCGTCATGGGGCATTCTCTTCCTGGCACATTCCCTGGGGATAAAAAGAATAGAATTGTTGGGGGATTCTAGTGTTGTTACTGACTGGGCTTTATCAAAACACGGGTTACAAGTTCCTGCCCTCTCACCATGGAAAACAAAGATTATGACACTTTTAACATGCTTTACATCTACATCATTATGTCATGTGAGCACGGTCTTCAATCAAAAAGGCATACCAGCTCTCAAAGAAGAGTCTTGTGTTGGAAGCAGACAATGCTATTACTCAACAATACAATTGCGATCAGCTTGTGGAGGAGAAGTTGTTTACCATATACTAATTGAAGCTATCCTTTTTGTTTTTAGTTTTTTTGTTTACTATCGTTCTCGAGACAAAGACAGTTGACATTGGAGCTTCATTGAACTGTTATTTGAGAAATCTGCATATGTATTGGCCCATGTGCATGGGTAGTTTAACATTGGTGTAGGATTATCTGTTCAAGTTTCAGTATAGATTAATTACTGTAGCTAGTTTCCTTTTTAGAGAAAGTTCTGGAATACCTACCTTATATGGTATTGGCCAGCAATTGGCAATTGCATGAGGACCCAGTATGAATGTAATGTCTTTATGACAAGTGACAAATGTGTAGTTTCTTTGATTCACGAATGAATAGGAAGAGACTCTTTTTTCTTTTGGAAAAAAAAATCTCCTCTGTAAGACCATTCAATGTAAATTGTCTAAACAATGATGAGGTTCATAGGCCACAACGAACCACTGGCTTTGAGGATTGGACATTTTCAAACCTTAATCACTTCTATGGGTATTCGCACAAGAAGGGCATATCAAATCTCAAAGGAAGATATATTAAATCTAACAGATTTGATTTGGCCTTATTTACCACTATGTTGGGACAAGTAAATAATAATGCACATTTGGGTTCAACATCCAACCCTTCATCTTCCTCCAGCATGTTAACATGTGGTATGTATGTCTGAAGCCTTGTGCATGTGGAGAGCATTGTTTCTAACTTTCTGTTGATCCATTTAGCAAATTTTAAGAGAGGCACTACATTTGAACTCTTAGCTATCAAAAGAGGTGAACAAATACCCAAACTTACAGTTCATAAGTTAGCATAAGGTGAAGATATTGGGTTGAAAAGAAAACTTTCACCCAAGCATGCTATGGAACCTGAGTTTTGGAACACCAAATTGGCTATCTCAGAAAACTTTACTTTCTAGGTAGGGATTGGACGAAGGAGAATATGGGGTTGAAAATTTTGGGGAGGATATAGGGTTGCACTCTCCTCACCCTGAAAAAAATCAAGCATGTCCCTTGATCCATGCTGGTAACCTTTTCCCTTTAGCATCTTGCCCTTGGGTTCGATTACAGTGTCAAAAGAAAATATAGTTATTTATCTTCATCAAGGCATTTGAATGCAGTTAACCTACTTCAAATGAAAGGAAGTTCCGAAACCAAGAACCTCCTCGAAGCACAATCTCTTGGCGAATTCACTTGGACGGAGTGAAATCTACCAGTATTTTTTAACCAAACGGTTCAAAAGTGTTGAAAATGACCGTGAGAGGTTTAGGAAATGTGTTCGAACTTTGGAATGCGCGTGAGAGGTTTAGGAACAGTGTTCGAAATGCTCCTGCGAGAGGTTTAGGAAATGTGTCAACACACAGCTCTCATTATCAAACGCAATATCAAAATCAAAGGTAACACGAACATTTTCGGGAGAATTATGGATTTTATATTTAATGAGAGTTATCAAAGGTTATATTTAATGAGAGTTATCAAAGGTTATATTTAATGGGATTAATGGGAGAAGTGTCAATATTGCTATTTCAAAAAGGTTATATGTAATGGGTTTAATGGGAGAAGTGTCAATATTGCTATTTCAAAAAATCAAGGTATGAGCAGGTTACATAATCAATACATAAAGGCTCAACAAAAAGTACCATGCCACTTTAAATACATCAAAACTTGATTTCAACAGCAAATGTTCTCTTAAAAAGCCATAATTTGTTCTCTTAAAAAACCATAATTTGTTCTCTTAAAAAACCATAATTTGCATATTTTATGCAGAGCTAATGAGCATGACCTTAAGAGATATCATGTTGCATACATATTACTCTTTTCACATTGAGAAGCAACTAATCTACTCTACATATGAGTTAGTTTATATAGAATTAGTTTGAATATAGATGTTACCCCGCTGGTAATTATCACTTGATAATTGGTTTTGGTTTCAGAATGCTTCGTGCTCTTTGTAGTCGCCAGCTGAGGTATGCAACTGTAATTGGTTTAGGGTTTATGTGAATTTACCTGCTGTCTGTCTGAATATAGATAGTGGTCTAGGAACGGATCCATCCTTAGCTGAATTCACAGTAATTAATTAACTCAAGACTGCCGATTACCACATAACTGTTCGATACTAGTGCAGAAATCGTTGTTGGATCTTCCATTGCTTGAATCATTTAAACATCCCACGCTAGCATCATATCTATTAGTGTTGGGCGAATATGGTATTGAATAAGAAGGTATATTTCTTTATGTATATATATATATATGAGATTCTCAAAGAGATTAACATTAATCATGCTCTCAAGAAGGAGGCGAGATTAACATTAATCTAGAAACGTCGAATTAACTACTTGAGAATAGTTGAATTGAAGGATGTGTTATCCTTGTATCAACAATCGGTTAATTGAGACATCAGATGCATTCATTGTCAATCACCTGCTCGCTTGCATGCCTCTCAACAGAAACATGGAGAACACAAGAGACGAGAACGGGAACAGGAACAGGCACGGTGGCAGAGACCACCCAGAACGGTCGCGGTCATGGTGATTGGTGATGAAAACATTAATCTAGAAACGTCGAATTAACTCCTTGAGAATAGTTGAATTGAAGGATGTGTTATCCTTGTATCAACAATCGGTTAATTGAGACATTAGATGCATTCATTGTCAATCACCTGCTCGCTTGCATGCCTCTCAACAGAAACATGGAGAACACAAGAGACGAGAACGGGAACAGGACCAGGCACGGTGGCAGAGACCACCCAGAACGGTCGCGGTCATGGTGATTGGTGATGAATTGGGAGCTGGAGGTGAGAAGAAGCTTTTGCAACAATTCTTTCATGCCCGTATCTCTTCTTCTCAGCTTCAGTAGATTCGCCCTCCTTTTACAGAGTTCCAATGACGTTATATCATGAAAGTTATATGATGAAGGTTTATGTTATAAATTTACTGTAAATTTGAAGCCACGGGAAAAGCCACTGCAGATGTGTGGAATGGAAATAGCTGTGATAACACCTCTTCCCCAATACGACAATTAATTATTTTATATATTAACCCTTCACTTGCTTGCTTTAGGATGAAAAGTTGTAAAATACAACAATTACCATGGCTATTATCTAAAATGGGCGATTGCTCATGGCTGATGACTCTGTAGCACCTACTTCAATGGCGTAGGTTTACATCAGCGCCAGCTTTCCTCTGTACCACCTCCTTGCTTAGAAGCCGACATTATCTAACACATGGCATTAAATAACTACATGAAGCAACCAAATCTGACTCTCAAGTGCAAATGTTATTTCCCACAAACAAAAGGAGAGCTTAGTCTAAGTGATTAAATTATTCAACAAAGAAAATATTATGTTAATGCATCGAATAGTCCAAATGGAATTTGGATGAACAGGTTACATCATATTTACTTATGATACGTTCCAACAGACGATTTTGCTTGTTGTTGGTGATTAAGTAACGCTCCATGCACCATTTGTAGTCTGTAACTGCTTTGAAATTAATAAATAAGCATAAGCCAAATCAATGCTGGAGTTTTCCTAAGTTCTATTTCTCGAATGTATTTTGATTGAAATTGTGTTTGATGTTTTTCATTTCTGGGTTGAAAGATAAAAGACTTGCATTGTAACTAGATTTACCCACAAACATAGGTTGATAAGAAAATATAGAGGATCAGTGGCAACCGCCCACTGCCCACTTTATCTCACGGTCACTTGTTTTTTTTCTCACGGACTTGCCTATCCCTATGGCAAGGAATTAGCTTCCATGGGCAGCTGTTTCTTGTTTATTTACTATTATTTTTGGTGATATTACATTACATTATATGGTATGTCCCCCATACTAGAGGGTGGAGCACCGATACAACTATAATAGAGGACCCTTTATGGGTAGAGCACCGATACAACTGTAATAGTGGACCCTTTATGGGTGACTAGGTAGACCTCAAGAAAATTGATCACTCTCTGCTGTGGAGATAGATCTATGCTACTAAGCTGTAGAGATTATTATTTCTTCCAGCTCTCCTTAGCTCTCCTCAGCTGAGGAACGCGATATTATTCTCTGAGAAATGCAACTGTAATTGATAGTATTCTTACAGCTCTCCTCTCTATTCCAATCTCCTGCAATAGTATTCTCTTCTGGAGCGACCTTTCTGAAGGGTTTAAAGGCAAGTTCTTACACAAAATAAAGAGAAGATCGAGATATATTCTTATAGATGCTTTCCTTTAGTCTTTGCTACCTAGCTATCTTGGAGTAAATGCAGATCGACCAGTAATAATGTTAGTTAGGTAACATCTTTTGACTAGAATAACCGTATAGAAATATACAATGGAACTAAATTCCTAATAAATTTGAAATACTTGGAGAGCAACAAATTGACATTTCTTCCAGCTCTCCTCTTTCCTGAAATCTCTTCCTTAACTTTTCATGTATCTATTTCCAATTCCGTAGTTTTTAGCCACCAATGTATATTAAAATCTGGTAATAAGATGAGTGTGTATACAACTAACATTATCCAACAGTTTAGAAAATACGACTCCAGAACTTAAATACCCAGACAAAAACACAATAGTACAAGAGCCAGTCTCCCCATTAAATGATAACATATACATGGATTTGAAGGCTCAGATCTTCCTATCAAAAGTTGATCAGCAAAGTGGGAAACCCACATTATTATGCTTGTCTTTGAATTTTCCATCACCGCCCAAACATCCATAACCTACCTACACACAGGGTATATAAACCTACACCTACCTTTTAGATAAAATACAATGAAGACAATAAACACATACAATTATTTGATTACACATTCGAGTCTCAAATCATCAAGTCAAGGTAATCAACAAAGTAGGTTTCGAACCTGACATTTGGACACCACAAGAATACAACTAAATACAAGCATATATTTAACAAAAATTAACAAAACACATCCCAACATATTAAGACCCACACTAATGATTTGGGTACACGTTCGAGTCTGAAACCATCCTAGTCAAGGCAATCAACAATGTACGCATTCCTAATTGATATGTATGCATTCCTAATTGATATGTAGGCATTCCTAATTGATATATAGTTGTAGTTCTCATCATCATCCCATACCCCAAAACCAAGTAAACAGCAAATACATAGACATAACGATATATAAATAATTATGACCGCTATTAATTAGACAGGTTTTTCAATGTCATTTACAATCAATGGCCTCAAATCGTCCTAGTCTAAGGCAATCAACAGTGTAGGCATTCCTACTCAGAGATGTCCTTTTTTTCTCATCATCGGCCAAATCATCACAAGCAAGTAAACAACAACAATATAGATTTAACCATATATTATGATTGAAAACAAGGCTGTAATTATAAATGATTAATATAAAACAAAGAAAACATAGGCTTGCCAATATATAATGACTGATGACAATGCTATACTTATAAATGATAAGTGTATATTGTAAAAGCAGTAAAAGCAAATATCAGAGGTATAAATAAAAAAAGTGATGACACAGGGTAACTGTTTTCGTTCCTTTTATTCCCATTCCACAAAGTCTGTACAACAATCTGAGGCCAGTAATATAAACCTCTCCATTAGTAGGAAACAAGGCTCTCTAGCTGAGTTAGGGTTTTGGATTCATGAGAAATTACTTTTTAGCAACTTGTTAAGCTGAGACCGGCAAGCATTATACTAAGAACTTTGTATAGGTTGAAAGGACATATACCAGATTTAAGCTATATATTTTGGATAGACAGTTAAGGACTGCATGTCGCCTATTCAAACCAGGATATATTGTGGACATTTGAAACTTGCATCTATAGCCAGGACAATTGCATCAAAACCCTGACACCAATTTGTCCCAATTACGAGCTCAGTCAGTTGGTGGCACTCCACTTTGGAGTAAACACCAAAAAGAAGAGACTTGGAAGTGTTATGCAGAGCTTTGTATAGGTTGGGAGGGCATATTGCGGAATTAAGCCATTTATTTCGAAAAGACAGCTGAAGCCTTCGTGATGTATCTAAAGCCAGGATATATTATATGTACACGTGAAGCTTGCATCTAAAGCCATTCAGTGATGCTCAACTTTACAGATAGTATCATCATTGGTATGGTACCATCATTGAAACAAGAAAAGTAACAGTAAGTTTAAATTTTCCAGAACTTTGGTGGGCAGACGACTGGAAAGGGATTATCTAAAAATTGCAGCCTTCAGACATAAACCCTGACAACAATTATATAGCTATAACTTGCTACAGTGTCCGCCCCTTGCAGCATACTTGCTTTGAAGGGCAGTCCACTGGAAGGGGACTGTTTAGAACCAGAGCTACGGCCAACTGAGCAGTACTAACTTGAAATACCTACCCTTTAAAAGTATACTAAGTTGACAGTCAACCGAAGGAAGAATGGTCCTCTACATAATTCCAACAGTTTCGAATTTCAGCCTCATCTATTATTGGGGCATTTCTTTGGTGAAATTCTAACTAGATGCGACATTTGCCTCTCCAATTACAATTCCTCATTAGATTGAGGGTAGGAGCTCCAGGGCCTAAGATGAGAGAGATCTGTGTGGCACATGTGCCCATGGCATTCTCAACACGAATGAGAAATCCAATATTGCATATAAATCTCTAATTCCTTTCATAGTTTTTCATTGCACTGAAAAAACCGTATATCCAATATTTCAAAGGCTGAAATCAGAATATATACCACTGTCTATTCAACCGATGAGTCTCAAGAAGTCTTCATGTTAACAAACATTTAGTTTGACACATGTTCCTATTAATTACAGTCTTCCTGAGTTAATTAAATCCCCTGATTTTGCATTTCCATCATATCAGTAGCTTTACATTTCCATATTCAAAAAGTAATACAACTCTAAAGAAATTGATATAGTGAAAATAACAGTTTCCTGCTGCAGTCCCCGTCAGTGAACTCTCATTCGGAAAGTCCCTTCGAGAAGCCCCGTATCGTGTGTGCTTGTATAAAACTAATGAAATTGAATTAAGAAAAGAACCGACTTCCAATTTTGCAAATACCAATGTAAAACACACTGCTATAAACTACCATAGAAGCAACTAAAACTCTTGCATACACCCTTAACAACCAACTTGATTTTTTCAGTCCCGATGTCTAGTAGATCTAGGGTTAATATCAATATATGCTACGTCTAAAACCATCAAAGGAGCCACAGACCGTCCTAGTCAAAATGATCAGAAGAATAAGAAGTCCTGCTAAGATATATGCATGTTATCGGTGTTGCATCACTGCCTAACAACACATAACCATTCAAATGTAATAAACGAGAACTCTAAAGTTTAAAGGCCTCAGATCGTCCTAGTCAGGATGATCAGCAAAGCAGGAAACCCTACTCAGACATATGCTTGTCATTGCTTTTGCATCACTGGCCAACTAACCATAGCCATTCATATGTACAGAAGTACTAAAACAAAAATTGTAAAGGCCTCAGATCGTCCTAGTCAGGATGATCAGCAAAGCAGGAAACCCTACTCAGACATATGCTTGTCATTGCTTTTGCATCACTGGCCAACTAACCATAGCCATTCATATGTACACAAGTACTAAAACAAAAATTGTAAAGGCCTCAGATCGTCCTAGTCAGGATGATCAGCAAAGCAGAAAATACTGCTCAGACATATGCTTGTCATTAGTTTTGCATCACTGGCCACCTAACCAGATATGGGTCAGAATACATCAGTCAACAACGATATTCAGATAGGGATAACTGTATTCAATTCTCTTCATCCCCATGCTCTGTAAAACACGTTTTGAGACAGAATCAAAACGAAACACGTACAACTGTAGAGTTCAGAGCTGTTCAGCTCGAATGGGGTTTCACATTCATGTGCAAAAACGTAAAGACATCATGTGCTACAGCCTTACAAACAAACCAGAAACCCCAAAACGACCTAAAAATAAAGATTTAAAAAAAGAAAGAAAGAGAGATCAAAACGACGAACCTGTTTGCTGCGAAGATTGAGTCAGATATAACCTCTCAACAATGTTATTCAGACAGGGATAACTGTTATATGGTTTTTCTTCATCCTCGTAATAAATTTAAACAGAAAATAAAAATAATTCGAAACGATATGACATGCAATATAGCACCAAAAGCAGACACCTGCAAGAATTATGATCGGGGCTTTGTAAAAGTTGTGAGGCGGATACCAGTTATAAGCTAATGGATGCTTGAAGAAGCCTCGGTCTAAAACCCTAACCCTTGCGTCTAAAACCCTAACCGACCCTTGTTTAAAACCCTAACGCCGTTTTCGAAATACTTGCTGGAATAGGACTTTAAAAGCATGCTCGCTTTGGAGGACGGTCCCATGGAAGGGAGTTACTTATGGTCCTTCACATCCTAGCTATGGAGTTTAGACCCTATTAATGTGGAACAAATCCTAATATTGAACTCGTGACCAAATTATCAAATCAAAGCATGAGTCGCGAAGGAGTATAACCAATTCCAGTAAAGAATAGAGATGTCATAGTAGTTTGCAACATTTTCGGAGCTTTTTTGCATTGCAAAATGGATCCAGTGTCCTTGATTACCTTGGGGCCCTGATTATGCAATTCCAATGACCCAAAATTGCTATTTAACAATTTCAACCATATTTTGGCCGAAAAAATCACCAGATTTTGGATGCAAATCATCTAGAGTTTAGCTTACTCCGTTAAAGATGGCTCACAAGTTTCACAATTATTATGTGTATACTATATTATTCACAACACACGCATAATTAAAAGAAGAGGAGGAGGAGCATTAAGGCGTAACAAAAACTTAACATAGAGATATGTAATTGGTTTGCAACGTTAGTATTCTATCACATTAACCCAAGGACTTGCTCCGAAAAGCCAATGCTCAAACTCATAAAGTTTCTAGCAATGTTAGGAGATGAAGCTTTTACTAATGTTAGTAGATGATACTATCACATCAACCCAAGAAACAACTCTCAAATTGAGAAAGCATTTAGTGCCTCACAATGTTTATAATAGGAGGAAGAGTTTTAAAGTGAAAAAAATCCCAACACGAGGATATGTCACTGTAGATATACCTTCGAACATCGCCAAGATGACCCACAAGGCATGACACAAAAACTACTAGCAATGCTAGTATCAGAGTAAGGGAGGTTATCACACCAACCTTGGGACTGGCATCCCAAAGTCAACTTCCAAACTCATAGAATTGTTGGGGGAGGTGATGCATTATAAACCATCTCAATCTCCTGTGAAATTATTCACAACACGTGCACCCAATGGTGGTGTTAACACGACACACAATTGAGAAGGGGAGTATTAATGTGGAATGAAATTTCAACATACAAATATTTCGTTATTATAAGATAGTTTGCATCATTACATAGATAACAATTGCAAGTACAAAACAACCCGCAACACATGATATCTAGATCAACATCAATATTGATACCAAAGTGAGGAAGAACGTTATCAGTTAGGATTATGTTGACACAATATTAAAGCTCTTATTATTATAAACATGACACTCGCAACAGGTGAGTGTTATACTTATATTTGGTACTTTTGACCAAATTCAATTGAGACAAGTCAAATTGCATGATTATACGGAATTTTACTCTAGTTTGCAACTAGCCCATGGTTTTTCCTAGGAGCAATTGCAAGGCTCATATATGTCTTTAAGGAAAGTCATAGCCAACTGCACTTCTTCAGTAGTAAACCCACAATCACCTTGTAAATCCTTGAAAGAGGAAAGAAAGCCTTGGAAGAAGAAAATATTCAAGTGAATTATGTGCATGCCTCACACATGTGCATGGCATGTGTTTCGCCTTATTTTGAGCTTATCACCTCGCTTATAAATAGAAGATCCAGGGTTGAGAGAAACACACCGAGAAATTGAGAGCAAGCATTTGAACTCTAGAGATTCCTCTAAAGTTCATACTTAACCCTAGTTTCCTTCATTGATTGAGAGCTAGCCTTTGGTTCTCACAGTAGTGATTTGTTCTTGTGTGGAGTAATCAACCCCCCTTTGGTTGATTTGTTCTCACAATAATCAGTCCTCCTTTGGCTTCTCCACCATACAAGAATAGGATCGACCTCGGCATATCATGATCAATACTTATGGCTAAGGATGAGAGGACCCAAACTCTAGTGAAAGTAGAATGAAAAAGGTTTTGTTTGTTTGAAGTGTGTGTAGGTATATTGGAAGAACATCAAGGTTGGGATCAGATCAAGCAGAGCGCATGCAAAAAGTGTAAACAACCATCAATAACGAGCTTCTTATCTCTTACTTTCATATTTCATTTTAATATATATGCATGCAAATTTGGGGAAAGTTAGATAGGAATCTATTCTTCCATCTATTGGTGAACTTAACCCACTCATTGAGGAATAAGCTTCCTTAATAGGTAGGAAAATCTCGTAACAATGAGCCAAAGGATTATAGCAATTTATGAGTTGTTGAATACCTAACTTATACTTAAATTATCAACCAGGTTACATAAGATTATGAAATGTTGTGCATTGTTTATGATGCAATCCTCGAGGCTTTAACCGTTATTGAATTAATTTTCTATTGTTAATTCTAAGTACTATAAAACTAAATGTTGTTAAATGCAACTACTTTTTTTTTCATATGAAAATATAGCTTACTATTAATAACTCGAAATAGTAAATGAAACCATTACATCAAGACCACAGCAAACATGTATGAGTGTGAAGCATATCACACCATCATCCACAAGCAGCAACATCATCCACATAATCAATATAAGACCCATCCATACCTAATGGATGTCTACAACATCAAAATACTATCTGTCTCATAATCCTAAAAAACATCATAGGGGTCCAATAAAACCATCTCCAAGAGAAATAGTAGCGGAGAGACATAACCAACAATCTTTAAAGACATAATACAATAATAAAGTCCAAAACAGCCAGAGGCCTGGACGCATAAGTCAAATATATCCGAAAGACAATAAGCAAATATAGAGCCGAACTATCACACCGGAACAAAATATCCAACAAGTCGTTGGATGAAGTACCTAAGAACCTGCAAGATATCAAGCCGCATAGATCATATGAGCAAATATATATAACCAATATGCCATCAAACAGAAAAGTAGATCATCACCAAAAACAAATCACCAAAACAGATTAACCGATCCCTGGGAGAAAAGGAAGTCCTCATGCCATTCCTCCCAAATAATAATACCAGTCGCTAAAACCAAAGCCCGTTTTGATAGCAGATCTGCCTCCGGATTGACCTCACAATAAACATGAGCAAAGTGAATATGCTGAAAACCATCTATGAAGTTCCTGACAGCAGCCAACCAATGTGTCAAGAGCATCACATTGAGAGGAGCCGAACCCAGTGCCCAAGATATGATAGCAGATGAGTCACCCATAACAACGAGTGACGAGGCCCTAGTTAAATGCAACTACTATAACTAGCCTACCACTACCCTTGCATGTGTTCAATTATTTTGCAACGTGAGTCATCATAACAATGTTGCAGAAAATATAAAAAAATTCTAAGATAAACATGTTGAATGCAACATAAGATGAAATAATATTATATAATGTGCTCACGTCTCAACGCTCCTCCCACCAACCATATCGTCATGGAATGTTAACGAAAAAATCTTTAACATATCAATTAAGAGTTTAAGTATTAAAATGAAACACGACATGATTCATCAACTATCCATGGAACATTAAACACTTAAATAAGGAATTGTAAAAACAGTGCTACATAATAGAAATGCAAATACAAATTATACATAAAGAAGTGTGTTCACCAACAAACCCTCTTCGAGTGGCCTTTAACTTTGAAGAAAATTGATGAACCCATGTAGTAGGCTTTAACTCAACTCAAAAAACAATAGTTTTATTTCAAAAATGAAATTGTATTCATATTACAGCTTCTAATCTACAATTTTTAGTGTTAACCCTAATTATGAAAGATCCAAAATCTACCCTAAATAAGTTATAGATGAGAGTATATAATGTACAGTTCTTGGATCCCTCGAGGATACTAGCGAGTTCCAAGACTCGATGCAACTATCCTTCTTTATTTATTAAATCGAATGATTATTGTAGAGGATTTATGGGTCCATATTCCTTCTTGCTTAGTTGAATCAGTGGGTTATTGTAGATTGCAAGTCCATGTTCCTTCTTGTTCAACATAATCGGTGGGTTGTTGTAAGCTACAGGTCCATATTCATTATTGTTCAACTGAATTGAATTTTTTTTGTAGATCGCAAGTCCATATTCCTTCGTGTTCATTTGAATTGATGGGTTGTTGTATATTTACATGTTCATCTTCTTCCTTGATCAAGTTGTAGAACTATTGAAAGAACATATTCATATGGCCATTGTCATCCTTGATCGGGTCGAGGTAATGGGTTAAACTTGCATGCCCTAATATTTGTTTAATAGTTGTCACCTATCATATCAGCTTTAACTAGTTTTATAAGTATACAATAGGCTACAACATCAAAATGAATATGCTACATGTTCACCCCTTTTAGTTTAGAACTTTAAATTTTTGCATAAGTGTTGGTGAAAGACAATATGTGCTAATGAAATAAGTAAATGATCATTCTGCAACAAATATACACTCCATATCAAGTGTCAATTGGATCTATCCCGAGTGGTTATAGGATGGAGTGTTATCTGCCCCACCTAGGTTATATTCTCATAAGTGACATGATGAGTTCAAATGGGTATATTGTTGTATTGGCTTCGAGCCTTCTTGTTGACTTGGCCTTGTGCCCTGAAGAATCTAGGGCAATATCCTCAAAACAAGGGGGAAGTACCTAGGAGGTTTGCCCCAAGATAATTACCTTGGAAAAGAATGCACTCCGTAGCAAGTAAACATTCATCCGTAACTCATTAGTAGACCTATTGATAACACACATTCATTAGCATACATGAAACCTTAGAAACTTTCAACACAAAAAAACCCATAAAATGTTGGCGAAGTAATTAATCAAAAAACTATTAATAGCTACAAAAATGATCAATTCAATAGATATAGAACTTAATGGTGGCAGTGTTCAAGGAATTTGGGGAGTGGGTGGTCATATAGGATAAGCATAATATGCCAATGATGGGGTTTATCACACTTCCGAACTAAAGGGTTGCACACCCCTTGTGCAATAAAAAGAAAGAATGGAAATGGTGGGACTATTAGTTGGATTTATTTGACTAACCCTATTGGTATGGAATGACGCCTTTATCAGCTCTTGTAGAAATTAAGGATAGATCTTCAGTTGTGGCTACATCTTGTAGATTAACCTATATCTCTGTATTTAATTGTCATATAAACTGACTATGGTTCCTCATTATCTTTGCTTCTTCCTCTACTTTTTTTCCTCTCTCTCTAGCATGAATTTTGCCTATGTTTCTTTATGTTCTTCTACATCTTAATTAAGTACGAAAAACATTGTTGGGTACTATAACTTCCTTCAATAGTGAGAGGTATTAGTTGCCCTTGTTGTCCTATATCCATTTTAGCAACTCTTTGTGATATCAAGCATTCATCTTTAAATTCATACGAAACAAAGTGACTCGTGGCCCCTTTTGGGTGATAACCCAAAATTTGGATGATTTCTCTCCACCTTGTCCTTTCAATAAAAACAACAGGCTCTCCATACCCTCCATAGTAGGGAATATGATGCAATAACAATGGATGCCTAAATCTCAACCCTATCTAGTTGAATGTGATGCAATGGAATCCTTCAATATATAACTCATCCCTGGAGATAGTTGTAGAATTTGAGCATGTAGATCTAGATACTAAGCAATATAGCAATATTGTTAAAGAGATCAACAATCTAACAAATTCGTGAAATAAATGTGCTAAACATTAATCATTACACAAAAGAGAGAAGTTGATAACTAGAGAGAATGTTGTATTACATTAAGTTTCAATGAATGAAGTAGAAAGTATAAATAGTCAAGGCAATTTGAATAGGTCATGGAGGCAATTCGAATTGCTCATGCAATGCATGAGATGCCAGTTAGTCTTAACTAGAGCCATAGACCCTTGGTTATCCATGCACACTCTCCAATATGAGTTTAACTATCTCATGACTTCTTAAACACTAGTTCCAACCGAAAGAAGGTACATGCAACTGAGTGAATGCACATGCATGAGGAGAAAATCCCTAAAAACACTCAAGGAAGGTGCTATTGTCTCATACTAGCTAAAAAAGAGGTGCATGGAGTCCATGAACAATGGAGTAAAATCCCCTGATTCACTCCACAACTCTAACTTGCAATGTGAGACCCTAAAATCAAGGAAAACAATCCATAATCGAAGGAATTCAACCTCGTATGCTAAAATAGACTTCAGGCATTCAAAAAAAGGCAGACAAGGATGCTTTAGGACCCTAGAGCTTAGTAGGAAGCTCCAAGTTGACTAAGAGGGCCAAATTGAATGGTATTTGGCCCAGTAGACTCATGAGATCATAATCTAAGTCACTAGGTAGGAGACTGAAGCTAAGGAGAGGGCTATTCTACTCTAGCAACAATTGTCTTAACTCGTAACAAGGATTGGGGCTCTCTTCTTTACAACCTCTCAAGAAATTGCATCCATCTAGTTTCAACACTACAACTTATCAATTGCCTCCTCTATAACATAATGAATGCTACGTGATTTTTTACTCTACATATATGATTCATCCAAACTTCAATTGGTATGATACCTTCACCCATGATCCATAGCCTAACCTCTATCTCATTAGCTTTGTACTTTTTCATTTTCTCAAATTTGGTATGCTCATTTTGTAGCCAAGAGATGAAGGCCCTTGATTGTACATCTCCAACATAGGGATTTAGAGACCATCTCAACACTAGGGGGAATTTTTAGTTGTGTAAATAAAGTCCACACATTAAGTTTTGTTGTTATGGGGTGTTGCTGAATAAACCTCACAAAATTTCCAAGGATTCTAAATATTCACAACTTGATGGGAAGCACATCTCTCAATCGTGAGCTTATACCACTGCTCCTTAAGATACAAAACATATAGTACCTTTTTCCAGGAGTCTACAAGCTAGCATTTCATCAACATACTCTATAATTTGGTCACATATAGCTATCAACATTATTACTTCATCAACCTTTTCCTCGATTTCTTCTAGTCAATTTTAGTTATTTCAGTTTTAGTGCTCTCGGATATTAATGGCTAAGCTATGAGGATATTCAATAAAAGCAAGAACAAATTTCTCAATTAATGAATTCACTACTTGTTGGTGTTCTTGAATAGAGATGATGCCCTCTCCTCGTGCTTTAGTAATTGCTTTCCACTTCACAACTTCAGCAGCTTGGACAACATACAACTACTTCATCAATTATTTAGCCTCAATGATCAGTGCAAGTCATGGAATAATATTTTTCAACCACTTAGATCCTAACTTCTCATCCACACAGGATGTACCCATTCAACAATATGGATTTGCATGTCTTCCTTCTCCTCATTAATGGGGACCCTGCATTTTGGTGGGGTAAGAAACTCATGCCACCAAGGAGAATCCTTAATGTCTATGGGTTCTACAGCCTACTAAATAACCTTCTCCAAAAAATTTAGGAATTTTCCATTTTGGCTACTCAATAGACTAGAAAACCCTTCACTTGCTTCTTCTTCATTGTGTGTTGTTTTGGGGTTTTGCTACTTTTGTAGTAGTGGGAGTTGGTTGTGCAATAACAACCATAAAATCTAGAGCAACAAGTGTAGGCTCTGTAGCCTCCTTGTGAATATTTCCCTATGGTTTGTGCACTCGAGCTTTTGTCGATCCAAATCCCAAGGGGGATTATAGTCTAAGTTCGGATGTGAAAGTTACAAAGTTGCATTTTTATTAAATATAAAAAAGAACATGACCTACATGTAGTTTACATAGTCAATCTTAATCAAAGCTGACTTTGTCAAGAAGACACCTTGTAAAAAGGCAGTAGGGAGAGAGTTGAGCTTGGAAAGAAGAGGTCCTAAAATTGGCCTAGTTGTATGTAATGGTTAATCTTAATAGAATCCTCCTTCTCCAACTCTCTTTCTCTCTCACACATATTTATGTTCCTTTTAGTAATTTCATGGCAGATTTGCATGTTTTCTCGCCTTATCTCTCAGCATTCAAGCCTTTCAGATCTTAGCCCTCAAGATTTGGATCATTGGTATCAAAGCGGATAAACAATCCATGGGAATGAGGTTTGAAGCATATTTAGGGTTCAAAGATTTTCAACAATATCCAACCTCCTTTTGGCACTCTTAGAGTCCATTTGTTGGGCCATACATTGGAAGTACCATAATTGGTCCATAAGCACTAAATATTTTTTCTAGCCTTCGACCTCTACTCACCATTGCAAGAGCATCATACATGGATTTCACTACGTCCATTGGTATGCAACATTTTCAAAAAAATTGAAGGGTTTTATGCTACCTATTTAGATTCCATGACCTCTATAACAACCGATGTTGCCCTACAAACCCTTGCACCCTTTGTGGCCCTCTACACTCAATGCTCTCGCATCTAACATTATTGCATCTTCGTATGGCCATAGCATGACTTGAAAATAATTCATTTAGCATATTGAAGCTTAGGTGACCTCGTTCCAATGCTTTCTCAACCTACCCACAACTGTATGGCCATCGTAATGGCACAATAATGAATAGAATGAAGGATGGCCCTCTTATGCAAACTTTAAATGGATTTTGAGACATCTACACTTAATTTCATTGGGTGTACCATAACTCATTAAAATTATTTTTTCTCATCTCATATGGGTTTTTCATGGAATTTAATTGGGTGTACCATAGCTCATTTATAATTCATTTTTCTCATCTCAATTGGGTTTTTCATATAATTTAATTTCACTTCCTAGTTTGGGAGGTGTTGCAAATTGAAGTTTTGCATGTATTTGACACAACAAGGTCATGTGTACCTTGAGTTTTAGCAAGAGTTTTCTCACTCCCTAGACTACTACAAAACAAGTTTCATATACCAATGGAAATATTTTTTCGATAGCTCAAATGGGTCTTCGACATAATTGGATTTCATCACTTGTAGCAAAATTTATAAACAAATTTGTAGCAATACATCAACTACCCCAAAATAAACTAATTTTCCATATCAATTTTAAATTTTTGGATTTATTAAATCTTATTGTAATTTCTTTTTTTACCCATGTAATTTATTAAGCATGTAAAGTTACCCAAACATTCTAATTTTGGATGAAGATAACTCTTGCCATTTTCAAATCAGTTTATGGGTCATCCACAAACCCAAGGTTATAGGTAAACCACACAAAACCTTTATTTTCATTAGTAATTCACAAATTATAAGCATGCTGGTATGATACATAACAAGATCTTCTTTTTGGCCTGGTGAAGTGATGGGGACCATCATTTTTGCAAGGGGGGATTGATCTAAATCTTAAGGAGATTTATAGCCTAAGTTTAGTTGTAAAATTCATAAATCCATACTTTTATTAAATATAAAAGAGAACATGATGGACATTTAGTTTGCAAAGTCAATCTTATTCAAAGTTGATTCCATCAAGAATGTCGCAATAGGGAGAGAGAGTAAAGGTTGGGAAGAAGAGGCCCTAAAATTGGCCTCATCACATGTAATGGTTCAACTCAATAGAATTCTCTCTCTCTCTCTCTCTCTCTCTCTTCTATGGTGTATTTCATTCATGTGTTTTTATCAATGTCCCTTTCAATAATTTCATGCAAATTTGCATGTTTTCTCTCCTCTTCTCTTAGCATTCAAGCCTTATAGATCCTAGTCGTCAAGATCTGGATCATTTTCAATTCCTCCCATTTGGGTGTCGATGAACTAGTCCCAAATCAAATAGAGTTACTTCCTTCATATATCATCCATAATTAAGAGTTGCATTAAGCCAAGGCACTGTGTTGATCCAACTAAACATTGCCACAAATATGTGAGGCAAATTCCATAGCAATTACATCATTGTAGTGCCCCTAAAGTCAATTGCAGAACATCATACATCTTGCTCACTCAAAGATAAGCAACATTGTAGGATTGCGATGGTTAATATCTGTGTCTACAAGGTCACGCTTATTAAATCCCCCACCCATTTATGCTATCAAATTTAATTTGTTCTTTGGCTACAATTCAACATTGTTGCAACAACTTTCCTTTGTCTCTCTACTTCAAACTTACACCGTAAACTCTTCAACACTAAATTCAAATGACAAGAGTGACTCCGTAGTACTATGATGTGGAATTTTAAATCTACTATCACCATATACATGTGCAAAATCTCACTCGAAGTCACTACAAAAATTGGGAAGCTAGTGAATATTTAGTTTCCATAATTACTCATAGTAGTTGAATTAATTTCCATGTCAAGTTTGACTATGTAGCATTAAATCTTTATCAACCCATGGGCCACCATATCTCATTCAATTAACAACCATCATGTTAGCTTCTTTAGTGGTCATTTGTCAATGGCTGAGGAAAGAGGTGTAATAATGTATCCATTACACAATATTAAATTATGAAGCAAGCAAACATTATTTGATAACATTTTTCAGAAAATTTGGAAAATTATACCTAAGTTACTTGTAGTTGTTGAAGTCAGTGAAAGAAATAGATTAACTCCACAACAACCATATGAATCATAGGATGGTTTTATAATGTTTTTTTTCTTTCTTTCTTGCTGGGGGATTTCCTACCCACTATTGAAATCTTCTCGATTCTCGGTGTTCTTAGTGAAGATCTACTCTCTTTATGTGGACTGTTTACTATAGTATCTCATCATGCTTTTTCAGTTCTTGTGGGAATTGTGCTCAAAAACCTCTTTGTCACATTACATTATGTTTTTGGCTCTTGAATTTGTTGGGTTTCCTGTAGCTTTTTGGAAGGTATAATGGAAAGCGTTATGTCCTCTTTTTCTGTCTTTATGTATGAAAGGACACACAACTAGATTGTCTGGGATCATATTTTCTAGATCAGTCCCATTCCAGACATGTGTATTGCTCTTGAAGCAATGAAGGAGTGTAAATTGTCTTTGATTCAAATCTTTTGAATACCAAGCAATATAATATTTTTTTCACGTTGACAAAAAAAGAAGTTAGTGAAAGAAATATATCAACTCCATAACAACCATATGAATCATAGGATGGTTTTATAATAGTAACAATCAGTGTATCAATATTTTGCAATAACATATGATATAGGAATACTTTAGAGCAACAATATAGAAATTTGGATAGATTTAGAAAAAAACTAAAAGTGTTGTGGAAAGCTAAACAATAATTGGAAGGGAAGGAAAGGATACTTATGTTGTTAAAATACATTTTTCCTTCTTCTTTTTTTCTACAGTGGATAACTCGTCAACGAGCTAGTTTCCAAGTTATTGATTGTTTTTGTGGTGCCCTTGAAGGGGTTTTCATTTCAAGAAACTTTATTTTTTTATAAAGGATAAGTCACCAACAATCTAGTTTTTAACAATTTCTTTGTCTTATGAGCTCAAATAGGGTTTTCATCATAAGCATTATTAATTTTCTATTTTTCATTTATTTTACAAGATGGTGGCAATGAATGCGTTATTCTTTGTTGAGGGTATGTATGCCCTCCATCACACTTAAACGTTGTGCTTGGATTTGTAAACTAGGCATGAATTCATACTTGATCAAAGGCTTCTTGTAAAGCTTCAACCAATGGCCATTGACAAGAAGTGGAGTCTTGTCTTCACAATGGTACACATGAACATAACCATTGTTGAAGAGTGTATCAACACCACATGGACTGAGGCATATGGTTTGGAGTTTTCCTTTGAAATTCTTGAATCTTGAGGCATAAAGCAGTGCCCAATCACCTTCATGGAACTGTTTGGAGTTGATGAAGCGATCATGCCAACTAATTTGTTGGCATTGAATTGTTTTTGTATGAAAAGTGCTTTTCTCAAACCTCATCCAAAGCATTGGGTTGGAGATCCTTCTCTTGATGTGTTGGAAAGAGGTCAAACCCGTTCAGAGAGTTTTGATTTCAAAATCTATGGGTAACAAAACAGGACATCCATATGTTGAGTAAAGCCAATGATGGTTTTCCAAGTTGTGGTGTAGGCCCAAACTACTTCAACAAGTCTATTGGCCCAATCCTTTTAGTGAATTTGGATTGTTATATTTAGTTTGCTCAAGCTCTGTATTGGTGACCTCAACTTCTCCATTTTCCTGTGGATCATAGGGAGTAGTCCTCCTATTGTGAATCTTATGTTGATGAGCCAAAATTTGGATTAGTTGTGAAGTGAATTGGGGACCTTGATGTGGAACACCAAATCTAGTGAAGATATTCCCATATAAAAACTCAACTACCTTGTTGTCTTTTTCATTTGACAATGCCTTTGACTCTACCTATTTTGCAAGACAATGAATGCAAACCAAATAAATTGTTGTTGATTGAGAGGGGGGAAATTGATCCAACAAATACCAAGCCTTGTTTGTCAAATGGTTCCAAATAAATTTGGGGTTGTAGAGGCATCTCATCAACTTGAATAAGCCTACCCAATTAACGTGATTCATCACATTTGCTAACATACTCCTTAACATCTTTATAAAGGATTGGCCAATAATAACCATCATGTAGAATTCGAAGAATATTCCTTTTGGCAACAAAATTACCTCCATTTGGTTCATCTTGGTAGGCATGAAGCACATCATAATCTTCATCCTCATGGATGAAACGATGGAGTACATGATTAGGTCCTGTATTAAACAAATATTTTATGATGATTCCACAACATTATTCATGAGAGATGTGCTGAGGAGATTTTCCAACAACAAGATAGTTTGCAATGTCACCAAACCAAGGGGTTTGCAAGAAAACAACAAACAAATGCTCATTGGGACAAGTTTCATCCACAAGGCCTTCTTCTTGGTTATTCTATAACTTAAACAAAAAATTTGCAACCACATTTTCTCAACCAAGCTTGACAACTATAGCCAAATAAAATAAAAAGAAACCACCTAAAAACCAGACCACTAACAACATGTTTATTCATAATATATCTAATAGAATAATGATTTATGTGATCAAGGAAAATATATCCCATGATGTAGTGTCGATCGTTGATAGCATATGTTATTGTAAGAAATTCCTTCTCATTAATGGTAGGTATAGTTTAAGTAAGCTCCAAACATATTTTTAACGTTGAGGGTTAGCTCAAGCGGTCTTGAGCTAGATGTGAGATCTATCCCCCCAAGATTGGGGAGGTTGTAGGTTCTACTTTCTTGATCTCCTTAGGGTTAGGCTATGTAATGAGTGCCGATGGTTTATCCCAAAGTACTCAAAGGTTTTTTCACGTGGTTGTTCCTTCGAAAAAAACCATAGAAATATTTTTGCTGATGTAATAAATCACATATTTTTCAAGAACCTATTGTTGTCCTAAAACAACATTGTTGATGCCTAAGATGGAATATAGACAATATTATTTTTACATGAAAATTTTAGAAGGAAAGAATATTGATAAGGTTTAATTGATGGCGAATACAACATGATATTGACACCTTTGCCTTCACCTAAGGAGGGTGCCAAATCTGGTCCTAGTTCGTATTTACTTGGGAAAAAGAAGAATTATCTTCCTCCATAAAAATGGAGTAAGTACAAAGACATGTTTCAATGTAATTAACTTCAAATCCAATAGTACTTTCAATACATGTGGCAATTCTTGATTCCCCTAGTATAATAATATTCTTATGGTCATGGGGAAAATCAAGTGTGAATCATCATGCTCATATATCCATTTGTCAGATGTTGCCATTCCTGACCCAAGATGATGGAAAAATTCTCCATGTCCATGTATATTACTAGGAAATTACAACTAATCTAGATCTTAGCATTTGAGCACATGACCAAAGTAAAGCCCTTGATTTGGCCACTAACTAGCTAATTATTTTTATTAAAAGTCAACACATTCTTGGCTTCACCTATGCAGGTAAGACCAAGTTGTTCCATGATTACCTTAAACATGATGTTTGGGTAGGATCCTCCATCAATTAGGTAGGAATGGGTAATCTTACCAATGATTTGCATTGACAAATAAAAAGGAAGACACTTTGTCTCAAGTTGGCCTATGGTGGCAACATTGACTTCATCATCCAATTATGTTGCATTAGAAATCATAGGCATTGCTGCCATGAATTTTTTAGCTGGTAAAGTACAAATAACAAGGGCCTTGTTAAGATTCTATTGTTGTTTAATTGTTATAAGGGCATCTAAGAAGTTGATATTGGCCCTTAGGAGACTAGATTGTATGCTACATTGTATGGTGAGTAGTTTGTGGGTATAACTGCAGTATTTTGACATTAAGACCACATAATTATGATACTACACTACAAGTTATTGGTTGTTGTTCAAGGGCTAAAAACAAGACAAACTTGTCATTTTCCTTTCCCTTTTGATCTCCAGTGTTGTTGGGAGAAGTATTTTGGATGGCTTTAGGTCTAAACTGATTGTAATTTTGTTAGCTATGATTCATGACAACGCATACTTTATTGTAGGCTTCTTCTTATTCGATAAAAACTACATTAGGAGAGGATTTCTTTCCTTTGCTTGGCTCTTTAGCTACAAGGAAGGTTCATAAGTAGTTGGGTTGTGTACTTTGTCACATAAATTACACCAATACGAGTCATAATTTTCTTCGGGCCGAGATGGATTAGGCTTGACTAATAAGCGAAGGGAAGGATTGGAGGCAGTTTCAAGATCAATATACAATCAATGCTCGAAAGAGATCATTTTGTTATGCATACCCCACACCATTTGCAACATCATAGTCATGTCAATTTTATGTGCCACATCATCTAATGGCAAACCTATTCTAGTATTTTTGTAATATCCCTGGTTTTTACTTTGAATAAATTAAATCAAATCATGTAAATGATGTAAATACGTTAATATGGATTCCTAGTGCGGAGCTCAAGGCCAAGGTCCGACTAGTGAATGGCTAGGCATGTATAATGTAAATATTTCTTTATGGACCATGTGTTTGGCTTAGCATGCCAATCCAAATGCTATGTAAATATTATGTTAGAAAATAATAAAATGGTCCAAGATGGTTGTGTAAAGAGCACTAGAGGGGATATGATTCCATTAGAGGGGAAGATGAAAGGGGGCCTATGGGAGATTAAATCCTCTATTGCCAAGTGTTAAACTTAAAACTCACTCAATTGTCGCCATTTTCCTTAAATGAGAAAACTACTTCCTTTTGACTGTTAAATCCAACTATTGAATGCATGTGTGAGGTTAGTGAGGAAACTCTTCTCATGTAGTTATGGAAGCATGGGATGAATATACTTCCATAACTGTTGTAAGAGTCCTCTCTTCTATGTTCATAAATTATGTCAATTGTCTCTTCCACCATTATCTCATCTTTTTGGAGTTTTACCAATTATCTTTGCAAGCAGATTTGTGGGGATAGCAAATTTTTACTCTACACAGAATTGTTACTTTTGTTGTTCATACCATTGCCATTACCATTACCAGGCTTTGCCATAAATATAAATTCGAAATTGGGAGGGAAAATTGCAGATTTGAGAGAAATTAGATTGTTGTAGGTGGGTAGAAGTTGGGAAACATAGGAACCTTTGCCCATTGAGTTTTGCTACTCATGAATGCTTGAAAAGCCATAAATTAATGCTACAGGAGGTCCTCCAACAACATACATCAGATTGGACTCTTATTGCACACACTGTAAGCACTGTAAGGGTTGGAATTATTAAGGGAACTGTGGATCAATGAAGGGAAATGCCTCCTTGTGCTGTGTGGGGCAATTCAATGAGGTTCCATGACTGTGATGGTTGAGTGCAATTCTTGAAGAAGCTTTGGATGCACATTTGGCTAAGCATTGAGAGAATAATGGGTTGTGGGATGAGAGAGAGAAGCCTGTAGGTGTTTCCTTCTCCATAGTGGTCTCATAGCCCAGCTTGGGGGTGGCCTCTTAGCAAAAAGAGTATATGTTGGACAGAGTGCTTATGGTTGGGTGGAAAATCGCTCTTACACAACTTCTTGTTCTTTGTTTAAAGATAATCATTCTCTTGTATTTGAATATGCAATTATTTATATTATGCATGTGATAATTATGCCTGTTTATGCATGGGTGTGTGTCGATAGAGTTTATTTCTTTGGTGTTTTCCATTTATGTATATGCACACACATTTTATTATTTATGAATTTGTAATATGGCCATGGGGAAAAATTTAGAAGCCAGAAATTCATAAATATACCCCTTTGTTGGTCGGAATGACAGATGGAGATGTGATATAGTGGTATCAAAGTTATTGGTTGTAGCACTGGGATTGTATGGGCTGGAATCCACAATTACAGGAAGGAAATCAGAGTTGAACATGAAGTGTTGATAATAACTTTTATAAAAATCACGGGTTTAATTAACAAATGGTATTTTAAACATATTATATAGATTGACGAGAACTTCTCGTTTTTTATAGGTTGCATTTAGTGGATATTTTTACCCTCGAATCGAAAAGTGGTGCTACCAATAGTATTTTTTTTTTGGGGGGGGGGCTAAAATTACAAAAACCTTGATCGATATCGATGCAATCAAAACACTAACTCAACCACCAAATTAAAAAGTGGTGCTATTGGTAGAACCATTTTTTCAGAGTTAAAATTACGATTTTTTAGAAACCCCGACCAGTGTTGGTGCCATCAAAACTCTAAATCAACCCCCGAATCGAAAAGTGGTGCTACCAGTAACACCCCTTTCTTCCATCGAATTACAATTGCATTCATTTCGAAACTATACATGACGTAATTTTTTTTCTATTAAATAACTTAAAATAAGAGATATCCCAATGTTAATTTAAAAATATAATTTCCTTAAAAAAAAATAGATGAATGTGAAAACAAAATTAAAAAAAGAAAAGAAAAAGACATTTAAAATGATTAAATTGTAGTTTTTTTTTTTAAATTGAAATTTACCAAAAAAAAACACAAATATTAAAAATTAAAATTAAAAATTAAAAAATAGAAAATAGAAAGAAAAAAAATTTAAAAAATTTAAAAATAACAATATAATAACAATAAAAATAAAAAACAGTTAAATAAAAACAAGAAAAAGTTGCGTTGCAGCATATCCCTGCCAAAAGAATGTTGGAGCAAAAAAGGATAAGCCATGGACCATGTGTGGTGCAACGATGTGGTTGCGGGAGACAGTGCAATGAACCAATAGTGATGAATAGTGGACGCAAAATATACAAACATTGGAGCACTAGGCCTCCATCAATTATTGTAAAATCTGTCGAGGAATGACGAATGAATAGCGGATGTAAAGTATACAAGGAGTAGGGCACTGATGTAAAAGCCTCTAACACTTATTACAAAATATGCCGAGGAATGGAGCACGTGCGCTAACCAACAAGCATCAGAGCACACTGTTTTAGAACCCTCTGATGAATACACTGAGGTAGCATTATAATCAGGGTGTTGATTCAGTTCTCATTCAACTGTTGTAGGCCAATTGGGTGTCAATTAGGCCAGCAGGAATTCACAAAATGAGAGATCTTGCAAAGGTAGCAGATACAGTGAATTGATTTTTCGTGTTTAGCATCCTTTTATAGGTATTGCTATCTTTTGTTGTATCATTGTTTGTTTTCTTTCTAATGTTGCTTTGAGTGTGGCCTGGTCCTTGAGATCTTGTTGGCACCCCAACAACCCACCTTTAAATTTTCACAACAAAATTTAGGGTCCCCCATTTAAATTTGTAAATACATTGTTTTGATTGCTCTTCATTTGCTTTGTGTGGTTTCATTGCTTGTTTTGATGGTATCATTTTGCTCACACGCTTGGTATTTTTTTATTGATTCTTTCACCTAGCTTTCATGAGATGAGCATTGACAACTCACTAGTGATTTGGGTGATTTGGGCTCATGAATGTTCCTAAACACTTGCATGTGCATATTTGACATCATTTGAGTCAATTATATCATTTGCTTTTGCTTTCAAATACATTGTGTTAGCTTCGCAAATATTTTGATCTTCAAATTGATCTATTAATATTTGAGTATTATTGCTAATTGAAATCAAGTAATTGAACATTTAATTTTACAATTCCAATCTTGGCCTTAAAAGATTATAAGTTAATTTGGATGATTTATCCAATATTATGAACATTAAATTTCCTTTAAAAAATTATGATTTTGTTCATAATCTTTGTATTACTGGATAAAGCTAAGATAATCCTAATCACATTCATTTAATAGTATTCCATTTTTAACGTTTGTAAAAGCATATATAAAGGTTTTGGTTTAAAGAAAAAATATTTTACCTTTTTCATGAATTTAAGCTCTTTTTAAACATTTTTAATCTTCTTCAAATTTCATATTTTAAACCAGGATGCAACATTTTCAATTTATTATAAAATTTATAGCTTCTACGGTGCAAGATAGTGAAAGGAGAGAAACATGAAGATGTAAGAACGAAACATTCAATATGTATACAATTGAGTAGCTAATGCAATTTAAATTATCAACTCTTTGACACAAGAAATGGTCGGTAAATAATTTTCAATTTAATAGTACACAATGATCATCTTGTTGCCGCAAATATGATGCCCACAATAGGTTAAAAAACAACAAAATAAATTTTGGGAAAAAGAAAGAGTGCTCAGTAAGGTGCTGGCAATTATTTGCATACATAGAGCCAATGCTTTCAAAAATCCTATTCCTAAAAACAGTTAATTGTTGAAGCTTTTAAATTTTTATACACTGCCAATCAATTCAAACGTTCTAATGGATCCAAATGGCCTCGATGTCAATACCATCCATGTTTATATTGACTCTGGTATTTTTTCCAACTCCCTATATGTGACTGTGGAATCCTCCTTTGCCAAAACAGAAGTTATGTATTTAAATTCCATTCTCTGATAAGGAATAGTGAATCCCAATTCACTCTTCCTTGGTCTTCTTCAATAACGATTGGAAGAGAGAGGATTATTTAAATAAGGTGTAGGAACTATGAACATACTGCGGTGACTAATTCCAACGTACAGTGCAAAGTGCCTGTTGGGAATATTTGGAAGGCTGGGAGCAGAAATGGTATCTTCTATTTTCTTGTTTCTTGTCATCCAGAATGGAATATAGCACCAAGGGTTATGTTGATTTCTCAGCAGATCACGTTTATAGGTGGTGGAAAACGAAGCAAGAGGTCATACTATAAGTGACTTTGTTCGATTCAAGCACATTGTAATACTATAAGTGATTTATCCGGTTTGTCCGTACACTGGCAACAAAAAGTATTTTATAATAATAATAATTTAAAATTATGTTACATACTAGTAAGAAAGTAAATTAGCCATTCCCGCAAAATAAGCAGTCTGAACCTGCACCACCAGAGGTATGTTTTTCTTCCAACCTCACCAAAGGAGACTGAGGAGAAGGGGACGAGAGAATCAGCTGGAGCCAAATCAGAGACATTCACAAAATATTGGGAATCGATCATAGTAGTGGCAGTTAGCCTCCATTCGAAAGAGTAATTGTTCGCTGCCTAATTCCCTTTCCTCTCCAACACCTCTTAATTAAAACGCGCCTTGTCCAAAGACAGATTGAGACATAGGAGGTTCCACTTCAATAAATATTTCTCCCTTAGCTAGCCCTACACTATCACTCGAGAATGAAGATGAATTTAAGATTGTTACAAAATAGTGATTTAGGCAATTTGTTCATCAAATAACTTTATATTGATAATAATTCACTATAGTGAAATTTTAAATAGTTGTATCTGATTTTTAATGAATAATGGTGGTTCTTTCACTGGTATTTGTGGGATGAAAGTTGATACCATGTGGATGGAGGAGGTAATGATTCTGATTGGAGAAGCCGAATTTGTTGGATGCACGACGATACCATGTGGATGGAGGGGTCAGCAATTTTGGCTGGCCAAATTACGTGGGTGCATCGGATGTAGATTGGGTGCATATATGGTGCTATATTTTATGTAGGCATTTTTTTCTCTACATACAATCAACAGATACAATTTCATATATGGGAAATTGTTTCCACATTCCAAAACCTTTACAGTGAAACTATTTATAAATTCCAATCCTGGTGTGGTGTGAGATCTGCGCCGCGGCTATGCCATCACGATACAAAACTAGATTTGATCTTGAAGTTGTGCCTTTTGTATGAGGTCTACCCAGCCGTCGTTCCATCACTGTTTTATCTAGATGCCATCTACCATCCCACGTGGAAAACGTTGAAAGAGAAACGTGAAGGATGCCATCTACCATTCGTATGATTCCAAATGTGATCCCATGCGGCAAACATTGAAGGAGAAACATGAAGGACAAGACAATGAGTCAAATCCAAAAAGCGAGTGTCAACAAATCACCAAAAGTTACGTAATTACTAGCGATGATATGGAGTGGTACGGTTGTATAGTTGTTCAGAGAGCTATAAAGGAAAGCTCTGCTAAGTTATCAGAGAAAACCCCGAAAACCTGGACGACAAAGTACTTTAAGTTTATGATGTGTTGTTAAACCAATCTTGTTTTGATTGTTAAAGTACAGAAGTGTACTAGATAGATAACACTTGGCATTACTAAGAATTTTAGTTTAAAAAATAATTTTTATTTATTTTTAAATTTTGAAAATAAAAAGCACTCCACCAGGGAATTATGTCCCATCCATGCTGTACTAGACCAATTAGAAAATCAAAATTTTGTATTTTAAAAATTCTTTAATTTATTTTGATTTTTTAAAATATAAAGTTTAATATTTAAATAATGCAAAACATTATGAAACTTTATAAAAATTTATGTTTTAAAAGGCAAACTGATGCAGGTCAAAGAAGTTTGAATTTCCAATGGAAAGTATATCCCTGCCTTGGCATGGAATAAAA
The DNA here is from genome assembly GCA_027924585.1 of Larix kaempferi. Lineage (NCBI taxonomy): Eukaryota > Viridiplantae > Streptophyta > Pinopsida > Pinales > Pinaceae > Larix > Larix kaempferi. The sequence goes on along the minus strand of BSBM01000275.1, from coordinate 2,668,881 downwards.
AACAATTAAATCTTAAAAAACGCAAATTAAAAATAAAAGTTAAAAGTTTGACAATTAAAAAAAAATTACATTTAAAAAAACAAATAAAAATATTACATTTAAAAAAATAAAAATAAAAATAAAAATGCATTAAAAAACAATTTAAAAAATACATAAAAAAATATTTTTTTAAATAAAACGATTAAAAATAAAAAATCAAAACAATAAAACCTAACCCTACTCATATGTCACACACACTCCCCCTTCTCTCCCCTCACCTCCCTCCCCTTCCCTATGCCCCCTTACTTCTCCCCTCTCCACCCACTCCCCCGTCGATCTCCTCCCCCTCCCCCTCTCCCCCCTCCCCTCTGCCCTTTCTTGCCCCAACAAAGGCAGAGTCTCAAATTTGGAATCGAGTCTCCACTGCGCTACCCCCTCCCCTGCGCCCGCTCCACCCTCCTACCGCTCTCCTGCACCCCCACAGAGGCGGAGACTCAATTTTGGAATAAAGTCTTGATTCCATGGACTCTGCTTTTGTGAGGGCGCGGGAGGGCAGAGGGGAGGGGGGAGAGGGGTCCACATAGAGGGGGAGGGGAGAGGCGAGGAATTGGATGTGGGGGAGGGCGAGGGTGGTGGGGTAGAGGAGGGAGGTGAGGGGAGACAAAGTGGGGCGTGGATGAGGGATGGGCAGGGTTAGGTTTTATTTTATTTTTATTTTCATTCTTTAATTTTTATTTTTTTAATTTATTTTTTAAAATGTAGTTGTGTTTGATCTTCTGGATTTTGCACTGTGTCAGAGTTTAAACATGATTGACGCATTTCGAGTGGACACTCCACCCATCTTTAGGATTTGGTTGAAGCTACCGTGAGTAAATGGTAAGAATGGTGAAATATATAGAATTAAAGAGAGAATTAGCCGTTTAGAAACATCAGGTAAATAAGGATTAAAATATTTGAAAGAGATTAGGATAAATAATTAAAATTAAAAATGAAAGCCCATTTGTAGGGTTAAGAAAAATAATTTAATGAATTAGGTAGAAAATTAATTACTATATAATTTAAAAATATTAAAAAGTTGAAAGAAATAATATAGTAAAGGGGAGGAATGACCTGTTAGTCCTAAAGTCTGCCAACTAGACTACAGGGAAACAGAGTTTAGGCACCTCAGTGTTTAAAAGTTGGTTTTTGTTCATTTTTGGATAACTATGAAGGGCCAAGAATAAAATCACTAAATCATGGACAGAGAAATAAAAGATTCGAAAACATTCGATGATTGCATGCATAAGGATATAACATAACTATTCAAAGGATAGGGATCATATTTAAATCATAGATGATACTAGAAGAGAAAATAGATAGTTTTAAAATCATTGTATCATATGAAATTTAGGTGTTCAAAAATACATTTTAAACATCTTTCTGCAATAATATTCATTTATATGCACAGGCATTCACATAGAAGACATCTATATAAATAAAAAGTGCATACAACAGTTCAAATAGAACTACATAACATTAAGCCTACATGTAGTTTTAAACCTAGCTCCCAATAATAAAAAAGTCATTCATTTCATGAAATAAATCCGCACATAACAATATGTATATCAAACTGTAACACTGGTTTCTTGTATATAATCGACCCTCATGTGTCTCCAACCCAAAACTCAAGTCAAGCTTTATAATATATAAGAAAAGTAATCCTAAATGAGTTGTTTCCAGATCCACTTTCCTAGGATCGAATTGTATCAAAATAGAAAAAGTATCAAATAACAAAATTAAAGTTTTAAATAACTAGGCTAGGACATGTGTCTTTTCTAACTAGAATTGATATTCAAATCAAAGTCTTCTAGCTGCTTCAGCTAGCATAGCAAGCCCATCTAATGCATGCGCCTTCTTTTGTAATCGGTTACATTCTTTTTGGAGCTGAGTTAATATGTTCTCTCTGATAAGCTAAATGTTCTGTTCTTGTGCTATCTTTCTCCTTTTAATTGCTTCCTCTGCCACCTGTACCAGCTCTGAATAATTCTTATTTACTTCCTGCAAATCTTGTTTCAGCATCTTATTTGCTTGCATCAAACCATCATTAATCTGATTTACATGCTCATTCTGAAGCTTGAATTGCTCAATTTCCTTCTTCCGTTTGCCACTTTCAAACTCTTTCATAAAGATATTGGAATCCTCATAATCTTCATTTACAATATTGTCTTTATCAACATTCACTTGTTTCTTTGAAGATTCACCAGGTTCAGATTCGGAAACAACCTTCCCTTTTATATCTGAGATTAATGATGTTGTGTTCTCTTTTAGGTCTTCTGCATTTTCAAGATCACAGGGACAATTTTTAGGAGCAAGATCCAGAACCCTTTTCAAACTCTGATCAATGTTATTCATCACTTCATTTAGTGTTGATTCCAATACCTTTGCCCTTTTATCTTCCAATCTACGCTGCTCAAACTTAAATGGAGTCTGAATGGTGACTTCTTCCTCGGAAGATTTAAATTGTTGTTGATTTTCTATTTCCTTCTCAGGGTAAGAATCTGATACATTAGCTCCTTTCTTATCAGAAGGAGTCCTCATGCCCTTTTTCCTAACAAAGGTTTGAATTTTTTTTTCTTCTTCGGGCTCCTTAGATTCAATTTTGAAACTAGACCAAAATAGAAAATGAGGCCAGGACCTTTTATGCTTTTCTAGCTCTTTGGTTATTAACAATTTAACCAACCCATGATGAAATATGCCATGACTGGAAGAATCAAGATGATTTTGCACCCTAGTAGCCATCTTACTTAAGCTGTTCATAAAATAATAAGGTAAGTTTAACCTTTTGGTACCTGATATATGCTGAAGGAACCGCATGTGTAGAGGTAAATAATGGCAAACCTCCCCTCGCATGTAATGTATCTTTGAATGATCTGTAGAATGTCACGCCATCTTTCAAGCAAAAAGGTTCTTTAAATCCCTCGGCTCCAATCAGGGTTTCTATGTGCAGGCATGAGAAACTGATTAAAGTCTTCATCTATCGGTTGCCTTTTGAACCACCTCTCGCCTTTAGGAGCAACACCAATGGCTTGTGCAATGGTTTCTTATGTCATCTGAAATTCAAATCCATTGAGATTCACCACTGATCCTTTAAGATTTTGAGAAAAATAATTTGTAACCTCGGTATTATGATCCCCAATTCTCTCACAGAGGGTAAACCAGCCGACTTCCTTCACTTTTGCAGTAGCTAACGGGATTTGATTCATCCAGTCGGTATTTTGGGGTTCGATCCTGAGTAGGTTGCCACTGGGACGACGCTTCTTCTCTGAAGCCATAACTGAATTTGAGGTCGTGGAAAGAATACTGGAGACAGAAGCCGAAGAAGAAAACTTGAAAACCCTACGAAGAGATCAATCACCATTTCATACCTAGTTGGTGAGGTACATAGCATTAAGTTCGAATTGATTCTTGGACATGGAATAATACTGTTTCTTTTACAATTGTAATAACAGAGCCAACTATCGGCCTATTAGTTAGAACAAGTCCCAACGACTGAATAACGCCATCATCGTTTGATAAGGCTTTGAAAACTACACAATACCCTAACTTGGCAATCTGGCAGCGCTTATATTCATGGAAATGATAAAATGCACTGCCAGATTGCATTAGTACATACACCATGTCTAATCAAAGATTAAAACTTCAATTCATTTGTTTTATTATAAGTGCACTCAATAATTAATCAAATTGGGAGCTAAATCTAAACTTACATGTTTCTAGGATGCAAGAAATAAATTTAAAATGAAATTTAAACAACCCAAAACATAGGAGATAAAATAAAATAAAGGGAATGCAAAATATCTAAGGTGAGTGGAAAGCTAGGAAAATAGTTGACAGACTTGGGACTAACATGACTTAAATAGGGGTGAAATGGTTGTATAGACTAAAGTTGGTTTTAGTGGACGTTAATCATCATCATCACTAAATTAAACAAAAATATATAAAGAAAATGTTTCAAATTAAAAATAATTCAAATTAAAATAAAAATTCTTATAAGTGTAAAGATTGACAAAAAAGAAAAAAAAATAACAAAGAAAATTTAATTAATTAATATTTGCAAGATATTTTTTATTTGAATGGAGAAAAAATAAATTAAAACGATTAAAAAGGCAAAAAAACAATTTTTTTATTATTATAAATAGGTTAGAAAATATAAGAATTTCAAGAAAGTATAATGTGAGGAAAAAAATCAAATTAAATTGAATTTGAAAATGAAAATATAATACCAAGATTTTAATTTAAAATATTTCAATTTGAAAATAATCAAGTTTGGAGATTTACTAATGGACCAAATAATTAGTAAATAAATAAAAATAATTTTAAAAGATTAATTTTGGTTTAATTTAATTTATAATTATTAATTTAAATTGAATTTGAAAATGAAAATATAATAATAAGAAACAACTGCATTGCAACTAATTCCCTGCCATAGGGATAATCAGGTCCGCGGGAAAACACCAATAACAAAAAGCGATATGTAGCAGATGGCGCTTGACAATGCAGTGTTGGAGATAAGCATCGAACATAACGCTCTGTGGTGTTGAAACAGAGAGAGTTTTATACTTAATATGTACTTTGTGGTGTTGAAACAGAGAGAGTTTTATACTTAATGGGTAGTTAATAAGTTTTAAGCTCATACGGTTGGAGGGGAGGGCAATGCTCAGTAGAGGCAATGTTAGACATAAGGATCAGAACACAAAGGGATAAGGAAAAATAAGCAACCTCGTTCTTCAAGCGTCGAAGCACTTAAATTTGTCGATTTCAGTACCATATCCAAATTTGCACCCACAGCATAGCTTTGATTGTTTTTATTTTAACTCGCGAGTACAAGCAAATTTGCCTCACCTACTCCAAGCTTTAATTTTTTATGGCAAATGGAACGCAGGAATTTGGGACACAGCCAAAGCACAAAACTTGCATATACACCAAAATTTCAGTGAAATTTTATTTAAGCTTTCCAGTACAAACGAATTTGTCTCGCTCGCTTGGAGCTTTAATCTTTAAAGGCAGACATAAAAAACAAAAATCCAGACAAAGGCAACAGAGAACTTGCATACACACTAAAATCTCCCCCATAACTAAATATTTAAGTTCAAAAGTCCAAAAGACTGAGGCATCATAATTCCGTCGAATAACAGTTCATGCGAAAAACCTCATGAAATGTGGCGAAGGAAGCATGGAATTTGGTTGTAGTCGGAAACACGTCGTTTCTAAATAAATTTGTGCTCTGCGGGCATATCAGGGTTGAAGAATTCGCCATCATTTCACAGCATTATCCCGTAGGGTTCACAGATATGGCTACACCAGTGAGAAAAACACTACAACCATACGCTGAAAAAAATGCTCGGGAAAATGACGAGTGGATATGCAAATCCACAATAGAGATCTGTCAGAACTAAAAATTAATTAATTAAAGACGGTTAGCTTCTTTTCTCAAACATTTCATTCCATTTAGCGGTGGTTTCAAGGAATTCCATATTTATCCTACGGAATAGGTTATGTATTCGACGACGTGACCTGGACCTTCCCGCAAATACACAAAGGATGCATAAGTAGTGCCACGATACAACTAAGTGTTAAAGAAAAAGCATTGGTGCAAGTCGCAACTCGCAGGCATCGACTAGTTAAGCCTCGGGGCAAGAAATCATAACCGACCTATAACGCTGATAGGCTCCTCCTGGCACTACAAACAATTATGGAATGTTTCTGCGCGTACAAATATGTACAGGTACAATGTACTAATAATTAAGGCAATAGGCAAGCTGTCAATTTTAGAAATTTTTTAATTAAAAATAAATTTTATTTATTTTTAAAATGTGATAAAAAAAATTACTCCACCAGGGGATTATGTCCCATCTAAACTGTACTCAACCAATTGGAAAATCAAAATAATGCATTTCAAAAATTGTTAAATTTCTTTTTAATTTTCAAAATATTATAATTAATACTAAAATTATATAAACATTTTTTTTGTAAATTGCAGAGAGGAATTTAATTAACAGAGTCGAAAGATACATCAAGAGCCAAAATGTTTGTAGCAGATTGGGGAGGCCTCAAGTGGTGAAGCCACCATCCCAATCACTCAAAAATGTTGAACTGATTGACATAATACAAAATAAAGACCTCCTGGGTATGGTCTGCCCATAAAAAGACTGGGTCTTGCTTCAAAAATAAAGTTTCATATTGTCTGGTGTTGTTGTAAAATAAATCGTACAGAAAATTAAAACAAAAAAGCTAATAATCATAGAGATGACCCGGAGCTATGGAATCCCATTTAGCGATTTGCTGGTGGCTCGTCTGGTTTCTCCTCAAGGATGGGACATGCAGCATAGAAATCTTCAAAAGTCCCCGGAGGGGGGAGAGTGGGAGAGGGAGAACCTGGAGCACATGTACCGTTCTGAGTAGCGTCGATCGCGAGAGTTGCAGGAGCCGAGCCCTTGTCCTTTCGTACCTTGAATTTTTTCTGTGAAGACCCAGGTTTTGGAGCTGCAGCGTCCTCATTGTTTTCCTGCATGACCTGTTCAGAATTGCCACCCAGGGAGAAAATGTCCCAGGTCATATTGGCGTCCAAGGTATTTGAGTGGTCTGTGGCCTCTTTCAAGCTGGCGTTGATGTTCCTCACAATGCTGGTGCTGGCTTGCCAGCTTGCCTCCATCTCTTCAACAAGGGTACTTGTCATGTTTTTTAACAGCCAATAGTGATTTATGGCACCACCATTGTTTCCTAAGGAGAGCAGGGCCGCCAGCCTACGAGCTTCCCACCCATCAATTAGGCTGCGAGTCCGCGCAGAGATGCACGGAGCGTAACCGTCCATGACAGTCCAGGTCATGGAAACCCTGGACCTTCGACTGGAACTAGTTCTACCACTACTACCGCGTCGAGATATACCTTTGTTGCGTGGCGTCATGTCAGTGAGAGCAACAGGGGAGACCACAAAGATTATCCTAAACTCAGTAGAGGGAGCCATAGAGAATAAGCATAGCGCAACAGTAGGATTAGAAAACATGTTGACCAAAGCCTTTAAAGGGTCGAGCCAAGCCAAGTTCCTCTTGTGGAGGCAATAAATGATATAGACTGTCATCGTTGGAAAGGGTGGCAGAATTGAATGCTTATCACACTGATCGAGAGAGAACGTCATTCCAAACGCGCGTGAAGGAGAGTGTGATTATCACCCTCATCCTCCCCCCTTAAATAAACGCCATCGCCCAGGTTGCCAGCTGACAGGTGTGAAGTTGGCATCATCTCATGGCCGAGTTCATGCATGTCGAAGACATCGCCACGTGAGGTAGGTTGGTTGTACATCTGATCCATGTGCGTGGTGGATGAGGTGGAAGGCACATGGTCACCCGCATCCGGGGTGGCGAGGTCTTTCTCTACATGGTTTCGACAGTTTTGATGAAGGTCTCTATTATCCATCGTGGCCGCATTGTTGATAGTGAGTAGAGAGACATCTTCGACTCCTTTGTTGGCAAGAATATCAGCAACAAAGTTGGCTTTGCGCTTGACGTGTTGGAAGGAGAGAGATCTGAATTCCTTGAGCAACAGAGTAAGATCATGGAGGCGTTGTTCAAGCCGCCAGCTGGGGGAGACCTTCTTAACAACGGTCCCGTGAAAGAGTTTTCTTGCCAAGGAAATAATGATTTGGGAATCTCCCTCAATGATCAGGGGGATGTAGTTGTTGGAAATGGCAATTTTTATGCCTTCTAGCATCCCTGAAAGTTTAGCAACATTGTTGGTGTCGTGGCCCAGAGAGCCATGGAAGAGACACATAATGGTTCTTGAAGAGTCTCTGAAGACTCCTCCAAATCCAGCAGCTCCCCGGTTTCCTTTTGAAGCTCCATCAAAATTTAATTTGAAGAAGTTGGGCGGTGGTTTGCCCCATATCTCAGGACTAGTAGTATTAGCTGCGGACGGACGAGGAGGAAGAGTGGGAGGAGGGATGAAGAGTTCCCAGCTATTAAGAATATCCTTTTCTTGGGTGGTAGAAGGGAGATCTGTTGTACTCCAGTTTGAGATAGCAAGAGTTTCCTGTATATAGGATTTGAAAGAGTGCCAGAGATCAGGGAAGTTTTTGAGTTTACCTTCAAAGATCCTTTGGTTTCTTTCCTTCCAAATATTCCAAGTGACCAAGCCTGGAGTGAGATCCCATATACGATTGAGCAGGTTGCTTTGGAAAGGATGGCGATCCCAGATGGAGATTGTGTTGACAATGTCCCCAGGTGTTCTATTGGTGAGTTGAAATTTATCAGCTATAAGACTCCAGAAGTTTTCTGCCATTTCACAGGAGTCCAGGAGGTGATTGGTGTCTTCTGCTTGGGAGTTGCACATGGTGCATCTTGAAGGTCCACAGAAGCCTCTTTTAAGGAGATTATCCCAGGTGAGGATCTTGCGGTGAGAAAGTAGCCAAAGAAAGGTTGCAACTTTGGGCCAGAAATTTGAAGTCCAGATCCGTTTCCAGATTGGATCTGCAGGGTCCTCGTTTTCCTGAATTTTGACTTGGTATGCTTCTTTTACAGTAAAAGTTCCTTTGGTAGAGTAGCCCCATCTAAGAATGTCATGATCTTGATTAACCTTTTGGTGACGAGTCTGCAATTCAGTCCAAATTATCTCCACACCGATCAAGGGTATTGGGGGGTCCCAATTTTTTGGATCTTTCCAGATTCTGTAGCCAAGTTGGTCATCCTGTTGCCAGTAGCTTTTGATAGTGTCTTTGCCTTTTTCCTAAAGATGTTGAGAGAGGTCCAAATGTGCAGTAATTGAGTAGAAGCTGGGTCTTTGTTTCCAGAAATCATGCCAAAAGAGATCCTGATCACCTGCACAAAATTCCCAGAAACTGTGTTGTTGTACCAGTGCGCACTGACTGTTGGTTTCCCGCCAAATTAGGGAGCCTGGGGGATCCATATTATAATGAATTTTTTTCTAAGGGTCCCAGGTGTTTGCATATTTACTTTTCCAGAGTTGGGTCCAGGTGGCGTTTTCAGCAGTGACCCAATTCCACCATATTTTGACTGAGAGAACCTGATTGTTGGGTTCAGGGTCTCTGAGACCTAGACAGCCAAAATTCTTTGGCCGGCAAATGGTTTTCCAGTTGACAAGGGCTCATTTGCGATTGTCATGATTTCATCCACATAGAAAAGAGCGCGTAGTGGTAAAGCGGTCTTGTAATGACGGCCAGGTCTTGTGCTCAAACCCGAGCAAGGTCAGGGCTCATCGCGATATTTTCAGCTAGGGCCAAGCCCGCTCACCTTTTAGGTAATTGAATTGTAATGCGTACACAACATAATGTAATTGTAATTTCGACCTTGATCCATTAAAAAATTAGCTCTGCTAGGGTTTGGTTGATGAGAACGCTAGGGTTTCTCTGCAAACTCCCCGGCTCTCTCTGCTAAGTGCAGTGACCATTGGACGGCCATCCTTGGCTGCTTCCATGGAATCGCCCCCGGGAGGGGCAGCCGGCCCTTCCCATCAAACAACCCAACCGAATAAAAAAACTACACTCTCTAACAATGGCGCGATCATACGGATTGGGTCCTCAGATGTACCTCTGGGCAACAACGAGGACCCTTAGCAAGATCAGGAAAATATGATAAACAACTCAGTGGTAAAAGGTACCACGACCTGCATTGACAGAACTACAGAACGACCGACTCTCTGTCTCCTGGCAGAACGAATAAATGTCAGAGCCCAGCATATGAAAGATCATGCCCTCGTTGGAAAGTTCATGGGAATCTAGCTCTCTGAATAATCCCTCAGAGGCTGGATCATAGCCAAATGGAAGCCTAGAGTGCACTTTGACCTGCAGCTTGGATCCAAAGGCTTTTTCACAGTCATTTTCCAAAGACTGGACGACAAAGCAAGATGGAAGAAGGAGGGTCTTACTTCTTCAACTCAGCCGGTTTATACCTGAAAAATTAGATAGAGAGATTTAGTCCCGAGAAGGAAGATTTCACCTGGGCACCAGTTTGGATTCACATGTACTCACTCCCACAGGAATACTGGAACGAATACACCCTCTAGGATATTGGAAACTCCTTAGGAAGCTTTGTCAAAGTAGTTGAACAAACAAAACATAACAGGTATACCTCATATGCTAGAATCTGCGTTTACATGCATATAGCCAAGGTGCTACCAGAATCCACCAGTCTCAATCATGATGACTTTGAATGGATCCAACCCCTAGACTATGAGCACATCCCTTTTCGCTGCAGGATATGTCATGAACATGGACATCTATACAGAGATTGCCCTTTAGGTCAGCTGGCTCCAAAAACAACCAAAGACAAGGAGGGCTTTCAAAAAATAGGACACAGAAAGCGGGACAACCGCAGACCTCAGCAAGAAGGAATAAAACTGGACACCCCCAGCATCAGCAACAATTTTGATGTACTCAACGATCAGCTGGAGAATCCCTCCATTGAACTTGAAAAAATGGAGACGTCTACTGAAAACCCCAACGATCCGAATGCAAAGAATGAGATGCATGCCTTATCTGAAACTCATCCGGAAGATACCTCTCTTCCTCAGGATAGTGCTCCGAAAACTTCAGCACAAGAGACGACCACAATGCAGGAAACAAGTCAGTATATCAACCCTGAAACCCTTATGGATGATTCCATGACAGATCTGGAACTAGGAGATCTTGATATTTTGGGTCTGGAAGATGCATGCTCCAGGAAAGCCTTCAACTCTATCTCGCCCAAGCAGATCCAACTCCTATCAGAAGTTTTAAAAAAGGTCAAGAATAACAAACTGGGAGTCCTAAATCTTCCCCAAAAGGATAAACAAAAGCTCCAAAGGGACAACAAGAAAAGAGGTAGAAAAACTAATCTACAAAAGAATCAGCCAGTTGGGCACAAGACTTATTGAATCAAGGCAATACACCCAGCTCATGAAAATTTTTCCTACTTTTAAGTATGGTTCTCAATGCAGCTAATATCTTGGCATGTAAGAGGGCTGAACGAAGCCTCTAAACACCGTATGCTGAAAAGAAAAATAATGCAAGACAAGACCAAATGTTTAGATGCCACTCTCCAAAATCTCTTTCAAAAGAAAATCTAGAGAGGGTGCCACACAATGGCAATAGATGCTAACGGAGCCTCTGGTGGTCTGGAAATCACATGGAACCCCTCTCTGATCCAGCTTAATGACTTTTCTTCCACTGTTCAGTCCCTCTCTGCCTCTTTTCACCTGGAAGGTATGGAAATCTATGGACACCTCATGAATGTTTATGGACCTCAAATCCCTGCCTCAAAAACTCATCTCCTCAATCATATCACTTGGTTCTCTCAAGTTCACTTGGAAGAAATGATGATCATAGGAGGCGACTTCAACATGATAACCTCTTTGCAAGACAAAAGGGGCGGACGACGGACTCTCTCCAGTGAGGACACCAGCTTCAAAACCTGTATAGAAGACTGCAATCTCATTGATATTCTTCCTTCAGAAGGATTCATGACCTGGAACAATAAAAGAGGGGGAGCCAATCATATCTCTTCCAGGTTAGATTGCTTTCTCATCTCTCAGGAAATCATTAAAGCTCCTGGTAATATTACCACCGTCGTTCTTCCATCTGCTGGATCCGATCATTGGCCCATTTCCCTAATATGGCAAAACTTAGGTAATCTTAAATTTCGCCCCTTTAGATTTGATTTTTTTTGGCTAAAACATCCTACTTTCATGGATATGGTGAGCTCTTGGTGGGCTAATACCAATGTTGAAGGTCGCTCCAAAATGGAAATCATGCACCAAAAACTAAAGCTCCTGAGGGCTAAGCTAAAGATCTGGAATCAAACCTCCTTTGGAAATATCTTCAAAGAAAAAAGCTCCCTGGAAAAAGAGCTTGAGCAAACTCAAAAAGATATTATGGAGGAAGGATATTCTGATTCCCTCAAAGAAAAAGAGCAGAACCTCCAAAAACAGCTTGATGAAAGATGTAACTAGGAGGAAATTCTTTAGAAACAAAAGTCTCACAACAACTAGTTGAAGGAGGGGGAAAAAATACCGCTTTTTCCATAGGGCCACGATTCAACACAGAATGTCCAATCGTATCTCCGCCATCAAAGATGAACAAGGCAGTCTTCTAAGGACCCAAGACGACATTGAGCAGGAGATCACCTCTCACTTCCACAACCTCCTCTCTGAAGACACTCCCAGCAGGGCCGAGGCTATCAGCGAGGTCACCCGCCACATTCCAAAAATTCTGACTGCTAAGCACAATGCCTTGCTCATGAAAGTAATCACTCTTGAGGAAGTGGAACTCGTGGTGAATCAAATGGCAGAAGGCAAATCACAAGGACCGGATGGGTTCACGATCAACTTCTTCAAATATTGCTGGAGCTTTCTAAAACAAGACATTCTGGATCTTATGGATGAATCCAGAAGGAAACGTTGGGTCCTCCCAGCCTTGAATGCCACCTTCCTCACGCTGGTTCCCAAAGAAGTGGGGACTACCTACCCTGGTAAGTTCCGGCCTATCTCCCTCTGCAATGTTATTTATAAAATCATAACCAAGGTGATCGCCAATAGGATGAAGGCCTTGCTTCCACTCCTCATCTCCTTGGAGTAGACTGGTTATGTCGAAGGTCAACAAATTCTAGATGGAATTATTTTAGCACATGAAGTGATTCACTCCCTGAAAACTACCAAAACTCCTGCCATGCTTTTCAAGCTGGACCTCTCCAAAGCCTTTGATAAGCTCAGCTGGGAGTTTATAGAAAAAATGCTTCAAGCCTATGGCTTTTGCAAGGAGTGGATTCAATGGATTATTTCCCTTACCTCTTCCTCTTTTTTCTCTATCTTGGTCAATGGCTATCTGGTTTCCACCTTCTCTCCTTCCAGAGGCATTCGACAGGGTGATCCCCTCTCTCCCTTCCTTTTTATCCTTATGATGGAAGGCCTAAGTCGTATGCTCAAAACCCTGGTCTCCACCAACTCTCTCAGAGGTCTCTCCCCCCATGGCTTCCCTCCTATCACTCACCAACATTTTGTAGATGACAATATCCTTTTTGGTCACCCCTCTGTGCAGGAAGCCCACACCTTGAAAAAAATTCTCAATACTTTTTCTGAGGCCTCCGGTACCACTATCAACCTTGAAAAATATCAGCTCTTCTTCTTCAACACCAATGCCATCACCCAAAGAAATATTTGGCACATCCTCGGCTTCCAAGTCTCCCTTCTGGCATCTAAATACCTCGGTGCTCCTCTCTTTGAAACCGCTATAAAGCATTCCTCCTGGAGAGAGCTCCTTGATAAACTCGAATCTATAATTTCCTCTTGGACTTTCAGAACCCTAAACCTACCTAGCCGTCTCATCCTGCTCAAGGCCGTTTTACAATCCATGCCTCTCTACCTTTTCTCTGTGCTGGCCGCCCCTAAGTGGGTCCTAAAATCTATGACTAAAATTATATAAACATTGGAAGACATTGGAAGAATTTTTGAAAAATATATAAATTAATGCAAGTTGATCGTGGAACGATTAGTATATTCCCTGCCTTGGCAGGGAATAAAAAGAAAAATATAATATCAAGATTTTAATTTAAAATATTTCAATTTGAAAATAATAAGTGTGGAGATTGACTAATGAACCAAATAATTAGTAAATAAATAAAATAATTTTAAAACATTAATTTTGGTTTAATTTAATTTATAATTATTAATTTAACTTAAAGGAAACTTTTGGAGAGAATTAGATTAAAACAATTATGAAGTGAGAAAAAATGAAAGTAATAAAGGGGAGAAAAAGAGATATCAAATTATCATTATAACTAAATTAAACAAAGATAATTACTTTTAAAGAGGTATAATGTAATTAAACAAAGATAATTACTTTTAAAGAGGTATAATGTGAGGTGAAAAATAAAGTTTGAATTAAAAAATATAATAAAATAACAGAATTTAATTTTGAAAAGTAGAGTAAATTAAATAAATAAAGTTGCTAATACAAAATATTTAGAGAGGAACGAGGGAGGGCAAAAGAGGGAAAGGTATTAAAAAAGGGGGTGGCGGCATGGGTGAGATAGATTGAAAAAAGGGGATGTGAGAAAAATAAAAGACCAGGGCAAGCATAGGGTAAGGTTAGGAAAGAAAAATGAGAAAAGAGAGGGAGTACCGAATTAGATTATTAACAAGAATCATTGGCGACGATGATGGATAAGTGGTTTCCAAGAATGGCTTAGTTTATAGCCATCTTCGCGATTGAAGTTCAAGGGATGTTTTTCAATCTCTAAGGCTTCCCTAACCATCCAAGAGGAGTAATGAGTGGTGGAGGCAGGAATTTTCGCTTGATCGAAATAGATGCGGTGTTTAGTGTTAAACGAATGTTCGGATATAGTAGATTTATTAAGGCGGTTGTGATTGGCGTCAACGATGTGTTCTTTGAGACGAGTTTGGATGGACCTTCCAGTTTGAACAATGTATGATTTTCCACAAGAACACAGAATTTGGTAGACACCTTGGAACAAGAAAGGACCGACTTTATCTTTGACACTCCTGAATAACTGCTTGAGCATCTTGTGGGGTTTAAAGATGGTTCTTATGTTCCTTTTAATAATAATTTTGGAGATGCAATCTGTGATACCATGGATGAAAGGGAGCGAGACGCAAGATAATTAGATAGGGGAGGAGCGCTTGGAGGGTCGAGGTTTAGGATGAAGAACTTGTTGAAAGGTTATGTTTATTAGGTGTTTAGGGTAACCATTGGCCATGAGGGCCTTGGTTAGGTGAGATATTTCTTGAGAAAGATGGTGGGGATCAGAGATGCGAATGGCGTGGGTGATCAAATTTTTAAGGACAACTGATTTTTAAGAGGGATGGTGGTGGGATTGTGCATGAAGGTACCTATCGGTATGGGTCTTTTTTCGGTACACTTGATGGGATAGAGAGCCATCTTGTTGTCAAGCGACTAGGACGTCAAGAAAGGGAAGAGAACCATCTTGCTCAACTTCCATAATGAATTGGATATGAGGAGAAATACTATTGAGATGGTTTAAAAAGTTATCTAGGGTGGACCGCCCATGGGGCTAGATGACGAAGGTGTCATCCATAAAAATGATACCAACATTTGGGCTTGTCGGGATAGGAGTTAATGGCAAGGGATTCAAAATGTTCCATATATATGTTTGTGACTATGAGGGAAAGACAAGATCCCATTGCAGATCCTTCGGTTTGCTCATAGAATTTGCCTTTAAAACAAAAAAAAAAGTAGAGGAGAGGCGAAGTTTGATAAGATTGAGGGTTTCAACATCTACAAAATTAGAGATAATTTAAAGAGCTTCAAGGACTAGGATTTTGGTGAAGAGGGAGACTACGTCAAAGCTTACTAGAAGATCATCTCCGTCAAGGTGGAGGTCTTTGATTTTATCAATAAAATCAGAGGAGTCTTTGATGAAGGAATTCGATTGACTAGTGAAAGGTTGAAGTTTGTCAGCTAAAAAACGAGAAAGGGCATGTGTAGGGGCTCCTATTGCACTAACAATGGGGTGGAGAGGAATATCGTTTTTATGGATCTTAGGTTGGCCATAAATTCTAGGTGGTAAGGGCTTGTGAGGAAGAATGCATTTCTTTGTGTTTTTTTTAAATATATATTTTTAGTTTAAATATTTTTCAATTGATTTTTTATTTTTTTATTTTTTTATTTTGTATTTTTTTAAAGCTAGTACCCACTGGGTATTTGAACTTGTGAGCTTCCATTTACAACTTCTCATCTCTATTACTTATTACCAATTGCTCTAGCCCTTGTGAGCTAATAATAGTAATCTATTTTTAAGGTCACAACCAAGTCGGACACCAATTTGGTGTATGAGACCCTCTCTGCAGCTTGTATTTTTTAATTATTATTATTATTTTTAATTTTGTATTTATTTATTAAATTTGCTTAATTGTTTTTAAATTTTGTATTTTTTAAAGTTTTGTTCTTTCTCTATTTAAAAAAAAGTTGTCGTATCTTTTGTTTTTGTATTTTTTAACATTTGTTTTTTTTAATATTTAAAAAAATTAAATGTGTATTTTAAAAAAAATTAAAAGAATTTTTTTTTAATTTTTTTTAAAAAAAAATTTATTTATTTTTTTGAGAAAATTATATATATTTTTAATTAAAATTAAAAGTGGGGCATGGGTGAGGGATGGGCGGGGTTATGTTTTATTTTATTTTATTTTCATTATTTAATTTTTTATTTCTTTAATTTATTTTTTAAAATGTAGTTGTGTTTGATCTTCTGGATTTTGCACTGTAAGAGTTTGAATACTATTGACACGTTTCGAGTGGACACTCCACCCATCTTTAGGATCTGGTTGAAGTTGTTGTGAGTAAATGGTAAGAATGGTGAAATATATAGAATTAAAGGGAGAATTAGTCGTTTATAAACATATGATAAATAAGGATTAAAATATTTGAAAGAGATTAGGAGAAATAATTAAAATTAAAAATGAAAGCCCATTTGTAGGGTTAAGAAAAAAAATCTTATGGATTATGTAGAAAATTAATTACTATATAATTTAAAAAGATTAAAAAGTTGAAAGAAATAATATAGTAAAGGGGAGGAATGACCTAAATAGGGGTGAAATGGTTGTATACTAAAGTTGGTTTTAGTGTGTTAATCATCATCATCATTAAATTAAATAAAAATATATAAAAAAATGTTTTAAATTACATTTTTTATCAAGTGTAAAGATTGACAAAAAAGACTGGGTTAGCAGGTGCGGGAGGAGTCCTTCTCGACTCTGGTGGAAACAAAAACAAAGACTATGCCTAGGGAATTGGCAGGAGGACTAATAATGAGGCGGAATGGCTCGCTCTGATCAAAGGAATGGAAATTGCTAGAAATGACGATGCTAAGGATCTCGTGGCCTTCAGAGACTCAATGCTGGTAATTAGGGAAGCCAGATCTTTGGCAAACAATCGCAGAAAACCAGTATCCAAGCTTCAACATCTCTTCACCTACATGGCTAAGGATTTTAACTCTATCTCATTTCTCCACATCTTGAGAAACAACAATAAGGAAGCAGACAACATGGAAAATATTGGTGTTGGTTTGGATTGTGGTTTGGCGACCATTAATGGTCACAACCTTGTCATCAACTGGGTCCCTTAACCCCCTACCTGGTTTGCTAATGACTCCCTTGTTCCTTATGCACTTGCTCTCGGTTTGGGTATTATTTTTTCACCCTCCAAACTATATACACAATCAATTTTTGAATTGGAGTAATGGCGAGATTGTCTTGGGATCCCCCTCCCCTCCTCGATCCACTCTTGCGTCTTCCCGACACACTTGGCGTCCTCCTCTTCCTGAACCCACCTGTCTCGCATGCGTGCATTAAATTGAACCATGCTCCGAGAAATCCTTGCCTTATATCACGCACCAAGGTGGTAAACTCGACATTCAACAGGGTTCATTTGCTGAGAATTGGGTTTGTTTGGCTGTTCAGAAGTTATTCGTCGTAATTTGGGTTTGTGATTTGGGTCCTACCTGGTTGAACATGGAAGATAATTAGAACTATGGTCTGAACCTCCCTACGTTGCAGTGTCATCGTTGCAGGAAGCATCTCCAGGTCAATACGGGGGGGGGGGGGGGGGTTGGAATGAAGCGTTATCTCTCAGCTTTCGACGTGGTTCAGGGGCAGGTGAATGGTGGTTTTGGGAAAGCTTCTCGTGGTGGTTCGAGTAGCAAGTCCTTCGTGGTCTCTCCAGGGTTGAGGAGCCTGTTAGTGGCAGGAATTGGGCACCTCTTGACGTGGTGCAGGGACAGAGCAACAACAGTGCAGTGCAACACTCAGCTCGCGGTCATTCCAGTGAACCAGGCAATGGTAAGAATTGGACGCCTCTGCAAGGACTCGACAGTGGGTTCATCAATTTGGAGTCTCCGCAAGGACAGGACAGTCTGTCATCTGAGGTTCTCTCTCACTTGTTGGAGCTGGAAACTCAGGTTCGTTGGCTCAGGGGTGAGAACTCTGACCAGGAAAAAGCCATCTCACACCTTTTCACTATCATTCAGATCACAAACTTTGAAGTCCACAGTGGTAGCAGCAATTTGAAAGAGTACTTCAATATGCTGGCAGGTAAACTGGAAAACGGTTGCCCCTATTCAGTTGATATAAGCACCCAGATTAAATCCCTGCACAACAGTCTGAGAATGGTTGAATCTAAGCTCGATGGCATGAGGTTTGACCTTAGGAACAACCCCACTGTCTTCCATGGCATTACTGATGATAACGCTGGACCAGCGATTGGGATCAAGGAGAAGATTTCCCATCAACATCTTGCCAACTATTGAATTTTCTGTTTGATAGTCCATGTATTCGCAGAACTTCTATGTTATGTCTTTTTTGCAAT
This sequence comes from Larix kaempferi, assembly GCA_027924585.1. Classification (NCBI taxonomy): domain Eukaryota; kingdom Viridiplantae; phylum Streptophyta; class Pinopsida; order Pinales; family Pinaceae; genus Larix; species Larix kaempferi. The sequence continues at coordinate 2,650,541 of BSBM01000275.1, read as the reverse complement.
GGCTCACCGAAGCTAGTCCACTGTCTCTCTTCTCGATATGTATTTCTTTTGTTGTTTTCTGCTAAGAAAGTTTGTAAGGATCCTCAGTTGTCAAAGAATTAGGTTCTTGTATGACCTGCTAAGACTGGAATTGGATGAGCCTGCTATGATAGCTCTCCATTTTTGGGACCAGTCTTCCCAACTCTATTTTGTAATTCCGCCTCATTTTTTAATATAAAAGCTCGTTACTTGTTGTAAAAAAAAAAGATTGACAAAAAAGAAATAATAGAGAAAATATAATTAATTAATTTATGTTTATTAATTAATATTTGGAATATATTTTTTAATCAAGAAAAATTAAATTAAAACGATAAAAAAGAAGAAAAAATAACTAATTTATTTATGTTTAATAATAATATTTGCAAGAAAAATTTTATTTGAATGGAGAAAAATTAAATTAAAACATTTAATGATGATGATGATGATTAACGTCCACTGAGACCAACTTTAGTTAAAAATGAATTTTTTATTATAAATAGGTTAGAAAATATAAAAATTCAAGAATGTATAATTTGCAGAAAAAAAAAAAAAAAAAAAAAAAAAATTAAATTGAATTTGAAAATGAAAATATAGTAAAAAGAAAAATATAATACCAAGATTTTAATTTAAAATATTTCAATTTGAAAATAATCAAGTGTGGAGATTGACTAATGGACCAAATAATTAGTAAATAAATAAAATAATCTTAAGACATTAATTCTGGTTAAGTTTAATTTATAATTGTTAATTTAAATTGAATTTGAAAATGAAAATATAATACCAAGATTTTATTTTCAAATATTTCAATTTGAAAATAATAAAGTGTGGAGATTGACTAACAGACCAAATAATTAGTAAATAAATAAAATAATTTTAAGACATTAATTTGAGTTTAATTTACCTCGGCTGCGGGTGCCAATCCTGATCGGGCCAAGGAGGGAGGCACCATGCATCCACCTGGCGACATGGCCCATCCATCTGGCAGTGGATCCTTACAGGCATCATCGCCCAGGGTGGGCATTTAAGTATGAGTCCTTCGCTCGGAGTGCCGGCTCTCAAGCGAGTGGTCTGGTTTAATGCTGATTGAACTGTGGTGGTTGGAATTTATGTTGGCCCATCTGTCTATGTCCTCACGCTCTCACTGGATCCATCTACTCATCATGCTCCCCCATGTGAAGTCACAGCGCTCCCTTTCCCAGGCTCTAGATATGAAGCAGTGGCAGCTCGACTCCCTCATTCGGTTTTCTTTGCAAGTTCAGGTTCCGGATAGCTCTGCTTTGTTTCTCCTCGCCTGCAAGATAGTTGATTCCGCCATGAACTGTCCTCGTGGAACCTCCAGGTGGTGCTAGTCATGGCGTGGGTCGGATTACCACTTCTCTGGAAACAAATAAGAAGGCCATCAACGATTATGATGACAAGGTTACTGTTTCGGTTCGAAGGTTAGTCGACGAATGGGAGGCTAACCGCGTCTCTGATATACTTTCCTCAGGAAACCAAGGTAATCAGATTAACTACTATTAGTTAATGAAGAACATGCTGAGTTATTTGGTAGAGGAATTGTTGGCTAACTGGAACATGGCTAAGGTCTCCATAATGGACACTCGAATTCACATGGTTCACCTGGATGAAATGCTTGCTGCTCTTGAATCCAGTGTGGTTGGAGGCAAGTACTCCTTCCTTAGAAAGGGAACCTCCCACCGCGATTTTGGTCCAGACATTCCTGGTTCCAGCAAGGAGGCCTCAACAGGAAAGGATACTCTCCCCCCGGAGAGCACGACTAATGTTCCCAGTGCCCATGCCCTAGGCTCCAATTTGCAGGATCCGCCTGGTGGTGTCACTGTGGAGGTTGTTGTTCCTTTCAACGGTTCCCCTGCAGGGCCTATCTCTCCGGATGTTGTCATTGCACAAGGGGTCCCTCCCCCTGAGGTCTCATTTCCTATCCCCACCACTATTGAATCTCTACATTACAAAAGGGTCCGTAAATCTGAAGGTGATATTGCCACCCTACAAAAGATGGAACCGCTGCCTCCCAAACTCCCGGTTCAAAACTGGGATGAAGAATTCTTTGGTTCTTGCCAGATCATTGAGGACAAGCCCAGCCCCCAGGATGCAGACACAAACTCTTAAGGCAGCCCTGACTAGCCCCAGCTCCTTTTTGCAACAGTTAGTGTTTCTGGAAGCCTTACTTTGGCTAAATAATTACTGTTATACTTTGTTTTGATTTTTCTGAACTGGTTAGTCATGTTTTTAATATTCAGTTGTAAATATGTCTATGACTCTCATCCCATCTGTGGGCAAGCCCACGAGAGCCCTTTTCTAAATTTTCTGCTAAATGAGAGGCGGCATAACGATCTCAAAACTTCAGTCTAGCCTGTGTATGTAACAATTTTTGTACTCTAATATATATTTCTTATCTGTAGTTTACAACAACAAAAAAATAGAGTTTAATTTGATTTATAATTATTAATTTTATTTGAAGGAAACTTTTGGAGAAAATTACTGGGTTGGTAAGTGCGGGAGGGGTCATCTTTGACCCTAGGGGGAACATACAGAAAGATTATGCTTGGTGATTAGGGAAGAATTCGAACAACTACGTAGAATGGCTCGCTTTAATCAAGGGGTTGGAGATAGCAAGCACTCTTGGAATAAAATATTTGGTTGTTTTTGGCGATTCTCTTATGGTCATAAGAGAGTCTCGAAAACTCATCATGAATTATAAAACCCCCACTCTAAAGCTGCACCATCTTCAAAAATCTTATCAGTGACTTAAGTGCTGTCAAATTCCTCCATATTCTCCGAACAAACAATCATTCCGCGGATCAAATGGTGAACAAGGGAGTTCAACTAGACTATGGCTACATTATTTGCAATGAAGATAATTATGAACGTTGTTGGGTTCCTTGATTCATCTTGGACACCTTATAGGAATGCACCTCCCTTTATTCATAAGTACTTGTTAATATTTGAAATCAATCCCTGCATGGGCCTTCTTGACCACCCTAGACGTGGCATCATCTTCGTGTTCCTCCAGAACCTTCCTGTGCATGCTTTCAAAGCTCGGAGGCATACAGCTAGGAAACCTCGAATTTGGCAGCAAGTTAACACGCTCGAATTAAATCCGTCAGGTGGATTCACTCAGCATCCCCGTCCTATTTCCTGCCTTGCCTCGCTTTCCCTCCCTACCCTTCTTTGGCACTCTGTGAAAGACTGGTTTTGAAGTGTAATGGGTGACTCGCTACATGCTACTTCTCTAGCATCCACCCTGGGTGTTGGATCCTCAAATTTTGATCTTGACTTTCATCTTCCGTTACAGTGCCTTCTCTGCAATAAGTCGCTAGTCCACTCGCAGGAGAACGACCCCTCTGGTGAACGCTTGAGTTCTCCTCTGCCTGCCAACTCCAGTGAACTCCCAAAGCTCAATCTTCTGACCTTGGAAGGTTTTAGCAAGGCATCTACCTTCTCCCACTCCATCTCCAACCCTGTCTCAGCCTCTGAAATCAAAAGCTTGCTGGAAATCATGGAAGACCAAATCCATCTTCTTAGGGCAGAAGATCCGGAGATGAAAAGGGAAATCGCAAGAATGTACACCCTGGTCCAAGCTACCAACTCTGAAATAAGGAATAGCAACAACTTGATGAACAGGAGGATTTCCAATCTTTCTGACACTCTGGACTATGTTGATACTAGCATTGCAAACATTGATTCAAAAATGAAGGACAACAATCGGAACATTGTGGATGTAGAAGGAAAAATTAACAGGCTCATAGAAGATATTGGTTGCTACATTCCAGGCCTCCATGACAGCAAAGGCTCGGGCATCGGTATTCAGCAGGATCAATCTTTGGAAAGCATCCCTAGACCTACTACCCAGCACCAACGTTAACTTGGATTCTCTTCAAAATCTCTGGTTTTTAACCTACAGTTCTCTTTTTCAAATGCTACGGCTGATAGTTTTATTATGCAATTTATGACAGTTTATCTCTATACTATAGTTTCTAGAATAGGAGCAATTTTGAACTCCTTTATCACAAACAAGCTGAAGGCTCTGTTACAAATGGGTTATGGATCAACAAATAGTTATTTTTTGATATGTTTTGTTTCTGTATACTCGTACTTGGGCAATTTGTAAGAAGGTATAGTCACCACAGTTTAGGGATTTTTCGACACAGACTCAATTTTGTAAAAGAAGATCAAGATGTCATGGACATAGACTCCCTATGGGAACAGTCCTTCTGCATATTTCTGTAATTTTTGCTCTCTTTTCTAATATAAATGCTCCTAAACCGTTCTTGTTAAAAAAAAGAACTTTTGGAGAAAATTAGATTAAAACAATTATGAAGTGAGAAAAAAAGAAAGTAATAAAGGGGAGAAAAAGAGATATAAAATTATCATTATAACTAAATTAAACAAAGATAATTAGTTTTCAAGAGGTATAATGTGAGGTGAAAAATCAAGTTTGAATTTAAAAATATAATAAAATAGCATGATTTAATTTTGAAAAGTAGAGTAAATTAAATAAATAAAGTTGTTGATACAAAATATTTAGAGAGGAACAAGGGAGGGGGGAAGAGGGAAAGGTATTAAAAAGGGGGGGGTGAGACAGATTGAAAAAACCAGACGTGAGAAAAATAAAAGACCAGGGAAAGCATAGGGTAAGGTTAGGCGATAAAAATGAGAAAAGAGGAGGGAGTACCGAATTAGATTATTAACAAGAATCATTGGCGAAGACGTTGGATAAGTGGTTTCCAAAAACGGATTAGTATGTAGCCATCTTCGCGATTGAATTTCAAGGGATTTTTTTCAATCTCTAAGGCTTCCCCAACCATCCGGGAGGAGTAATGAGTGGTGGAGGCTAGAATTTTCGCTTGATCAAAATAGATGTGATGTTTAGTGCTAAACGAATGTTCGGTTATAGCAGATTTATAAAGGCGATTATGATTGGTGTCAACAATGTGTTCTTTGAGACGAGTTTGGATGGACCTTCCGGTTTAACCAATGTATGATTTTCCACAAGAACACAAAATTAGGTAGACACCTTGGGACAAGAAAGGATCGACTTTATCTTTGACACTCCTGAATAACTGCTTGAGCATCATATGGGGTTTAAAGATTGTTCTTATGTCCCTTTTAATAATAATTTTGGAGATGTGATATGTGATACCATGGATGAAAGGGAGCGAGACACAAGTGTAATATCCCCAATTGAAAATTTTCCCAATTTGGTCAATTTTCGAAACTTGGACTAGTGAAGCCCCAAACTGTCCCAAATGGTTTCGAACTGTGTCTAGAGTGGATTGAGGTGTAATAGGACACTTTAATGCAGTTATTATAGGCTTTAACACTTTCTAAATACTCCAACCACTTGTATTTACAATTAGAAGATGAAAGGCAGAATTACTAGGAAAATCTATGTTGAATCCCCCCAAGGGTAGATGGCTCCAAAAGACTCCTGAGGATTTCGAATTGGGTATGAAGGTATATGAATGGTATTAAGACATAAAAATTAACCTCATGGGTGATTAGAAACTATCAAAATACTTTTGAAACATTCATTTATCTTTAGGAGAAGTTGGGGAATTTTACTAGTAAATTCGAGGTTCAAACCCCCAAAGGTAGGGGACAAATGGATTCCCAAATGCTGTAATACCTTCCCAAATTCCAGAACAGAGACATGGTACTGATAAAGGACTTTAATGGGATCTCCATTGAATCATCAATTAGCTTCTATAGTCTTCTACAACTCCCATATATTTGAGGTTTGTATACATGTCTTCACATAGGGGGAAATGATAGTAAACTTCACCACTTGTTATGAAATTCAAAATTTAGGTTACAAGGACTTGTGAAATATTAATGAAACTTCTTCAGAACATTAATGACACTCCATACATCAACAAAATCATAGAGATTGACTGATACAAATCAAAATAAAGCCTCTTCAAGCTCCACCAACAAGATATAGGGAAAATGGCACCATTTATGCATTGTTTGGTATTTTTACATAGTTTCACCTGGTATTTCGACCTGAGAGTATTCTGAGCATCAAATACAAAGTTTATATATCCGAATACAAATAATTGTATATTCTTGGACTCTCACAAAGATATCAACATCTCACCAAAGGCGCAATTCCTCTACGAGCCAAAATATGCAAGGAAATGTGTGATAGATATGAGAACAAGTTGTAGAAGAAAGAGCCACGAGATTCCCTATAGATTCAACTTGCGACTAATAACTCCATTGTAGCTCCAAATGAAAGGTTTGAATGGCCTTTCCAATTTCCAATTAGGATGGGAATATTTCACCCTCGAAATTGGTACTAAGGCAAGTAGAGTAAACACTCCACCAGCATGGACAAGCTAGAAGCTCTCCAAATTGCAAAGATGCAAATAAAAAATGATCAAAAGCTACTCTCCTTCTTTGTTCTTGTCTTTTATAAACTTCTCAAGTCCTCCATGGGTCGAATTCCTTCCAAAAGATGCATTCCAATTCAATTTAGGAAGAGATTCCAATGTGTGCCACTTGTCCAACAATTCCTAGTCTCCATCTTCCCTCATTTCAAATGGGTGTCTCTTTGGCTGACCTAAATCCCTTGTGCACCTTATTGGAGGCTATTTTTAGCCCTGACATGTCATATATGTCAGATGTCAGCATTCAGGTCTGATTTGTGTCATAGGTGTCATAGCATCTTCATCATTGTTGTCATAGAAGCTAGGGAATCTAGCCCAAGTGTCACAATTCTTCTAAGATGCCTCTTCCTCTTCCATGGGAGTTATTATTCCACTCCAATTCGACCTTACATGACTCATGCCATGAATAATACCTCTTAAACTCCCCCAAGTATGTTACCCTTCATATTGAACTCGAATTGGTGAGAGAATCATGCTAAGTGTAGTGGGAAATCTTGCCACAAGTGGGTCCCACAACCTCTTACGTTCCCTCATGGTCCAATGCCACATTATTTTATTTGTATTGTTATTTAATTGACCCATTTAATGTGAATTTTTAATTCTAATGTCATTTTGGGTCTTGTAGCTCCTTTACTCCAACTTTTAATGCTTCCACCCCCAACCTTGGAAACTAGTAATTTTCCTCCATGATAGTTCATTTGGATGGGGATATTACAAACTTTGAATTGATAATTTTCTCTTAATGTGACCCACCTTGTCCACTTGGATCTAATTTTACATTATTACTAACTTAGATATCATGCTTGGTAATTATTTGACCCTTATCATCAATTTGACAGACTATCATGAATATGTCCAAGTGGTTTAGGCCATTGTGACCCAATGAAATTTTTTGGGACGTGACAAATCCTCCCTTCCCAATATTGCTTGTCCTAAATCAATTTCAAACATGGATGTTGAAGAACCTGCTTTCTTTCCAAAACTTTGCTTCCCAAAGCTTCCATTCTAAAACTCTGAGTAGTGGCACTCATGCACTACAATTTTGTGCTTCCAAAAGCAAGGAGATGTGGATTTTCTTTTTCATATTGATATTCTCTGTGACCTCACCACTAAACACCAAAATATTAATTAAATCCATCAAAACAAAGTTTTCACAATTACTCTTTTACCTTTTTCATATTTTGGAAACCCTTTCTGATACCACTGTATAATTCTTGAAGTTGCCACTGAGTTGTCCAACTTTGAGTCTTTGAGATTCCATGAAGATTTTAGAGAGGAACCACCATGCTTGCTGATGCACTACTCTGATTAAAATCACTTTATTTAGTGGGGACTCAATCTCCCATACTAATTGCTTCCCCAAAAAATTGAAACCAATGAGACTATAAATTATCCCAGGGTCCCATTGCTTGTATTGCACTCCAACAATTAGGAGTGCTCTCCAACCCATACCACCAGGAAGGAGAATTCTTGGATCCCATTTTCTTGTATGCATTCTTCCAAACATCATGAGTACAAAATATATATCATCAAAGTACATAACAACATAATAAAAAGGTACATCAAGGAGGTGCCTCATCAAAGAATCATGAAAGTGATTATACCTCCAAGTAACTAGACCACCATTTTCCAAGTGCATACAAGCTTCAAGTGACCAATCAAATCTGCTCCAATGACATAGGTGAGGATCTCATGTCCTATAATGCTGCTCCAAAAGGATGTAATATGCATCAAAATAATCATCCATGTGTTCTTTCATCCAATAAGTGAATGAAGAACCTCCACTAAAATTTGAACCAAGTAGGGAGCAAAGAAAACAATGAGCCTTCAAGGGGATCACATAAGTAGAAGTTGTGCATCCATGAACATGTGTATCATCAAGAAATAACAAAGGATTTTGCTTCCAATAAGAATTTTCTCCAATCATATATCTCTTCACCCAAGTAGTGGATGAAGTTCCTCCAATATCAGTTGAACTAAGCAAGGAGCAAGGAAAATCATGAGTCTTCAAGTGACTTAAGTGAACATCATAAGTGCATCCATGTAGATGTTTTTCATCATAAGGTAACAAGGATGTTTTTTTTTTTTAGACAAGCAAGGGATGTTGCTGCAAATGTAAATAAGAAATGGCTCTAATAATGTCATCATATAAAGGGGATATAGGAGTTTCATACTCCTCATGTGGCACCATAAAAAATAAACCTTTCACCCATACTTCATTAGGATGAATGCTGCAAAATATGGAAGTGTAGGATGTAGGAGAATGAACCAACTCACCCAAATGATCAGAAAGTGTAGAAGTGTCCTCATGTGAATGCTCCATAAGGGTAGGATCATGCACCTCCCTCAAAAGTGAAAAACTTTCCTCATAGGTTGGTTCCAAGGTAGTGGAATCATACACTTGTTCAAAAATTGTGTCACCATTTCCAAGAGGAAACTCAAGTTCCTCTTCCACCACATCAAGTGCTTGGATATCATCAAGCTCATATTCAAACACATCAAGCACCTACAAATTTTCATGTTTCTCATGATCTACCATGTCATGAGAATCCTCCATGCAATCTACCATACGACAATTTGAAACATAGGAGAAGGAACAAGTATATTGCAACCTTTCAAGAAGTTGTTCATTTTGAATTTTGAGTTTATGAATATCCTCATTATTCTTCAAGTATGCATCATGTAACAATTCATTAAACTCAACCAAATTGTTTCTATAAAAAAGCAAAGACATGAAATTACCTTTGATGTTGCACATTGCTCTTTGAATCTTCTCCATATCTTCAAGGAAGGCTGGATCCTTCAATGAAGAAACTTTCCAACAAGAATTTGACACTAATGCTTGAGTGTCATGGAGCATGCTATGGGTTTCTTGGATCTTCTCTTAATTCATATTTAATGTCCCTTCAATAAAAAGAGGCTATTGCAAATGAACCTCATCTGATTCCTTCTTACTTGGACCAACTTCATGAAGCTCAAGTGGTGATGGAGAAGTTGATCTTGGTTCTTCTTCAACTGCTACAAGGTCTTCATTTTCATGCTTAATGGAACTTTGGCTTGCAACAACACTTTCAAAAGTGATATCTATGTCACCAACATAGAGGTGTGAGAACCCATCAGTAGGTACTCCTTCATAGTTCAAGCATCCATCAGTAGATGCTCTTTGATTCATGTCCAAGGTAGAATGTGTCTCGAAATGATCTTCAATATTTTCAATAGAGTCTTCTTCATGCTCATGTGATGTATCTTCATATTTCTCCTTCAAGCAATCTGATGCACTTTTCCCCTTGGTTTCCTTAGGATCAATATATTTGGAACCTCTTTTTGAAGAAAACCCAAAAACTCTCTTCAAGTAGGAAATACATGCATTCCTTGAAGCTTCAGATATTTCACTACTCTTTTCACTCACACACATATGATTTTCTGTCCAAGGTGTTTTGAAAGAAGGGCATAGACCTTTCTTCACTAACTCCACATATTCATTTTTGGGCCTATTTTCAAACACCCAATCAGCAAAGTCTTCAAAAGCAATGGCCTTTTGTGTATCTACCTTGCACACATTAAGATATGTCTGATATTGTTGGGGCAAGGTTTTACATGTTGCTCTCAATATTTGTAATTCATTCATAGAATTATTCTTTGGTAGTGTGGCACACTCATATTCATCAGGTTCAAATTCATAATAATAACCCTCATTCCTTATGAAATTGTAAGAAGTGTTGCTTGATGGCACCTCTTCCTCGTACCATTCACAATCTTCTTCATATTGCTCATAAGCATTGTACTCATAGGATTCATCATAATAGTAAGACATGCCAGCAAATTATTCTTGAATGTATGATATTAATTCACAGGTGCAAGGACCATGCTCTGATACCACTGTAATATCCCCAATTGAAATTTTTCCCAATTTGGTCAATTTTTGAAACTTGGACTAGTGAGGCCCCAAACTGTCCCAAATGATCCCAAATGGTTTCGAACTGTGTCTAGAGTGGATTGAGGTGTAATAGGACACTTTAATGCAGCTATTATAGGCTTGGAAAATTTCTAAATACTTCAGCCACCTGCATTTACAATTAGAAGATGAAAGGAATAATTACTAGGAACATCTATGTTGAATCCCCCAAGGGTAGATGGCTCCAAAAGACTCCTGAGGATTTCAAATTGGGTATGAAGGTATATGAATGGTATTAAGACATGAAAATGAACCTCATGGGTTCTTAGACACTATCATAATACTTCTGCAACATTCATTTATCTTCAGGAGAAGTTGGGGAATGTTACTAGTAAATTTGAGGTTCAAACCCCCAAGGGTAGGGGACAAAGATGGCGTCCCAAATGATGTAATACCTTCCCAAATTCCAGAACAGAGACATGTTACTGAAAAAGGAATTTAATGGGATCCCCAATGCATCATCAATTAGTTTCTATAGGCTTCTGCAAATCCCATAAATCCTAGGTTTGTATACATGTCTTCACATAGGGGGAAATTATAGTAAACTTCACCACTTGTTATGAAATTCAAAATTTAGGTTCCAAGGACTTGTGAAACGTTAATGAAACTTCTTCAGAACATTAATGACACTCCATACATCAACAAAATCATAGATATTGATTGATACAAATCGAAATAAAGCCTCTTCAAGCTCCAACAACAAGATATAGGGAAAATGGTACCATTTATGCATTGTTTGGTATTTTTACATAGTTTCACTTGGAATTTCGACTTGAGAGTATTCTTAGCATAAAATATAGAGTATATATATCATAATACAAATAATTTGATATTCTTGGACTCTCACAAATATATCAGTATCTCACCAAAGGTGCAATTCCTCCAAAAGCCAAAATATGCAAGGAAATGTGTGATAGAGATGAGAACAAGTTGTAGAAGAAAGAACCATGAGCTTCCATGTAGCTTCAACCTGCAACTAATAAATCCATTGTAGCTCCAAATGAAAGGTATGAATGGCCTCTCCAATTTCCAATTAGGATGATAATCTTTCACCCTCGAAATTGGTACTAAGGCAAGCAGAGTAAACACTCCACTAGCATGGACAAGCTAGAAGCTCTCCAAATTGCAAAGATGCAAATAAAAAATGATCAAAAGCTACTCTCCTTCCTTGTTCTTGTATTTTATAAAATTCTCAAGCCCTCCATGGGTCTAATTCCTTCCAACTCAATTTGGGAAGAGATTCCAATGTGTGCCACTTGTCCAACAATTCCTAGTCTCCATCTTCCCTCATTTCGATTAGGTGTCTGTTTGGCTGCCCTAACTCCCTTGTGCGCCTTCATGGAGGCTATTTTTAGCGTTGACATGTCATATATGTCAGATGTCAGCATTCAGTTCTGATTTGTGTCATAGGTGTCATAACATCTTCGTCATTGTTGTCATAGAAGCTAGGAAATCTAGCCCAAGTGTCACAATTCTTCTAAGATGCATCTTCCTCTTCCATGGGAGTTATTATTCCGCTCCAATTCGACCTTACATGACTCATGCCATGAATAATACCTCTTAAAATCCCTCAAGTATGTTACCCTTCATCTTGAACTCGAATTGGTGAGAGAATCATGCCAAGTGTAGTGGGAAATCTTGCCACAAGTGGGTCCCACAACCTCTTATGTGCCCTCATGGTCCAATGCCACATTATTTTCTTTGTATTCTTATTTAATTGACCCATTTAACGTGAATTTTTAAGTCTAAGGTCATTTTGGGTCTTGTAGCTCCTTTACTCCAACTTTTAATGCTTCCACCCCCAACCTTGGAAACTAGTAATTTTCCTCCATGATAGTTCATTTGGATGGGAATATTACAAACTTTGAATTGAGAATTTTCTCTTAATGTGACCCACCTTGTCCACTTGGATCTAATTTTACATTATTACTAACTTAGACATCATGCTTGGTAATTATTTGACCCTTATCATCAATTTGACAGACTATCATGAATATGGCCAAGTGGTTTAGGCCATTGTGACACAATGCAAATTTTTGGGACATGACAACAAGATTAGATAGGGGAGGAGCGCTTGGAGGGTCAAGGTTTAGAATGAAAAACTTGTTGAAAGGTTATGTTTATTAGGTGTTTAGGGTAACCATTGGCCATGAGGGCCTTGGTTAGGTGAGATCTTTCTTGAGAAAGATGTTGGGGATCAGCGATGCGAATGGCGCGGGTGATCAAAGTTTTAACGACAACTGATTTTTGAGAGGGATGGTGGTGGGATTGGGCATGAAGGTACCTATCGGTATGGGTATTTTTCGGTACACTTGATGGGATAGAGAGCCATCTTGTTGTCAAGTGACCAGGACGTCAAGAAAGGGAAGAGAACCATCTTGATCGACTTCCATAGTGAATTGGATATGAGGGGAAATACTTTTTTCCATGGATATGAGGGGAAATACTATTGAGATGGTTTAAAAAGTTATCTAGGGTGGACGGACCATGGGTCCATATGACAAAGGTGTCATCCATAAAAATGATACCAACATTTGGGCTTGTCGGGATAGGAATTAATGGCAAGGGAATCAAAATGTTCCATATATATGTTTGCGACTACGGGGGAAAGACAAGATCACATTGCAGTTCCTTCGGTTTGCTCATAGAATTTGCCTTTAAAACATAAAAAAGTAGAGGAGAGTCAAAGGTTGATAAGATTGAGAGTTTCAACATCTACAAAATTAGAGATAATTTCAAGAGCTTCAAGCGCTGGGATTTTGGTGAAGAGGGAGACTACGTAAAAGCTTACTATAAGATCATCTTCGTCAAGGTGGAGGTCTTTGATTTTATCAATAAAATTGGAGGACTCTTTGATGAAGGAATTAGATTGACCAGTGAAAGGCTGAAGTTTATCAACTAAAAAACGAGAAAGGGAATGTGTAGTGGATCCTATTGCACTAACAATGGGGTGGAGAGGAATATCATTTTTATGGATCGTAGGTTGGCCATAAATTCTAGGTGGTAAGGGGTTGCGAGGAAGAATGCGTTTCTTTGTGTTTTTAAGTTGTATTTTTTAATTTGTGTTTTTTTAAATATATAGTTTTAGTTGTTTAAATGTTTTTCAATTGATTTTTTATTTTTGAATTTTGATTTTTTTTAAGCTAGTACCCACTGGGCATTTGAACTTGTGAGCTTCAATTTACAACTTCTCATCTCAATTACTCATTACCGATCGCTCTAACCCTTGTGGGATAATAATAATAATCTATTTTTAAGATCACAACCAAGCTGGACACCAATTTGGTGTATGAGACACTCTGTGCAGCTTATATTTTTTAATTATTATTATTATTTTTAATTCTGTATTTATTTATTAAATTTGTTTAATTGTTTTTAAATTTTTGTTATTTCTCTATTTAAAAAAAATGTTGTATCTTTTGTTTTTGTATTTTTTAACATTTTTTTTTTTTATATTTAAAAAAATGTGTTTTTTTTTAATTAAAAGAAAACAAATTTAAATGCATTTTTTAATTGTTTTTCAGTTTTTTTATTTTTTATTTTTTTTAGAAAATTATATATTTTTAATTAAAATTAGGTTAGCTTTTTAAAATTATTTAAAAGAAAAAAATATTTTTCTTACGCCATGCATGGTTTCGAAATGAATGCAATTATAATTCAACAGAAAAAAGAGGTGCCACTAATAACACCACTTTTCGATTAAGGGGTTGATTTAATATTTTGATTACATCAACACTGGTTGTGGTTTTCAAAAAGTCATAATTTTGGCCCCGAAAAAAAAGGTGCTACTGGTAGCTTCACTTTTAGATTCGGGGGTTGATTTAGGGTTTTGATTGCACTGACACCGGTTGAGGTTTCCAAAAATTCGTAGTTTTAGCCCAAATTTTTTTTTTTGCTGCCAGTAGCACCACATTTTTATTCAGAGGTTGATTTAGGGTTTTGATTGCACCAACACCAACTGGGGTTTCCAAAAAGTCATAATTTTATTCTTGAAAAAAATGGTGCTACTAGTAGTACTGCTTTTCGATTTGGGGGTTGTTTTTTATGCAAAAATATTTTTTTTTTATGGCAAGAGTTCTCATTTTGAGTATACATTTCTCTTTAAGTTGTATAATGCGTTTTTAATGGATCCCATGAGTTAAATCAACGACCTACTAGCAGGAATGGTAAATTGGCTGAAAAAAGTCGAAAAAAAATCGAACTGTAGAGTTATCAGTGAAATAAATTTTGGTTATGTTATGCAGCAGAGATACTTCCGAAATGGAGGAAACACCCAATGCAGTTTCATAATAAACCTTGTTGTGAAATTGAAATTTTACCTAATAATGAAAATTTGAAAAAAATGGGAAATTTGAGATGGGCCCCACCATGCCATGTGGACAAGGGGGTATGACGTGGACCAACCACATCGGATAAATGCACAAGTGGTCGGATCTGAAGCAAGGTTGTTAGAGGAAGCTTATTGGGTAATGCACTTTCTAGTGTTAACACATGAGCCCAACGAAAATGGTACGATGCAAGGATCCCGACAACTATATCGAGACTGGATCATTGGAGAAGCTCCGAAGAGAGAATGCAGAGGATCCCAATGCCGTATCAAAGCTGACCTATGGAGAATGCCTCATCGGAGGTTCGATGTGAAAAGTCCGATGGAAAGTTTCTAATGTGATATCAGATATCGATCGTTGTAGATGTCGGGAATATGCAATATGGGAAGTCTGATGGAAAGTTTATGATGTGATATTGGATATCAACCATCGGAGATAGGCCATCGGAGATGATGGGAATATGCAATATGGGAAGTCCAATGGAAGTTTTCTAATGTGATATCGAATATTGGCCATCAGATATATTGGAAATATGCAATATGGGAAGTCCAATGGAAGTTTTCAATGTGATATTGGATATCGACCATCGGAGACAGGTCATCAGAGAGATTAAAAAATGGGCAATATGAATAGGCCGATAGAAGAGAGCCGATGAGGTCATCAGAAAAGCTAAAAAAAAAAATGTTTGGAGCCCGAAAATTTGTTTTGGCCATAATAGGAGTAGTTTAAATTGAAACATGATGAGACTTGAGGCATTCCAACACCATTGACGAAGGCTACAGAACTGCCAGTGACGGGCATGGGCCCATTCTGCTTCAATTTGACATAAATTTTGAAATAGTGAATTTGAAGGATCAATATCCAAAGACCTGATGGGGGCCCTATTTGGGACATAATTGTTACACATATAACTCTGGTGGCATGTAGCTAAATTCCAAAAGGTGTGAAGCCGAGGTGCAAAAGAAGGCCAAAATCCACTATTCTAGGACACTTTTGGGGATTTTGGAAAACTTTGAAGAAGTAAAAGTGATCCCGGACATTGAGATCAGAAAAATTACGAACTCGACATTTTACCTACTCATAAAAATAGGCAACTTTGATTAGAGGAACTTTTTCCATAAATGCTTAGTTTGGGAGATAGTCAATTTTGCTAAAAAATCCAAGACTAGGAAAAAGTGCAAAAGTAATCAATTCCATAAATTTACAAAAAATGATTGGGGAATCGGATTATAAATATGAAAGTTGTTGATTGATCCTTGTAATGTGCATTATTAGTGCCCAATGGTAATTTTTTTTTGTTTCTCTCTAGATTTTCTTTTGTAGGTGGTTGAAGTTGGCCTCCAAAGCTAAATGCACTTGCAAGAAAAGTGCATACTTGGGAAAAATTAACAATTTTAAAAGGTTGTAACTTTCATCTTCAAGGTCAGAATGAAGCATGAAGATAATCATTGGAAAAATTATCCATAGGGGAACAATGGTGCATAGTTAGATTCTAAAAGGGGCATTTAGATGTTTCTAGAAATTGAACAGAAAAGTGCATGTAGTCATAATTTGACAAAAAAATTATCAATTTGGGTATTTCCCAAAATGCATGAAAAATAATTTTGTGAATTTTTAAGAATGTAATGAAGCTAATAGATGTGTTTATATGAACAATTTTGCAGATACAATATCACATCAAGGAAAATTAAGGATTAATATCTCGTATAATGCAAGTTGGAAATATTTGGTCTTGGTTGGGCCAATACGACAATCATCATGGATGATGCACATGATCCATGTGTAGCTGAAACATATGTCGTGGGAGAATATATACATGTTGAAAATGTAGAGACAAAATCTAATGGTTGAAGAAATCAAGTAACTCCCTAGACATTGGAGAAACCACGAGGAGTCTAAGAGTGGAAATACAAAGTTGCAGAGCAGATAACGAGAGGCTACTCAGAGCTCAAGAAGAGCAGAACCAACTAAATGCAGCCATGCTCCAATTCTTGGCAAACAATCAAAGGAAGATTCACCCTACACAACACTCAGGAAATGAGGCAAAGAGTTGGAGTATCTCAAGGAGGCAATCTCACAAGAAGTCCCATAGCTCAAGAAGGGTATATAGAGAGAGGACATACACTCCAGATTTCTCTTCTAGTGAGTCATCTACCTCTAAGGAATCCACTAAAGACTTAAGAACACCATCTCAAAGGAATAAGAGGAAGAGACCCATCAAGAAAAACTCACATGGGGAATTTTGGAAGGCCAAACCTCGTACTTTTGATGGTGAAGCCAAATAAGGTTAAGAAGCCTAGACTTGGCTTCTTGGGATGATGAAGTATTTCCAAGTCCAAGACTATTCCGAGAACATGAAGGCAAGGGTGGCCATATTTAATTTGAATGGAAGGTCATATATATGGTGGGATCACCTTAGAAAAGTTAAGAAGATCAATGAAGGCAAAGCTGTGTAGAAGCAGTTCACGAAGTACTTCAAGCAAAAGTACCTTTCTGATATGTGCTATGATGACAAAATTAAATAATTTCATGAATTGGGCCAAATGACCATGGAGGAATATGCCAATAAATTCTTGGATTTACTGAGGTATGTCAAGTATATCAGAGATGATAAGGTCAAAATTCAACATTTTTTGAGTGGATTACCTCCGTCATACAAGGATAGAATTGAGTTTGATGAACTTCAAACTCTAGATGAAACCATAAGGAAGGCTAAGTATTGTTATCATCAAAGCAAAAGTAGGCCATAGTTCCATAAGGCATGGAAGGACAAGAAGAAGGAGAAGTTTGACCAACGAAAGAGGGGATTCAAGCCTCCTGATTTCATAAATCGACAAAGACATCTAGCATAGGGTGTGACTAAGATAACAAGGATGATGGGAGATAATATGAGAGATCCACTTCAAATTTGGGGATGTGGAGAGGGCCATTTTCTTAGAAACTATCCACATTGGAGTGGGAGTGCCAAGCATGTTCAGAACATACAAGAGGATGAAATTATGGGGCAAGTGGCAAGGACCGTCCCTAGAATCTATGTAGCACTAGAGGACCTCCAAGCAAACCATCAATCAACTGTAGTTGAGGTTGAAGGTAATATTTCTAAACAATCTATTTCTATTTTGACTGAACCTGGATCTGCTGACAGTTATATCACTCCTAAAGTTGTTGAGAGTTGCGCTTTTAATAAAACAAAGCATATTAAATCATGGTTGGATCAACTAGCCATTGCAACCAAGAGGAAAGTTAGTGACATAGTGCAGAAATGTCCATTAGAAATGGATGTGATATTCACATGGGAAAATCTGAATAATTTGCTACTTGGTTCCTATGATGTTCTCAATGGGATGGATTGGTTAGAAGCACACAAAGTGCAAATTTATTGCTACAAAAAGACCTTTGAATGTATTGATGAAAAAGGAAACCCCAATGATAGCAAAAGGAATTTCAAAGGTGGTTTCTATCAAACAGATTTCAGCCTTGCAACTAAATAGATTCTTTATCAAAGGCTGTCAATTGTATGTAGCCCATGTACAGGGTATAATAGAAAATGAAGTACCTAAGTTTGAGGACTATAGAGTCTTGCAGGAATTCAGGGATGTGTTTCTTGATAAAGTGCCAGGACTTCCTCTGGAGAGGGACATTGATTTCACAATTGATCTCGTGCCAGGAGTTGCACCAGTGTCTAAGACACCTTACAGAACGAGTACACTATAATTTCTAGAGCCAAAAATGAAATTGCAAGAGCTATTGGAAATGAAGTACATCATGCCAAGTGTTTCTCCATGGGGCACCCATTCTATTTGCAAATAAGAATGATGGAAAACTCAGGTTATGTATTGATTACAAACAATTGAACAAATTTATAGTGAACAACACTCATTACCTCAAATTGATAATCTCTTTGATCAAATGAGAGGGACAAAAGTAATTTCAAAGATTGACTTGAGCTCTGGTTACCATCAAGTGAGAATCAAGGAAGAAGACATCCACAAGACAACCTTTCGACTGAGGTATAGACACTATGAGTTCATGGTGGTGCCTTTTATTATCACTAATGCACCAACTACACTCATGTGTCTCATGAATAGTGTTTTCAACGAGTATTTAGACAAGTTTGTTCTTGTTTTTCTCGATGACATTCTTATTTATTCTAAGAATAAAGAGGACCACGAAGAGCATTCGAGAACGGATTTGCAAGTGACAAGGAAGCATCAACTGTATGAAAAGCTAAGAAAATGTAATTTCTATAAAAAACAAATTCATTATCTGGGTCACATTATTTCAAAGAAAGGAATATCAGTGGATCCTGATAATATTGAAGGCATTGTGAATTGGCCAACTCCAAAGATTGCAATATATGAAAGATATTTTATGGGTCTTGTTGGTTTTAATAGAAGGTTCATTGAAGGGTTTTCCAAGGTTGCACGCCCCATCATTTATTTTTATTTTTTTTCCAAGAGAAAAAAGCGTAATTTCATTCATCTGTAGAGATCAAAATTACATTCTGTAGGTTCACCATAAATAGTGAATGCTTCAAGATCATATATTCCTCATCATGGAACTGTTATGTCTTCTTTCATATTACAAAAAAAAACATACTATGATGCTGTATAGATAGGTAGATCAGCCCCGTAAGGCTTAATTCATAAATTATTTCTGTTTGTGTTGCTGGACCGTCACATTTAGAAGAACCAGTGGGATAATAAACTGCTTTTACAGTGTATCAAAAAGTAGTGACTGTAGTATAGATAATGTGCTGATATTATTCATAGATTCTCTATAAATGGCCTATGATAGTATGTCTGTGTTCGGCCATTTAGAAATTCTTTCACATGCCAAGTGCCAATCTCCCTCGATAGCCCCTCCTTGGATGCGGTGTCCGCTTCTTTGTTATTATTCCTGTAAACATGCTGGCAAGAAATATTGTCAAACCGCAAAAGGATCATCCTAATGGATGAGAGTATATTCACCAGCCGCAAATTCCTGCATTCTTGTATCTGTTGGATCCAGTTAATAACATTCATTGAGTCCCCGAAGCAATCCAATGTGCTACATCCTTTCTCAAGAGCAAAGATTAATAAAAGTTTCAAGCTCTGCAATTCGGCAAAGTTGTTAGAGCCCATTCCTAATCCCATAGAAAGAGTGTATGAATGCGTTTCTGGTAGGTGAAGAACCGCACCACCCCCACACAAATTTTGCTGTGAGGCCCCATCGAAAAAAGCCCATGGCCGAGAGCAATCAATCTCCACCTCCAGATTCCTTCGTTGATTGTCAGCTCTAATATGTTCAGGTAGTGACTTGATGATACCGATAGATTGAGCTGCAGTTATCTCAGGAAGGCATGACTTTTCTTTGAAGATAACATTGTTCCGTGCCATCCATATCCCCCAGATAACAAGCAGAGGTAGGTTCTTATATGTCTTAACAGTGATCCTCCTCCACCACGCTTCCCATGCTACCCCGATCGTCGCTCCATCCCATTGACAAAGAAATCCCACCAAAACTGTACACTCCTTCCAAACTGCAACAGAATAGGGACATGTAAGGAATAGGTGTGTAGCAGTTTCAAGTTCCCTTTTGCATAGCACACACCAGCTAGGCCCCTGAAAGGACCTCTTCTGCAAATTATCCCATGTAGGTGCTCTGTTCCCGAGTACACACCACATAAAAATTTTCGATTTAGCAGGGCATTTTAACTTCCAGAGAGACTTCCACCACCAGACAACCTCCCTCTGTTCCACCTATGTACTTAATAAAATATAACCTGCCTTGGGTGTGTACTTACCTTCCGGATCCGCCTCCCAAACCAGTGAATCCTCCGCATCATTCAGCAAAACATTTGCCACTTCCAAATGACGGATATAAACCTCCAAGATAGCCGACTCCTGTTCCTGAAGTCCCAAAGTGTTTGCCCTACACCATCTCTGTCTCCAAGACTCCACAGGTCTCGGAACCGCCAACTGATTCAGTGTGTAAATCCCTCTTCTTCCAAGTGCCGCAATAACATGGCCAGGTAGAATGTGTTCATGTGTACATCCCAACCATGGGTCCCTTCCTACCAGCAGCTTTTCACCATTCCCCACATTCCAAGCTAGCTTGGATTCAATCAGACCAAAAGATTTTACCACAGCCTTCCAGATCATCGATCCCCCCAAATGGGATTTCCTAGAAACCCTAATCCAATCTTCAATGCTATCATCAACCAAGTATTTCTGTTTGATAACCCTGGTCCATAGACTAGTAGTCGTCACCAGCCTCCACCCCCCCTTGGCTGCCAAATCCTTAGAAAACAAAAAAATGTTCTTAATCCCCCAGCCCCCCAAGCCTTTTGGAGCTGCAAGTCTCTTCCAATTAACCCAAGGGGTAACCTGTACATCCTTCTTACCGCTCCACAGAAACCTAAAACAAATCCTCCTAATGCTTTCAAGAATGCCTTTAGGTATCCAGGCTAATGACATCCAGTATACAGGAATTGCTTCCAGTACTGCTTTAACCAAGACCAGTCTGGCAGCACGTGAAAGCCACCTGTGGCTCCAAACCATCAGTCTCTTCTCCACCTTCCCAATCAACCAAGCCCAATCCCTCTTCAAATACAAATTAGCTTTTATCGAGAATCCAAGGTATTTCAGACCATCCTCTAGTCCCGCAGTATTGAAGGGAAAGAACCTAGTGAGTTCTGCCTTCTCTTCCGGTCTCAACAAATGAGCGGATAAGGTAGACTTCCCAGCATTAATTTCCATACCAGTGGCCTTAGAAAACAGTTCCAATATCTCATTTAGAACACGGGTATCCCCTCTGCTTCCAGAGCAGAAGATTAAAACATCATCCACAAATAGCAAATGTGTAATATACAGATTTGGAGCCACAGGAATCCCCTGAAACTGCCCTTCAGCCTTTGCCCTGCTAATGGCCCTACTGAGTCCTTCAGCAACCAACAGAAAGAGCAGCGGGGATAAAGGACAACCCTGTCTAAGTCCCCTTTCAGCATGGAAAAATGTCGAAGCCGCTCCATTGATAAGTACAGAAAAGGATACAGTAGTGATGCATGACATTACCCATCTAATAAAAGCAATACCAAACCCCAGATGGGTAAAAAGTAGACGAAGATACAACCAACTCACTTTATCATAGGCCTTAGAGAGATCAATTTTTAGTATGGCTCCCTTCAGATTCTTGGTCTTCAAACTATGCATCCCTTCCTGCGCCACTCCAACAGCCTCATGTATTTGTCGACCCTCCAAAAACCCAAACTGTTCAGCAGATATATGTTGAGAGAGGATACTTTTTAGCCTTCTGTCTATAACTTTTGAGATCATCTTATAGACACAATTGCATAGTGAGATAGGCCTGAATTCATTTAGTGTCATTGCATTATCAGACTTAGGAATGAGGGCAATAAAAGTAGAATTGAAACTTGCCGGTATTTTCCCTGATTCTCGGGAGTCTTCAACAACTGCCATGAGGTCATTCCCTAGAATCTCAAAGAGATCCAAGAAGAAATCAATAGTCCACCCGTCAGGGACAGGGCTCTTGTCTTTTTGAAAACTAATGAGTAAATTCTTAATCTCCTCCTCCGTTAATGCCTTCATCAGTTCCCTGTTTCCTTCTTCATCAACAAAACTAGGAAACATCTCTGCCACTTTAATCACCTCAGCAATAGTAGCCTGATCTGGTGCCCGGAACAAATTTTTAAAATGTGTTACCCCACATCTGGCCTTATCATCAAAATTGATATGAGTGTTTCCATCATCATCCTTCAGACTCCAAATGGTATTAGCTGCCTTTCTCCCTCTTGCATAAGCATGGAAAAATTTGGTATTATCATCCCCACATTCCAGCCAAATCGCTCTGCTCTTCAGCCGCCATGTCTCCTCCATATCACATAACATTTTGTTCCGTCGCCCTTCCAATCTGATTAGAGTCTCCTTGGATTCCTAAGATAAAAGACCTCCCCCTTCACCCTCATAAATCCGCAGTAGCTCATCCTCCACCTGTTTCAATTCAGCATCTTCCCTACATCTCTTAGCAATAGCCCAGTCTTTGACCAATCTTTTCATCTTTTTAATATTATCTGCAAACTGAAAAGCAGCTGATCGATCATAGTCCCTATCAAAGGGTGTCTAGTTTGTAAGAAAGAGATTTTTAAATGTCTCATCTTGTAACCATATTTTATTGAATTTCAAGGGGCTCGGAGGGTTTGCAGGCCCTTTTTGTATCTCAAAAAAGATAGGGAAATGATCAGATATACCCCCATTACCAACCCATTGTCGAACCTGAAAGAATCTGTCCACCAACTGTTCAGCCACCAGAAAATGATCAATCCTTTTCGCCACCCTAGCATTCCCACTGCGATTATTTCTCCAGGTCGGTTTCAGCTTGAGAGGCTCTATATCCAACAAACCCTTTACCATTAACTTCTGAACAAAATATCTTGCCTACGAATCCACATGTGCATGTGGTCCCCATACCTCATTGAGACCTAGAGAAAAGTTTAGATCCCCCTCGATGATCAGTGTGTCACTACTCAAGAGGGGGTTTCCAAACAGTGAGTCCCAGAACTCAATACGGTGCAGGTAAGGCCCATAAATATTAATCACCTTAAAAATGTTCCCCAATTCAACCGACATAACATCAACACATAGAACAGAATCCATTCCCCATGAATTCACGAGCTTAAAATTACAATGCCTCCATCCCACAGCCAACCCCCCAGAACGTCCCTTTACATCCAAAGTGAGAAAGGACCATCCAGGCAACCAGCTCTCCAAACGATTCTTAATAACATCTCCTACACCTAAGGTCTCTTGTAGCAGGATCACATTCGGGTGTTCAAGAGTAAGCACCCTTCTGAAGGCTGATTTCTTGTTGGGCCCAGCCAGACCCCGGCAATTGAAAGACATAATCTTCATGTACGCCCTTTCTTCAAGGCATTCCCCGCTCTAAGTGCCTTAACAATCGAAATTTGTTTCCCTTCCATGAGATCAACCCTTGCCCTGGATTGTGCCTTATGAATATTTGATTTTCTTCCCCTTCCCTTACGTGCAGGATTAGTGATTTTCCCCAGCCCCGCAGAGGTGGTTTTCATACAGGAGCGTAGGAAATAACCCGAATCTTGTGATTCTGTGGGAGAGAGGTAATCCTCCTCTAGAGCATCACCGGGATCAGGGTCAAAAAAACCCAGTGGGGTATCATCCACAGCACCTATACTAGCATTAATAGGTTCCAAAACTGGTTCCAAAGAGGGAGTAATCAGAACCGTTTCATTCATATCACCATCGTGATGACCAGACCGAGACCCCCCAGGACCCAAATTGCTCGAGAGAGAAAGGTTGCGCAGACCCTCCACCCAATCTTGCCTCATTAATGTAACAGAGTTCATAAATAAATTGACAGTATGTGGTAAAGAGAGAGAGGAGATACCAGAGAAATCAGGTCCCCGAAGTACATCTTCAAGCTTCTGTGTAGTCACCAGCTCCATCTGTTCTGCCGTATTCTTCTCCACCACCGGGCACACCTGACTAGGTTCTTCTTCGGACGGCACATTCCCAAAGTCATCTGAAGAGGATTGGACAAAATCAGAAGATCCCGATCCATTTTCCGTGTAGCGCACCTCTGCTCCTGAAGTAAGAGTTCTTCGCCCCCCCAACTGTTTTCGAAATGGAAGGCTGCAATCGGATACGGGGTGTCCATAAGCGTGACAGCGCCGGCACCTAAACGATACATTTTCATAGTCCAGAATTTGGGTGATGATCTCCGGTCCCCATTCCAGCTTTATTTCTTCTGCCAGCCCCTCTCTGATATTGATGTTAACCAAAATGCGCGCAACCTTTTGACAAAGAGTCTCCAAAAATGACATATCCGCCTCCAGGAAGGTCCCCAATATATCCCCGATCTGTTTGAAATGGTGTATGTCCCAGAAGTGGAGAGGAAGGGCTGGCAAACGAACCCAAAGCGGAACTACATCCACCCTTTCACGGATGGCATCGAACAAAGAGTGCCATGGCTTCAGCAGCATCGGAGTGTGATTAAGATGCCAGTTCTTATTCAAAACCCTCCGCAGCTCCTCCTCTTTAGAGAATTTGAATGCGAACCACCCCCTATTCAGCTCCACCACCACCGACAATTGACTCACCGGGTCCTTCCAATTTTCCTCAACCCAATCCGCCACCGTCTTTCTAGAGAAATTGCGTCCCATAACCCTGCCAACAAGGGTAAAATGTGCCATCTGCAAAACATTACCCCATGCTATGTCTTCACCCACCGCATAGTTCTTAACCACTTTTACCTTGATCCAGCTCTTCCTCCACTTCTTCACAGGGCCGCCGCCTTCCTTCTTCGAGCCCTCTGCAGCCTCAACGGTCTCCTTCCCCCGACCCCCGTCCCACTTCGGAGAGCTAAAACCCCGCTGCTATACAACCCCGAGGGAAACCCTTCTATCTTCCTCCGACGAGAACCCACTTGAACCGCTGCCCAACCGTCCCTGTCGTGCCACACCTTCCGTCGCAACCCTGTCGAAACCCACCGCCACCTCGGACCCCCCCAACGTCGTTTCAGCTGGAAACCCTAGTGCCTTTGAGAAAAAAAACCCTGCTTCCCTCCAGCTCGTGTTCCCGAGCAGATCAATCGATTGTTGTTCCACCACAGGGCCCTTCGCAATCCCAGGTGTTAACTGCTCCGGCGAAGTGAAGAAAGCAGACGGGGAAAAATCAGTTGAATAGTTTAACGGCTCCAATCCCGCCGGCTGAAGCATCTCAGATCCCAGCACCGGAATATCCACCAGCTCGTCAAGATCCCTACCACTTGTCACCCCCCATCCAACGTGACCATCCAACCTGTCACTAACACATTCAACGGCATCCTGTTCTTCCATGGCAGCAAAAAAGGTTCACCCAAACCGTCACAGATCTCCAAACCCTAGGATAACCAAACTGCCCTCCTGCCAAAAACAATAAAAAAGAAACTACCATACCCCCTTGTATGGGGAGTAGTCCATATTCCTGTCAGCATCCCAAGTCAATGCAGTGTTCGAGGGTGACCGATCCCTGTCAGGGATGGCCCTCCCAAAACCCTCATAGTCCAGCTCGCCGTCTCCAACCCGTCGCCCGTCCTGAAAATTTAGCACCTGACTCACCCCATCATTTATTTGCAAAAGAAAGGAATAAAATTTAAATGGACACATAAATGTGAAGGAAGCTTCTAATTGTTGAAGTAGCTTCTTATAAGTGCTCCAATTTTGAAAATTGCAAACCCATAAAATGATTTTGTGATGTGTACCAATGCATGTAAATATGGAATTGGAGGAGTTATTATGCAAGGAAATAATGTGGTATGTTATGAGTCAAGAAAGTTTAAATACCATGAAAATAATTATGTTGCCCATGATTTAGAGCTTGCTGCCATAGTGCACACATTGAAAATGTGGAGCCACTATTTGATGGGCAGAAAATTTGAGCTTAGGAAATACCACTGTGGTCTGAAATATTTGTTTGAACAAGCAACACTAAATGCCAGGCAAGCTAGATGGCTAGAGTTTCTATGTAAATTTGATTTTGTTAACAAACACTTTTTGGAGTTATATTCACTACAAGAGTGCAATAATACTAAGCATGATTATAGTGGTAAAATATTATAAGAAATTAGGTTAGTGGTGATCACATAACCCTTATAGAGGTTGTAAGATTATGTGTTAAGAGGGGTTTATAGAGAGTAGGTGTTATTCGAGGTTATAATGGTTAAGATTGATAGGGTTGATAAGATTTAATTGTTACAAGCGATATGTTCTATAATTATAAGGCTATATAAGAGTGTTAATTGTGTAGTGTTTAGAAGTTAGGGGTTAAGGATTAGTTTTGAGGGTTATATGTGGCATGGGCTATGTGGGTTAGATTTTATAGGGAATTCAGGGTCCATGGTGACAAGATGTATAGGGTTGCGATGATGTTGATGGCGATGAAGGTATATATGATGATGATGATGATGGTGATGGTGATTATGACCTCGATAATGATGATGGAAATGATGATGGTGACAATGACAATGATGATGATTATGATGATGATGATGATGGCGGTGGAGATGGTGATGATGACAATGACATTGACATTGATGATAAAGAGGATGATGATGTGGGGTTTTATAAGTGTTGTGGGTTACACAGTTTAGGTGTTATAGGGGATGATTATGAAGAAAATGATGACAACAATGATGCTGACAACGATGAATATGATGGAGATTACAACGATGACGATGACGATGATAATTATGATGAGGATGATGATGATGATGATGATGGAGATGACGAATATGATCACTATGATCATGATGATGATGCTGATGATGATGATGGTGATGGTGATGATGATGGGGATGACGAAGACGATGACTATGATGATGATTATGGTGATGATGACTATGTGTAAGATTATTATGATGTTGATCATGGTGATGATGAAAATGACGATGACGTTGATGATGGGGATGATGATGCTGATGTTGATGATGATGATGATGTCGACAATGATGACTATGATGATAATTATGATGGCGATCATGATGACAACGACGACGTTAATGATGATCATGAGAATAATGAGGATGATGGGGATGGGGATGACAAAGATGATGACAATGGTGATGGTGACGATGACGACGACGACGACGATGACGATTATGGTGTTGATGATGATTTCAAAGACAATGATGATGTTGATGATGTTGATGATGATAATGATGATGGCATTGATGATGAAGATGGTCATGACATGGATGACGATCTTGGATGATGATGATGATGATGGCAATGGAGATGGTGATGATGACAATGACATTGACATCGATGATAAAGGTGGTGATGATGTGGGGTTTTATAAGTGTTGTGGGTTACATGTTTTAGGTGTTATAGGGGATGGTAACGAAGAAAATGATGACAATGATGATGACGACGACGAAGAATATGACGACAATGACGACGATGATGATAATTATGATGAGGATGAGGATGATGATGATGGGGATGACTATGATGATGACTATGATGATGATGATGATGATGATGATGACGATGATGATGATGATGACGATGATGATGATGATGATGATGATGATGATGATGATGATGGGGATGATGAAGATGATGATTATGATGATGATGATGATCTCTAAGATTACGATGATGTTGATGATGGTGATGATGAAAATGACGATGATGTTGATGATGAGGATGATGATGTTGATGATGATGATGATGATGATTATGATGATGACGATGATGATGATGACGGTGATGACTATGATGACAATTTATATATGATGACGATCATGATGACAACGACGACGTTATTGATGATGATGATGAGGATGGGGATGAAAAAGATGAGGGTGATGATGATGATGATGACGACGACGATATTTATGGTGGTGATGATGATTTCAAAGACAATGATGATGTTGATGATGATAATGATGATGCATTGATGATGAAGATGATCATGACATGATGATGACGATGATGTGGATTTGTTTAATTTTTTTCTTGAGTTGTTAGGGGTTACATGTTTTAGGATATATAGGGAATGATGACACTGACAATGCCAATGATGATGTCGATGATGATCGCAATGTGATGACAATGAGGAAGATGATGATGATTATGGTGAAGATGGTGATGATGAAAATGATGATGATTATGGTGATGATGATGAAAAGGGTTAGTTTTTTAGGGTTATATGGAATTAAAGAGAGCAATAATATGGTTTATAGGGTTTTCATGGTATGCATTATAAAGTTAAACATTAAGCATGGTGATAATGGTCATAGTGGTAAAATATTTTAACATTTTAGGTTACTAGTGGGTTTAGGGTGTTGGGGGTTATATAACTTAGGGGATATAATATTTAAAATAAAAAATAAAAAAATCAAACCAAAAAAACAAACAAAATTAAAATTAAAATAAAATAAAATTAAAAAATTAAAATTAAACAAAAACAATAAAAAAATTTAAAAAAAAAATTGCAAACAACATTTTACAAACAAAACTTACCTGTGCGCTACAACAGTGTTTCCATCATGGTGAGAACCTCGGCCCATTTCCCTTGTTCACGGTGAGAACCTCGGCCCGTTTCCCTTGTTCACGGTGAGAACCTCGGCCCGTTTCCCTTGCTCACGATGAGAACCTCAGCCTATTGCCCCTGCTCGAACAGTGTTTCGGTCATGGCGTCATGGTGGTCAGAACCTAGTCGACTCGTTTCCTGTGCTCAAACAATGTTTCCATCGTGGTGAGAACCTTGGCCCATTGCCCCTACTCGAATAGTGTTTTGCTCATGGCCGTCATGGTGGTGAGAACCTAGTCGACCTGTTTCCCGTGCTCAAACAATGTTTCCATCGTGGTAAGAACCTCGGCTCATTTCCCTTGCTCGAACAATGTTGTAGTCAAGGTTGCCATGGTGGTTAGAACCTTGACAGTTTCCCATGCTCGAACAATGGTGCCATTATGGTGAGAACCCCGACCCGTTTGCCCTTCCCAAACAATGTTGCGATCATTGCCATTGTGGACGTGAGCCGTGGCCCAATTTGTCCCTGCTGCATTGCTGGAGAGGCCCAAAATCATCCTTGAGAACATGGTGAGTTTTCAATGTTACTATCTATTTTTTTCATCTGATGGGTAAAATAATTATTCAAAACGACTCATTTTTAGTAAATTTTGGGCATAATTCCTGCACAAATTTTAGGGCATAAGAACCAGTCATAATTTCAATTGCAAATCAAGTTCTCTTCATACCTACCCTATTCTCTTCATGCTTGCCCTATTCTCTTCATGCTTTCCCTGTTGAAACGATTCATGTTGAAACCCTTCCATTGAAGCATTAGAGAATGAACCATCGTATACAAATTGTACAAACTTCCAAGTATTAATATATATGATCAAATATTCTATCTAAAAACTACTCTAATTGGTTTGATGCTTGTGAGACTACTTCTGAGACAATATGGAATATGGAATATGCTACACAAATTCGTCAAACATTGTTATTGGCATAGTCTTAGTGCAAGCTTGTGATGACAATATTGACCACCCCATTCAGTTTATAAGCAAGAAGTTGAATGCAATTAAGCATAATTATACAACCACAAATTATGAAGCTCTCACCATTGTCTAGAGACTCTAGATTTTTCACCATTTCCTTTTGACGTAGTGCTCCAAATTTTATGTAGATCATCAAGCACTAAAATACATCATCACCAAACAATTGTTGACAAGATTGTTCTCATAGGAATATGAGTGAACAATCTATTCTAAAATCTATAAAATTCATGTTGCTGCGTATCACCTATCTCACAACACTTTAGGTGAAAAAGAAATGGTTCATGATGAATGTCTAGCTGCATAATTCTTCTACAAAACTATGCACTATGGACCATGTTTTTGGTAAGATGTTTACTATTTTTTGACAGAAAGATATGAACCCTATCGATATACTACCAAATTGTGTTGTAAATTATTTTAGCTCTAAAATACATCTAATAACATAAAAACAAATCTAAAAACAAATCTAAAAACAAATGTAAAACACTAATAACTACATAACTAATGAAAAGTGCACAATGTACATAGAATTTGAGCATCATAACATAATGACCTAAGTTTGAGACAATCTAGTTTAAAATAGTAAGTGAACCCTAAATGTTAACCACCTAACATCGTTAGGACTACTTAGGATAGATTGTTTAATGACCATTTTTTAACTTGACATGAATTTTGACATCAATGTAAAAATAGTATTTAAACATGTGCTTACAACATTTGTTAGTCTTTTGTAGAAACTACTTCTTACTAAGTTGCATGAGATGTTACCATAGTGAAATTCACAAGTGATATTGATGCTAAGATATAGGTATAGATGGGTGCAAAATTAAACAAATGGTAATGACATTAACAATGTTCTATGCATCCTTTGATCACCTTTTCATATATTCTCAAGTATTAAACTTTCAAGTAGTCTCACAAGCATCAAACCAATTAGAGTAGTTTTTTAGTTAGAGTAGTGATCATGAAGGTGATGCTAACATATAAGTCTAGATGGGTGCACATTTAAACAAATGGTAATGACATTAACAATGTTCCATGCATCCTTTGATCACCTTTTCATATATTATCAAGTATTAAACTTCCAAGTAGTCTCACAAGCATTAAACTGATTAGAGTAGTTTTTTAGATAAAGTAGTGATCATGAAGGTATTTATATTATTTTGCAATTTGTAGGTGTTGTAGGCATCACAAGTTGCATGTATGTCATGTGTGAACAATGCTTTCTTGTTAGTGGAGGCACTATTTTGAGGTGACCAACAAATTTGTACGTTAGGAGACTTTGATGGCTTCCTTTTCTGCATTCTCTTCAATGACCAAATTCTATGAGATGAACTCTATGCAATGAAATTATTTATGTTGTCATTATCATCCAGTTCACTTGTTGTTTTGTTAATACAATGATTTCTGTGAAAAATACTTACTTGTAAGTGGAGGTAATATTTTAATGCCACAAAAACAAGCTATGGGTTAGGAGAACTATGGTTGGAATCTTTAATGGCTTTGGATTTCTTTTCCTCATACCTCTTTCCCATGACCATTGTTTTGTTATTCTTGGCTATAGATGTGTGTAGAGTGTCCATGGATTTTGTAATGAGTGAAACGTTTTCAAGGCTTATAGTTCTGAGAATTGTTGTGAATGATTATGTTTATTTGGAGACCAACCACAACAAGAAATATGGGACATGATGGAAGAATATGAGGGAAGGATATTTTATAGTCATAGAAACAAACCTAGAGTATAACAACATAGGTCCATCAATATATTTTATTAACATACTCATGCACACAGAGTATCCACCTTTTACACAAGGTTGTATCATTGGTTTTACTATATGGATGGAATTTAAAATAGCAGTTAGTGTTTAGGTTGGATTAGGGATTTATAATACTACTATGTTATTTTTAGGGGTTGAGGTTAGGGTTAGTGTTATGGGTTATGGTCCATATCATTTATGCTTGAAAATCATGGGCCATAAGTGGGTTCATGAACCAACACACGTTCTAAATATACAATATTTTTCCCAACGGGTCCTTATGTTGGCCATTCCAATTTTCCCATGGCCACAAATCAAAAGGGGGTTCAACCCTTGTATAACTATTACATCTTAAGAACTTTAGTAACATCTCAATTAGGTTGCATGCACAAGATTATTAAGTTGTTCGAATGAGTTATACATATGAATTTGTAATTTGGTTAACGTGCTTTCTATCTGTAACTGAATGTTATACTTAAATGCGGGAAATATTAGCTAACTATATATATGATTCGATCGACTGAAGGTAAAACCAAATAGGTACCTTTCGAATATTTCTTCGTCGAGTGAGGGAAGCTCATGACAAACATAGGGAAATGCAACTGCATCCAGTAGATATGATAGGCGAAGAACGACCATAAGTGAAAAGGTCAAAATAAATTCCATAGACGTATGGAATTTTTTCTTGCCGAAGGAGGATCATGCTCCTACGATGATGAGAGCATAGGAGACATCGAGGTGCCACCTAGGTATCAACATATGGTGAAACAATGGGTACCTAAGGAACTACCTCCATTGGACACTGACTTCAGTGTCAACAATAGGATGTATCGCATTGCACCATCCTCCCTGCATCGCCTTGGCCTATTTTCCATGGATGGAATAAATGTAAAATACAATACATTAATTGAATTGATGGACTATGTCAGACCATGTTATGATTACAACGATTGGATGTTGTTGGTCTGCTACATGTGAAGTATGCAGAGATACGCACTCACCGCAAATTATATACAGCTAATAAACGTCGATAATAATAAGGGAGAAACTATCTATATTGATGGAAGGCCTAAATATTCCGACAATATCGCATGGTTTATAAACATCACACGACCTGGGACAACAAACAAGCAACCAAATTGCATATGTGAGGTAGGCGAAGGAAATCGGGTAGTCATGTGCGCAATAAATAAAAAAAGATCCTAGGGAAGAGTTAATTGTGAAGAACCTGCCACAATTAATTAATGAAAATACACGAGATAGCAGAAATAACAGAACTCAGAATCGCTTTTATTGATCGTAGGCCACTTCGAGGGGGAAACCTCCTTTGAGCAAGCTCAATAAAAACAACTTCACAGTCCTTCATTGGCCTCAACACACACTTATATACTAAATCTAGGTGCCAATACTATGGGTCAAAACCATGGGCCAATACAAACTATGGATCAACAAATACTACGAGTGGCTTACAAAGCATATGCGCCCAACAACAATAACACAAACTATGGATCAACAATTACTACGGGACGACTTACAAAGCATATGCGTCCAACAACAATATACTAAAAAAATAAAGAGAAGGGTTGACATGGGTTCCTAACATCCCCTCTCCCTTAGAAAAATATTTGTCCTCAAAGCTTTAGATGTGGAAATTGATGCGGAATCTGAAGGAGTGGTTCCCCTGTAGCATCCTCGGATTGCATTCCATGCCACTGAATGAATGCCTCTGTGATAGAGTGAGAGAGAAGCTGATGCCTTTTGAGTTTCAGGGAGGATTGCTTGGAAGGATGTAGACGAAGAAGAACCATATCAGCTGTGTGAAAATGGTGCTCAGAACGGTGCTGATCGACGTGTTGTTTCAGTCGAATTCTTGCCATGTGAAGATTGTCCTGCAGAATGAGAAGAATCTGATCGCGGTTTCGAAGAACCGAGTCAATTGCCTGAACTGGGGAACTGCTGAGGGTGTATGGAAGAAGAACTGGCGGTGCCTGTCCATAGACTGCTTCATATGGTGTCATTTTAGATGTGGTATTGTACCACCATAGTGCTTCAAGGAAATCCATAGAAATAGCTGTCCAAATCTGTGTAGGGATGAGCAAGGGTTCGAGCAGTCCCAAAAGGAGTGTCGTTTCACCCTTGTTGACCTAACAAGTATCACAGTTAGCCACCATCTGTTGAATTTTCATTTTTATTCCCTGCCAAAAGAAATTACATTGTGCCCGGTCATACGTTTTGAGGAACCCAGAGTGCCCTGCCGATGGAGAAGCATGGATTTCATAGAAGGGATAACCCTGTTGATCAGATTGCAACCAATGTGGAACAAGCAGAGAAATATCGGTAAGAGAAACTGGGTCATCAAGTGTGCGAAAAGGAGCATCTGCCACCAGATTGTCCTTACCCTTCTTGTAAGTGATCGCATAGGCAAAACCCATGAGTTGGATAACCCATTTCAGGTTTGCTGGAGAGGAGACCCGTTGTTCCAGGAAATTTTCCAGACTTTGGAGATCAGTTTTGATGCATAAATAATTCCCTAATGGGGATGGCTTCCACTTCTGTACTGAATGCAAAATAGCCATCAATTCCTTCTGAGATGTAGATGCGGCTAAATTCTTACCGGAAAGGTCTCTTGAAGGCCGCAATTCCACTGGGTCAACAAAGACACCTGCATATCTATCCAAGGAAGTAGTGGAGATCGTTGATGGGTGCATTTGAATGGAATGGAGCTGAGAGATGACACCATGTGAATTCTTCTTAAGGATCTTTTCCAGGCGATGTGAACTGATGATGCAAAGAGACCCTGGTTGTAAGCCCATAAATTTGTGTTGTTTCCCATTGACTGAAAACTGCATCCAAAGTTCAACAAAATCCCATAAAATGGGGCCAAGAGTGCGTAACCATTGAACGGCCGAAACAACATCACATCCACCTTAGGACAAGGAAAACATGTCAGAGCACAGGTTATAATCTTCCAGAGAGATACACACATTGTGACAATATCCCTTCCAAGGTAAGGTTCCCCCATTAGCAACCATGACTTCAAAGTTGGAGCAAGGATGGAAAAAACAATCAGCCTGTTTGGCAATCCGAGGGTCAATGAAGTTATGAGTGCTACCAGAATCAATGAGTATGGTAAGAGGGATATTCTTGAAGTAACCCCTAACCCACATTGTTTGGGGGGTGGTGATTCCAGCTAAAGCATGGAGAGATATGTCTGGGTGGTATTCCTAAGACAGAGGGTCAATAGGTGGCTCTTGAATGTCGACCTGATTAGCCATTGTATCTGGAGCTTCTTCACCAATTTCATAGGCAGGCGGAGAATCCACATCCAAGAGATAGAGATGTTGCGGAACACATCTATGTCCCCGAGTGAATTTCTCATCACAATTATAACAAAGCCCTTTTTCTCTGCATGCCTGCATCTCTATTTCAGACAAATGCTTGATAGGAGTTGGTCGAGGAGTTGGCAGGATGGGAGGTCATTGAGAATCCATATTTCGGAAGGGAACAAAAGTGGGTTTGGAGCGATGTTGGGCTGCAATTTTGTCTTCTGCCAACTTAGCCAACCCCAAGGCTTCCATCATTGTGTTGGGACAAAACATTTTAACCTGTGAGCGGATTTCATCCTTAAGACCACTGATAAAACAACTCCTGTAGAATTCATCAGACAAGCCATCTGTGTCATTAGCTAGTTTCTCAAATTCTGTTTGATACTCTCTCACAGTGCCAATTTGGCGAAGTTTAGTGAGGGCTCCTGTGAAGTCATCAAAAGCAGTAGGACCAAATTGTTGGAAAAGAAGCTGGCAAAAATCTAGCCATTTTGGCTCTTCATGAGCCTTGATGTACCAACGGTACCATTGAAGAGCTTCCTGTTCCAAATGAAATGATGCAAGTGGAACTTTGGTGACATCAAAAGTATTATGCAGACTGAAATATTGTTTTGCATGATAGATCCATCCAGTCAGATCAGTACCATTGAAGCGAGGAAAATCAAGCTTCGGACCACGAAAATTACTGGAAGAAGAGAACCCATTATCTGATGAAGACTCGGACTATCGTTTGTTGTTCATGGTTGAATGCTCAAGATGGAGGCCAAGAAATTTTTCATCTAGATCCTGGAGTTTGGTTTGGATGGCTACAAGTGCTTCCTCCATGGTTTTTGCTCCTGCACGGGTGACAACCATAACCAGGAGTTTTTTTTTTGTGAATGGGTAGAAAAATACAAACAAAAGATTATTTAGTAAAGGGAAATTTGGATTTGGGAAAAACTCTGATGGGTAAATGGGGTTCTACTAGGTTTTGGACACTTTCGAATGGACAGGAAGCATAAAATGAGGATTTCAGAAGCGAGGTGAAAGAATGGGAAAATTTGTCAGAGAGGGACAAAGAATCAAAAATAGGGAATGAACACGGTGGCAAAATTTGAAGGCGATTGGGTGAAAATTAAAGAAGTTATGGCAAACCCTAAAAATAGACAAATGTGAGATTTTTGGCTTTAGGAAGTGGAATTTGGGATAAGATCTTCAGGAATGAAAGATGCAGAATGGGATTACAGAGGTGTCAGGAAAGTTTCAAGGGAAACGTAGTGAAAACAAGGGAGATATGGTGGAAAAACAGATTTTTATTTTTATTTTTTTTCAGAATGGGTCTTCTGTGGCGCAGAAGGGATCAGAAACAGATGGATCTGCAATGTCGTGGAAGGGATCGAAAACAGATGGATCTGAAATGGCGCGGAAGGGATTGGCAACAAATGGATCTGAAACGTCGCGGAAGGGATCGGCAACAGAGTGATCTGAAACGGAGTGGAAGGGATCGACAATAGATACATCTGAAACGGAGTGGAAGGGATCGACAATAGATAGATCATAAATGACGTGAAAGTGATCGGCAATAGATAGATCAGAAACGACGCGAAAGTGATCGACAATAGTTCTGGACAGAGGAAATCTGCGATTTATCAGCTGAAAATAGATATGGACCCCGTATGCTCGGCTTCCTAACGGTTCAAGGGATTCACTCGGCCACCAATGCTGTCTGACGACTTGCGTATTGGGGCAGTACCCATCACTCCACGGCTCAGGTAAAACTGATAACTGCTTTGCCACAAACGACAACTCTTGGTTTACCTCACGGGTGGGAACTAATCAATCAGGTAGGGGTTGGTGCCCTTTTCGCTGGTAGGTCCTCTCAATGGGCTAGCTACTTTGGGGTTCATGTGGTACTCCTCAGAATGCGTTTTAGGGCTTATGCCCAAGTACTTCCCACAGTTAAGCGGATAGCGATTATTCCTAGATTCGAACCTGCAACATATGTAAATTTTTTTTTTTTTGGCAGAAATTTCACCCAACGAGCCCAAGAAAGTGCTCTGATACCAGATGTGAAGAACCTGCAACAATTAATTAATGAAAATACACGAGATAGCAGAAATAACAGAACTCAGAATCGCTTTTATTGATCGCAGGCCACTTCGAGGGGGCAACCTCCTTTGAGCAAGCTCAATACAAATAAATTCATGGTCCTTCATTGGCCTCAACACACACTTATATACTAAATCTGTGTGCCAATACTATGGGTGAAAACCATGGGCCAATACAAACTATGGATCAACAAATACTACGGGCGGCTTACAAAGCATATGCACCCAACAAGAATAACACAAACTATGTATCAACAATTACTATGGGACGACTTACAAAGCATATGCGTCCAACAACAATATACTAAAAAAGTAAAGAGAAGGGTTGATATGGGTTCCTAACATTAATTGTGGATTACCATTTGAATCGAGTAGATACACCGAATAATAGTGTACGGGTACTTATGCAACACCTATTTAAGCAATTACTACTAATTGCATTATATTTTTGTATCTTTATAATGTATGAAATATTTCACGATTCGAATTTTATTGTAATGTGGAAGGATGATCGTGGAAAAGGAATAGCCTTAGAATAGGTAAAAAATTAACAAGTTTGATTTACATTTAACGTGAATTTTATTTGTGTGGCGATAATATTTTTTTTCTTTAACAAATGTTTAAATATTTCGCGGTTCTAATTATGAAATAATGTGGCAGAATGATCATGGAAAAGGAATATCCTCACAACAAGTAAACAATTAACAATTTTGATTTACGTTTTATGTGAATTTTATTATTTGCTAATATAATTTGATTTGTGTGGCGATCAATTTTTTATATCTTTAACTTTTTTTAAATATTTCGCGGTTCTAATTATATTATAATATGGCAGGATGATCGTGGAAAAGGGCCAGCCATAGAACATGTAAATGAGTAACTTACAATTTCGACGTACAAACGTGAATTTTATTATTTTTTATATAATTTTATTTCTGTGACAATCAGTTATTTTATTTTTGTACATAACTGAAATAACATTTATTTTGTTGAAATATGTAGTCGGTGGGCCATGATGCTCATGATTTGCTTGACCAAGCGGATTTGTACTCATCCCCTAACCCGATGGTATTGTTACATGTTGATGTATTTGTAACTTCGGAAGATATTCTTCTATGTATTACATTTGTACTTTATTGTATCCCCAACGGAGATGTATTATTCCTCCGATTGGAAGTGTCGTCATGTGTACTTGCATGTGTCGCAAGTTATATTGTAAGTGTTGTAACTTATACTTGATGGGTTATTAGACCACCTTGATGGGGTTGGCCCTGTATGAGTCATATGGGTCAAAGGGTTATTAGACCACCCTAGTAGGGGTCAGCCTAGTCAGCATTATGTTAAGTGGTTAAGTTGAGGCCGACCTAGTTGAGTAAAGGGCAAGTCAAGTTAGTGTATAAATAGAGAGTGTGTCTCTCTCATTCTACATTCTATTTGTTCACTCACTTCGCATTGGTGAGAGAGGAGGAGTGCGCACTAGTGGAGGAGGAGTATGATGTTGCTATCATCTATCTCTTGGGTTTGATCATGGTGATCCTTGTATTGATGCTTATTCTATCTCTGAGGAAGTTGCGGGGTTTTTCACCTTCTTGGTTTTCCCCGGTGAAATGTTTTGTGTCTCTTGTCTCTTGTCTTTTATGCTTGATATGTTGTACATGTTATTCGTTCAGTTAAGATCCTAGATCAGAATGTATTAAATTCTGAAAAATTAACATGGTATCAGAGCTAGCCTGAAGGAAGGCATTCTATGGCATTTATGAGACTTGTTGCACTTGCGACAATTTGCAAACTAGGGCTTGATATAGAAAAAACTAGTCATCATGGAACTTTTGCTATAAATCCATTTTGGAAAAGGTTCAGGATCTTAAACCTTTACAGGTTGTAGATAACATCCCCATGTACCTTGTGTCAGAAGCACAACTTCTAATTCGTTGTACTTTGTGAGTTATGATCTGTACAATCTAGGGTTTCTGCCTCTTGCAGATCTCAGTCATAAACAGGTGACCTAGGAAAAAAGGTCATAACTTGGGCTAGGAAGATCCAAATGAAATTTTGTAAAATGTGACAGGTAGGGTACGGACTGTAATTTCTCAGGTAAGTTTTTCAGAGGCCGAAATTGAACCAGTGACACGTGGCACGCCGTACAAGTTCGCTCTCCTGTTTTATCCCATAAATAGGTCACGTTGCGACACTTGGCATAAATCTCTCTCAGAGAATCCAATTGAGGTCAAACCTGTGGGGTTGGAATGATGACAGGTCAGGATACCACAGGCCGAAGTTTCAGACCCTATAGATTCATAATTTTAGAGTTACACCAGAAACAATAAAGTACATATTTCTATCCAAACAGAATTGTTTTTTTAAGCACCTTCATTTTTGGATCGTCACTGTTGTGGGAAATTAGGATTTCGGAGAAAGTTGAAATTCTTGGAATCGGAGACCACGGCTGAATGCTCCTCATCAAAATCAAAATTTAGAGACCAAGATCGATTTTTTTGGTTGGGCAGAAGGTAGGTCTTGATCAAACCCTAGTTCGGGATTTTGATCGGAAAGGTGGAAAATTAGGGATTCTGCAAAAGTTGGAATTTTTGAAATCTCTGACCACGGCCAGAATCTCCTCAGAAAAATCAAAGTTTAGAGCTTTGGATCGAACCTTTTGGATGGGAAGAATACCGGGCTTTATCAAACCCTAGTTCAGGGTCGTGTCAAGTGAATCCAGAAGTTTCAAAGGCAATTTTGAGGGGTCAAATTTTGCAGTTTTCAAAATTGAAGTATACCAACTTGATCAGCTCATCAAGGCACATCTTTCCATCCATTCAGAAGTTTCAAATTCCAAATTTTAATTTTTAGGGTTTCTCTGACAAACCCTAATCCGGCTCCAGATCGAGTCTCAGCAAATCAAAGTGGATTGGGTTAATCCTAGAAGAAGATGATTTGGTCACCTGCATAAGTGAAGAAATTCCAGTTCCAGAGGGAGATGAGGCTAAGGACTTACATAAAGAAGACTTCTTGAGCAAGCTCGTCAGGTATGACTTGAAGAGATACAGGTACGTTTTGAAATTTGTTCATAATTGAGGTTATGATATGTTTGTCTTCATATTATTGAGGTTAGTACAATATTGATTAATTTTAGACTTGTCTTATCACCCTAGTAAAAGTATGAATGCATGGGAATGATAGAAGACATTCATTGATTAGGGTTATGACACTTATGATTGTACTAATGCCCTATGGTATTGTATGAGGATGATGTTGTCCGCTAACATAAAAGGTACAAATCAAGTTCTATATCAAGAACATATAACCATGGTGACATGAAGACAAAGACTCATCCATTGTCATGGATTGCATAGAAGCTCTACTTACAAGGTATGTATATTTTGGTTCTACAATGGTTAACTTATGAGTTATGCAGGTTACTAGCACAAGTCATCAAAGAGAACAAGAAGACATTATGCGGGTATGTTAGACATAACTAGCTAACATGATATCCAGGTATGTTTTTCCTATATCAAGTTAGAACCCTACCTTGTGTTAGGATCGCTTATATAAGTATATCTTTGTATGATTGATGATTGTTCATGAAGTTATAAGTTTGAGTAATCATAGGATTATGCATATTATGTTTCTTACTTTGATTAATGATATGACTAACCAAAAGAGTCCTATGGTCAAATAAGAATATGCATGAGTAATAGAAGTCCTCCCTGAAACCTTGAATACTAGTGCTTGTGATAAATTATCTGTGTTTGAAATGATCATGACCATACACGTTTAAGATTATTTAGGATCATAATTTTTTGATAATATTGAGATTATACTAATGGATGTATGGTTATGTCTGAGATCTTGAGGATGACACATTCATGACACTAGTGCACACTTAAGCACGCATAGTGGTCCAGGATGAATATAAGTTCAAGGACGTGTAATCCAGGAAGCAAAGATCAAGAGGGAGCACACTCGAGGAAGCAAAGATCAAGAGGGAGCACACTCCAGTAGTTCTTGCAAGGAAGCAAAGATTGAGAGGGAGTCCACCCTCCAAACAAACGAAGATAAGTATTTGAATTGTTATTACTTAAATGATGTTGTTCATTCATGTACATATTTATGTTCCTAGATTTAGGATGTATATTATGCATTAATGAACAAGATACTACTAATATAGTAATGGGTAAGTGGCCTATGGAACTATACAACATTCCATTGCTACTTATCTAGAATGAAACCTCTTTGCTAACATGTTGGGAGTAGTGCAAACTCTTAACAATGTTCTGGTAGAGATGGATGGCATCTAGAAAGTTATGGGATATGGATAAATGTTGTATTGAAGCATTGGCTAAGATAATTGCATGGTTGCATGACATATATTCTTATGTGTAAGATTTTGGTTCTGAAAGAAAAGAAAAAAAACTATGAGAAGTTTCTAATCATGCAATTGAATTTGATTTATAGGAAAGATTGTGTACAATCACCTATAGAAGAAGGACTACAACATTTGTTCCAGCAACGAAGTTTAAAGAAAACTATCTATTAAAGATATTGAAGAAACTGAAGTTCCCAGGATTTGGGATGCGGTAATAAAAGAAAGCCATGATTGAGGAATATCAGTCGATCATGAAGAATGATGTTTGGGATGTGGTCCCAAGACCTGAAGGGAAGTCTGTTGTGACTTCCAAGTGGATCTATAAGATCAATCATGCTGCAGATGGTAGCATAGGCAAAGTTTGTTGCTCGTGGCTTCTCCCAGATCGAGGGGATAGATTATGAAGAGACAGATACACTTCCATCAGATCAGTACTTGCTCCAGCTGCGGTGATGAAATGGAAGATACACCAGAGGGATGTCAAGACAGCTTTATTGAATGGTGTAGTCGAGGAGGAAGTGTATGTGGAGCAGCCACTTGGTTTTGAGACACATGACAGGGGGTCATATGTGTGCAGGTTGAAGAAAGCCTTGTATGGCTTGAAGCAAGCTCCTAGGACTTGGTATGGTAGGATAGACAACTTTCTATCTAGTTTGGGCTTTACCAAGAGTAAAGCAGATTCCAACCTTTACTACAAGGTTGAGGAAGGCAATCCAGTGATACTACTTTTGTATGTGGATGACCTGTTTGTTATAGGTGAGGATGGATTGATTGCCGACACCAAGAGGAAGCTTGCTGCCGAGTTTGAGATGAAGGACTTGGGGATGATGCACTACTTTCTAGGCATGGAGGTGTGGCAAAGTGCAGATGGAATCTTCCTTGGACAAGGGAAGTATGCAGTAGAGATCCTGAAGAGGCTCAGGATGATGGACTGCAAGGACATGGCCACACCTATGG
This sequence comes from Larix kaempferi, assembly GCA_027924585.1. Lineage (NCBI taxonomy): Eukaryota > Viridiplantae > Streptophyta > Pinopsida > Pinales > Pinaceae > Larix > Larix kaempferi. The sequence continues at coordinate 2,608,255 of BSBM01000275.1, read as the reverse complement.
CATCGAACCTAAAGCTTCTGTGTGATGCTTCATCTGATCCGGTTGATGTCACTGTGTATCGTCAGATGATTGGGTCCTTGATGTACCTGACGAACACGAGACCAAATATTTGCTTTGCGGTGAACACATTGAGCCAGTTCCTGACAGATCCGAGAAGTGTTCACCTAGTTGATGTAAAGCATATTCTGAGGTACCTGAAGGGTACATTTGATTATGGGCTCAAGTATGATGCGAATCAAAAGTTTAACCTGCAGGGTTATGTTGATCCAGATTGGGCAGGCCGTGCTACAGATAGGAAGAGCACTTATGGGTGTTGCTTCAGTATGGGATCAGGTGTGATCTCTTGGTTTAGCAGGAAGCAGTCCTGCATAGCACTGGGTACAGCTGAAGCAGAGTATGTCACAGCTTGTTCAGCTAGTTGTGAGGCAGTATGGCTTAGGAAGCTACTGTTTGAGTTATTTGATCTTCTGTTGGATGCTACTAGTATCTTTTGTGACAACCAGAGTTGTGTGAAGCTGTCTGAGAACCCGGTGTTTCATGACAGGTCAAAACACACTGAGATCAAATATCACTATATCAGTGATATGGTGCAGAGAGGAGCAGTGAAGATCTTGTATGTTGCGACGGATGAGCAGGTTGCAGATGTGTTGACGAAACCACTGGCCAGAGTGAAGTTTGAATACTTCAGACAGAGGCTTGGTGTTCTTCAAATTGATGACACTTCGAGGAAGAAGTGATGGACACATTTGCAGAGAGACTTTCCAAGCATGGTGAGAGGAGGATCCTCCCCATGACTGTGGATGTAAGCGCTGTGTGATGAGCATCAAGACGATGCTCCAGTTACTGCTTTGTATATGCATCAATTGGATGCTTTGATCAATTTGATCATGTATTTGTGTATGCATCATGTTGGATGCTTGATATTATCAAGTGGATCATGTATTTGTATATGTATCAGGTGGATACAGTGTATGATCAGGTGGATCATGTATGATGATATGTATCAGGTAGATACTTGGTATGCATCAGGTGGATGCATTATATGATCAGGATGATCATGGATGACGAGCTTCAGGATGTTGCTCTAGATGATATGCGTTAGGATGATGCAGTGACGATGATTAGGATGATCATATTTGATGAGTATCAGGACGATGCTCTAGATGATATGCATCAGGACGATGCAGTGGCGATGATCAGGATGATCATATGTGATGATTATCAGGATGATGCTTTGGATGATATGCATCAGGACGATGTTATGCTGATGATCAGGACGATCATGTACATCAGGATGATGAGTATCAGGTTGATACTCCGTGGCCGTGGATAGGTTGTGCAGGTAGCATAGAAAAGATCCTCAAGATCCGGACAGGTAGAGCGGTGTGCTCGTAACAGCCTGGGATATAGAGATCCACACAGGTTGAGAAGTAAGATCGTAAATCAGTCCTGGGATGCTCTTTCGAGGTTTTGCTACTAGAGGCATGTAATTAGCCCTAGAGATCCGAGAGGTTGAGAAGTAAGCTTGTAATCAGTCCTGGGATGCTCTTTAGAGTACTTGCAGGAAGCAAGACACTCTTTAAAGGTTTTGCCTAACCACATGTAATTAGCCCTAGAGATCCGAGAGGTTGAGCAGTAAGCTCGTAATAAGTCCTGGGATGCTCTTTAGAGTACTTGTAGGATGCAAGACGCTCTTTAAAGGTTTTGTGGTGTGTGAGGTCACATATAATCAGCCCTAGAGATCCGAGAGGTTGAGCAGTAAGCTCATAATCAGTCCTGGGATGCTCTTTAAAGTACTTGCAGGATGCAAGACTCTCTTTAAAGGTTTTGTGACAGTCAACATGTAAAAGATCCTATAGTCTGAGCTAGGTTTTGTTGACACACGTAATAAGTCCTGGGATCCACAGTATGGCCAGTGATGATGAAGACCTACAGGTGGTGGGCCTACATCCAGCATGAAAAAGGGCTGGCTCTGTAGAACTTCCTATGACGAGCAAATTTCAGAGACAGCCAAGTGATCGAGATGTCGAGTATAGCAGCAGTGATGATGATGCTCCGTGATCCAGTGACGATGATCCAGCTCTAGAATTGAAGACTTGTGCCTATGTGTATTGATGACTTGTGTATAGAGAATACCTTCCTAGTTAAGAGGGAGTGTTGATGTATTTGTAACTTCAGAAGATATTCTTCTATGTATTACATTTGTACTTTATTGTATCCCCAACGGAGATGTATTATTCCTCCGATTGGAAGTGTCGTCATGTGTACTTGCATGTGTCGTAAGTTATATTGTAAGTGTTGTAACTTATACTTGATGGGTTATTAGACCACCTTGATGGGTTCGGCCTTGTATGAGTCATGTGGGTCGAAGGGTTATTAGACCACCCTAGTAGGGGTCGGCCCAATCAACATTATGTTAAGTGGTTAAGTTGAGTCCGACCTAGTTGAGTAAAGGGCAAGTCAAGTTAGTGTATAAATAGAGAGTGTGTCTCTCTTATTCTACATTCTATTTGTTCACTCACTTCGCATTAGTGAGAGAGGAGGAGTGCGCACTAGTGGAAGAGGAGTATGCTGCTGCTATCATCTATCTCTTGGGTTTGATCATGGTGATCCTTGTATTGATGCTTATTTTATCTCTGAGGAAGTTGCGGGGTTTTTCACCTTCTTGGTTTTCCCCGGTGAAATGTTTTGTGTCTCTTGTCTCTTGTCTTTTATGCTTGATATGATGTACATGTTATTCGTTCAGTTAAGATCCTAAATCATAATGTATTAAATTCTGAAAAATTAACATTACATAAAAATATCATTAAAGAAAACAAGGAACTTGAATGCTTGTTAGGCATTGTAGAACAAACTCCTGAAATCAAAGAAAGGATCTTTCAAGTAATGGTGCAACTTAACACATATAAGGTAATAACCATAATTTAAAGTGATTTTTATTTTTATTTTTATGTCATAAGATCAATTATGGAATATTTTTTTCATAAATTTTACATTATCTAAATGAAGAAACATTTTCTTTCTTATACAGAGATTTTTGCAACCTATTGACATCAGCATGCATGGTCTCGATAGTAGTGGGACTGCACAAATGCAGCAGATTCCCGACACAGGCCCTCACTTACCTACCAGGCTCTTCAGTACTCCACCTTCCACACCTGTAGTTGGGAGCCATGACACGCACCCCCAGGAATCCACACAGCCAAGCACTGGAGTTGCTGACACTGAAGATGAGGCTAATGATTTGGCAAATTATATGGTTTCATTTCCTTGAGCTAGTCATGTTACCTCCGCAGGTACGCTTTTGGGCACATTTATGGTCAACAATGATGGATTTCCATTAAAGCAAGTAAAATTGCCAGGTAATTTTTAATATTTTAACGGTTTCATGTTGTCCATCTCAAACATAAATCATATAGATTATTATTTTTAAAATAATGATCATATCTTTTTGTATGTAGGAAACAACTATTTTTATAGGCACTTGGAGACCAAGGCGTTGGTGATGTTTGGGCCCACCATACGCATGAGGTGGAATTCACAGAATTCCAAACTCAAAAAAGAACTTATGGATTATCTTGAAGGCCTCTTTGGGGTAGACACATTTAATAAAACCTCTGTCTCCTCTGCATTTGGCCAACATTCAAAATATAAGCGCAACAGTTATAGGGTTCACATGGAAAAGAGCCCTAGGTACGAGCATCCTATCATGATTCTAGAGAGGGAGTGGAAGGCACTGATTGAGGACGCAAAAGAGAAGAAATTTAGAAAAGAAGGAAAAACACCACCTGGTCCCTCAAGGTAAATTACATCTTGAATTCAATAGCTTTAATTTTCTTTAGATCTAAATAAAAGTGTGGTGCATAACATACTTGAAACTTTTTATGATAGGTTGCCTGATACTTCAAAGGAAACAAAAGAAAGGATTGCCAAACATGGGTAGCACAAGCTAGGCCAGGGCGATTACTTGAAGTTACAGTCATGAATTGTAATTACCCAATACCTTAACAATATTATTTGTATCGCCTTCCAACTTTCAGGTAATTGCATCCAATAACATAAAAAATACATACTCTTATGCAATGCATGACTTCAGAACTGCAACCATGGAGGAAGACCTCAAGCTTGGTTACACTTTTGGTTATCAAGATGTCGTTGAACGATGGAAAAGCTTGGGGTACATCCCAATATCTAGTGTGCAAGATAAGGTAAATAAAAATCAATCAACATTAAACTTTCATCACTTATAAAAATTCATTCATGTTTGATAATGTCCATAAATTTAATGTGTTACAACGTTGTTTTAATCAAGGGAGTAGCACTATCAATGGGCCCATAATTACTAGAGAGCAGTGTGCTGATAGTGGAGTGCTGCCACAAGATGGTGCTCCCGTGCAACCCCACATCGATGGTGCTACAACTAATGTCCACGACTGTAATATGGTTGGATATTAATATATCATATACTTAATAATTTCGTAGTTATAGATTTTGTACTTCTATTATTTTTTACTTATACATATAGGATTGTGTCCTTATAAAGTTAATGGTTTCAATGGAGGAGAATGTTGTACTTGAGGTTCCTACACCTAAATAGGGGCATAGCGTAATGATTCCAACGATGCCGACTAGTGCACCAGGTAAATAATTACATTGCAGAGGTTTTTTTTAACATTACTGAACTACTTCAATAATATTTAAAAATTGGCCATATAAATTTAATATTGTTTATTTTTCTAGGCGATCCCCTGCCACAACGGACTCCATGCCACGAGTACCAGACCGGGCATGCTTTGCATGAGAGGCCACAAGCACAAAGAGTTTTGAAGAGCACCTAGAAAATGAAGACGGCATGGATGAATATGAATTATTGAAGAACTTTAAGACGAGGGCTAAAAATAAATCATGATGTATAAACTGTTTTTTTTACATATGCCTAGCTTCGAATGAGTTCTTGCATACTTTTTGTTGCATTGCCTTTGAATGAGTTATTACATACTTTTTTCTACTCATGATAGTAAAATATGAAATATAGATGGTTAGTACTTAATTTATCTAAACTTTGTACTTATTTTATCTCAACTTTCTTGCTTAGCTTTACAATCACATTTTATCAATTATGTATCTTTTTAATGCATATTTTCTAGTAGAATATAGATTGGGTATTGGGGAATTGAGATTATGTGAGGGGGGGGCATAAGAGCTTCCACCTTCACATGGTTGGCCCTATTCAGTACAAAATAATTTATTGGAGCCATTTAATCTTGGAGCAAACCTCCCTCGATCCAACGGAGCAACAACAAAGTCAATGTTGACTTCATTGCTACTCCAGATCGAGGGAGGTTTGCTCCAATATTAGACGGATCCAATAAAGTATTTTCGAAACCAAGAGGATCCTATTCACGAGTGTTATTTATTTATTTATCTATTGGGTTTGTAGTTTGTTCTCATCGAGTAAATCCACGTTTGAATCTATTATGATGAGGGGCTTGTCCAAAAAGAAGGCATAGAAGGTGCTTCGAAGCATTGTAAAGGTATGTTATGATATTCTCATTAAAAATGCATCTTAATGGAGGTTGAATGATTTTGTATATAACTTGTATTGATTTTGTATATATTTATGGAGGTTGAATGATTTGGAACTACAGGTACTATACAAACATAATGATGGATGAGCTCTGACCAGGGAAGGTATGTTATCCAAAAAATTTAATTACTATTTAATTTGAAGATGTATTTTTTTATATCAGTTTAGAGTGATTATTTAATTGCTTGTGGTTGTCTCATGTATTTGACTGTATTTTGGTGTTTAAAACCCTGTTATGAGATGATTTAAGTTGTATATGTTTTTGAACCATCTTGTGTCTATTGCACACATGATATACACATTGTTCCATTCGAGCATGTTGAAACACATGTTGAAACTCTTGTACATATGGTATTCGACTTGCTGAAGCACATGCTGAAACTCCTGTACATATGGTGATCCGGGTCATGTCCAGGAAGCACGAGGGGGACAACCGTTCGACTGAATGAGTCGGCTCTGCTATGGCGAAAGCTTAATAAATAGAGTGAGTAGAAGCAGGATTACGCAACACAGATAAACACAAATACGCACAGACAATATGCAAGAATGCTAGTTGTTCTTCTATTAGATGTAAACTGATAGCTTGATTGTTAAACTGATGTATGTTACAATATTATACATGCTTATATAGAATTCTGAGATGCTTGGGTGCCTGCCCATTACGTTCAGTTACAAAGAAGAAGTTAGAACGGTTTCAACAGTTCAACCGTTACAGTCGATTGGAAGACATAAAGACAGTATGTCAAAGTTCGACAGTCGTTGGTCGCATGTCAACGTTGTATGCTGATGTTGCGAACTACGAGGTTGCAAAACATGTCGAAGGTGTGGAACGTGTCACCGTATGTCGAAGTCGAGACTCGTCGGAGTTGTGTCGAAATCGAAACCTGTCGAAGTCATGTCGAGTCGAAACCTGTCGAAGTTGTATCGACATTGATGACTTGCCAACTATGATGCAGATCATATGGTATTCAAAAAGCATCATGGTTTTCCCATTCTCCAATGGATAATAGAGTCACCTACATTAGATCCCATGTTATCATTCGTGCATGTTAAATATTACAGCCACGTGTGTTAGGATAATTAATACTCCAACCTTGTCCTACTTGGCATTATTTACCTTTTCCTAGTAGTTGATGATGTTATTTCCCCCCTATTGGTGTACAGATGTCATCTAGGACCCATTAGCCACCTAATGCACCCTGCATGTATAATTTTAGGCCCACCGGAGTGAGTTCCCTACATTTTAGGAGCTAACTCTGTGTTCTAGTTCAGTCCACCTAAGTCCTTGAACTCTAGTGAGGGTTTGAGCTCTGATCAACACTGATTGTGATCTAATGCACCCTTTTCTGATTGATTTGCATGGAAAATGCACTATTGCACCCTTCTTGGTCAGTTAACTATCAGTAGCTTCAATTAACTGAGTTTTGGTTGAGTTGAGTTGAGTTTGGGACTTTCGAAGCACTCCAATGGTGACAATTCCTATGCTAGACTGACATGGATTTGAATTCTCCTAGGATAATCGAATTCTTTCCACTGTAACATATCTATTGACTATACTGATTAATGGATCATAACACACATTTCTATTTCTATCCAAGTTACAATGCATGATTAATTTTACCGCTCATTTCACTACAATTTTCATTGTAATTCATCTTTTATGCTCATACTTTTCACTGTGAGGTACTCTCAGCTCTATGATCTGTTGTGTTCTAGAATTTCACTTGGTATCAAATCTCACAGAGCATAGGTTGAGAAGCTGCTTTCAATAGTGCACCAAAAGCCTATGGATTTCCACAACAAATCCCAGTGTCATTGCATTGAATTCATTGGAGAAATCCTTTGAGGTCTAGCTAGGTGTGAAGGATCTCGATAAAAGTGATTATTGTCCTAAAGCAATGCTCAGTTGAATTTTCTCTTCAAAATTGAGATTTTTTGCAGGATTTCGAAGGTTTTTCAGTGCAGCAATTTCAGTTTGTATTCACTCCAGTAGTTTCACATGGGGAATTCGAATGTTCCTTCATCTCCAAGGATCCTAGCACCCTTCAATTATCTTGATTGGAGGGATGATATGCAGATGGTGTTGCGCAACAATAGTTGGTACAGGGTCACATTGGGAAAGGAGGTCGAACCTTAGGGAGCTATTGAGAAGGCCAAGTACCTTAACAAATTAGATGAAACGTTTGGTTTCATGTGTATTCATATTTCCATAGATTTGATCTTCCACCTTGAAGGATTGAAGACTCCAAGAAAGGTTTGGTTGAAGCTTGAGACTCTCTTTGACAAGCAAGATGAGCTGAGAGGCCATATTCTGGAGAATGAATTAATTGCTCTTCAACCCAATAGTTTTGAAACCATACAACAATTCTTTTCTAAATTCAAATCATTGGTTATGCAATGCAAACAATGTGGCATTGAAAAGAAGGATGAGCAGTTGTTGCTCTCCATCCTAAGAAAGCTTGGTCTGGAATTTTCAATATTTGTTTCTACCTTCCATTCCGAGAGATTGTCAATCCCCGTCTGGAAAATTCATTCCTTATATGCATTCATTGAATCTCTCATCCAAGAACAAGACAAACTGATTCAGATGGGTGCCTTGAAGGGCTCCAAAAATCAATCTCTTATGTTTGGAGAGTCAAAAAGTGCAAATGCTAAAGGGAAGCAGAAAGGGAAAGAAAAGAAGCAATTTGAATCCAAACAGAAGGAGAATTCTAATCCATCAAAAAGAGCCTCCAACTCCAATAAGGATAAGCAAAATAGGTTTGAGAATACCAAGTGTACCTATTGCAAGAAAGGAAACCATCCAGAGAGATCTTGCATGAAGAGGAAGATAGATCAAATGACCAAACTTCTTGAACAACACAACATTTCCCTCCTAGAAGGCACAAGGAAGACTGATTCTTGAAGTGAGATAGATGATCATGGGAGATGCCATGCACTAAAGGTTGGATTCTCACAATCACAAGCCTTCCTCATAGATTTTGGATCCTCCAACCGCATGGTTTCCTCCAGAGAATCTTTTTCTTCTCTAGATCTTACCGATGGTCCTATTATTCACATGGGAGATGATTCTCAGATCTCTGTTGAAGGGAAAGGAACAATACAACTGGATCATGGAAATTTCAGTAATGTTCTATATGTGCCTTCAATGGAAGCAAACTTTTTTACTGTTTACCAAATGACACACATTCGTTCACCAAAGAAAGTTGTTTTTGGACCTGACAGAGTTAAGATTTCAGAGATCTCATATGGGAAGCTAATAACTAAAGGTGTTATAAACCATGCCTCATAAGCATATGAGTTCTCACATTTTTTGCCATATTCACATCAAATTTCTCTCTTGACTCATGCAAATGAGACAAGTATACTCTGGCATGAAATATTCATACACCTAAACTTCAAGTACTTGCAACAGTTACACAAGGAAGAGATGGTTGAAGGATTGCCCGACATAAAGTTATCTCAAGGGATCTGCAAAGGTTGCTTGGTAGGGAAGCATCCAGAGCGAACGTATGATGCTGGGAAGGAAAGGAGAAATTCCTCCACACTTTATCTAATACAAAGTGATGTCTCGGGACCGATGCCCACAACTTCTATTAATGGATCTAGATACCTTCTAACCTTCATAGATGCTTATTCTAGGTTCTGTTGGGTCTATTTTCTTAAGCAGAAGTCTAGGGTATTTGAGACCTTCAAAGTTTTCAAGGCCTTGGTTTAGAACACTGTCGGGAAGAATATCAAAGCAATCAAATCTGACAATGGATGGGAGTACATCAAGAAGGAGTTGTAGCATTTTTGTGCTTTTGAGGGTATCCAAATGCAACATTCAGTCCCATACACACCACAACAAAATGGTGTAACTAAGAGGAAGAATAGGTCATTGAAATAAATGGAAACCTGTATGCTTGAAACAAGGAATCTTCCACCATCTCTCTGGGCAGAAGCAGTGAATTTTGTTGCATACATTTAGAACAAGGTACCCCACAATTCAGTGAATGATGTCACTCCATTCAAAGAAATAAAGGGACCCAAGCCAAATGTCTCACACCTGAGGGTTTTTGGATCCAAGGCATGGTCCAGAATCCCATCTGACAAAAGAAAAGCTCTTCAACCCCAAAGTAGCGAATGCATTTAGCTGGGATATCCAGAAGATGCAGAAGCATACAAGCTAATGGATATTGCAACCAAAAGATGCTTCATTGAAAGAAGTGTTATGTTCGATAAAGATCCATTGCAAGATCTATATCCAGTTGAAGACCAAGGTAGATATGATCTTCCTACTCCATTTGCAACTGATGAAGATAATGATGATGTCTCTTCTGATGAGGACCAAGTTGAATCATATCTTGATGTTGAGAATGAAGATCAAGCAGATCTAGATCCAGAACCAGCACCTGCTCCCAATCCATGGCCAAGGTCAAAATGGGCTCACAAACTCCTTTAAGCTGATGGGAGCGTAGCTAAAGATCCATCTGACCATAGGAGAACCATATCTAAATATCAAGTTGCAAACCTTGCACTATGTCATAGAGAGGAATTCTCTCATAGAGGTGCTACATGGTGATGGGGTTGGATCTACAATCCTTCACAGAGACTTGCCATGATCCAAGATGGCAGACTGAGGTTCGCATGCACTAGATAAGGGAACTAGCGCACAACATGAACAACACACTGCATTACTGTCCTACAAAGGAGCAAACTGCAGAAATTTTTACCAAGTTTTTACACATGTGAAAGCTGTTTGAGTTTCCTGCTGTTCATTTTTTAGGGGGGGTATTTTTCCCATTAGGTTTTCCCCATTTCCTTAGTTTCATGAATAGTTTTTTATCATTTATTTGATTGTATGGGTGACCTTTGGTATCAGTAACTGGGGCCTAGGATGTCCAAGTTTGGATTAAGGGGGGGTGTTAGGATAATTAATACTCCATCCTTGTCCTACTTAGCATTATTTACCTTTTCCTAGTATTTGATGATGTTATTTCCCCCCTAGTGGTGTGTATATGTCATCGAGGACCCATTATCCACCTAATGTGCCATGCATGCATGATTTTAGGCCCACCAAAGTCAGTTCCCTACATTTTAGGAGCTAACTCTATGTTCTAGTTCAGTCCACCCGAGTCCCTGAACTCTAATGGGGGTTTGAGCTCCCATCACCACTGATTGTGATCTAATGCACCCTTTTCTGATTGATTTGCATGGAAAACTCACTATTGCACCCTTCTTGGTCAGTTAACTGACAATATCTTTAGTTAACTAAGTTTTGGTTGAGTTGAGTTGAGTTTGGGACTTCCGGAGCACTCCAGTGGTGACAATTCCTATGCTAGACTATCATGGATTTGAATTCTAGGATAATCGAATTATCTCCAGTATAACATATTTTTTGACTATATTGATTAATGGATCATAACACCCATTTCTGTTTCTATTTGAGTTCCAATGCATGATTAATTTTACTGCTCATTTCGCTGCAATTTTCATCGTAATTCATCTTTTTTGCTCATTCTTTTCAATGTGAGGTATTCTTAGCTCTATGATTTGTTATGTTCTATAATTTCACAATGTGTTGGGCAGAGTACCCACACCCAGAAGATGAAGCGTCATACCCAAACAACGAGGAGATGGGCGAACAATCGTTGAGGAAGGTACACTATCAAATTGGGAAGAAAAAAGGCATATCCATGTCATTGATATCAATAAGGAGGGACAACGTGAGAAACTAGAAAGATTTAGTATATTGGCAGGATTCTTGCTAAAGGAGATGGAGCATGCATGTAACACAATGCCACGACAAAGCAACAATCCTAATCAAATCCCTTGACGGGCTTCGCCATCGAATGATTTACTAGATAAAATTGCAACAATGCCCAAGAAGAAACAGACGTTTGTTTGGCGTCTAATACAAAAATCAAAATCTAGGATTCGTACAATAAAGACACAATCTGAGAGCATGGATATTAAAAACTACATACTACAAAAAAATAAAATAGATTGAAGGTGCCAATAAGAGAAGTGTGCTGCCACAAATATCTGTTGAAATGTTGGGCACACAATGTCGAAGAGAGAAAAAATGGATATCGCATTTATTCAATTATTGTCGATGGTAATATTATTTGATTTGCATTTATTCAATTATTGTCAATGGTAATATTATTTGATTTCAACAAAAATCCCTTTGCTTTTCTGTATATACCCTCTCACCGTAAAACTAGAATGCTCCTAGGCCGCAAATTCAAAACCTTTCTATTCTTGGGTGGTGATATACAAATTAGACTAGACACGCATTGGCATCGACATCGACATCGACATCGCATGAGAGATTTAGAATTCATCTCCCCATCGTATTGTATGATACGTGATGTGTGTAATGTGATTGTAAGCTTCTATCGTTGGGACAAGACAATACCCAAAAATGGAGAGATCCGAACGAGTAATGTGCCCTATCTGCACAGAGCATAGAGGTGACATTTAGCGTGTTCTTCGGGGTTGTGTGTGGGTTGGGAGGCCGTGGCACAGGTGGCTTGTAGCTTCAATATAGGAAATCGACAAAAGGAAACTTTACATCACGATGATTTCCTCATATCCTAATTACGTGGGAAGCCCAAGTAAGTCGAGAGTATAATCCAATTGTCTTTAAATGACATCATATATATCATACAATTTGGTGGAGCGAGAACAAATCTTTATTTGAGCAATCAATCCTATTGGAAGGCAAGGCGAGCCTCAAAGCAAGTGGGCTACAAGATCAGGAGCAATATTAAGCATGGGATCCTATTAAGCAAACCCATTCGTGGCCTTGACCACGGTTCCCAATGGAGTTCTTTTTAGCAACTGCCTGCCTGAACTATCACAAGAAAAACTATGCAAAGGTGTGAAAGGTGAGTTTTGAGTGTGTTCAATTATATTCTACACCGATTCAATTAATGTCTACTTAGTTTTAGTTCAAATTTAAAAGGCCTCGATATACCAATTTTTTTCATCTCACCCTAACTCTCTCTCTGCGTGTTAATGTAAGATTTGCATGTTTTATTAAAACCGGCGTAGAGTTTCCTTAACCCAGATCTTTCCAGCATCCAAAGGGTTCAAGAAGATAGGTTGTTTTATTTTTATATTCTTTTTTTCATTACTCTTACTACCATTTCTTTTTTAATAACTAAATTAATGTCTTCCAAAAACTCAAACACGTTAAAATGATAGGCGTTCTTATTTCAATACGTTGGGTGGGAGGTTCCAGCGTAATATTTATTTTAATTATAATTCCAATTCCTATAGAAAAGATTCATTAATAGAAGAATATTCTTAGTCGTGTACATTACATCAAGGGCTCATATTGAAATAGTTATCACCCAAGCTTGTTGCTTTCATTTACTTAGTAATCTTCCACTTAAACAGGCCACGTACATGGTAAATTCCGTCTATTGTTTCCATATGAGTTCTAAATTCCGTTTGATGTTTTGATATGTGACTTTTCATTGCCCACTCCATGTGGTATCGACCACATACATCATAAATTTCATATGATGTTTCCATATGTGTGCTTTTGTTTCCACTCCTTGGGTTTGATCTCCATTACATTTTTCTTTTTAACAAACACTGTAGTCTCATTATGTAATTCGTACATATCTGTGGGTGTTTAATATTATTGATATGTCCTGGGTTTTGCAGGCTGAGCATTCTGCATGTTTTAGGTTTTGAAATTAGGATTGAACAAATGGAAATGGAATTGGGAGAGAGGAAGGAAACAACTCTCCCACTTTGTTATGGAGCGTGGTGTTGGTACAAGCTCTCATAGCTAATAAAAAGGCCTCCCATCTCGTCACAACAGTTGATCTTGGGTGACCTACACTCAACCTTAAGGATGGTGACGTGATTTGAAGCTTTGTCGAGTACTACCAACCACTTGATGACTTCATGAAAGCTCTTCCACATGGAGATGGAACAAAGAAGAAGGAGAAACAACTATTGGTTGGTCACAGTGTGGGAGGCGTGGACCTGACTTGTATTATGGATCGATTCCTTAGAGAAAATTGTTGCAATTGTATTCTGCAATGCTTTCATGCCCCTCCCCTGTACAACCCTCCTTAAGTCGATAGGCCAATTATTACCAGATCATATGAATACCATAATAGGTTCACTTAATTTGATCGAGCTTAGGATCATGTTTTGTTGATGTTTCGTGTTCTCTTTTTTTAGCTTTATCAGAGATATCAAACGTGGGGAGAGGTGGAATTCAAGTATGGACTAGACGGAGAACCAAGAAGGCCGATGTCCGTCTAGGTAAATATTTGAGCCGCTTAACCTTTGTTGAATGTGATAACCTTGGCTACTAAGCTCGTGCGATCAAGCGTGACTAAGAGTGCAAAAGCTCATGAGATTCAACCCGTGGTCTTATTAAACAATTGTCCCATGTAAAACTTTTGATATTTTGAATAGCTAAAAGTTAACAATTGTTCTTTTCTTTTAACTGGATTTTTAGAATACCAATTTTGTTGATCTCTCTAAATGCTTTGATGTTACGATCCATTCTCTATTCTCATGAAAGAGTTAAACAACTTTCATCTTTGTCTCAAAGAGTGCTCAAGAATGCTTAAAATCAAAACCAAACTTATTTTTACAATATTAATGTTATTTGTGTCTTGTGTTTTAGATGTATATTAATTTTTCTCTTATGTCGAAGTTGTTTGTCATATATTTTCCTTCCTTCCTGCGAAGCCTTAAATTATTTAGTTTGAAATTTAGTATGTAACTCGAGCCTCTAACACACACCACTTCTGGCCTCGCATTTGAGTTGTCGTTTGCAAATTTAGCATCTATGCTATGGAGCCCTGGTTTTTTCAGCTTGATGTATGACATATTTTCTCAAGAAATCTTATTATGGTCATGTATTTGGGAGACACATTTTTGTAATTTAATGGAAAATACGATAATGTATTTGTTTTCATTGATACTTTTTGATGTATTACCTTTTTTTCAAATTGACAAATTTGTTACAATATTGATTGTCTTTATCAATTTTAATTTAGCTTCTTGTTATAAGCATTATATATTAACTAGCCTTTGTTTGTGAAAAGTTTATTTAGTTTCCTTTATCATTTTCTATTAATTTATTATATCATTTTTAAAATAAAATTTATTTATCTATGAGCCTTTGTATAATGCATGCTCTTTGTTAAAATGTGGAGTAACAATGAACCCTTAAGAGCGACTTTTCATGATATCAACACTTATCTAAAATACATCATTGTAGATCGAAGGGTTGTGCAATAAGGTGATACTAGCATAGTCGTTCTAAGCACTAAATATACTTGCAGAGATAACATATTAAATGTAGTTGTTGATGTAAGACTTGTTATAATTTTTATGTTTTGGAGTTTATATATAGGGGGGGGTTGTGCTAGTAAATAGGTCATTGGAAAGCGTAAATAAACTGTTTCTTGATTTTGAAGGAAGATCATCATGTTCATTTTTTTTAATAATTAAATGTCTTTTGAAAACTCAACTCACACTAATAGCTAGATCACTGGCAAGCTTAAATGAATTGTTGATTTTGAATTGACATCTTTAGCATCATTAATTTTAAAAGAAAAAATGTCTTCCAATCATTTGTAAGCTAGCTCGCTCGCCCGGGAATGTATTTCCAAATGAATGGCATCGTAACAAAAACTCAAAATGCATAAAACAATGTCAATCAGACATAGTAGCCCGTTGATGGAATTTTTTTAGCATATCTCAAGTTGGCCGTAAATTCCAATTAAGAAAAATAACATTATGAGAGCCAACTAAATCTATCACTGTCTTAAAACCTAAAACCTCTTAACTCTTTCTCTCGTTCCTGCAATACTCGTCCATTCCACTAACACCTTAATTAATTCAGAATCAGTAACAAAGCTCTGTGATGTGGTGGTGACTGCAAACCCAGCCAATTCTCTGGCACATAAAACATTCAGCACACAGTTCTCCCTTGCTAATCCAATTCGAGGAACTCCACAGGCCTTTGCATATCTCAGCACCGATGAAGTTGAGCTTGAATCTGGATTATACATGAAGCTTGAATTTGCGAGCTTGGATGACGTAGTTAAGCTTGGAGACTACTACAGTGTGATGAACATAGTAGAAGTTCCCAAATTTCCATTAAAAAAGAAATCACTGTAGAACCATTTCTTATGGGAATAAGGCAGACTCAATCCAGATGGCATTGCGTGAAGTATGCTAGTAGAATGTTGGCAGTGGGGATGGGAATGGGAATGTGAACAAGATTTGGTCATCGATCCAAGTGTATGTTTTGATGCTTATTTAGGGGACGATAATAACTATTCTAATGGGCAATCGGAGCCAGTTTTAATCTACTCTTCCAAAATGCAGAGCATAGGTTCTTGAG
Source organism: Larix kaempferi (assembly GCA_027924585.1). NCBI lineage: Eukaryota > Viridiplantae > Streptophyta > Pinopsida > Pinales > Pinaceae > Larix > Larix kaempferi. Next base: position 2,592,293 of record BSBM01000275.1, on the reverse strand, counting down.
TTGAATCAACCATAAACGTGTTTAACAATTAACCACAATATACTCCAACCCAAATCCAATCGAAGATTCCTAGGGCGAGCCGCTGTTATTGCGCATATAATATGGATATGGAATAAGAAAAAACATGAATGCACCCTCCAGAATTGAATCGAATCTCATGTTAAAGGCTGGGATTATTTATCGTTACCCTTCATTCCCGCCAGCATAGATTTCTTCATCATTTCAACCATAACGTGGGCATACACCTGCAACGATCAACTACAACCATATTTCCTGCGCAGCATAAACATACACATACATTTTTCATTTTGTTTTTGTATTATTGGGGTGTGCCTGGCATGTGCTGTAGTGCAGTGCACAAGCGACGCATGAGAGCCCCAGCAGCAAGCTACTGATGAATGGGCTCTCCCCCTAAAAACATACATTTAATATCATGTGGTTCTATGAACCACGTATCAGATATTAAATTTATAAGAACAGATACTACACTTGATCATAGCGAAAAGGCCGAGAAAGGTATGCTTTTCACTTCCCATCTCTGTCCCTTTTCTACTACTCTTCTCCCTCCTCCCTCCTTGCTCCAATGCATGTGGTAAAAATTTGCCCATCTCAGCTACTCAACGCAGCCTCTTCCTTCGCAACCTAAATCTATTCTATTAGGAATCCAATCGTGCAAAACTCTACGCCAAAATCTTCATTTAATCATCCCCATGCACATGATTAGAGTATGCAAGTTGCCACCATAGTTTATAAACACGTCGGCGACAACATGTGATTGTAAAAAGTGGAACAACAAAGCCTACAGATTAAGATTGACCACGATAATATGAAAATTGCAATTCATAGGTTCACACGGATCAAACAAGAATATTACCCTCGTCGAGGCCATCTCATGTCAGATCTACAATTTCGTAATTCCAGGTCTTGACCTTTGGGGCTTGGATCTAAAACAGAACAAAAGAGAACAGGTTGTCTTTCCAATGGGTACATCCCGTCCATAGATTTCCAACTATGTATCGTATGCCTAAAGCGGAGAAGGGAACGGATGAATTGGCTACAATAAGCCGATATAGGTTCCATGGTTCCGAACTATAATAGAGCTTAATGGAGCTTAATGAGAAGAAAAGGAATGGATAGCATTACACCAATACTCCACTGTCACCGTGCCTTTCGCACTACCAAAATTAGCGAGTAAAAACACACATAATCTAACAACACAGCCCAAACTTCATCACTCGAAGGGTGCCTGTTTGAGTCGAAAACTAACTCTGGTGGTGCTTATAACATTGACTAAATACATAAAACAATCATTTCACGATACATCTACATATAGATCAAATCACGCATCGCCCATGCCGTCTCCTGTACACTCCTATGCCCAATCCAGATAAGCCTTTGTAGCTATTCTCCATGGAGTTTATGTCGGGTTCACCCTCATCCAAGAATGGTAACGATTGCATTTTCTTGGTTATCTTAGAGAACCCTATAAGAAGAGTGTCATAGCGGAAGCCACTGCTAAGATATTATTCGAGACTGTCTAGCTTTCCAAAGGCCATTGCTTTCGATAGGGATATAGTGTGTTCTTAGGTATCTTTTGGTATAGCCTTTAGCCCATCATGGACACCAAACCAACTAGATTGGCCACATTCTATTCCCGGACCGATCAAGATTGGATTGTGATTGAAATGACATAGCACAACAACGCAAAGATGACATGAGAATGGTGTTTACAAGAGAGTATTTAAATGAAAATCAAATTCTATTTGTCGATCAAGCTGTGAAAAACACTCCAATATAGACATCAATACAAAATTCCTAGATAGATGGCAGCATCTCTCTGAGAAGAGATGTGACGGCACTCCCATACGTAAAACGCCAAACACAACAGGCACTCTCATACCTAATACTTCAACAAGTCTTTTTATTCATAATAGGAAATTACCTAATACTAAGTTGCACTGCTCAAGTGTTCTACCTCCCCAATATACGAAACACAGTTGAGAGTTCTCCCACAGTTCTCGTATCGTAGTTCTATCTTCCTATACAAAAAGTGCTTTTAACTTAAACTTGAGTGGCACACTTGAATCAAGGAGGTCATCTTCACGGTACCTATATCACATTGACGTATCTCCACTCAGCAGCTCGAGAAGGTAATGGCGCCGACTTAACTGATTAGTTTTGTTCAAAAATAAGGTAAACACGATCCCTGATTCTTCTCGTGCACTTTAGCGATCTATCCATCACCTACATTTCATCAAGCTTATGCTTGCTCGATCCAAGTTAGTTTATGAAAGCATCAAAAGACATAAGAAGAACCAAAGCATATCGCATACTTCATAAGGGCCTCAATACTCATTCCATTGGCTCAAAATATTTCAAGACCAGTAAAAATGTTAATGCTCAGCTCAGATTTAGATATTCGGAAATGCAATGTAGGCCATCTAGTCCAGAGAGATGGGCTCTAGGAATATACTAAATATTGGCCCATCATCACCTTGTTATTAACCTCATCGCGTGTCCTAAATAATCTAGTGTCTATGCTTAGAACCACCCATGAAACGAGGGGAAGTACACAAGGGTTTTCCTCGAGCATTGTAACCTAGAATAAATAAAATAAAATATTGTGTGAATAGTTTAAATGTTTTCCATGGACATGTTAAAAATGTGACAAGTTTGCATGTGATGTATAGCTAGAATGGCTAGTGGAATGCATGCATCAACTGCAATTATGTGTCCAAGCTCTAAAGGAAAAAACATGACTTCCTCCCTATTTTTGTATCAAAATTGTGTAGCATGATTACTGATAATAGCTCTATGCTCACGGAAAACGAAACATTGTCAACAAATACCATCACCAAAGCGACATCGGGTTGGCAAGGCTTATAACGACTTGATTTCCCAAACCATGCAATAAATTTCCTTTAAAGGGACCATTGTATCTCGACTATAAACAACTAAACAAAAAATTTCACGTGCCGCTGAGATGAAGGAATGAGAGCATTCGATTGGATAGCAAAAAAAGAGTATCCATGTCTTTGATAGCAATGGAGAGGGACAAGGTGAGAAACTAGAAGGATTAAGGATATCAGCAAGACTGTTCGTAGAGGTGATGAAACATGCATGTAACACAATCCCGTGACTAGACAACAGTCCTTATCAAATCCCTTGGCATGCCTCACCATACTATGATTTATTAGATAAAAATGCAGCAATGCCCAACAAGAGGAAAATGTGTGTTTGGCATCTAATAAAGAAATTAAAATTCGGGGCCAATGCAATAAAGTCGCAACCCAAAGAGCACGGATTGCATTGGGTAGTATATGATCAATTCCACTGCCAACTTTAGCCTCATCTATGAAAAGGAGGCTAAAGTTGGCAGTGGAATTGATCATATCCTAGTATGTAGCAGATTTTGTTCTCCCGACTTATACTACTTACTAGAATTTGTTTGAGAAAGGATTATTAGAACTGCATAATATAGTCATCTTATCTGCACATATTGTATTTTACATAGGGCAATGCTTCAATAAATGAAGCTAGTGTGATTGGATATACATTTCTCTATTTATTTTTTTAATTGTGCAATGGTTCTTACTCCAATTACAACCCATGCTAATATAGAACTCCATTCAAATACCATTGTAATAGTTGAAGCAACCTACAATGCTAATGTATGCTTTTTTAGGGTCATTTTATGTTGGTTCTAAGTAGTGGCTACCTGCAACCATTTTGGAAAACCGTTAACCCATATGCATATATATGCCAAAAGCGTTCTCATTTCCATTTAACACCATCCATCATTTAACCTACAAAGATTTTAATTTATTTAGATTATTAGTCAATTATATCCTTATTTGCATGTCAATATATTGACATGTGATATATTCATATTTATGATGCATGGTTGTATGATTAGTTATGGAACCAACAATATTACTTCTTGATGGCATGTATGTATTTATATTTTGAAGATAGGATATTAAGGAAGATTGGGTTGGCATTCTTATATAGAAGTTATGTTGTTGTGACAACTGGTAGAACATAGGTGGGGAGGTGGGGGGGAGGGATTGTGTTATTTACTATCTTAACCACGAGATGGAGCTCTGAATCGGATTTTTTTTTTTTTTTTAACTTACACTCATCGGTATTGCGACAACCGTTACGATAGTACAACAGTCAGATTTCTTAACAGTCGTCGGTCTTGTGATTCCCTTACGACGGATACAACTGTCGGGGCTATGGCCTAAACGTTAGAATTGAAATGGTGGTCATCGCAACCGTGACATTCATGTTGTCGCAATAGTGACGATACTGATTGGAATGGTAGGTGAGTAAACTTAACGGATGAAGAAAGTTTCGACAACCTCAATGTCGCAGTCACGACGAAAGTCCATCGCTATAGCGACGCTTGTGTGGAGAATTTTGAGTAGATTATGTCTTTGTTTAAACATACATTTCGTTGCATAAGAGACACACTAAACATCGTAGGATAGATCGTCGGTCTTGTGATGGGAGCTAATGCATTTGAAGAAACAATTGTTGCATGACACGTGTCTACAATACGCATTGTAGTTGCGACGAGAACACTTCCGTCGAAAGAGCGATGTCATGTGAAATGATGTTTTGAGAACCCAACAATTGTCACTATCCCGACAGTATGAATTCGAAAGGGCGACGAATCTATCGTCGAAATTTGGTCCAAATCCCATTGCGTTATGCGCCCTCCGTGTCCAATTTTTCCTAATGTTGCATCATTTCACAATTTGGACATCAACTATACAAATATTTGACCCACATCACCACCTTGATAATTTTTCATGACTTTACCAAGTGACTTAGGCCAATGCAGCCCCCTAGTCCAATGGAGTGGTCCTTACCAAAAATTTGGGGACATTACAATGTGCAACACCAACGTATAATTGTTGGAAAACTTTCTCTTAAATTTTTTTTAGTGACAATTATATTTTGTTATTTTTTGTCTAGTTATCCTAATTTGAAGAGTATTAAAGACATGATTTACAAAAGAGGTTAATTTGAAGAGTATTAGAGAGATGATTTACAAAAGAGGTTATGGAAAGGTAAACAAACAGAAGACTTTACTCAACATCGCTTGAATCTTAACTTGTGCAATAATGTGTACAATGATATATTGTTATTTTTCTTTTTGTAATTATATATAAGTATAAATGTATTTAGAAAAGTCACTTGTATTTTACAATTTAGCCATAAATGTACAACATGAATTTTAAAAAAGTAAATCTAATAAAAAATCTAAAAAAATAACATCCTTAATGAAAAATGAAGTTAAAACAAAAGTCTAAAAATTAAGGTTTGGATGTTCAGTAACGACGATAGCGCTACTGTTCCATTGGATGTCAAGAATTTGGCCCGAGAAATTGTTGTCTCCAAGGTAAAAGCGTTGTTGGATGCCTGCTTATTGTGGTGTGTTTCATAATTTTGTTGTATCATTTAATATCTAGTTGAATGCATTACATTTCTTTTGTGAGATAAGATCCTTAAAGGCCTTTAAAGATCCACTATTCATTCATTGTATTGTTAAATTAATGGTTTTATTTTATCGTCCATTGGGGAGGTCTAGAAAGTTGCTAAATATAAATGAATCAACTTGGGGAACCCTAAATTATTTAATTGAAGTCTATTGGGATTGTATTTCCTCTATTGTTTTCTAGTCGTCTAACTCTCTTAGCCATATTTCTATTGAATTTATTGTTGTGCGTGTAATTTAATGGTGTTCAGTCCTTGCATCCAACGTTGTAATTGTGATCATTCTACCTTGTCATCTCTCCCAAGAAATGTGTTTTTAAGGAAATCCCCTAATTTATACCTGAGCAGTCGATTAAATAACCTGACCTGGGTTAGGGTATTATTGTCATTTTGAGGTTATGTGCATTGGATTATGCTTACCATAATTTGCATGGGATTGAAGCTAGGGAGTAGTAATGTATTGGTGGCCACCAAAAGTCATTTCCATTGCCTACTGTAATGGTAGGTGCTCCAATAAACTCATGAAGGAGATATATCAAACTAAGTCATGGGTTAAAAACCCAGGAGTAAACCTTGACACTCATTAACATTTCAAACAACGATCTGTGTTTGTGAAATTATGGACCATAGGACCACACTTTACGAATCATAAAGGTATCAAAAGCCATATTCAATATCTCTTGGAATAATTGCATGGTAAATAATCGTAGAGGGTATCACGAAAAGGGAATTGTATTAGTGATAGGGTTGCAGGAATTTAGAAGACCAAGAATGGTAGATAGTATGCCAGAAGGGCATGAAGGAGAAGAAGCCAAAGCTAGATTTGCTCGGATAGAAAGAAACATAGCTCCAGTCATTGATATGCTAATGCAATTGATAGTTCATAATTGAAAGGACTTGAAACGTGATGAAGCCAGGGACTCAAGGACTGGTCACAAGCGTAAGACAGGGACAGCAGAATGTAGCTATGGCAGGTCATAGATTCCTTTCCATGTGGAGGCAAAGGTGGACATTAAACCATATGTAAGGGAAGTTGATGTAGTCAAATTAAACCATTGACTATAGTAGATGGAGGTGTACTTCATTGTGCACAAAGTCATAGGAAGAAAAAGGATTGATTTCACCATATTGAAGCTTGAAGGCCATGCATTGGCATGGTGGGAGAGTGATGCTGCAGGAAATACAATGGGGTACCAATCACTAGTGACTAATTGGGAGGTTTTTAAGGACATTATCAAGGCCCAATTCTATCCATTCGGTTATGTCGAGCACCAATAGATCACATAGCACTATTTTAGACAGAGGCAAGGGAAATCAATGCAAGAGTTCGCAACAGATTTTAAGAAGAAAGCCATTGAGTAAGGGGTCTCCCTCAAAATTCCAGACATGTTGATCAAATATTTGGGTGCATTGCTACCCTAGATTCCATGTCAATTATTATCGTGCAAGCCTAAGACCTCTGAAAAAACCATCTTGCAAGAACAATACCTTAAGGGGGATAAGTGGAAGCAACCACTAAGTGCACATAAGCAATTAGGAGCACACAAACATGGGAAGAAGAATTAAAAAAAAGGAGTTGATTGAGAAGAAGATTGTGGTAGTGGCATACGAAACAACACCCCATATCAAGCAATGCAAGGGTTGTGATCAATATGGACACACTAAGGAGGACTGCTGGAAATTGCACCCTTAGAAGCAACCGAAACATTTCCAGAAAAAGAAGAAGAAAGAACCGATATCATTGGATGCCAAGGAAATGGTGGATAGTACATCATACCTGGAAGGGGATATTAGTTGCACTAACCTACAGAAGGGCGTGACATTAGTCGGTTGCAGTCACGAGGAGGAAAGGGAGATGACTTGACTTTTCTGCATTAAAATTCACATGAAACAGAGGAAGGTGGATTGTCTGTTTGATCTAGGGTCACAATGTAATTTAATCTCAGCACAAATAGTCGAAGAAATTGGGTTGGAGACACAATATCACCGGCAACCATATCCCCTCAATTGGGTAAGGAAACATGTGGAGTTAAAAAGCAATGCAAAATCAAGTTCACCATCAACCAGAACTTTGAATATGAGGTGATTGCAGATGCGGTCCCATTGAATGTATGCAACGTTATCTTGGGGAGCCCATACTAGTATGTGAAATATGCCATTTCTACGAAGAGAGCGAACCGATATAGGTTAGTCAAAGATGGAAAGGCATATACCATAAATGCACATAAGGAAAAATCCAAACTTTTTTTAATCAATGCTCATCAGGCCAAGAGAATCATGGGCAGTGCAAAGAAGTTTGTCTTGTTTTTTTTGCGAGAAGGGAAGCAAAAAGGAAAAGGAGATAAGTTGGAGATGAAGACATCCTTGGAAAGATGTAGTGACCAACAGTGTCATCAAATACAACAACTGATTGAAGCCTATGAGGAACTGTTCCAAGAGCATCATGGACTTCCACCCAAGCGTGAGGTTGAGCACGATATTTAGTTGTTACCAAATTCACCATTTCCTAACATTGGGTTGTATAGGTAGTCAATCATCAAAGCAGATGATGTGAAGAAGAAACTACAATAGTTGATGGAGAAAGGAGTCATAAGGTTGAGTAACTCACCATGTGTATCACCGATCATTTTGGTGCCGAAGAAGGATGGAAGCTAGAGCATGTGCATCGACTACCATAACTTAAATAAAATCACCATCAAGAACACGTATCCTCTGCTAAGGATTGATGACTCGTTGGATTAGCTCCAACAAGCCAAATTCTTCACCAAGATGGACCTCAAATTAGGCTACCACCAAGTGAGGTTCAAAGCAGAAGACGTGTGGAAGACAACATTCAAAACCACACAAGGTTGGTATGAATGGTTAGTGATGCCTTTCAGTTTATGCAATGCACCTGCCACTTTCATGAGATTGATGAGTGTTATGTTGTGTTCGTTCATTGATTCATTTGTAATTGTATATTTGGATGACATACTAATCTTCAACAATACGTGGCAAGAGCACCTCACACATGTGGTGCAGGAACTAGAAACATTAAGGAAGAGTCAATTCATTACCAATTTGCAGAAATGTGAGTTTGGGAAAACATCCTTGAAATATCTTGTGCACATGATATGTGGTGGAGAACTGAGAGAGGATCCAGAGAAATTTGTGGCCATCACCCAAAGGCATATTCCCACTATCATGACAGAGTTCAGGAGATCCATGGGAGCAGCTCACAGTACTTGTGGAAGTTCATTGCAAACTAGTCAACAATCATGGCACCATTGCATGCCATGACCGCTAAGGGGAATAAATTTCGTTGGGGTAAGCCACAACAATGAGCATTTGAAGACTTAAAGAGTAGGATCAATCATGCTCCAGCCCTAGTTATTCCAAATCTATAACAACCTTTTGAGTTAGATATGCATGCTAGTGGGTAAGCCTTAGGAGAAGTACTCATGCAAGGAGGGAGGTCAGTGGGATATCATTCGGAGTTGTTCCATGGAGTGGTTCTTGATTACCCCACTTATGACAAAGAGTTGTTCGCAATTGTATAAGAAATTAAAAGGTGGAAGCATTATCTCTTGGGAAAGGAGACCATAATACACACAAATCATCAACCTCTTCGGTAACTACAAATCCAGAGAAAGATGCAGCAGGTAAGGCATTATAAGTGGTGGGGTTTTATGTAGCAATTTCATCTACTCATTAAATACAAGGGAACTACAAATAAGTTGGAAGACATGCTATCTCGACCACCAATGAAGAAGGTTTCACTAATTGGAATGATAATGCAGCTTGAGACTTTTCCACATGAACTCGTAAGTGAATATTATGAGGAAGATGAGGACTTCGGTGGAGTTTATAGACAGTTGAAGGAAAGGGCAGTCACCATCATGGAGGGGAATGAGTACCACTTGCAAGAAGGGTTGCTATATAAGTTGTAAAAAGTATGCATACCCCGGGACATAAGGGTTCAGTTGATACAAGAAGCACATAGTTCTAGAGTTATGGGGCATTTTGGTGTGACAAAAATGGTGGCAAATTTGCAGTGGCATGTGTACTGGCCAAGGATGTAGGAGTAGGTAGAAAATTTCGTTAGAGGATGTGTCCTGTGCTAGGAAACCATTGCCAGTATCGAGCAGGCCTTGGGAAATCATCTCTATGGACTTCATTGGAGGATGGCCTATGACATGAAAAGTCCATGATTACTTACTTGTAGTAGTGGACCATTTCAGGAAAAGGTGTATACTTATTCCATGTAAAAAGATGATCTCGGGACGCGGAACAACTAAATTATTCTTTCGCTATGTGTGGGTGCATTTTGGATTGTCCAGATCCATCATATTTGTCAAGACAGTAGATTTTTGGGAAAATTTTGGTCAACGCTTTGGGATGGAATGGATATCAAGTTGAAGTATTCCACTGCTTTCCACCCTCATATAGATGGACAAACAAAGGTTGTTAATCGTACGTTGGTGCAATTGTTGAGAGGGTACAGTAGTAGACACCCAAAGACATGGGATGGGAAACTAGTATATATCTAGCATTCCTACAATTGAGCACTCCATTCCTCCACCAATAAATATCCATTTGAGACTTGTTTTGGGTATCTACCTCCTTCTCCATTTGACGTTGTGTATGCACAACAAAAGGATGAGGCAAAACTACAAAGAGATGAAAATAAAACAGATACATCCGTGGATAGGATCAAGCAGATACATCTAAAGGTTCGGGAACAACTGGAGAAAAAGAAAATACAACATCGATATAAGGCGATACATGACCAGACAGGGAGGATCATTAGTTCCATGTTGGAGACAAGGTGTGATTCACATTCAGAAGGAGCGAATGCAAGGATCAATGAAGAAAATCAGCTCCCCTAGATATGGACCATTCAACATCATAGAGAGGGTGAACAAGATTTCCTTCAAGCTAATACTTCCACCTTATATGCATATGACTTATGTGGTGAATATAAAGTACTTGAAGCTATTCGAACCTTCAATGATGAATGAAGATGAGGGAATTCATTTTTTTCTAATTGTCAAAGAGTTTGCACCACATCCTTTGGAAGTGTTGGAGGAAGACACGTTATTGCAGTTCAAGGAGCGAGAGACTCACAAGGAATGACAAGAAATGTCGTAGATAAGTTTCAAAAGATATACTCCAAGGAATGCACAATGGTACAAAAGAACCAGATTGCAATCAGGTTCCCCCACCTATCCTTGGTATCTTTTGGGGACCAAAAGCCTCCCAATGGGGAAGTGTGATTTGAAATAAGACTTACATGAGAATTATTGGAAACTAGCAGGTTAGAGACAAACAACACAGGAAGGATATCAGGTTACTGTGGAGAGGAGACAGGTTCATTGGCATGAAGGGCCCCATGACAATGTAATCAACTCCTGATTCATGAGGGACTCAACATGCATGCAAGCAAAGGATATCACACCTTCTTTTCTTCATGAAAAAATATTGTTAAATATTAAAAAGACCCTCTCTACAAACATGATATGTAAGAAAAGAAGATGCAAACAAAATAAAGCAACTGGAACATTGGGAAATGAGGGGCGATTGAGCAGTTGGAACGTTGGGAACCCCTGGCCTTCTAGTTGTTTCCCCTGGCCTTCTAGTTGGGAACCCCTGGCCTTCTAGTTGTTAATTAACTGAAATCGAGAGAAGAGGGATTCTTTGGTGGTGAACAACATAATGTTGGCGAATCCTCATTGTAAACCAGAGAGCTTGTATTTGTTTGTGTTGCTTAACAAAATATGCCTGGCAGAAGCCAATTGAATATTGGTTTTCCCAAATTTGGGTTTCCAGGGTAAAATCATTGTTGGATGAGTGCTTATTGTGGTGCATTTCATAATTTTGTTGCATCATTTGATAGTTGATTGAATGCATTGTGTTTCTTCTATGGGATAAGAGCCTTAACGACCTTGAAAGATCCACCATTCATTATATGTATTGCTGAATTATTGGTTTTCTTTTGTCGTCCATTGGGGAGGTCTAGAAAGTTGTTAAATGCATATGAATCAAGTTGGGGAACCCTAAATTCTTTATTTGGATTCCATTGGGATTATATTTCCTCTATTTTTGTGTCGTCTCACTCTCTTGGTTGTATATATGTTGAATTTATTGTTGTGCTTGCAATTAAATGGTGTTTAGTCCCTACATCCAATGGATTTGTTGCTTCTAAATCAAATGGATTTGTTGCTTCTAAATCAAAGAAGTGACAAAAGTCTCAGGCAAACAATTGTTGTTAAACAAGATAATATAGTCAACATTTTTCCAACCTTTGAGCTGCTAATTCGGGTAATCAAAGCATAGTTACCAAGTTCAAATTCAAATTTGGACTCGAATTCAATAAGGTGCATAATTAATTCAAGGATTTAAAAACCAATTTGACAAAAAAAATCGACAAAAATTCGGATATCCCATCTTTAAATTCATATTCATTGATCTAAAACGGTTTCCATCCAATCATCATCAAAGTTAAATTTCTCTATGCCATGAATCACAAATTCAATTTCCATCCAATCACCATCAAATTTAAATTTCTCCAAACCATGAATCACAAATTCCAAGCAAATAGAAGCAAATGCATAAAAACTAAGCAAATAGAAGTAAATATATAAAAATTGTGTATCACAATAGAACTAAAACCATGAATCACCCATCCAGTAATACACCAGCTTTAATAACGATATTTCAAACACATATATACTCTATTGGTACATGGATGTTGGGAAATTTACAGTTGATTCTCTATCCTTTTTGTTTCCCCTGGTAAGCAACGAATCCAATCCTATTGAACAATTAGCCAAATGGATCGTAATACATGAATGATGAGAAATGTACAAATGTTCCACATTTTTATTTATTTCACCTAGTAACCAACGAATCGAATTTGATCAAACACTTCATCAAACGAATCATATTTTCGAATTCTCGTACTAAATGGACTAGTATGGCTGAATTTGGTAACTATGAATCAAAGCATCATATATTCACGTATGTGTCTAAAAGAGGAGCAACGGTCTTGGAATTAATGATGGCGATTTCGATTTTGACAATATATCTGTGCATAGATGTAAAACTAGAACCATAATTGACCAAAAGAAAGAAAATAACAAAAGAAAACTTTATATAGATGAAATCTAAGAGTAGATAAGGAGACGATCTTCAAACTCTTAAACTAGAACTACTTTGGAAGCACCCATCCAAAAAGAAATTTAATCCTTCGTTGGAAACACACGTACAATGAAGTTGACCTCTTTTACATACGATAGGATAAAATTTTGTTGGATATAAAAGGTAGAGTTATGATCTCCATCGCTTAAAAACATATTCACATACATTCCAATATACATTGGCAGATGTGCAACAGAAAAAATAAAATTTGATCATGAATAGCCACTCATACAAATACAATCGACCATTGTAGGAACATATTTGGCATACCCGGTAAGAAAGAAAAGCGATATTTCCTGTGCCAAGTGCGAGAGGGTGGCTATATCACTTTTACTTAGTGCGAGGCTACCTCCATTCGACACATCCAAATATCAATGCCCATGCGAGTTCGAGTATGCAATGGAGTGGTGGCTATGTGTCTACAGTCTCTCAGCATTCGATGGGGTGGCGGATGTAGTGGGGGGGGGTGGTCGATAGGGCGGACTAGTGGCCGAGTGCGACAAGGAAGACTAGTGTGACAGGGTGGACTGGTGGTCGATTGTGACAAGGAACACTGGTGGCACTAAGTGTGACAAATAGACTATGCAAGGGTGGTGTTATCATTCAAGATTTCCCAGGGTTGCGGCAGGAAAGACCATGAGGTAACTATTGCAAACCAATATTCAGTGGATGGGAACTAGGCTTCCCAAACACAGAGAGGGCTCTCTCTCTTGAGCGCTTTCAGCAACAGGATATAGCTTGAATAAGTTGGGTTATTTAGTAAGGTGGTGGCTAGACCTTCAAACAATGAATTAAATGGGGTTTTTGATTGGTTGGGGTTTAGAACAGGAGGACAATTGGGCATGGAGTCAACTTCAGTGGGTTTACAGTCACAAATGACGAATTCAGACCACAAATGCAGGGGCAAGAGGAAAGTTATATGGGATTATTTCAAGTCGCATTGATCAAATAGATGAAGGCAGAAAAAGGAGAACTGATTCATCACAAGCTAGAGCATCTAAAAATGAATTCTAACCTGCAACTTTTAGAAGAAGGGGTGGAATACCTAGTCATATGGATCTGGAGCATGTGGACATGAATTCCAGACCATGTAATCTTGATCTTTAGGTACTGCAGAAGAAAAAAATTAATGGAAATACAAAGCTAGAACACATACACAGGAAATAACAGACATCGGAACGCACATCACAGAAATCTCAAGCTCCAGAATCGGGTCTTCTCATTGAATTAAGAGGTCGAGCTCAATACATATGCAGAGTAGTAATCTCTCTGATACAAAAACTTCCAACCTTTTGGTCTACTTCGGACCTTACCTTTATAGGATTACGAAGCATCAAAATATCTTAACTAATTCAAAACAAACTCGCACAGGGATTGATGAGGTTGCACGAGCCGAGCCGCCCGAATCAGTGCACCCTGATTCTGCTCAGAGTGATGGAGGGGGATTTCATGTGCTGGGAGTGCGCCATTGGGCCGCGGAAGCCGCCTACTTGTCCTTTGAATCAGGTCGTTTTAGAGTGATTAGGACATGAAACTGAAACATGCCTCCCTTGCTGCTATGAAACACGCCACCTTCTTGCGAGAATCTTCATTTCCTAGCGGTCGTGACTTGTTCTGCGAACCCTGCTTCGATCCGCAATTGCCTTTCCGCCATTTCCCTTCCGCAACGACCTTTCCGCAATTTCCCTTCTGCAATGACCTTTCCACAATTTCCCTTCTGCAACGACCTTTCCGCAATGGCCTTCCCACAATCCGCCACATGGAATGCGGGATTTGGAATCCCAGATTTGTGCTTTCTGGAAAATTATCGTTCCGCAATCCACAATGCGGAATGCATAAACTTAATTTTTCGCTGTTTGGAAAATCATCGTTCCGCAATCCGCAATGCGGAATGCGGAAACTTATCTTTGCACTCTCCGAAAAATTGACGCTCCCCAATCCGCAATGCGGATTGTGGGAACGAAAAAACAGGCTTGCGAAACGCCATTTTAACCTTTGATCTGATCCGCTCTTCAATACTGGCCATCCAATCTTCTTTTGTTGCGGGAGAAGCCCATTTAGTCCCTTTTAGTTGTAGAAGACACTTTTATGGCTAGTTTTTCTCCTTCTTTCCATTGTGGCTCTATCATTTGGCTCGGAATCGCTTGGAAACTAGCCATTTTTGGGCTTTCTGGTTCTTTCCTTGGTGGAAACCAAAATAGGTGTTAACAGGTGGATTGGTGGTCGAGTGCAATAGGGTGGCTACAAATCCACAATGGCATGAACAATCCATCGAAATAAATTTTGGCGCCTATATCAAAAAAGAATTTTTCATCCAAAATCATTTTTTTGGCCGAGCAATTGTTTGACCGAAAAAAATTTTGAATAAACATTTGTTCAGGAGAAAACCTTATTTATTTTCATGATGAGACAACCCATGCATAACTTCCAAGGTGTTCTGTTAAATTTAATTTTCAGCTGAAAAAGTCTTTTCAGTCGAAAGTTAAATTGAATGTTCGACAAAAAAAATGTATTAAGCCGAAAAGTCATGATTACCAATTTTTCCAACCTCATTCTCACAAAAATGTTACCTACCTTCACAAAAGAACCCATACCTTGACAAATTAGCCATCTAAATAAATCAAATAAAAATTCATTTCTAAAACAATTAATAGTTAGATAGTTAAATTTATTATCATATAAATATCACATTAAACAATTACTGCATAAAAAATGACATTAACTGATCTTCACTATAGTCAAACATTATATTGCATCTTTAATTTAGATCACTGACACATAATACATTTTATAAATGAAACAACATCAACATAACATTAAAAGACATAAATATATATGAACGACACCAACATGATATACATCAACGTCAATGTGATATAAACAAGCATAATATATATGAACAATAATATCAAAATCATAATATATGTCAAATATACAACTATATTCAATTATAAAAGTCATATATATAATGTGCTCAATAAATGCTATGATATAGCGGGTCCACCATTGAATCCAGAGACATCAATACTTCCACCAGCAGAGCAAGAGGTATTATTACCTCCAGCAGTAGTGTTAGAGGCATCAGTACCTATGCTAGATAACAATGTAGAAAAAAACAGTTGAAACATCTCTTTGTGAGGATCTATATGACCCGATGCAGCTATCGTATCTATCAAACTGAACAATGGTGTAGGAGGTTGTGGTGGGTTGGCTAGGTGAGAAGATATGGCAGTAAGTCTACTAGGTGTGGAGGAGAGGGTGGTCGATCGAACTGTAGAGGAGATGGTGGTGGTTTATCTTGGTGAGGAGGAGAGGGTGGTCGGTTGACAAGTGGAGGAGGATATGGTGGTCGGTCAGCTTCGCCGGGAGGAGGACAAGATGAAGGAGGAAGAGGAGGTGGTGGAGAAGGAAGAATGGAGTACCACCACCCTCATCATGGAATTTGAAGAGATCTGAGAAGGCCTCCACTTCTGTAGTAAGATGGATGCACTAACAATATGATGCATCAATGATTTCATATCACCTAGGAGGTTCCTCCATATCACTAAGAGGTCTGGGTTCCATAAAATCTGGTTGACCTGAACAAGGCACACTCCCTGTCAGGCCAACAATGCAGATAATCGATCTGCCACCTCCTAGCAGAATCTACTATCTGGCCTGCGTCACATGCCAAGTATTTGTAATTAAGGCACCTCATCGGCCTCATCCATGTCCTTATTTTGTTGGGGAGGTGCCTCTCCAACATAAGTGCCAATATCTACAAAATGGAACATGACAATAATTAGACAATTTAAATAAAATGTTATAATAAATTACATATGCATTAAATCATAAAATAAAATGCAACTAGATTAATGAAAACATAATACTACTATTACCTCTGTCATCTAGTGGATCATCATGGGTAAATAGGATGTTTAGACATCCTTGCCAATCCAAACCTGTGTATGGGTGCAACACAAGAACCACAATGTGACAATCCTCACTGGAAAGCAACCCCAATGTCTTTGTAGTGATCCTACTTGGGAACTCTACATGGCCCATCTTGGGAAACATCTACCCCTACATGTGCATCTGCACCTCAGTCATCGACCTAGGAGGGTGGTGGTCGAATGATGAACGAGTGACCAGAAACCTCTAAAAAAAAAAAAAAAAACAAATCAGAAGCAAATGGGAAGCATGCCCTCTTATCATAAATGGTGCGACAATGATCCAGAGCAAAACAAAATTGTCCCAAAAAAATGGCAGACCACCTAATGCAATGGGGACTCTGCACTAAAGAATCAACATAATATAATAACAGGAAACTAATGTGTTTTCTATTAGTAATGTCGTGGGCCACTATTGTGACCAAAATGGAGAGGCACCTAACCTCCTCTACACCAAAAGAAGTTATGTGCAATTATCCACCAAGTACCTGGAATTCATCAAGGGTAGTGGAATCCTTACTAACATATCTCTAAACATATGCTAGCTGACTAGATGCTACAATGCCAAGTAGGACATTGGGGAAATGGAGAAAATGCTCCCCTTTCCTAGATAGCCCAGTAACAAAATAAATGTACTCCTCTATGGCTTGGAACCATAGATGAGGACCCACCCTTAATGCCTATCGATGGTGATCCCAATGATGGATCATCAACCTTAATATTCATGAGTGCCCCCTCAACGATGTAGCTTCCTCATAATACTTTAGGAGGCCAACAATTCGTAAGGGGACACACACCTATGGTGTAACCTCTCTCAAGCCTCCCAGTCTCATACACCATTGTAAAAGTCAAAGCATTGTTGTTGGTCATGTTGATGCTCTCGTTGCTCCTATCTCTGATTCACATATAAGTTTCGTTAGAAACATAGACACGTACACATATATACATATATAAAACATTTTTTATTTATTTATTAAAGTACATTTTTATTTATCAAACCCATAAAATAAATTTTCTTCTCAAAACAAATCTCAAGCATAATCGATGCACCTAAAAAACAGTAACGCACAGTGAGCGGTGTTTTCAAAATATAATCACACCACTAGTGGTGCTTTGCAAAGAGACGAGCATCGCTTATAGTGCTCTAATATAAGAGCATTGTTATCGATGCTATAACATTAATATATGTTTTTTGGATTTGTATAGTGTCAGTGCATTGTATATAACCATATGCACCATCACGGTGCGTCAGGATATATAGGGCACTGATATCTTTGAACAATAAGTTTAGTATTTTGTTAGTGCACTAAATATATATAGATGAACTGATCGTGGTGCATCGATATATATACAAAGCACCAACATTGTTGAAAAAATAAAAATAAAAAAGATTTTGTATTCACTATATGGTGTTATTTACATATACCGACGCGTGATCGGCTCCAATGCGTCAATATATTTAAATAACATTGTTTTGTTAAACAAATAGTTTTATGGTTTTAGTAGCGATGTGTTTAGTCACACCAACATGCACCATGGGCATAAAGTTTATGTTTTGTATATGGTGCTCTTTATATATACGGGTGCATGGGTGCCAATGAGTCTATGTATTTAGAGAGTGCCACGTTTAAAAAAAAATTATTTATGGTTTCAAGGCAATGTGTTTAGTTTACTAAAACGCACTGTGGACCTTGAATTTATTGTTTTTTTTAACAGAAACGGCTAGTAAGCTTATATTGGATAAAAGATGGAGATTACAAAATAGGCGATGATCAGATTGCTCCCATGAGAGGAAGACATCCATCACACCGAGTTCATCATCCTCTAACTGATAACTGTCATTGCATCTTCCAGTCCTATGAAAACTATAACATCTTAAGAACTGCCCTAGGAGATATATGCAGAAGAAAAACATGAGGTTCTGCCTTATACAAAAACTAGATTTTCAAACTTTTCCAGTATGCCAAAATTGCAGCTATTATCAATTCTAAGAGTTCTAAAGACCATAAGCAAATTGCTGAAATACATAATAACAAAACAGAGCTAAAGAAGCCCAACCCAAAACCCGAACCGAACAGCTACTGCAGTCCCACGTCCGTGGCAACGCCAACAGAGCTTGTTGCCCCATTCTTCTTCGTGCTAAGGTCCACAAAGTTTCTAGCATTGGCCATGAATTTTTGCAGCTTCTCCATCTTCATGTTAATGTCTTCAAGCTCTCTGCCCAAGACTTTATACTTCCAGATCTTGTGGGGATAGGCTAAGCCCAAGGTTTCTTCAAGATGCTCTACTTTCTCAGCAATGCCCTTTTGTTGTGCTTTAACTTCAGTATGAGTAGTGTAAACAAGATTGTATAGACGGGTGATAAGCTTCTTCTGCTCCATATTTTCCCCTTGAATTAACCTAACTTGCAGCTCTAATTCCTGCAACCGGTCCAGAAATTCAACTTCGAATTTGGATATATCCCTGTTTCTAGTCTGGCCCCGAGCACTCCCAGCCCCAACGTGTCTGCAGCAAGGGCCACACCCGTGGTTATACTCTGCCTCTGCTGAATCTCCTCGCTGCTCCTCCTGCTGCATTCCACGACTGCAACCACCTCCAGGACCTCTCCCCGGCTTGAAGCACCTGCTACACTTCTGCATTGCGTATCCCCTGCCTAGCGGCTGGCTAGATCCAGGTTAAAACATGTCTCCCCCACCTTGTGAACGCCCAACGCCATGAAATTCCATGGTTCTTTCAATGCATAAGAGCACCGGAGAAACAGACAGCAAACACAGTGAGCTGTGGATGAAGGAATGAGCATTGAGAAGCTTCTCAATGCAGTAATAAACCTCGACCACCTTCACGCATGCCAGCCAACTGGCAGGAAACGTGACTGCAATTAATTCAAGCGTGTAAGGGCGGCCTATGAGGATGGTAGGAGTCGTCGAAAAATTGAGTAATTCCTAAAGTTTGAGATCATCAACCCCCCGTCGTGATGAGACCAAGGACGAGGGGCATGCGAAAAAGAAGTGGCAAGGACCCGATCCATTAAGATTTGCCAAGGTCTATGGAAGCCATGCATTTTCCAAACTTTCATTGCTATAACTTAACACACCATAGGAGATCCTGATTCCTGACACCCCGATTGGCCATTTCATCAGCTTGTCTATTTTGTCCCCAGAGAATATGCATAAAGATTATCTCATGAAAATCCCTACTGATACATAGGAGAAGGTGATGAATTTTAGAGGTAGGTTTCCTTCTTTTGGCAACGATACTTCTAGCTTCTCTGATAATGATTAAGGAATCACCTAAGACCGTGAGTCTTGTTATCCCCATAGAGTTGGCGATCTCCATCCCTTTGATGAGGCCAAGCCACTCCGCTCCATTATTGGTTTTCCTTCCTAAGCCCCAGGCAAATTCCTTCTGTTTGTTCTCCTTGGAGTCGAAGATTACTCCCCCCGCACCTGCCAACCCAGGGACCTTAAATTTATTGTTACTAAACAGTGCTCTTTATATATCCCAACGCACCATTACCAGTGAGTCAATATATTTATAGAGGACCGCTTGGTTTACAAAATTAATTTTATGGTTTCAATAGGGGTGCATTTCGTTTCCTCCAACGCATCGTGGCCTTTAATTTTTTTGTTAACTAAACGGTGCTCTTTATATATACCGAACACACCGTCAACGATGCGTTATTATATATACAAAGCACCCCATGTTTAAAAAAAATATTTTATGGTTTCAATGTCAGTGCATTACGTTTTCTATAATGCACCAGCCACGGTGTGAGAATGTTGTATTTCAGCCTCCATTACCAGTGCACTCTGTGTTTACACATAGTGCACTAATAAGAATGGTGTGAGTCGAACTTATGACATGCATCGCGCGGGTTTTTAAAACTTTTTGTTAAAAATGGCAAATTAAAGTTAAGTTTTAATTTTTAATCCATTAAAAAAATGAGAAGTCGATAAAGACAATACTTGGACTCTTTCCTGCATGGGAGGCATGGTTTCCATGTACACAACAAATGATGTTTTCCACCAATTTGGAAAAATTCCAACTCCACCAACAAACCAAATCACATGAGAAATCCAAGAACAAAGGAGCACCATGTGTGGGAGGCGTCAAAGAGAGAATATTGCATCAGTGCTTAGGTTGAATTGGGAGGCATTCCACACTGAGGATGAGTCAAATGAGTTATGTAGTGTCATTTTTTTTTTGTATTTTACCCTATTTTGGTGCGCCCGAGTTAGTGGCCCACCTACGCCTTTTATCTGAACTTGCACCGATGTGCTTCTTGTTATAGAGAGCACATTTAGGTGTTTCTATTTTTACAAAATGAAAAGAGATTATGCTTCTTATTATAATATGATGCATTATATTACATAGCACACTGATGCGTCTTAGAATTTATAACCTATTGCAAAAATTGAAAATATGTTTTTCCAGTCAAGGGCGGGCTTTTTTTTACATAAAGCTATGATTGGTATTGTTCAACGCATTGGTGCATTAGTATCATTCCCACGCACTGAACAATTTTGTCAAGAAAAATAAAATGAACATATTTATACAAATTGCAGTGAGTTATTTTGACACCAGTGCTTTTTTTCATTAGGAGCAACGATGCTTCATTGATGTTAGTGCACTGGTGCCTCTAGGTAGATTCGAAGCACCGACCTTTTTTTCTTTTAAAAATAATTAGAATTTATGTCTTTATCTCTTTCAAATGGTGTGTTTTACTCTGTCACACACCAGTGCATCTTTCTCCTTAACACACACCACTGAGTTTTGACGAGAAATAAAAATTATATAGTTTTTTGAAATGGCATCGAGCTATTTTGACTTCAATATGTGTCCTAATTAGGTGCACTAGTTTGTCGATGCTTTTACTATTTTGGTGCATCGTTGCGTCGACTAGTTAAGTGCATAGGTGCAGTTGGTCTGTTTGTGCGCACTGAATAAAATCCTCCGCTAAAACCTTCTCTCGCCCACCTTCACTAGAAGCCTTTGCTATAAGCGGATAAATGGGCTCTTTTTTGTGAAGGGTCCACAAAAACCTCCAATATAAGGTGTTTTCCTTGTAGAGGTAGATTTAATATTGTGCTTTTTTATAGATCTCACTTTTGTTGGTCATGTTGGAGATGTGATTATATTTGCAAGATGTCCTAAATAGCTCTCAATGTGGTGCCAAAATATTTTTGGCCTATGATGATGATCTTAATGATGTTGGAGTTTTTGTTGATGTCTTCCATGTTTTGAAGTGATTTAAAATTTAAACAAGAAGCAATGATCCATGGTTATTTTACTTAACTTTCATAGATGCTCATTATTTTTTGGAACCTTATCAGAGGGGAAGTTTGAGATGAAGAAATAGTAACTTGGTTTGATGGTGTAAACCAAGTTTCTTTGCTTTCATTCTCCTTCCTTGTTCACCATGTAGATGTTGTATATTAGATTGCTTGGTTGATTGATTTAAGAGACACACACATTCATGAGCAATGATTGCTTGGATGATGAGGTGTGTGGACCTATACTTGTGGGAGTGACTCTAAGGGGTGCTTCCATAGTAGGTATGATGTTTTGTCACAATGGAGGAGTATTCTTCTAGCTTTATGGAGGCACACTATCTATAAGTTGCAGATTCATAAGGGGTTGATTGGTGTTACTAAAAAAACTTTTCTCATAAAGAGAGAGTGTTATATTTTAGGGTTACTCTAAAAATGTTTTCACATGGCTAAGAGAGCACTCAGTCTCCTAGCCCCTTGGATATTATTGTTGAACATATGGATGGATTAGTTTGGGTGGATGCTTGAACTTGGTTGGAGTGTTAGCATGGTGCACTTCCTTAGGAGGTTGTTATCCTAATCGATATGATGACTAACCCATTGGGTGCATGAAATGGGTGATTCAATTGCTTAAGTAAGAAAGACACCTACCTAGGAGGAGTTCAGACACCTACCTAACAAGGAACATGTGACATACACCTTGGAGTTCAGACACTTGACCACAGGATGCATGGGTTGAGGAGCATACTTCATGGAGATTAGTTGTGGACTGAGACATATTGTTTAGGAGAATCATTGAAGCATAATAACCACATTAGTACACATATTGAGGAGTATTAAGCATAGGAAGACATGTGACACATAGCTAGATGCAGAAAGTCTTGCATGAGGATACTTAGACAACAGTGCACATATTGAGGAGTATTAAGCATAGGAAGACATGTGACACATAGCTAGATGCAGAAAGTCTTGCATGAGGATAATTAGACAACAAACCACCATAGAAGAGGGAGTGTTGCATTAACTAAGTTTTTGAGATCACATGATCTTTGAGGCGCGGAGTTGAACTCAAGAAGGATCATGCTTAGTCAAGGTTTTACAAAGACTTAGTATGACACTTGTCATATTGTCTTGTATAACCTTCCTTGTGGAGTTGCTTTGTTGGTTACTTGCATGGACCAAAGTCCATCTTTTATGTTGACCTCCCTTACCTAGTCTATCTAAAAGGCGGAGAGAGCATTTTTCGTAACTCACCACCATTGTGTTCTTTATTCTATATTCGCAATTTCCTTAGATAAGATTTTTCAGGAGCAAGACTTAAGGTTTGTGATGTAAACCTCAAGATTATCCATGAAAAAGAAAGAGAGAGAGATTGGGTTTCCTTGGAGAGATTTCTCTTGAGAGATGCAAGTGGATGCTAAGTTTTGTTATATCCAATAAAAACCTAAAGGATAACATAGCAATACAGGAGTTGATTCTTTCTCTTGCAGAGGTTGTCGCTCTTGTTTTGAAGCAAGATGAGATAACACTAGGGTTCCAACCCTTGAGAAGACATGAATAATAGAGCTATCACCTTGGTTGATATTTCAACCTTGTTCTTGTGTGATGCATAGAGGCCAGGGTAAGATTACAAAGATTCGGGCTTAATGATTCTTAAGCTCGGTGTGATACCTTGCCCGAAAGAAGACTTGGTTATTGTACGCTTGATGTTCCATGGAGGTCTTGGTGCTTTTTTGATGTAAGAGTTGAAGAACTTAGGTTTGAGGAATCAAACCCCAAGGTGGACATGTATACTTGGAGGCTAGAGCTACAGTTGTCTTGTAATCCATGTAATTATGTGATGCAATTTGGATAGAGTTTGTAAACTCTAAGGTAGAAAAGAGCATTGGTGTGGAGAACTTGTATGAAATAAGCTTGGTGAAAAGCCAAGGAGGAGTTGTCCATGTGCAATATCCTAGCTTGTTGAGGATCTTTGTTGGAGTGATTCCTAGCTAAGAGGAGTTCATGGTTAGGGTTTTCTTATGTTTTCCCAAGTTAGGATTTGGAGAGTTGACTTGTACCAACTTGTATTGAGTTGTTGGTATTTACATGTACTTCACCTTACAAACACACATGAAGTGTTCCAACTTTCCAAATTTTGTGTACTTGCAGATTTGAATTTTAGTTGACGTTATCTTCATGATTGAGTAGATTCTAGTTTTGGTTATGCATGTTGATTTGACATAAAATTGAGTTGAATTTTGTAAGTCATTTAATGCATATGTAGAAGATAAATGATCATATTTATTATTTGAATAAGTGTTTTTAGATGTGTTATATGTTTGGAAAGAGTGCCCTAAGGGATAAAGCTTTGTGGAATCGAGATACACTTGTTCGATATTTATTTTCTTGAGATACCCAAGCAATATTTGTTGCAATTTAATATTTCAAATCCAACCCTGGGGTTTAAATTCCATGGGAACTATATTTGAAAAACTTGGTTTGATATGGAATTGGAATTTCTAATTTGTAATAGATTTATGGAATTTCAATACTTATGACGATCCTCCATCTAAAAATTTAGGTAAGAGGGGGGAATTCATAGGGTGCTAGAAAAGTACCAACATCCTCCATAAATATATATTTATTTGCAGTTATTTTTAAGTGGAATTAACTAAGATGAGAATAATATAGCAAACCAAAGACCTTCAAAATAAACATGTTTGTTTATTATCCAAGACACATGAGACACCCATTATTAATTTTGAGAATGAAATTATTAAGGTTGGTACTCTTGTTATTTTTGTCGAAGTTAGGGAGGACACTATTTGTAGGTGTTATTTTTGCTATGACTAAAATGTTATTTTTATGCTAACAAAGTTCCTATTTTCAATTGGATATATGTTATTTATGAATTTTGGGGGGAAATTAATATGGTTTCATTTGTGGCTTTGCTTTTAATGCAATAGAGACAACGTGGACACTAATTTAGTCCCTAAGGCCAACATTTTTTGGATGTAACTTTAGTTGTCAATAGAAACTGTCACTTCACCACCCAAATTGTAACAAAAACAAGTTAAAATTTGAAGAATTAAAATGACAATTTTAATAGAAATCTATCTAAAATGTATCAATGAGTGGAAAAAATACATGCTCGTTAAAAGAAAAGAAAAATGTATATTGAAACAACAATCCCAATTACATGTAAATAAATCACAAATTCAAACAATAATTATAATTGCAAAAACTACTTTTTGACATAAAATAAATGTAAAGTGAGATGCAAGACGTGTCTAATTTCATCACAAAAAATAAAAAATGAAAAGAAAACCAAACAAACACACATTCATATTGCAACTAAAATTATAACATTTTTTACAAATTATAACTAAATTAACATGTGTTTCCTCCTAGGAGGTCATAGGTTCAAATCCGGACGGAGGAAGGGTACACCTCTATAGTCTTTAGCAGTTACATCAATGCATAGAGGGGGGTCACTTGCCCCACAACAAGGGGGTCTCATACACCAAATTGGTGTTTGGCTTGGTTGTGACCTTAAAAATATATTATTATTATTATTATTTATTATTTAATATCACTAAAAATATAATTTAATGGAAAGAAGTCTTCTATACAACTATATCTAACTTTGCATTCTTAGTTTTAATAAAAAACTATATTTTATAACATGAAATAATGAATACAATGTTTTGATGGACTGTTGATTGTGATAGTCATCTTGTTGATTCCACCTTGTATCATCAACTTGTGGGAAGTTTGATAGATTTGACACACAATAAGCCTAATCACTCTTTTGCAATCAACATAGTTTAGAGGTTTACACAAAAGCCTCATGAAAGTCATTGGAAAGCGGCAAAGAGAATTCTTAGTTCTTTACAGGGGACAATGCATTATGTTGTTTTCTATTATACTAGGGCTACAATTTCACTTCTTGGTTATACATATTCCGATTGGGTAGGGGATGCTTCAGATAGAAGGTCTACTGCATGGTACATATTTCAACTTGGTTCGGGTCCGATTTCATGGTCCAATAAGAAGTTGAGAACTCTTTCTCTTTCTTCTTCTGAAGCAGAGTACAAGGAAGCTAAGGAAGCATATAAAGAAGTAGTTGGGATCCAACATGTTCTTATAGAGATTGGATTGGTTCAAAAGTATCCTACCAACTTAAGATGTGACAAACAGAGCGCAATTCAGCTTGCATACAATTCAATGTATCACTAGAAGGCTAAACACATTGATTTGGATACGCATTACATTCAATATCTTGTTGTGGATGGTGTTATTTGTTTCGAGTATTGTCCCACAAAAAAGCAAGTAGTTGATATCTTCACCAAAGCCATGAAAAAAATGATTTTTTTATATCTTAGAAGTTTGTTGGGAATGTGGTAAGTTGTCATCAAGGGGAATGCTAATTGCACCGAGTGGAACCGAGTGGAACGAGGTGCTCTACAACGCAGTATGGGGGAGATGTTCTAATGTGCATGTAGCGTTACATCTAATAAAACGTAAAAAGTAATTTTTTTAATTAAAAAATAATTTAAAAAAATCATGTCGACTCATAAAATAAAAAATTATGGAAAGTATTTATAAAAAATCCATGTTGGTTCATAAAATAAAATATTATGAAAAGTAATTAAAAAATAGATGTTCGTTTATAAAATAAAAACCTAAAACTTAAACCCGGATCTATAAATCAAGAGAGATGAAATTTCTTGAGTTTAAATTTTAAAAAAGAAATACACCTCAAGAAATTGGATCCCTCTCGGTGCTTGATAGATACGGGTTTAAGATGGATCTATGCTAGTGTAATTCCATCTTTCTCCATATATGTGTTGTTCTCCCTAGTCATCATTAAGGAGGAGTTTTTGAATGTGTAATTTTAATATTACATGTGTAATGATGTCTAGTATGATGTTGTAAGATGTCTTAGCTAGAAAAGGAAGGCATAAATAACTTTAATCTTAGTAAAAGATTTATCCCAAATGCATCGTGGAGAAATATTTTCCTATTACCATTCATTATATAAGAAGGTGGAAAATCATTTATCCCACATGTATTTTGGGATGTTAATCTTCAATACCTCTAGCTATACAATAGAGGTGAAGGAGAGCCTTTGGGTATATCTTTTGAATTATATTGTAAAGCTATGAGAGCATATGTGGAGTGGATTTCATGTGTAAGATTGGATTTTTTTAAGAATAAGAAGACAATACCTTCTCGTGGATGTTTCCCCATTTGGGGTTTTACCACGTATATCAGGTGTATCATTTATTTTCTTTTGTCTCTAGTTTCTTACTTTTATATTAGCAAACATAGTGTTGTATGTTTATGCATATTCTTAATATTCTAACAAAAGTGCATCGGTGACACAACGAGACAAAAAAAAAGTAAGTGTAAAATTCCGCAATCAATACTTTGCGGAGGTGGTTTAAGATGTTTTAGCCGATGCACATCTTGAAATAGTGCACTGATGCATTTGTCTTGTTAAGGCGCACCGGAGATCCAAACAAAATTTCAATGCACCAATTACTTTATTAAAAACAGAATGTTGCTTGTTTCCCAATTTTTTTAAAGAATGAAGACATGTATTTATTGTATTTTTTACTTGACAATTACATGACCAAAAATAGCAGTAAATCAAATGGTTGAGTCTTCAAATTCCAGCTCATTCCAAATCCTTCCAAGTTCAAGTTCTATATTTCCATTACTAGTAAGCCCATATTTATTTATATTTTGATTATTTATTTCAATTTGTCCGTTCACATGCATTTGAATAATTGTGCATTGACTTTTGCAAGTTCTTGATTCTGGATCAATTAGTTTGGATGCATATGATATTCCACCACTCCAAAAAAGATGCAAGGTCTTATCTGGAGCAACATACCATGGGAAGATGGTAGATGAAAATGGAAGGCCACTTTACCCTGCCAACCTTAAAATGCCATCATCTAGTAACCATCATGGACCAATGGCACTTCAGCATGAACCAAATCTCTTTTATGACACCCCAGTAGTATGCAGTTGTTTAAAATGTAAAGGGTTGAAGCTTAAACCTAGGCGTATCGCATTATCCCATTATATTAATAACTGATTTCCCAAAGTTGATGCTCTAATAACCCCCATTACGGCCAATGATCCAATAGGTGAAATAGAAAAGACGAGTAGGAACACTTCCATATGCTCATTCCTTGAAAACTTGGAAACCAAATCAACCATGTTTCGTCCTAAATTGACCAACTCGTCTCCTTCTATTGAGCCAACCGAGATTTCTAGTGAGCCAAGATATGAAATCAATACTACCCAAAACATCTCTACAAGGACATCCAAAAATTTGTATGAGCTAAGAGAAAAAATGTCCAAGTACAGACAAAGGTCGGTTCAATTGTTGGAGGGTAGTGATGACTTTTCGCTTTCCATCCATCTGCAAAGCAAATACCAAACCGGTTACAATCGTGCTTTTATGGCACTTGGTCGTCTTCCCTGCCTATTCCCGATGTTGGAACCGAATTCTCCTATTGTGGTAATAATTACATGATTGCAAAGTCTAAAATAAATTATGCAAATCTTGAGTTGTTTATCCTTTCACATGTGTTCATTCCTCCCAAACGATCAGTGGCACTTATGCCTTATTTTGGTCCTCTTTATAGTCGATCTGATTACTTTAATATTGTTAAATACAAACATAGTATTTCCATGTATAGTATGTGCATGAATGGTTATGTTTCGGGAAACTTTAACAGGAAGAACATGTTATATGTCAATGGTCGTCCATGCACTCATGGCAACATTGCAGGGTTCATCAATAACTGTAGGTTCTCATTGTTCAATGCAAATTGTTTATTTGAGGAACACTCCAATGACAAAGAGTTCTTTATGAAAAAGAAAGCATCCAAATTTTTTAGTGTGCATGCAATATGTAGTTTGTCTCTTAATGATGAGTTATTAATAAACTAGAACTTTCTTAGACCACCAAATGCTCATAAAAAAATGACTTGCATTGGGACTACCTTTAGACGTCTGCTTGGGGCGTAAGAAAAAGATCATTGAGTAATTGTATTTTTGGATTTTCCATGGATTTAAAGTTAATGTATTGCTTAATTATACATTTGTTTTATAAAGTGTTTGATTGCATGTGTACTATTGGAAAAAAATTACATGCTTCTAAAAACCGTTTGGTATAATGTTTGAACATACTAAATGATTATACCTCCAACCATTGATCAACAAATGCAAGCAATTATGGGAATGGATACAAGTATACGGTGTATCAAAACCCATATCAATGGAGAGGTCTTTTACATTGTATGGAATATGTGCATGCACCACGCATGATTATCCATGACTAGGGATTTGCTCTAGTAAGCATGTTGATTGATTTGCTTATATCTATAATTGTATTTCACAAAATTCATTTGGTGCAACCATCTTCTTTGGCGCTAACGTGTTCCATTTACAATAACATCGCAGGTCTTATAACAAAGGGTATCATGGATGTAAATGTTGTGGACCTTTAATAAAGGCTAGGTGGTCCAACCACCTACGAATTCCTATGTATGATTGCTTGAGGGTGTTCCTCCTAGATTAAAACCCTTATAGAATAGCATCATCTTCTTTCAATGGTAAACAAGCGAGAACCTGAAGACCTGACACAATGACACCAACACACTGGCTTAGGGCATATGACATGGAGAAGGAGAAATAAATTGCATAATTGTTCAATTCAAATGGGAAACCTATATTCAATGATCCTAAATTTTTCGACACTTATTTTAAGAAAATTCCCGTTGGGATGAAACCAAAATATGTGTTTCATGAGATTCCATATTAGGAGCATCTTAAGATTGCCCACTTACTAGATCCCATGCATATATTCAAAAATGTTTCATCTTCTTTATGGAGGCACATATCATCGAAAAAAATTGGCACATTGGCCATTAGGAGAGATCTTACTTCTTCAAATGCTAAAAAGAAACATTGGCCAAGAAATGAAAGTAGAGGAGAGGCTGGAACCTCTTGGTCTTGAAAAGAAGGTGATGTCCCATGGATT
This sequence comes from Larix kaempferi, assembly GCA_027924585.1. Lineage (NCBI taxonomy): Eukaryota > Viridiplantae > Streptophyta > Pinopsida > Pinales > Pinaceae > Larix > Larix kaempferi. The sequence goes on along the minus strand of BSBM01000275.1, from coordinate 2,562,363 downwards.
TTGAAGAAATATGATCTTTCTTTGATAAAGGATGTTATATTGAGTATGAAGACGCCTTTATTGTATGGGTTGATCTACGCCGTTGCTTCATAGTAGAAGAATAATTGTCGAGGTTGAAATTGCATGACCATATGAACCTTTAAGGGTATGTATGTCAATTACATGCTTTTTTTTTGCTATTTAGGTTATAATATGCTATGCATTCATAGTTTTATGCCAATTAATTTCTTATGTGTTTGTTTTGTAGTGTCATTATGATTTTCTTATGTGTGGTTGTGTGAACCATGACTTCCCCCAGGATCTACGATGAGCCATATCTAAATTATCTACATTTGTATGTTGGATTACATCAAAGGAGATTCACACGGCTAGAATTCTACACTGGTGTTGAGATATCATCAAGATTGTTTGTATGTTTGAGAAAGAATTACCCACAATTTTCATGGACTTACAGGTCCATCTTCTAATTCACCACCTGGTCGGGTTGATATAGTTGGGGTGGTCTCATGTCGTTGGATGTTCTTCTTGGATAGGCACATGGAAAGTTCGAATGGGTTTATTAGACATAGTATATGATTCATTCTACTTTGCTAATGAATGCATCAAGAAAATTGACAACACACCAGGCGAAGTGGTTTGGGAGGACCAATGAGATGAGGACAAAAGGGAATGGGTGCTGCTCTAAACAAAAGGAAAAAGGCACCTCATAAAGAGTAAATCACTTATATTTTTCCAATTTTATACAGAGAACTATTTACAATGAAAATGATAATATGTATGTGATCTCATACTAATCGTTTTCATTTCATGAATACATTAGCAAATGCAAAAATTGATGCCATCAATAAACTTGTTCTTTACAATGCAAAGGCAATGCAACCATGGGTTGCATTGGAAATAATTTAGACAATTGAATGGTAGAGGAATCCCTTATCATAATCATTTAAAAGAAAATATGCCAATGATATATCCCAATAGTTAGGTGTCTGACCAGATTAGAGAGAAATATGGTGTGTCGGGCATTACCTACGTGGTAAAGAGGATGCACTAAACATATGTATTGGATGCAACAACTCTATAATAATATCTCAGTGTATATTGTTCATTTTCTAATGAACATTTGAATTATAACATCTATTATGTTTTTATTAATGCTCGGCTAACTAAACGTATAACAATGGCCATTCTTTGCAATTTTAAGGTGCATTTGTTCCCATCTATGTGGGCATATGGACATCATTTTCGCTCTGAGGATACCAATTATGGACATATCACATTTGACTATGGAGTAGAGGTCGAGTTCGACCAATTTAGTCGTGCTAGCCATCATGGTCATAACATAATAGAGGGGAATCTAGGTTACGCCAGAAAGATACAAGAGATCATAGAAGTAGACTTCTCATCTTTCCAATGTGTTATTTTTAGGTGCAAGTGGTGGGATACTTTCGACCGAAATAATGTAAAGGAAGATAATGATAGTAGGCTAATATGTATCAAATCTAAAAGGATGTGGGATGAAAAGAAGGAGCCTTATGTTTACCCAAAAACACTGCAACCAAATGTTCTTTTACCCAGATGTGTTGGACAGAGATTGGTGGTTTGTACGAAGACACGATCCGAGATCAAAACATTTTTTTGAGAACAACAATGTTATCATGCCAAGTGAGGAAGATAATCTGATTGAAGGTAATGAATAGGGATATGTACATGTTTTATTTCAACATTTATGTTATGGTTATGGCATTTTATTATGGGCATCTATAATTGATGAATTTGTTTTTTCTTCATTTTATAATGTTGGATATGAAAAGTAAACTTATATCATTTATTTGTGGTTGGATCCAATATTGGGCGTTCACACATTTATTTTATGTCTTGGATGTAAAATTGTGATTAATGGTTTTTTATTTTGTAATGGAAGTAGATTGTATATTGCATGTAATTATTGTGTATTGAATGTAGAGCAACATATTTTTAATGTGAATAATAATGAGTGTGAGATACCTATCATGTTTTATAACATTATGATATTTTCATATTATATGTTTTTACAACACATAAGTTGTATTCATTTGAATTCAAAGTCCATGTGGAAGTATATGTGGCAAAATTGAATTTAAAAAACACTTATGATTAATAACACTTATCTCATCCATAGTTCACGTGTTATAAGTTATCTACCATTTTATGTGGCAATGCATAAACTCTAACAAATTCAACTGTCTTTTATTAATGAAAGGATGCAATAAATCCTACATATTCATAAGTGATGAAATTGTAAACACGTGTACAGACTTTTATACTACAAATATATTTTTTTTAAAAGAAATATTATTGTTCTTCTTTTCATTTATTTATGTACTTTCTTGTGATATTACTCATTAAGGTTTTCAATGTTTTTCTTGTAACTATTTTAATATTCCTCGTCCATCTAAAAAAAAAATGTTACACTCATAGCAACAAAATCTTGCATGGTAATATTTGACATAGTATTGATAGGGTAAAGTTAACTGAATGTTTAAATATATTTACAATTTTAAATTTTTAAATATGGATGAAATGTTACTATATTTATTGAAATGTATTGAAATGTTTTAATTTTGTGTTATGGTTTTAATGTTATGCTAATAGCTCAAGAGTAATCATTGAAATTTAATTGTTAAGATATAATGGAATGCTCATGTAGTGTAACCTTTAATACTCCAGCTCTTCATTAATTGTTAATATAAGAGTGGAATTAGAATAATAACATGCAATGATAACTCATATTATTTGTAACTTTACCATGGCAAGACAATGACAACATTATTGATTCTTCAACCCATGTGTTTTTTAATATAAAGAGAATATGTTTTTAGAGAAAGACAAAGTAATGACTACAAAAACATTGAAATCATTTTAAACAAGTTTGTTCCTATTGTTCCACATAATCTTTCGAACGAACATTAAATTCACACTTAATCAACCCTAAAAAATACATACATTTAAGCCATGAACCCATAATAACTTATGTTTTAAAATTTATATAAATTTTAGAACTACTAGACGTTTTAGTTATATATTTTACTATTCCTTGTCAATTATATTTGTACCAATTTTAATATATTGATTATATCATTTAGGTAGTACTCGAACACATTGACATAGACCTCTGCTTTAAACAATTTTTGAGTAGGTACCTCAAAATATACATGTAAATCAATAAATATTTGTTTTTCGAATTACTATTACTTCTTATATGTTGAAGAAGTCATTGTTAATTAACACTTATATTCATACTCTTTCTTTTGAAATAAAATTAATTTAGTATATAAATTTCATTAAACTATTTTAAATAAAATTTTAATTTTGTTAAAATAAACTATTAACACGGTAAAATCATACCTTAACAAGTTATCCATCTGTTGTTGATGTAGCTACTTGAGGTATCCTCACTAGCCAAGCCGACCTGCAAAAGAAATAAACAATAAATGTATTTTATTATTCCAAAGTGACAAGTCGGCCCACTAAAGAAGACAAGTTGGCCCAGTTGAGAAAATCACCCAAAAGTAACCTACAAATAGAGGAGCTGACCTCATCATTTGTCACTCACCTCAAGCAAGTTCGCTCAAGTGAAGGAAGTTCGACTTTTGGGTTGTAGAAGACATTTTGGAGTTGTTTTCTTTGGCATCTATTCTTCTTGTGATTTTATCTTTGTTGTATTGAATCTCTGAGTAAGAAAGGCTTGTTGGGTTTTTCCCGAGTTTGGGTTTTCCCAGGATAAACTTTTGTGTCTCTATTGTTTATGTGCATAGTTATTCTTTCAATGATCCTATATTGTTTATAAGTTGAAAGAAATGAAAAATATTATGCTATAATTAAAAATCTAACATGGTTTCAGAGCAGTATTGAAGGAGACTATTAGTGGAAACTAGGGTTTCTTGTTTCCTCAAATTTTATCCACAGATTTGACTTTCCCTTAGCATCATTGAGCTCTCCCTAGGAAAGTGCAACTTCCTATGGAAGCATATTTTATTTATGAATATTTTCAATTTTGACCTAATTACTACAGGAGGTCAAGAATTAGGGTTTGTTGTTTCACATTGTTCTGACCACGTATCAAGAAGAAAAGGAGGCTAATTCAACTCGCCTTGGGAGGGTGAATTCATCTATGGAAGTAGTTTTCCAAGAATTCAAAGTTCATTTTTGACCTAGCTTCTGCTAGGGTTTCTGATCCAGGTTGTAGTTTTGCTTCTCAATCAATATGTTAAACATCAAGGTTGAATATAGGCTTGATGGAGCTTCAAATTTTCATTCATGGAAGTCTAGAGTGCTCATTTATCTAGAAGAAAATGACCTTCTAAACTTTGTTGTGAAAGAAGTACGAAAACCTAAAGAAGAAGTAGAACAGACTTAGTGGAAGAAGAGTGATGCCAAGACAATAAGGATCCTAATAGATTCAGTCAAGGATCAATTGATTCCTCAAATTTCTCAGAAGAGGACTGCTAAGGCAATGTTTGACACCTTGAAGAAGTTGTTTGAGAACACAAACGTTAATAGGGCTCTTGCCCTGAGACAACAACTCTCAAATGTCAATATGTACAGATCTGATTCTATTGCAACACATTTCATGAAGATCACAAAGATCAAGGATCAATTTGGCACAATTGGTGATGTTATTGCAGATAGAGAATTATTCATGATGACTCTGAATGGCCTCCCTCAATCCTGGGAACCATTCATTCAAAGCATAACTGGAAAACCTAAGCTCCCAATTTTGAACGATTGTGGGAAAATTGTACACAAGAAGAGACCAGACTTGTGGCTAGAGGCAATGGTAATGCTCTCATGAATAAAATCAAGCTCTTACTATGCACACCAGGAAAAGAGGAAAGAGGACCTTAGGTAGAAAAGAAAAAGATGAAAGATCAAGTCCAGCCCCTGATCAAAGGAAGAAGAAAGACCTTTCACAAATTAAATGCTTCAATTAATGCAGGAAGTTTGGCTATTACAAGAATCAATGCAAATCAAAGAAGAGAAAGGAACATGCTTCAACCGTTGATGTTGATGAAGAGACTTCACCAAAGAATTCAAGGAATGCAGAAGATGATGACCGTTGATAGGAGTATTTCTTCCAGTACACCAATGATTGCATTGACTCTAGATGAGGATATTGTCATTAGTGTTGTATAAAGGTCCAAGTTGCAGTTAGCTTCCAAGAAAGAAGACAATGATCTAAGGACTCCGGTGATCCTTGCAGGGAGACAGAGATCAAGAGGAAGCCCACACAAACAATAAAAGATAAGTATTTGTATTTGGATTATCATTTGTCATTATTGCTCTTGTAGACCAGATCTGAATGTTCATAATAGTTGTATGCATATATGTATTCTTAGAATCAGGAAGTGTTATGCATGTAGCATATTATACATTTATATATGACTGGGATTGATGAGCAGTAGGCTCTTATAGTACATGTTAGGTTGAGTAAGCAGCTTGTAGTGTTGCACAACATTCCATGAACCCTAAATGGAACTAGCCTAGGATGAAACCTCTTTGCTAACATACTGGAGCAATGCATGCTCCTGAAAGTATGTTCTGGTGGAGATGGAGGGAATCTAGATGGTCACCAAGTATGTTTTGGATATGGATGGATGATGTGTTGAAGCATTGGATAAGATGCTTACAAGACTGTGTGAAATATTGTCATTGAAATATGGTTTGATTTTCGTGATTATGCAATGTTGCTAACTATTTGACGAAATATGACTTGTATGGAAAGACCATATGTTATGACCCACAAGAGAAGAATGATGGTACTTGTTTTGAAGAGAAAGTGATGGATGTGTAGTCATCCATATTAAGATCTAGTTGATAATCAATATTTGAGAGGGAGCAGGATGCTCATAAATGGCTCTCAAGATCAGATAGCGGGATGGCTTTTGTGACAGAGGGAGCGGCTACAGTGGATATGATGACTATTCAGCAGTAATAACAGACATATGTGGATCTAGTGCATTCATCCATATAGATATCACATGAATGCTAGTGATTGGTATCTATCTACTATAGAAGTCCATCCTTCTGATGAACATAAGGAGTTGCAGTTAGTAGCAACAAAAAAGTTATTCAAAGTTCGTAAGTTACTTTAGTATGCTTCCTGAAATGTGGGGACTACATGAATAGCATTTGGATTCCATTTGAACATTGCATGTGCCTGAGTGGAAAATTATCATGCTCTAAGACAAGAACCACTCAATTGACCTCAAAGGAGGTGCAGTATACATCCAGATAGAGAAATGGCCCAGGATTCAACATGTGCAGATGACACAGGTTGTTGATGATGATTTCTTGATCAGATTTGGTATACTAATGATCAATTCCCCACCGAGACATATAGATCTATTGATAGGTATAGAGGGAGTTGTCCTCTAAGTACAAGATGAAGAGCCTTATCCTCATGCATTACTTCTTGAGATTAGAAGTATGGTTGAGACTAGATGATATATACCTCAGTTAGAGGGAGTACACAGTTGAGAGATTCGGGACAATGGACCATAAGTTCATGGCTACACAAATTTGAAGAAGTTGAGTATGCTTCAGATTCAATTTGGTAATAGTTGGTTGAATCTGTGATATACTTATATTCTCATGAGGAGTTGTGCCTATTTTCTCTATGAGAGCTGATGTTTAGGATGAAGTTTGAGTTGGCATCAGGGATGACACCTCAAACATACTAATGTATTATCCAGTGAGCATCTCTAGAGGGAGAGTATGATGCAAAGTTGCATAAGTAATTTGTAGCAAAAATCCACAGGGAGTATAGATTACCATCCAATATTATTGATAGAACATGAAGTTCATCTCAGTAGACTCACTTAATGAGACATGAAACTAATGGATGAGCAATAATGTGTAGTATAGCTTGCGGTGGTATGCTCTAGTGCAGAGGGAGCTGAAGATTATGACACATAGGGAGCCGTTGCAACATATCGAGGTAAAGTACCACTATATTAGAGACATGGTACATAGAGGAGTACTTCAGCTCCTGTATATTATGACTGATGATCAGATTTCCAACATTCTCACCAAGCCTCTTTCAAAGTGAAGTTTTCATACTTCCATGAAAGACTTGGAGTATTGAAGAATGCTTCCCCCACTGAGAGGGAGTGCTCTTTATCTAGTTAGGACAGGTGGTCCTGTGTAGACCGAGAAGAGCTCAGTACAATGAGAACAAGAAGTCCCATGTAGACTGAGAAGAGATCAGTCCAGTTAGGACAATAGGTCCTGTGTAGACCAAGAAGAGCTCGGTCTAGTTAGGATAGACAGTCTTTTGTAGACCGAGAAGAGCTCATTCCAGTTAGGACATGTTGTCCTGTGTATACCGAGAAGAGCTCATTCCAGGTAGGACAGGCAGTCATTTGTAGATCAAGAAGAGCTCGGTCCAGTTAGGACAGGCAGTCCTTTGTAGACCAAGAAGATCCCATTCCAGTTAGGACAGGCGATCCTATGTAGACAAAGAAGAGCTCAGTCCAGTTAGGACAGGTAGTCTTGTGTAGACTGAGAAAATCTCAGTCCAGTTAGGACATGCGTTCCTGCATGAAATGAGCTTAGTCCAGTGAGGACAGGTGGTCATGTGTAGACCGAGATGAGTTCTATGTGAACTATTGTTCCTGTGTGGAGACGACTCTTGTATAGAGTATGCTTGTATCCCCATGTGGGATGTTGTCCTGTATGGACTGCGTTGACCTTTCTTATGACGATGAGATGTACGAGACCAACCGTGATGATCAGATGATGCTCAAATGTGTTCGAGCATGATGATACCTCTCTATTTAAGAGGGAGTGTTGTTGATGTAGCTACATGAGGTATCCTCACTAGCCAAGTCGACCTACAAAAAATAAATAAACAATAAATGTATTTTATTATTCCAAAATGACAAGTTGGCCTAGTAAAGAAGACAAGTTGTCCCAGTTGGGAAAATCACCCAAAAGTAACGTATAAATAGAGGATTTGACCTCCTCATGTGTCACTCACCTCAAGCAAGTTCGCTCAAGTGAAGGAAGTTCGACTTTTGAGTTGTAGAAGATATTTTGGAGTTGTTTTCTTTGGCATCTATTCTTCTTGTGATTGTATCTTTGTTGTACTGAATCTTTGAGTAAGAAAGGCTTGTTGGGTTTTTCCCGAGTTTGGGTTTTCCAAGGACAAACTTTTGTGTCTCTATTGTTTATGTGCATATTTATTCTTTCAGTGATCCTATATTGTTTATAAGTTGAAAGAGATGAAAATTATTCTGCTATAATTAAAAATATAACACCATATAAATAAATCAAATAAAAAATGTTTTCCTAAACAAATAGTTACATAGTTAAATTTATTATCATATAAATATGACATTAAATAATTACTACAAAAAAATGACATTAAATTATCTTCACTATAGTTAAACATTATATTGCATCTCTAATTTAGATCATTGACACACAATACATTTTATATATGAAACAACATCAACATTACATTAAAAGACATAAATATATATGAACGACATCAACATGCTATACATCAAGATCAAAATCAATGTGATATGAAACAGGCATAATATATATAAACAATAATATTGAAATCATAACATATGTCAAATATAAAAGTCAGATATATACATGTGACAATAAATTATATGATCTAGTGGGTCCACCACCAGATCCACAGGCATCAATATCTCTAGTAGTAGAGGCAGAGGCATAAGTACCTCTACCAGATAAAAATGTAGAAAAAACTAGTTGAAACATCTCTTCATGAGGATCTATATGACCTCATGTAGCTATTGTATATATCAAACTGACCAATGGTGTAGGAGATGGTGGTGGGTCAACTTGGTGAGAAGGAGATGGTATTCGGTCTACTAAGTGTGGAGGAGAGAGTGGTTTATTGACCTATGGAGGAGATGGTGGTGGGTCAGCTCGGTTAGGAGGAGAGGGTGGTCGGTCAGTTAGTGGAGGAGGAGATAATGGAGGATATGGTGGTCGATTGGATCCACCAAGAGGAGGACGATACATAGTAGGTGGAGGATATGGTGGTAGTGGGTTGTCTCTGGTAGGAGAGGGAGGTGGTGGTGGAGAAGGAAGAGGTGGAGTACCACCACCCTCATCACCAAAATCTAAATAGATTTGAGAAGGCCTCCACCTCTGTAGTAGGTTGGTCACACTGACAATATGATGCATCAATGATGTCATATCATGTGGGAGGGTCCTCCATATCGTTGAGAGGTACGGGTCCCATAGGATCCAGTTGACCTGAATAGGGCGCACTCCCTATCGGGCCAACATTGCAGATAATTGATCCACCGCATCTTGGCAGAATCTACTATCTGGCCTAAGTCATAGGACATATATCTATAACTGAGGAACCTCCTTAGCCTCATCCATGTTCTCATCTTGTTGGGGAGGTACCTCCCCAACACAAGTGCCAACATCTGCAAAATTATACATAACAATAATTAGACAATTTAATTAAACAATTTAAATAAAATGTTGTAATAAATTGTGTATGCATTAAATGAGACCATATTAATCAAAACACAACGTTAATATCACCTCTATTATTTGTTATCTCATCATGGTCAAATATGATGTTGATACATCCTCGCTAATCCATCCCTACGTATGGGTATGTCACAAGATCCATGGTCTAATCATCCTCACTGGAAAGCAACTCCATTGTCTCTGTAGTGATCCTACATGGGGACTTTGCTTGGTCCCTCTTGGAAAACATTCCCCCCCACATGTGAATCCACACCTCAGTCATCGACCTAGGAGGGTGGAGGTAGAATGAAGACCAAGTGATCGGAAACCTCTCAAAAAATAAACAAAACAACTCAAACCAAAATGGGAAGCATGTCCTCCCATCAAACATGGAGCGACAACGATCCACAAAAAAACAAAATCATTGCAAAAAATGGCAAACCACCTAATGCATTAGGGACTCTACACTAAAGAATCAACATAATATAATAACATGCAAATAATGTGTTTCCCATCAGTAATGTAGTGGGCCATTGTCGTGACCAAAAGCGAGAGGCAACTAACCTCCTGTGCACCAAAAGAAGCTATGCGCAATTGGGCACCAACTACATGGAATTCATTAAGGGTAGTGGCATCCTCACTAACATATCTTTGAACATATGCTAGTTGACTGGTTGTTGCAATGTTAGGCGGGACATCAAGGAAATGAGGAAAATCCTCCCCTCTCATGGATAACCCAGTTATGAAATGAATGTCCTCCTATGTGAACTAGAACCACAGATCAGGACCCACACTGAATGCTTGTCGATGATGATCACAATGATGGATCATCAACCTCAGTAGTCATGAGTGCCTCCTCTGTGATGTAGCCTCCTCATAATAATTTAAGAATCCAACAATCCATAAGAGGACACATGTATGTGGTGTAATAGGCGAGGGACCAAATCCTTCTCCCTCTCCCAAGCCTCCCACTCTCATACAACATTGTACGATTCGAGGTGCAGTTGTTGGTCCTATTGATGCTATCGTTGTTCTTGTCTCTGATTCACATATAAGTTTCATTAGAAACATAGACACAGACACATATATACATACATAAAACATAAAAAAAAATGATTAAAGTACATTTTTATTTATCAAAACCAAAAATATTTTGTTTCTCAAAGCAAATAAAGTAAACATAACCGGTGTGCCTAAAAAACAGTGATGCACCATGAGCGATGCTTTTAAAACAAAAATCACAGCACTAACGATGCTTTGCAAAAAGACGTGCATCGCTTGTGGTGCTCTAACATAAGAGCATCGTTATTGGTGCTTTAACATTAATAATGTTTTTTGGGTATATATAGTGACAGTGCATTATATATAATCATATGTACCGTGCAGTGCATCAGGATATATAGAGAACTGATATCTTCGAACACTAAGTTTATTATTTCGTTGGTGCGTTGAATATATGTAAACGAACCGATCACGGTGAGCCAATATATATACAAAGCACCGGCATTGGTGAAAAAATAAATAAATTGTTCACTATATGGTGCTCTTTATATATCTCGATGCACTGGCTCCAATGCATCAATATATTTAAATAGCACCGCTTTGTTAAAGAAATAGTTTTATGGTTTCAATGGCAGTGTGATTCATTTCCTCCAATGCATTGTTGTTTAAAAAACAATTGTTAACTAAACGATGCTCTTTATATATACTGATGCACTGCTAGCGGTGCATCAATATATTTATAGAGCACCACGTGTTTTAAAAATTGTTTTATGGTTTCAATGTTGGCGTTTTACATTTTTTGTAACACACTTATCACGGTGCGAGAATGTTGTGATTCGACCCCCGTTATTAGTGCGCTTTTTTTTTACACATAGTGCACTGATAACTTACGACATGCACCACGCAAATTTTTTAATTTTTTTGTTTAAAAATGGCAAATTTAAGTTAAGTTTTAATTTATAATCCACTAAAAAAATAAATGAGAAGGTAATAAAGACAATACGTGGACTCTTGCTTGCCTTGGAGGCATGGTTTCCATGTACATAACAAATGATGTTTTCCATTAGTTTGGAAAAATTCCAAGTCCACAAATTATCCAAACCATAGGAGATATCCAAGAACAAAGGAGCACCGCGTGCGGGGGGGTGTCAGCGAAAGAGTACTGCACCAGTGCTTAGGTGGGCCTAGGAGGTATGCCACACAGATAAATGAGTCAAATGAGTTATTCGATGCCATAATTTATTCACCCTATTCTGGTGCACCAAAGTTATTGGTGCACCGGTGCACCTTTTATATGAAGTGCAGTACCAATGCACTTCTCATTATAGAGAGCACCATTAGGTATTTCTAATTTTACAAAATGAAAAGAGATTATGTTTTTTATTATAATTTGGTGCATTATATTACATAGTGCACCAGTGCATCTTAGAAACTATAATGCATTGGGGTGCCCTATTGGAAAAATTGAAAATAGTTTTTTTTTTCCAGTTGAGGGTGAGCTTTTTTTTACCTAAAGTGGTGCGTAGTACTATTAAACGCACTGTCATGTTAGTATCATTTCCATGCACCGAACAATTTTGTTGAGAAAAAAAATGAACATATTTATACAAATTGCATCAAGTTATTTTGAAACCCCGGTGTGCCTTTGATGTTAGTGCACCAGTGCCGCTAGGCAGATCGGGAGCATCAATTTTTTTCTTTTAGAAATTATCAGAATTAATGTTTTTGTCTTTTAAATTGTGTGTTTTACTCTATCATACACCGATGGGTTTCTCTCCTTAACACACATCGTTAATTTTTTCCAGGAAATAAAAATTATATAGTTTTTTGAAATGGCATCGAACTATTTTGTCTTCGGTATGCACCCTAATTATGTGAATTTGTTTTTCAATGCTTCTACTATTTTGGTGAACCGATGCATCATGTAGTTAAGCGCACCAATGCAGTTGGTATGTTTATGTGCACCGAATAAAAACCTCCGCTAAAACCTCCACTCGGTCACCTTCGCTAGCAGCCTCCGCTATAAGCAAATAAATGGGCTCTTTTTTGTCAAGGTTTTGCAAAAACCTTGGCTAGAAGGTGTTTTCCTTGTAGTGGTAGATTTAATCTTATGTTTTTTGATAGAATTCACTTTTGTTGTTCATGTTGGATATGTGAAGATATTTGCAAGATGTCTTAAATGGATTTCAAAGTGGTGCCAAAAGATTTTTGGCACATGATGATGATCTTAGGGATGTTGGATTTTTTGTTGATGTCTTCCATGTTTTGAAGTGATTTCAAAGTTCGACAAGAAGCAGTGATCCATAGTTGTTTTACTTAAGTTTCACATATGTTCATTAGTTTTTGGAACCCTGTTAGAGGGGAAGTTTGAAATGAAGAGATAGTAACTTGGTTTGATGGTGTAAACCGAGGTTCTTTGATTTTTTTCTCCTTGTTCACCATCTAGAAGTTGTATTGGAGATTGCTTGATTGATTGCTTTAAGGGACACACACATTTATGAGTAGTGATTGCTTGGATGATGATGTGTGTGTACCTATACTTGTGGGAGTGACTCTTAAGGATGCTTCTATAGTAGGTATGATGTTTTTTCATGGTGGAGGAGTATTCTTATAGCTTAAGGAGGCACACTATTTACAGGTTGGAGATTTAGAGGGGGTTGATTGGTGTTACTAAAAACACTTTTCTCATAAAGAGGGAGTGTTATCTCTTAGGGTTAATCCAAAAATGTTTTCACGTGGCTAAGAGAGCACTCAGTCTCCTAGTCCCTTGGATATGATTGTTGTGTTGATGTATATGTAACTTCGGAATGTATTTCATCTATGTATTTCATATATATTTAGTGTACCCTTATAAGAGATGTGTTATTCCTCTATAAGGAAGTGTCGTCATGTGTATTGACAAGTGTCGCAAGTGTGTGTACTTGGCGATGGGTTATTAGACCACCATGTGTGGGGTCAGCCCTGAAATATATATTATATTGTGGATGTACCTAGCTAGACAAGTCGGCCCCATAGTGTAACTGGGCAAACAGGTTAGTATAAATAGAGATCGGGAGATCTCTATTTTGATCACTCAGAAACTCACACTTCTCTCACTCAGAAAGTGGCGCACTAGTGAGGAGGAGGATCATCTGCTACTAGGAGACTATCTCAGTGTATTTTGGTTGTACTTTGGTTGAGCCATTGCTCTCTCTATCTTTGAGGAAGTTGTGGGGTTTTTCACTTTAGGGTTTTCCCCACAGAAACTCTGTGTCTCTTGTCTCTCATGCTTTTGATTCTTGTGATGCTTGTCATGCTTATTGTGATTGTTATGCATTGATATACTGTATATGTTATTCTCTCAGTGAAGATCCTAGAGTATTGTGAATTAATGCTCAAAATTTAACATGGTATCAGAGCTAACCTGAGAAGAAGACATTTTGCAGTAACGGAAACTTGAGTTTCTTGTTTATTGGGTTTCTCTCCACAGTTTTTGGAAAAGGAGTATAGTAGATTGACTCTACTCATCAAGGAGGATCTATCTATCCAATCAGAATTCAATTCTGAGCATTTTCAGATTTGGCCCTAAAAATTAGGTTTTCCACAAAAATAGGAATTTCTGAAATCTGAAGACATAGCTGGAAGCTCCTTGCAAAAATCAAAGTTTAGAGCTTTGGATTGAGATTTTTGTCTGGGTAGATCTCTGGGAAACTCAAACCCTAATTTAGGGCTCTTCCTAGTGAACCCAGGAGGACAAAAAGGCAATTCTGAAGGGTAAAGCTTTGTTGATCTCAAATTTTGAATACACCAAGCTAATTAGCTCATCAAGGCGCATCTTTCTATCCTTTCAGAAAGTTGAAATTCAGATTTTGAATTTTTAGGGTTTTTCCGACAAACCCTAATCCGAGACCAAATCCAGTTTTCAGCATTTCAAGTGGTAACACCTAAATATTTTCTATTTCCATTTGAAGTACTCTTTAAGATGTCTCACCACACCAAGCTTGAGGATAAGCTTGAAGGGGCTGATAACTTCCAAGCTTGGAAGTATAGGATTGGGTTAATCCTGGAAGAGAATGAGTTGGACTCATATATAAAAGAAGACATCCCTATCCCAGAGGATGAAGAGGCTAAAGTATTGCATAAGAAGAACTTGGTCAAGGCAAAGCGAATCATTGTTGATTCTATCAAAGACCATCTCAGACCCCATGTGTCTTCTCTAAAGACACCCAAGGAGATGTTTGAATCTTTGACCAAGCTATTTGAAGGGAAGAACATAAATCGGAAGATGACCCTGCGGAACCAATTGAAAGGAGTAAAGTTTCAGAATGGAGAAACCATTCAATCTTATTTTTCTAGGGTCTCCCAGATTAAGGAACAACTGGAAGCGGTAGATGAAATGGTGGAGAATGGTGAAGTTGTGATGACCACTCTAAATGGCCTACCCAAGTCATGGGATTCCTTTATTCAAGGAAGTTGTGCAAGGAAGAAGTTGATCTCCTTCAACAGATTGCGGGAAGAATGTTCTCAAGAAGAAGCAAGGCTCGTGGCCCAAGAAGAAAAGATGGGAAGTGAAGATCAAGCTCTCACAGTACACACCAAGAAAGGAAGGTCAAAGAGAGAGCACTCTCATACCAAGAAATCTTCACACTATCATCAACATAAAGATAAGAAAGATCTCAGATGCTTCACATGTAATGAGAAAGGTCATTTTGCTTCAGAATGTCCCAAGAACAAAAGGAACAACAACACCAGGAAGAAGAAGGGCGGTAGGAAAAGATATCGTGCTCATGCTGCTGAAGAAGAAGGCTAGGGCAAAAAGTGATGTTAGTGATGATGACTCATCAAGTGAAGAAGAATATGTTCTAATATCTGCTCTCACATGTACTATATCCCATGGTTGTAATGATTGGTTAATTGACAGTGGGCCTTCCAAACACATGACTGGGGTTAAGGAATCTTTTGTGAATCTATCTAAACATGAATCACCCCATAAGGTGAAACTTGGGGATGATTTTCAATACCCAATCAAAGGAAGTGGTGAAACCTCCTACAACCTAGATTCTGGAAAATCTTTGAAGATGAAAGAAGTCCTTTATGTACCTGGGCTCAAGAAGAACATACTCTCCATCTCTACATTGGATGCAAAAGGTATGAGGGTTGCATTTGTGGATGGCCAAGTCCTAATGTGGCCAAAGGGAAAGATCATAGATGATGCAGTAGTGATTGGAGAGCAAGAGGGAGGTTTGTATAAATTGAAGGGACAACCTGAGCATGCCATGGTGCATGAATCCATGGAGCCAAGTGAACTTTGGCATAGAAGACTGGCTCATATGCACTATAGGGCACTTCCAATTGCAAGCAAGGTTGTAGAGGGTATTCCTAAAATCAAGACCAAACATGAAGGTGTTTGCAAAGGATGTGCAAAAGGTAAGAACATTAAGAAGGCTTTCCCAAGCAGTGAAAGCAAGGCAAAGGATATCCTGGGAATCATCCACTCAGATGTATGTGGTCCTATGTCATCCAGTTCTCTAAGTGGGTATGTTTACTATGTCTCATTTATTGATGACTTCTCCAGGAAGACTTGGGTTTACTTCTTGAAGAACAAAGATGAGGTGTTTGATAAGTTCAAGGAATTCAAAACCTTGATGGAGAATCAAACTGACAAGAAGATCAAAGCATTCAGATCCGACAATGGTGGAGAATTCACCTCAGGTGACTTCAAGAAGCTTTGCAGTGATTCAGGGATTAAGAGGGAGTTGACTGCTCCTTATAATCCTCAACAGAATTGAGTTGCAGAAAGAAAGAACAGAACAATCATGGAAGCAGCAAGAGCAATGCTGCATGACCAGGATCTGCCTATGCATCTATGGGCAGAAGCAGCTAGAACAGCCGTATATGTGCAGAACAGAACACCCCACAAGATATTGGACAACAAGACACCAGAAGAGGTCTTTTCTTGTAATAAACCTGAAGTCAGCCATCTCAGAATATTTGGTTGTCCAGTATACACTCATGTCCCAAAGGAAAAGAGGACTAAACTAGATCCTTCAGGAAAGAAGGGTATCTTTGTGGGTTACAGTGAAAGCTCAAAGGCTTACAGAATATACTTTCCAGGGTTCAAGAAGATTGATGTCAGCAGGGATGTAACATTTGATGAAAACTCAGCATTCGTCAAATCAAGGAAGGCACCTACGAAGTTTATGAAGAACCTAAGGAAACTAGATTTCAAGACACTACCATGACTAAAGCAATTCCAGAAGTTGTTCATGAGTTTGAAGATCCGCAAGAACCTGTAGATCCACCCCGTGAGGATAACTCTCACAAGAGGAAACCTGCATGGGCTAGAGAGCTCATTCAAGATGCAAAAAGATTTGGCATTCCAGAAGAAGAACACAGAGCAAAGAAGAGAACCAAATCACATACCAGCTATGTTGCTTTACTCTGTGACATTATGAACAAAGAACCTTCCAGTTATGAAGAAGCAGCGGAAAAGAAAGAATGGAAGGATGCCATGGTTGAGGAATACCAATCAATAATGAAGAATGATGTTTGGGATATTGTCCCAAGACCTAAAGGGAAGTCTGTTGTGACTTCCAAATGGATCTACAAAATCAAGCATGCTGCAGATGGCAGTGTAGAGAAATATAAGGCAAGATTCGTAGCTCGTGGCTTCTCTCAGAAAGAGGGAATAGATTATGAAGAAACTTTTGCACCTGTAGCCAGGTATACTTCCATCAGAACAGTACTTGCCCTGGCTGCAGCAATGAAATGGAAAATACACCAGATGGATGTCAAGACTGCTTTCTTGAATGGTGTAGTTGAAGAGGAAGTATATGTGGAGCAGCCACTCGGTTTTGAAATACATGACAAGGAGTCATATGTGTGCAAATTGAAGAAATCCGTGTATGGCTTGAAGCAAGCTCCCAGAACTTGGTATGGTAGGATGGACAGTTCCTATCTAGTTTGGGCTTTACCAAAAGCAAAGCGGATTCCAACCTTTACTACAAGGTTGAGGAAGGCAATCCTGTGATTCTACTTCTGTACGTGGATGACTTATTTGTAATAGGAGATGACAGATTGATTGCAAATACTAAGAGGAAGCTTGCTGCTAAGTTCGATATGAAAGATTTGGGAATGATGCATTATTTCCTAGGTATGGAGGTGTGGCAGAATGCAGGTGGGATCTTCCTTGGTTAAGGGAAGTACACAGTAGATATCCTAAAGAGATTCGGGATGATGGATTGCAAGGCCATGGCCACACCCATGGCATCGAACCTAAAGCTTCTATGTGATGCTTCATCTGAGCCGGTTGATGTCTCTATGTATCATCAGATGATTGGGTCCTTGATGTACTTGACGAACACAAGACCAGATATTTGCTTTGCTGTGAACACATTGAGTCAGTTCCTGATAGATCCGAGTAGTGTTCACCTGGTTGCTGTAAAGCATGTTCTGAGGTACCTGAAGGGTACAGTGGATTATGGGCTCAAGTATGAAGCAAATCAAAAGTTTAACCTGCAGGGTTATGTTGATTCAGACTGGGCTGGCAGTGCTACAGATAGGAAGAGCACATCTGGGTGCTGCTTCAGTATGAGATCAAGTGTGATCTCTTGGTTTAGCAGGAAGCAGTCCTGCGTAGCACTGAGAACAGCTGAGGCAGAGTATGTTGCAGCCTGTTCAGCTAGTTGTGAGGTAGTATGGCTACGGAAGCTACTGTCTGAGTTATTTGATCTCCCATTGGATGCTACTGGTATCTTCTGCGATAATCAAAGTTATGTGAAGCTGTCTGAGAACCTAGTGTTTCATGACAGGTCGAAACACATAGAGATCAAATATCACTATATCAGGGATATGGTGCAGAGAGGAGCTGTGAAGATCCTATATGTTGCGATGGATGAGCAGATTGTAGATGTACTGACGAAGCCACTAGCCAGGGTGAAGTTCGAGTACTTTAGGGAGAGGCTGGGTGTTCTTCAGATCGAGGAAGAAGTGATGGACACATTTGCTGAAGCCATTCCAAGCATGTTGGAAGGAGGATCCTTCACATGGCTGTGGATGTAAGTGCTGGATGATGAGCATCAAGATGATGTTCTAGTTTCTGCTTTGTATGATCAGTTGGATCATTTATATATGTATGTACGCATCATGTTGGATGTTGGATATGATCAGTTGGATCATTTGTATGTATTTTGTATATGCATCATGTTGGATGCTTGGACCATGTATCTATATATGTGTCAGGTGGATCATGTATGGTGATATGTATCATGTATTTGTATTTGTATCAGGTGGATACACTGTATGATCAGGTGGATCATGTATGATGATATGTATCAGGTAGATACTTGGTATGCATCAGGTAGATGCATTGTATGATCAGGATGATCATGATGACGAGCTTCAGGATGTTGCTCCAGATGATATGTACCAGGACAGTACAGTGATGATGATCAGGATGATCATATGTATTAGGTGGATACAGTACATAATCAGTTGGATTATGTGTGATGAGTTCCGGAGACACAAATGAACAGTGCCTTTCCAACATGGTGGTAGATGCGTTCTCCCATGTGCGTTGTTGTAAGTGCAGAGCCTTTCCGACATGGTGGTAGATGCGTTCTCCCATGTGCGTTGATGTAAGTGCAGAGCCTTTCAGACATGGTGGTAGATGCGTTCTCCCATGTGCGTTGATGTAAGTGCAAAGCCTTTCCAACATGGTGGTAGATTCATTCTCCCATTTGCGTTGATGTAAGTGCAGAGCCTTTCCGACATGGTGGTAGATGTGTTCTCCCATGTGCGTTGATGTAAGTGCAGGGCCTTTCCGACATGGTGGCATATGTGTTCTCCCATGGTCGTTGATGTAAGTGCTGTGAGCCCTTCACGAATGGTGGTAGGTTGGTCCTCCCATGTCGTTGAGTGTAAGTGCTGTGTGTGTGCATCTGGGTTGTGCTTCATGATACTCTGTGGCCGTGGACAGGTTGTGCAGTAACATGTAAAAGATCCTAGGAGATCCGATAGGTTGAGCTGTGTGCTCGTAATCAGTCCTGGGATGCTCTTTTGAGGTTTTGTTGACTCACGTAATTAGTCCTGAGGATTCCACAGTATGGCCAGTGATGATGAAGACCTGTGGGTGGTGGGCCTACATCCAGTATGGAAAAGGATTGGCTCTGTAGAACTTCCTATGACGAGTAGAGTCAGAGATTGGTTGAGATAGCAGCAGCAGTGATGATGCATCAATGATGATGATCCCAAGAAGAAGACTTGTCTAGCAGAACTGTGTCGAGAAATACCTTCCTAGTTAAGAGGGAGTGTTGATGTATATGTAACTTCAGAATGTATTTCATCTATGTATTTCATATATATTTATTATACCCTTATAAGAGATGTGTTATTCCTCTATAAGGAAGTGTCGTCATGTGTATTGACAAGTGTCGCAAGTGTGTGTACTTGGCGATGGGTTCTTAGACCACCATGTGTGGGGTCGGCCCTGAAATATATATTATATTGTGGATGTACCTAGTTAGACAAGTCGGCCCCATAGTGTAACTGGGAAAACAAGTTAGTATAAATAGAGATCGGGAGATCTCTATTTTGATCACTCGAAAACTCACACTTCTCTCACTCAGAAAGTGGCGCACTAGTGAGGAGGAGGATCATCTGCTACTAGGAGACTATCTCAATGTATTTTGGTTGTACTTTGGCTGAGCCATTGCTCTCTCTATCTCTGAGGAAGTTGTGGGGTTTTTCACCTTAGGGTTTTCCCCACGGAAACTCTGTGTCTCTTGTCTCTCATGCTTTTGATTCTTGTGATGCTTGTCATGCTTATTGTGATTGTTATGCATTGATATACTGTATATGTTATTCTCTCGGTGAAGATCCTAGAGTATTGTGAATTAATGCTCAAAATTTAACATGTTGAACATATGGATGGCTCAGTTTGGGTTGATGCTTGACCTTGGTTAGAGTGTTATCATGGTGCACTTCCTTAGGAGGTTTTTACCGTAATCGACATGATGACCAACCCATTGGGTGCACAAAATGGGTGATTCAATTGCTTAATTAGGACAGATAACTACCTAGGAGGGGGAGCTAGGAACTTATCCCTATGAGTAAGGAACATGTGACATACACCTTGGAGGTTGGACACTTGACCATAGGATGCTTGGTTTGAGGAACATACTTCATGGATGTTAGTTGTGGAACGACTTCATGGAGGTTAGTTGTGGACCGAGACACGTGTGTTGAGGATAAGCATTGAAGCATAATAACCACAATGGTGCACATATCGAGGAGTATTGAGCATAGGAGGACATGTGGCACATAGCTAGATGATGAAAGTATTGCATGAGGATACTTGTACAACAAAACACCATAGAAGAGGGTGTGTTGGGTTAACTACTTTTTTGAGAGCACATGACCTTGGAGGTGAGGTTTTGAGCTCAAGGAGGATCGTGCTTGGTCAGGGTTTTGCAAAGACCTAGTATGATACTTGTCATCTTGTCTTGTAAAACCTTCCTTGTGGGGTTTCTTTGTTGATTACTTGCATGGGCCAAAGTCCATCTTTTATGTTGGCCTCCCTTACCTATTCTATGTAAAAGGTGGAGAAAGCATTTGTCGTAACTCACCACCATTGTATTCTTTATTCTATCTTTGTAATTTACTTAGATAAGTTTTTTAGGGAGAAAGACTTAAGTTTTGTGATGTAAACCTTGAGATTATCGATGAAAAAGAAAGAGATAGATTGGGTGTCCTTGGAGAGATATCTTTAGTGAGATGCAAGTGGATGCTAGGGTTTGTGCTATGCAAGAAAACCCTAAAGGATAACAGGGCACTAGAGGAGTTGATTCTTTGTCTTGTAGAGGTTGTCGCTCTTGTTTTGAAGCAAGGGGAGGTAACACTATGGTTCCAACCCAAGAGAAGATATGAAGAAGAGAGTTATCACCTTGGGTGATATTTCAACCTTGTTCTTGTGAGATGCACATAGGCCAAGGAAATATCACAAAGAACCAAGCTTGATGAGTCTTAATCTTGGTTTGATACCTTGCTCGAAAGAAGACTTGGTTATTGTACTCTTGATGTTCCATGGAGATCTTGGTGATTTTTTTTATGTAAGAGTTGAAGAACTTAGGTTTGAGGAATCAAACCCCAAGATGGATATGTAGACTCGGAAGCTAGAGCTACAGTTGTCTTGTAAGCCATGTATTTATGTGATGCAATTTGGCTAGAGTTTGTAAAGTCTAAGGTAGAAGAGAGCATTAGTGTGGAGAACTTGTGTGAGACAAGCTTGGTGAAAATGCAAGGAGAACTTGTCGATGTGTATCTTAGCTTGTTGAGGATCTTTGTTGGAGTGATTCCTAGCTAAGAGGAGTTCGTGGTTAGGGTTTTTTTTATGGTTTCTCGATTTAGAGTTTGGAGAGTTTGACTTGTACCAACTTGTATTGAGTTTTTGGTATGTACATGTACTTCACCTTACACACACACATGAAGTATTTCAACTTTCCAAATTTTGTGTACTTGCAAATTCGAATTTTAGTTGATGTTATCTACATGATTGAGTAGATTCTAGTTTTGGTCATGCATGTTGATTTGACATAACATTGAGTTGAATTTGTTAAGTGATTTGATGCATATGTAGAAGATAAACAAGCATATTTACTATTTGAATACGTGTTTTTAGATGTGTTATATGCTTGGAAAGTGTGCCCTAAGGGCTAAAACTTTGCGGTATCAAGGTACACTTGTTTGATACTTATTTTCTTAAATACTATGGGAATTGTATTGAAAACAAGTGGAATATTTGTTGCAATTTAATATTTCAAATCCAACCCTAGGGTCTAAAGTCCATGGGAAGTAGATTTGAAAAACTTGGGTTGATGTGGAATTGGAATTTCTAATTTACAATAAAGTAAGATTTATGAAATTTCAATGGTTATGACCATCCTCCATCTGAAAAGTGAGGGAAGAGGGGGGGAATTCATGGGGTGCTAGAAAAGTAGCAACATCCTCCATAAATATATATTTATTTGCAATTATTTTTAAATGGACTTAATTGAGATGAGAATAACATATCAAACCAAAGACCTTCAAAATAAACATGTTGTTTATTATCAAGGACACATGAGACACCTATTATTATTTTGACAATGAAATTATTAAGGTTGTCGCTCTTATTATTTTTGTCGAAGTTAGGGAGGACACTATTTGTAGATGTTATGTTTTGTTGTGACTAAAATGTTATTTTTTATGTTAACAAAGTTCTTATTTTCACTTGAATAAATGTTATTTATGAAGTTCTTGGAGCCATTAATACTATTTCATTTGTGTCTTTGTTTTTTATTGCAATAGAGACAATGTAGACACTAATTTAGTCCATAAAACCTACATTTTTTGGATGTAACTTTGGTTTCCAATAGAGACAATGTAGACACTAATTTAGTCAGTAAAACCTACATTTTTTGGATGTAACTTTGGTTTCCAATAGAAATAATGTAGACACTAATTTAGTTCATAAAACCTACATTTTTTGGATGTAACTTTGGTTTCCAATAGAAACTGTGACTTCACCACCCAAATTGTAACAAAAAAGGTTAACAATTGAAAAATTAAAATGACAATTTTAATAAAAATGTCTCTAAAATATATCAATGAGTAGAAAAAATCCATACTAAAAAAGAAAAAGAAAAATGTATATTGAAACAACAATCCCAATTACATATAAATAAATCACAAATTCAAGCAATAATTATAATTGCAAAAACTACTTTTTGACACAAAAGAAATGTAAAGTGAGATACAAAACTTGTATAATTCCATTAAAAATAATTAAAACAAACAAACACACATTCATCTTTCATCTTGTCACTAAAACTATAACATTTTTTACAAACTACAACTAAATCAACATCATTAAAAATATAAATTTGATGCCAAAATTTCTTTATACAAATATATCTAACTTAACTTGTAGTCTTAGTTTTAATAAAAACCTATATTTTATAACGTGAAATAATGAATGCAATGTTTTGATGGAAAATGCATTGGTTTTTTAAGAATCTTGTCCATATTGATTTTGTTTTATAGCTATTTAACTTTTATGCAAAACCAAACTTGTGTTTCATGTAATACTTATATTGCAAAAATAGGAATGATGTTAACACTTTATTTCATTGTTTTATAGCTATTTAACTTTTATGCAAAACCAAACTTGTGTTTCATGTAATACTTATATTGCAAAAATAGGAATGATGTTAACACTTTATTTCATTGCACTGTTGTGAGATTATTGCAATTTTATTTTTGGCAATAATGCATTACTCATACTACATGCATTGTAAACGTGTGGAATATCTCACCATTCTTAATAATATAAGCCCTTTTAAGGGTCCAACCCACCTTATTTTGATCATAATTTGAAGGAATGAAACCATGTGATCTATTTAGGAAATCTAGATTTCGTAAGCCAAAAGGTGTGAAACATTAGGAATTTTATAAGACTTCACAAACTGCTTAAGGATGTGAAACATGTAACGATTTTAAAAAGTTTATAAAGTGTTTAGCATTTTTTTGTAAGAATAATGTTGATATGATTTTGAATTATAAATAATTATAATAATAATATATTTGTTATAAACTTAATATGTCATTTACAATAATTATGAGTTTAACATGTCACTTATAAGAATATAGTTTGGGTGAGGAGGATAACACTCTATCTCACAATCATTTAAATTAAATACAATTAATTTAGTAAAGATATCTTTATATTGAAATTTGATTGCGACACAATGGAAAAACAATGATTAATTAAAAAGATAGACTGATCTAATAAAAGACCTCTCGTTTCAAAATAAAGATTGTTTCGTATCGATTTTCTTCCATAAAATTATTTATCAAAACAAGAAAAACATACAATAGTTAAAGCTACTATCTTAGCCTCTATTTATACAATCTCAAAACTTTAACATGTAATTACATCATCATGTATAAACAAAAATTGGTTTCTGATGGATTAAAAAAAATAAAAATTGGTTACCTAAAATAATATGTTGATAATCCATAAAAACACAATTTTACATAAATTTATTTAATTAAAAAAATCATTTAAAAAATATCCTATAAATACTTTAAAATTTATAATATACATAATAATCATAAATAATAATAATCAAATTAAAAAAAAAATTAATAAATACTTTATCTAACCATTCCAACCATATGAACAAAACCAAACAATCACAAATTTCTTAATTTCAACCTTGCATCAAGCTTTTAGGCGATCAATGTTTCCATTTATGACACTCATATCTCACCTTGATAAAGTAGGACATAATACCCTTAATATCTTTGTAATACCAAGTGATAGGAATGAACTTATGTAGTGATCGATTTGTCCATACATTTTGTAATTACGTCGTAGGCGTTCACCAACAAGAAGCGTATGCTTCCACGTCGGCTAGATTCCTCACTCATAGAGCAAATGGAATCCTGCCACATGGATGTATTACGAAACTTAGAATTTGTATTTATTTATAACATATAAAACGTTTTAATGGAGACACAAATACAAACCAGGAAACCCTCTGCGGACCCCTTTGTATCACTTTGTACTTGAATTCTCTGCACCTTCACCGTGTGCCCTGGTACTTTCTGTCCTGCATATCGCAGGCGTGCAGGCCATGGATCCAGTCGCTCTAGGGATCGTCGTCTCGTGCTGTTCATGGGATGCAGAGAATCCAAGCTTTAACATGTCTACCTATGACACTCTAATCTGGAAGCACACGAGCACCTGCAAGAAATTTTCAAATGACAAAAAACCCGCAAATGGAAATCTATAGAATCGGTCGATAACCGACTTGTTAGGTCGGTTTTCGGATTATGTCGCTAATTACAATCAAAATGATATCGAATGCATAACTGCTAGCCGACGATGTTGTCCATTGTTCAATAAGACTTATACCTGTCGACCTGTAGTCCGTTATGGAAACAACTGTAATTTGTTACTTGTCAACCAAGGCCGTCGTTCAAAGAATTTATACTTCAGGTATTAAATGACGGTGGCACATTGCACTTTATTTTGGAATATATATATGTGTGGTCGATTTTAGTTAATATGATTCCTAGGTCGCTATGATTTTGGGCTGTATTATGGGTCGCTCTGAGCTTAGATTGCTTGATTAAGAATTCTATAAGACGAATTATAGTTCTTGGTTAGAGTAAAAGTATATATAATTTTGGTTGGAAAACTATGAATGAGAACAATCGACCGTGATGTAGTCCGACTGAGGGACACATGTAAATCATTTTTCTTTCATGCAATCGACTATCAACTGCATAGAGAGGTCAACTGCTGCATCGAGAGGCCGCATATAGTTCATTATTGCAACAACACTGCTATTCATTCTCGAATTGCATCATCGACGACTATATAAGTCGTTGGGGATCGTTGACCGTTTGATCACTGACCAAATGCGACCCGACCAACAATTGAGACAGTCTGACATCGACCAGACAACCCTCAACCAATGCAACCGACTAGTGCTTTGATAGTTTGTCCGTCGACCTAAACACTTACGCCAAATAAATGGATAGGAGGCTGAGCCCTCTTTTTATTCGACCATCTATACTATCTTCTTCCTCAAAAGAAAGCGGATATCTCTGTTTCAATAAGAAGGATCTGAAGCTCTGATGGGGTTTTGTTAAATATTGCTTGTCCGACTATGGATTCAAAGAAACGTTTTCCATCGTAAGGATATCGGAACTACTTTATTAAAGAAATTAAAGAAACTGCTTGGACCGGAGACCGAATAAATAGTCTGGAGAATCCTCGTTGGGTGCAGCTTCAACCTGCGTAGGTTTGTTGCATGAGTTTTTATTTTACATGAAATTTGTATTAATATCAGTCTTTCAGCCGCGGGTTCCTCTTATTCTTTCTTGTGTTGACAACAATGTTTTATATGAGCTATGGAACGGAATTTGATTCCTTGTGTGGAAGACGTTATGCTACTAGACCAATTATCGACTTGCTTTCTTTTATGTCGACTTGCATTATCAAACTTGACTGCCAAACGATATCTGTCGATAGGTTCCTCTTCAACTAGTCGCAGCTCGACTTCGACAACTCAACCCCGACAGGTTCTGGGTTCGACATGACCTCGACGACTTCTGAATTCGACACATGCATTGCACTTCAACAGGTTTGACTACTTTCGATAGTTTCACGACATCGCTTGTAGCGTCGATATGCAACTATTGACATCGAGATTTACTATGTTCATTTCTTATCTTATAAGTTGAGCACGTCATAGTGGTATGACGTTGAAGGTTTAACTTTGTGCTTTAATATTATTTAATTTTACATGTTAACCCTATACTACTTTCACTCATGCTTTAAAAGAAAGGGTATCCATGGTGGTTTCTAAGGTAAACCAGTCTCACTTGGAAGGTATGCTTCCCTTAGTCGGGCAGTTATTTAGTTAACAGGTTCTTCCTTTTCGCATTTCTTTTCGCTTCGTTTGCAGAGTGACATAGAAGGTGCTAATTCATGCCTATCCGGGGCTTGCAAACCATCATTGTTTGGGAATTTTTTCATGCCTTCAACTTTTGCACAAATGTTTTTTCAAATCTAACTTCTTAAAGGTGTATTACTAACTAAGCCTACCAGACTGTAATAGCAGTAAGATCTATGATTTAATATATCTGTAACTATTCAACAGTAGCCCTGGGAAGTGAAGTGTTGAAATGAAGGGAGTTTGGAAGCACTTCAAAGATAGAGAGGAACCTAAACAGGAGGAAGCTGGTTTATAAGAATAGATTAAATTAAAGAAGCGTGTTAGGTGAAGAATTTAGAGATTTGTTGGGGAACGCAGCTGAATTTAGCTATTTGTATGAAAGAAAATCCTAGTTCATTGAGGTTTTAACAATTAAATCGAAGAAAGGGAAAATAAAAGGGATTTTATTTGCACGAAGAAGAAGTTTTGCTCGAGATGAATTCCGCACTTGAATGAACATAACACTGGAAATGCTTGGAAGAAGAAGCTATTGATCTGGCAGATTGTCGTGGAATGAAGGAGCTTTGCGATTTCCCATAGTGGGAGACAATTTTTGGAGTTATGTCGAACTCTAGACAGCATGGGAATCATCATCAAAACGAAAAGATATATATGGGAAACGATGAAAACCCTACCAGGAGTGTCAAAGACAGCACGAGTTAAATTTAATTACACAGGAAGCTTATGGGGAATGTTAGAAATCAACGACTGTATGATTGATTTTTGAAGTCCCTCGTTGAAAAGATATATATGGGAAACGTTGAAAAGTAATGATAGTATGCTTTCTATCATTACTTTGTGATTGAGATTGCATAATCGCCACCGAATCAGTTGGAGTAGTTAACAACATTGCAGCTAATGGCAGCCCGTGTGATAATCATCGGTTTCTAATCTATCAAGACCATCCGAAAGCCCCTCTTAGATCTATTTCAGTTATTTATTTATGTCTTTTTTTTTTCTATTTATACTAAAAGTGTTGATGTATGCCACCTAGCACTCACAATATATGGTTTGATCGTCACCTTTAAATTAAGGTATGGAATGTCTATAATTTGTTATTATCTTGTAGAGTTCCCTCCTTTGCAAACAAATTGTTACGTCTGATTCAGTAAAATGCAATTAGATTATGAGTATTTGTGCTAAACATAGTTACATTTTGTCCCTTGAGAAGCAATGGAGAACACAATTTTATTATATTTTAAAGAAAGACCAATGCAATTACAACAGAAAGGACAATCCAATCAAGGACTAAGAGATTACTAGAGGGAAGAACCTGAGAAACTTGACACCATAAAACCATGACTTTCTAAAAAAAATTTAGGCGACATGTACAAGTTGTAATACTTTTTAGTCGAAGTTCACCATATACAAGTTGTCATGCTTTTTTGGTCGAAGTTGATATGTATGATCGGGTATGTAAAAAAGTGGTCGATATGCCAGATCTTGGTCGGTCCCTTATAATATTCAGTCATGTCTTTATTACTTTTTGGTCGACATATTGCATACGTTGGTTAAGGTTGTCCAAATAGAGTTAAATGGTCGAGTCTTTTAAGTGGTCATTTTGTTGTAAAAAGTGTTGGGTCTTTGAAAATTAGTCGAAGTTTTGTATAAATGGTTGTTCAAGATTATTGAACCATGTATATTCATAAAGTTGTAAATCTAGTCGGTCACTTTCTGACTAATGTCAGTTGAGTCGAGTCAAGTTGGCCATGATCATATCTCGTCAGTATTGACCACAAGCAGCGACACATTTAAACTTGTAGGAAGCCAAACGACAGATGAAGTTAACACACTCAAGCAGAACCATCTTACAGCACACAAAAGACAAGCGTAACGATGACATGAAGAACACTTGTAATGATCAAGCCCCTGGTACTGAAATACAAAAGCATATCTTGAATGTCATTTCAGAATTTTTAAGGCAATTGGTGCAAAGGTAGAGCGTGGAAGCCTAGAAGTTCCTGTAATGATGAAGATGAATACCAGCCGAAAGTTGAAAGGGTGAGGCTCGATTTACCACGAGCAGATTGCTGACAAAGACTAAAGGAATCACAATTCATCGTTGTTCTTGTTTTCTTCGGGACGAAGAAAGGCTTTGTTGGTGGGGGAGATGTTGGAGGGGACCCTTCAGGAAATCACGTTGTGGAAAGCCACCAACTCTAAGAATGTTCAATCATCAAAATCAGCAACTGTAAATGCAAAACTATACACAATACAACACATGTTTTCCTTTCCACACCTTCAATTTCACTTATTTAGTTTTGTACTCCTTACTTCACTTTATGTCAACATTTTTTTTCACTTACCTTAATTCTTGTTGCTAGGACTATCGCATTGGCCACATTTGAAGTTGTCACATTGGAAGCAGCAATTATTGGAGAATCATCCCCTTTCAGCTTCACCCCTAACTTTACCTCCCATAGCAGTTCATCTATTCCTGAAAACATTGCCCTTAATCCCCAAAACCCTTCGCTTGCCATACCTTCCTCGTCAAATCCAACCCCAACCCTTGTTGCAATTACTATTCAATTCACATCGCGAGTAACTGCCAAGACAAATATGAACGCCTACACCAATAAAAAAGGGCCATGTCAACTCTTTGGGTTTGACCTTGTTAGTGCTACCAAAGATGAGATTCATATCTTTGCTTTTAATGATGTAGCCACATCCTTGTACGACATAATACAAGTTGGCGTAGTATACACGATCTCAAATGGCACAGTCAAACCAGTCAACCCAATATACAACCATTTGAAAAGTGATTTTGAGATTTTCCTTAACCCCTCCTCAACAATTCAACCATGTTTAGAGGAGTTCCCATTGATCCCTTTTCATTTCTTCCACTTTAAATATATCCATGACATCCAAACTACACCCCTGAATTCCATGGTTGACCTTATTGGAATTGTCATTTATGTTTCACCTGCATCAACTATACGCAAAAGAGATGGCTATGAAACCATTCGCCAAACAGTTGGCATGAGGGACATGTCCGGGTTTAGCATATACATCACACTTTGGGGGGAGCACTGCGCAATTGAGGGTGCCCAACTTGTCAACCTTCGAGGTTTAGCTACTCCCCCTATCCTTGCAATCAAAGGTGGACGTCTTACACAGTTCAATGGAAAAACCATTGGAACCATATCCAATACCAACCTCCTCATAAACCCAGACATTGCAGAAGCTAAACTTCTCCAATCATGGTTTGATGACAATGGATTCCGTTCAGCCTCGCCCTCATTAAGCAGAAAATACAGCTACTCTGCTTCCAACTCATCCAAACGCATTTCCATCTCTCCGCTCCAGTCTCTCCAACACTCTTATTTTATACTTCATTTCTTTATAACCAATGTTCAGAAGTGCCTATACTTATTTATTGCAAAAACTTATCATCATTTTCCATGCTCCCCTTATCTTTTACAATCTACCTTTGTTCACCCTTCCAATGGTTAAATATATAGTATGTTTCTCTTTCGCCAAAGGCACCATCAAGATCATAACCACCGCACAATCTTTTTTGTAGGCATGTCGACAAATCTTGACACTGATCAAATCAATGCACGCTGAAGAGTTCTATATGCTAAAAAAAAAAACAAGTGTCAACGCCTTCTATATATAGATGCTCGTCAACTTGTTAATATCCCTTACCCATTTCATGTTGTCCAAAATTTCCTAACACCCTCTCCACCATCCACATCTGCAGCACCCCATTCAACAAACTCTAGCCTCGATGGTGCACAACAATGATTCCGTACACTATTGGACAGACTATCTCCCATTAATGTATGCTCTATATGCATGGAATCTTATCCAGGAATTAAAACAAACCACTTTTGACGTGCATATGCATATTCTCGTTGTATCGCAGAAAAAAAAAAATGCCCACCACTTTTCCTTGGAAAACAACATGGATCTTGGCATACAACAATTTGTACTTGCAATTATTACTCAAGTTGAAGAAATGCTCATTTCTTGTGTTAACCCAATCTTACAAGTCACTCATGCCCGTGGCGGACAATATACATATTCTAGCCATACTATTAGCTTCCCACAAAACATTTCTAGCATTTCCACTTCCCTCCCTCGTTTACTTTCAAACATTGACATCCTTATTGTTCGCAAATGCAGCCCTACAAACAAGCCTTATGAATTCTTTGTTAGTCAAGCACGTGTTCTTGCTACTCTTTAATACAAACTATCAAATGACCCATACTACAAAGATGTTCAAGTTAACCCAATTGCATTATCTTCTTTGCCTCTTGAATCAATAGACATTTCATCCCTCCTTCATCATATCACACCTGATGAAACCCCATTTGCTAACCATACCTCATCTTCTACTGTTCAACCACCCAACTTCCTTGAACCCCATGAAGTACAGTCCTCCTCCTTTATATCTACACAAGCAAATTGTGGAACTGAGGTTGATGAAATCAAACGCTTCTTAGCCATAAGCAATGCACCAACTCCACCTTGCATTGACTGGCCGCCAATAAATGCTTCCCTTATCAATGAGTACAACACAATAGGCCTCCTCTCCATAGCCTTCCCAACCTTGTTTCCCATTGGAGTTGCCATGCTTAAACAACCACACATTCAAGAGGTTGGGATGGACAATTATGCACTGCACCTTCTTCGATACCATGACAATAGATTTGGCGAACATCCTCGTTTTCGTTATTGCATATATAACCTCATGATGCACCATCGTAGCCATTATACTGCTTCCGTATTTGTCAAATGGAACATTGAAGATACATTGCCTCCAACCATCTTAGAACTTGTACATCAATTACAAGACATGCCCGATGCTAATATTTTTGAACGAGTCATGCGCTTTGGCTCCACCCTTCGTGGGACACGTTCCTATTGGAATAAAAGCCGCAATAGATTTGGCCAATTTTTGAAGGTCAACCATCGTGTTGAACCTCTCATGATTGATAGAAGTTCTTTAATCTGTCACTTGAGGAAAATTGTATATTATTTTGACAAAGGTCTTAGCTTTATAAAATACAGTACACTCAAGGAATCCTGTTGGCCAGACTTTCTGATTAATCAAAACTAATCAAAAGCTTACTGCTATAAATTTGATAGTTGGACATCTAACGAACTCGGAATTTTTAGTTGTAATAAGTTGGTTTTTCATACCCCGTGGGAAGCTGAATGTTTCAGCTATTCGATATATATATATATATATATAGAGAGAGAGAGAGAGAGAGAGAGAGAGAAAGAGAGAGAGAGAGAGAGAGAGAGAGAGAGAGAATGTGTAACAAAGATATTGCTGCAAAATTCATTTTGTTTGTCTCTGTGTGTATTACAACTACAAATGTTCCTATTATGTTAACATTCAAATTAACACCCTTAACAAAGTGAGGAGAAGAAGCATATTTTACTATGCACCCGCAACATGAAGACAAAAGACAAGTACACAAGAGAACAAGTCCTCTCTTATCTAATCACTACATCCACAATCATAAAAGATTTAGTGAAGAAAGAGGTAGCTTAAGAAGACAAAGTTCAATGATTGAACTACTCATTAAAGGCTCAAATCTAAGCTCCACCAGTTAAATAGTGAGAAGAAATGCACAAAAGTGCATTAATTGTACTTGAATATGCTAAAGTTGTGACAAAAGCCTAAAAATACTATGGAAAGTGGGTTTTTGAGAGAAAATTAAAAAAAAACATGAAAAGGGATAATCCCATATTGAAAAGAGAAACTTGAGAGCCCATTTCCCAATGCTATAAAACAAAGGTATCTGGGGCATGGTAAGGAGGACAAAGGAAGAGCAAAGGCATGCTGGAGAGATTCTGAAGATTGGAAAGCTCAACTTCATCAAAATCAAGGGTGGAGAAAGGATAGCTCATGGCAAAGGAAGAAGGATGCACATCAAGCTCCACGGTAGATATGTACTTTCTTCTCTAGATTAATATGAAATTATTCATGTTTCCTTCCATTTGGTTTGCATTCATAATGGTTTTTGATCTTGAGAAATGCTTGATAGTTGATTAAAGATCTTAGGAAATTTGTGTTAATTGTTTCATATCTGACATTGGAACTCACCATTTCATAGTAAGATAGTTCGTTTAAAGTAGATCTAACCCTACCTTTAAATCTATTATCAGATTGGCGACATAAAAGATGAGGCTTTCTAAGACTGCTTCAAATTCCAGAGAAAACCACATATGGCTTAAGACAGATCCATAGCTACCTGGCTATCCTGGGTCCCAAGCAATGGTCGACAGATCCGCCTGGGTGAGGATCCCATATTGGGTGGCCCTATTGGCTTCAAACTCTCCCCCAAACTTAGATTTGTTTTGAGGATTAAAGATTACTACATACTCAATCATATCATGACTACTAATGCATAGGAAGGAACCAACATTCATGGATCAGATCAATGTAGGTCAGCTGGGGTTATATGGTCTGCTGGGTGAGGAGTGGACTATGTATATTTCGAGCCTAAAAATATTAAAGAGGAAAGAACACAAATGGACAAAACATATAACCCTGCAAGGAACGATGCCCTCCTAAACATTCACAACCCTACCATGCTCTCAATTTGGAGAGCTAATGTTGATTTCCAACCTGTTCTCTCTAGACATGTTGTCCTCAAATACATTTCAAACTATGCAGCAAAGGCAGAGCCCAAATCAGAAAGCTACCATGCAATTCTTTCTCATATTGCACATGCAACTCCAAATGATAGCCCCATCCTTCAACCAATTAGACGATTCCTGTCAGAAATTGTTGTAGATCGTGACATTGGTGCACAAGAGACTTCCCACATGCTCCAAAAACTCCCTCTTTCCCTTTGCAGTCACTCCTTTGTATCCTTGAATGTTAGCCAAAGCGTTTTCCGACGTGTTTCCAATGACTCTCCTAACACCCTGCCAACACCCACGTTCATCTTTGTATACATGCAGCGACCCCCTGCACTCAAGCACCTTACCCTTCTTGAAGCTGCACGTTCTTGGTCATTCTCTCCTCGTAGAAAGAACTCCCAATGGAAACCAATCTACCCTCCCAAAAATTGTCCATGTCTTTCCTCGCTTCACTACCATTCCACCCTTTACTGCAGATTCCTTTGTTTCATTCTACTGGAGCGAGCTCCTCCTATACAAAACCTTTCGCACCCTCCCCGATGACGTTAGATCCACAACATTTGCCATAACTCCTAATTGGATTCGCATTAAAGACACATACATTGCATGGCATGTTGATCGTTTGCCAGAAGCCCCCAATGAAAAAAGAATGAAAATGACCGCTCAACCAGATATTGTCACCATCATAGAAAACACACTTGTAGAAGGCACCCAAAAGGACCCCAAATTCACAGCCTCCGTGAATGTTGCAGTTGCACAAACAAGTGCTGACAATGTCAACAAGCTACTTACCACTATTGAGCAAAACAAAGAAAAAATGTTGAAACTCAAGGCCACCTTGGTAAAGGAACGTGGAGAGACCATTGAGTTAAACACAAAATTACAGGCCACATTATTTGAGAAAGGCAATTTACTAGCTGCGTACAACAATCTTAACACAGAAAAGGAAGCATTGATTGTTTAGTTGGTGATAATGGAAGGGGGAGACAAATGATTTTCAAGCAAAGCTTACATACTTTGAAACACGTGCATCAGTGGCGAACAACAAGGCCAATGAATTGAAGACTCAAGTAGATAAGTTATTGAGGGATAAGGAATCACTCATTGAACCTTCAAGAGCAAGTCTCAAACTGTCAAAAAACACTCTTTCAACAAATCTACAATATCAAACAATTCATGGCAAGGATGCAGGAAATTGCTGCAAGCTCAATAGCAATGCATCAACATTTGATTACTACTGGAAACAAGCTTAACAAACAGTTAACTTGGAGATAAAATAACCCAACATTTCCTCCTCACCTCCCTCAAAAAACACTAGCAACTCTGGAGCTAGATATTGCACTCCTTGAATTTTGCAGGAAAGCCACTAATCGACTAAATGCCAAGATTGATAAAACTCTTGAAAAGTGCACAAAATTCTATGAGGAAATCCATCAAGTTCATCGTAAATGTCAGCTCCCTATGGCAGCCAATATCGATGAGCTCCCCCCCAAGGATCAACAGATGGCAGAACTCCAGCAAGTGTTGCAATCAAACCTGGACTACATCGAGAAAATTGATGCTCTACCAGAAGAAGACATCGACTTCTATGTGAGGAAAACATCTACACATCTCATTTTCCTTGAGGATACCTGCAAGGCTGCACCAACAGAAGTTGAAAATATAGAAACAGAACTGTCTTATCATGAAGTGTCTCTAAAACTATTAAAGCCTGACGAATATAATATCATAACTGAAGAAGCTACTGCATGGGCAAACTATATTTCCAATTTAGCAGCGTCCATCTAATTTTAATTGTAAGTATCATTTGTATCTTCTCATATGTACAACACTCAAATGAAAACTTTGCCTACTATTCTCATTTTTGCAATTTCACCAGATAACAAACTCTTCCAAGGCTATATAGTGGTGAACCAACCCTTTTTGTTGTTCATCTATTCTTGTTTGTCAATGAAAACAAATTTCCCTTCTTGAGAAACTATTGCATAAATGTTTATATGTAATATGTACTTTTCAATGGATATTATTGGGATTCCTTTTCTCTAAAAAACCTAAATGTTTGTTCATATTTCTGTAACAGTGCTATATTTTACTACTTTTTTAGTTCAATGCTCTTTAGTTTCCTTGTTGGCAATGGATTTTCAAGCTAAGCTCATAATGGATTATCCCAAGCAATAGTGATATAAATATTAATCTCAGCTAATTTGTAAACTATGTACTCTCTTTTACATTCATAAAAACAAAGCAGCCAAACAAAGCGACCTCTCCTCATTTGCCTCCATGTTGAATAAATACAACCTTTATATTGAGAGCTACGACTACTCCTATTGTATTGTAAGTCTGCATTTTATTGTGCTTTGTTGTGAACTATATATATTGTCAAAGGACGTATGAATCCTTGATGCAGTGATAGTCATTGATAACCAGTTACTTTCCTTGGTTTATTAGTGATTTTCAGAAGATTAATTCATATAGTCACAGGTCCGTTCGCCTTTACATGGTTGAGAAGCATGTAAAGTTTTTATTGTGGACTTGAAATCCTCAATGACAAGAAATACACATATCTAGGTTTCCCACTGTATCTTCCATTCTTGAAGCAAGCATAACGAAGATTCACCACTCCTATTGTGTTGTAAGTCTTCATTTTTATTGTGCTTTGTTGTGAACTATCTATATTGTCAGAAGACGTGTGAATCCTTGATGCGGTGAGAGTCATTGATAACCAGTTACTTTCCTTGGTTTATTAGTAATTTTCAGAAGATTAGTTCATGTAGTGACGGGTCTGTTCGCCTTTACATGGTTGAGAAGGATGTGAAGTTTTTATTGCGGAGTTGAAATCCTCAATGAGAAGGAAGAAACATATTTGGGTTTCCCACTGTATCTTCCATTCTTGATGCAAGCATAACGGACATTCATTTACAACTTAGATTGTGGCAATATCAAGAGTTGGTCCATGAAAGAGTTCTTTACCTATACTTGTATATGGAGATTCCTAAATTTATTGCTAAAGCACATGGCATGAAAGCAAACTTTTGTTCACAAGTAGTTTGTGCAGTTTAGGAGCTATTATAATCATTGTTTTCATTGATATTATTGCGGAAATATTTTTCCAAATTGCTTATATATTTCAGATATAGTTGTAATCTATAGTATTGAGATTGCTACCACAGAGATTGTGAGAAAAACAATTGTAGTTGGCTCACTGTGTTGATGAACTTAACATTATTTTTTGTTATGGGTTGAGTGCCTATGTCTTTGTAATCTGAGATTGTTACAAACTTCGATATTTTCCTACCAGTATCCTTCGCTGCCTGTGCCTATATTTTTGTTCCTTCTAACTTTCCTCTTTTCCTACCGGCGTTCACTTTTACCCCTCAAGGGGCAAATGCTAGTTTAAAAGTGTTGTATTTTCCATCACGGCTTTGCTCAAATTTATAGGTATCATGGGAGGGTGGTGTTAGTGTGAAACATTCTCATATTATAGTTTTTATTTTACTCTGTATTAGATGTTGGAAACATTAGTTCTTTAAGGGGCTCAAAAGTGTAAGGTATAGTTATTTTATACATAAATGATAATTGTTTAGGTGTAGCCATTTTATATATAAATGATAATGGTTATTAAGTAATAACAAAAGCATTGGGAGACCATGGAAGACCATGGAAAAACAAAACTACAAACAAATAATATAATTATATTGTATTAATTTATGGTTAGTCAACGAATATAATTATGGAAGGGATATTATTATATTGTATTAATTTCTTGTTAGTTATTGAATATAATTATCATTAGAACATGTTGAACCTACAGTGGAAAATGTGTTGATGAAAATTTATTCAATTTAATTAGTTAAAGGGAGTTTCTAATATCGTTGTATCTTTGAAATTTTATAAAGATGACAAAGTGTAATTGTCATCAAGATGAACTTTGCCACTTGTTGTAGTTACTAATTTTTATAGTTTGCCACTTGTTGTGGATACTAATTTTTATAGTAGAGATTATTCGTATAATTTTTATGGTTGAGATGGTTAGTGTAATTTACATCAATTTCAAAGTGAAAGTGCAGTTTCATGATGTTTTAAGTTTTTAGTGTATAACATGTGGAGCATTGCATATAAATGATGTATCGAATATAATTCGAATGGTTGAGTATTTTAAGATGTGTATAAAAAATATTGGAATTGATTCCCTAGATTGTTTGTTTATTTTTACATGTTTCAACTAGTATCTTTACCAAATTAAACACCACAATTAATGTTAATTTATTTACATCAAATATTATCAGTAAATGTAAAAAAAATGTTTATTTTTTTGAAATATTAAACTCATTACTTAAATAAACTAAATTTACATAATTAAATTAGAAAGAAAAACAACAATTTATATAATATAAATGTATACTAAAAGATTTGGTAATATGCCAAAACTATGTTGTAATGGCTCATTGTTGTACTATTTGATTTACACATATAAATAGTAATAATAGGTTTTCTTTTACTGAGAAAAACAAACAAACAAACTTAAAAAAATATTGATTTGGTAATTTTTATAATAAGTTTGGGTGAAATAGTGCTTTGGCACCTCTCTTATCTTAAATGTGAGAAAGTCTCACATAATTAATTGAAAATGATTATATTATTGTATTAATTAATAATTAGATTTACAATTGATTGAAAATGATTGTATTATTGTATTAATTAATAATTTGATGCAATGCATGGCATGAAGTTTCCAAAAAACAAATTTTTATTGAAACAATATGATTATATCAATATAATGTATACATGGGTAAGGACAATTATCATTTACAAGGTATTCCACAAAATCCTATTCCATCCTTAGTGTCTATAAGAAGGCTATGTTTTTTAATACAGTTTAATTTGGGAGTTTTGCTTTTTGAATTTGATGGTTTTATATATATATTAATAATAATTAAGTATGGTTTAAGAGATATAAAGTAGTTAATCTAAGTTTTTGAAGATAAATTAATGTAGTCATTGTCAAATCCTGTTTTGTGAAGTGAAAGTTATGGAAGAAGGCTTTGTCCACCTTTTAGTGTAGGTCTCCATCCAACATGAATAGCGGTGCATATTTTTTTACAATTTTTTGATTTTCTATTTTGTTTATGCAGTATAAATGTATTTTTCTATTAAGATAGTTTGTGTGTATATATAGCACTGATAGGATAGTAACTTTTGCATAAATAATTGACATTTTGTTTTTTTTAGTCAATTTTCTTTTGTATTTTATGAGATTGTAATGTTAAACACTTTTGTTGCTGAAAATATTTAGTTTCTCTACTAGCATAGATCCATCTTAAACCCGGATCTATGAAGCATCAAGAAGGAACAATTTTTTGAGGTGTAAATTTTTTTAACTTAAATTTTTTACACATCCAAAAATAATTACACCTTTAGAAATTGGATCCCTCTTAGTGCTTCATAGATTTATTTTTTGTAATATAATCCTACATTACATGACAACATCTCCCCATATTAAATTGTAGAATATCTCGCTCCTCTCAATACAATAACTTTTAACTAGTTTTAATTATTTATATATAAAAATCTTTAATCATTTATATTTTAAAAAAATAAATATAAAATAATCAATTACAAAAAAAACATCATTTCTAATCAAAATCGCAATTAAATCATAATTTTTAAAACCAAAACCCAAAATCAAAATTCAAAACCAAAACACAAAATCTAAATATATATGAAACTAGTTAAACAACATTCACTTGAAATTTTATAAGCTTAGAGCCAACTCATTTATATAGATATAGCCTTCCAAAATTCCAAGGTTAAGTGAATGTCTATTCGAACTAATCCCGGTACTTAGTATACAAAACTTGAATATTAAGCTTATTTTTTACTTTCTAGTTGTGTTTGGTAGTGAAAGTTGGCCTTAGATGAGTAGATAAATGACACATCTAAGCTCATAATGGAGGTCAATGTGTAGAACCTTCCAAATTCTTCCATGTCAATTTGTGTCGTCGTTTGTGTAGCTATGCTTTCGTAATGTTATATCATGAGTTTGAACTTTTGTAATAATGCCTGAATCAGGGTTGAACTCCAAGATTTTTTGGTTTTTAATATTTTTTTAATAGATTAAATACAATAATATACATGTGGATATTAAAAAAAAGTTGTTAAGCAACTACTAGGAGATAAATGAAGGCATAAGGCATATGATATAGCCACTTGTAAGTATAGTATAAATTTATATAATAATGTTTAACATATGAAATTCCACTTGGCATTTGGTCATAAAAGTTTATAATAATTTGTTTTGAAAAAAATACAAAAAGAAAGAAACATTTAGATTAAGAAATTGGATGATAAACATATCAGGCTGTTTTCGAAGTGGGTTCTCTTAGGAAGATGCTTAACACATGTAAGGGTTGTGAAGGGTAAGTGACGTATAAGAACCAACCTGGGGGGCGTCATTCCAGTGCTTTGGTAACTCATACAAGTTAGCTACATCAAGCTCCACTTATTGTATTTATACAATATGTAAATGTCGGTATAAATCAATAAACTATCAACCATGAAAAGTATTTAAAATGTCGATCCTATTACAAATAAAAAATAACAATACAATTTTGATTAAAAATTTAGGTTATTGAAAATTCAACAATGTAGGGTAATTTTTTTTTTATGTAAAATATATAGTCCACGAAAATCCAACAAGCACTTCTTTTTAATTAAAGGATGTATCGAGGTTAAACCATATTCTTTAAGGTTTAAGGTTGATACATCGATATAATTCATTAAGAGTCTAACATGTCATTTGTATGAATTGATCATGGGCGGGGAAGGTGACACCATTCCTCCCAACCAACCAAGCTAGACCCAATTGACAACAATGTAGGGTAATCTATCCGTAAAAAGCAACTTACCAAGAAATGGAGGCAAGAAAAAATTATTCACAAAATCGAGTTACCCATTTCTAGGTAAACTTAAAAATTGTTTAGAAAATATGTACTTGAATTTTTTTAGATGTCTGCATAGAGGACACTTGGACTAGGGAGTACCAAGGCGGACTGATTTATAATGTTCAATATGCAAACTCTCATGGATAAGGGGCCAAGTAAATATGGCATTCTTAAGCTCAATTGGAGGTTTCTAAACACTACATAATCGAAAGGGCCAAGTCTATTTTTCTAACTTAAGCCTTTGGAGATTGTTTATTAGGGTATTGAACAAAGGGTTATGGAAATCCACCTACCTTGTTTTAGTTCCAACCCTTCCACTATGTTTTAGGAGGCTAAAGGTTTAGCTTAATAAAGAGAGAATTAAGAAAACATTCCTTAATTTGTTCAAGCACCATTTATTGTTAAGTTGTCCAACATGAATCTAGATTAAAATTTAGCCAAGGAACCTAGCCATGAGCATATGTGTTGACATATGTGTAAAATATGTCACAAATAAGGTTGATGCCTCTTGCATATATCCTCAATGCCAAAACCTAAACTATTTTTTACTATAACTTTTCCTTCACACAATAGCACTAAGGAATGTTGTAAATATCATTCATTAAAACAAAGTCCAAACTTGAACCCTTACCTTTCTAGTTTGAAATTGGCTTCACTTATTTTTAAACAAGAGCCACGAGGTGGCAATGCCCCCGACATTGCACCTGTGCGGTCTGATGGTTTGCAATAGTAAAAGAGGAGTTGCATGTTTCAAAAATTGCAAGAGCATGGTTTTTGTAAAAGAAAGCAGATCTCCAATTTCGGTAAAAGAAAAATTATATTTCCATGTATAGTAAACATAGCTAGAAAAGAATATTTAAAGAAAAACAGTTTGGTTGTGAACATTATGAATTAACATGGAAGCAAACAAGTACACTACAACTATTAACAACATAAAATTATAGGCATTTGCATGTATATAGTGGTTGTATTTTGATGGAAGACAAATAAATTCTAACTTCAAAACATAAAAGAAAGTTATAATGTAATAAAAAGAAGAATTTGCTAACTGAAAGATCATATATTCTTACAAATTTGAAAGTCTGTACATATTAACAAAATAATGTGGCATAGTTTTAAAGAGCAATTACAAAATCTCGACTATTATCGTCTCAGGATTTGGGTACATGCAAGAAAGAGTTATTCAAATATGACATAACATCAACAATAATTCAGTTCAGTTTGCTTTGTTGTCAAAGCCAAAAAAAAAAAATGAGAAGGAGACTGTAGCTACAATGACTTTAACAATCTTAATGGAGGTTGTGCTACGCAAAGAAAGTGTCAAACTGTAGAATCTTGTTTGCAAAAAACAAAAAAGAGTAGTTGCTTTGTGGTTGGAGACCCAAAAATGGCAGCCATTTCCAAAATTGTATTTTCACAGTGGCATAATCAATGTTGCAACATAATTGGTGATCTTTGTTTCCTGCATAATGCAAAAAGATAATGAGGAACTTTTTTTACATGAGAAAAAGCCATTGTGCATCAAACATTGGCATGCTATTCAAACAAGTATGCAGTTATGACTATTGTAATGATCAATTTTATAAACTAATATGCAGTTCACTTTAACATGCTTTGTGTTTCAAGATCAAGATGCAATGATTTTTATGAAGTATGTGCAATTCTACTTAAACTTACTTGAAATTTATGCATTTTGACAATTGAGTTGCGCACTGAAATAGAAAGGTTGTATGTTGCAAGTGTTTTCCATGAAGCATAGACAATCAAAGAAATAAATTTATTCATATAACATTTTATAGTTTAAGTGTACATGATTAATGAGACGTTGACATAAAAAGTGGAAAATGAAAAACATAAAATTGGCAGGGCATGGGCCGTATGCATTTACCTGAGTTCTTCCATTGATAGAAGCAATTCTGGAATCTATTCCATGGATTTGTAAAGGAATTGGTTATTGACAACAATTGCTATTGTGAATTTTTTCTACAATTTTAGATCAAGTATTGAAATCCCAATTGCTAGGTCGAAGAACCTGAAGTTGTGGTGTGTGTCATATTTGCATGTTTCAAAAATTGTAATTTGTTGGCCAAATTCCATGGTTTGAAAGAAAGCAAAGTAACAAAAAAAATTAATAGCACAAGGCAAGGCAAAATTTACAGAGTGTTGATTTTGATGTATTTGAATCAATCTTGCTAAATTGATGGTTCATGGTCATGAGAGCTGTAGGATTCTATTGCAAGATGCTATATTTGTGTATATATATATATATATATTTTTCTTTTTAGTTTCAGTTGATGTTTGTTGGAGACTAGTCTTATGCCTATGGAGTGATTTGTGTGGCATACATGGTCAACACCATTGGCAACATTGGGCATATTAATGGAGTTTATTTATTTATTTTATTTTTTTGTGGAAGAAATTGTACTTAGATATTTAAATTATGGGGTCATATTGTTGAATGTGTATATGATGATTGAATATTTTAGCAATTCAATTTTGCAAATAACCTTTCGATATAGCCAACTATAAACCTCAACTTCACATTAATATAATATAAACACATTTTAAACTAGAAAGACTTGAATTTACACTTTTATTACATAAAACATTTTTTTCACTAAAATAGTTAAAAATATATATTTAAAAAATAGAGAAAAAATAGGTCATGACCGTAGCCAATATGACTTGGTTACAATTTTTCACTTCCATCTGTATCAATTCTGATTTATTTGTTTTACCTTGTTCATCAATGTGAGTCCATATTTTTAACTTTGTTCCTAATTCCGAGATCCCATCATTATCAATTTTTATTAGCCTCGACCACCAAATATTTCCTTTTAGACTCTGAGTTTAATCGATCTCGAACTGCAAATAAATGTCCATGAGATTATATATTTAGTCGATCTCGAGCAAGATGGTCCTGAGATGCTGAATGATATATTTTTAGTCTAACTCGAGCATCAAATGAGGTCCTTAGTTATTAAATATGTGCTTAGTCGATCTTGTGCATATTGTCCTGATATGCTTCTTATCTTCACTCTTTATGTTGTCTTCAACGATCTTCTGAATCATGTTATACTCCTTTCTGAGTTTCTCCTCTTATTGACTCTTTCTTCAACGTCCTTCTAAAACTTGTACTCTTTTTGATAATCATCTGGTAATACTCCTCTGCAACCGACTATGCATTGCTTGCTCGATCCTCTGCAGCAACGATCCTCAATCTTCATATGAGTGCTCATCTAACTTCTACTCAGAGCAGCGCTTATGGGATTGTGTGTGTCCTTGTTGGTCATTTATTTGTTTCAAAATGTTCTTGTATTAGATTGCATCCTAAATTTTCCAGCCTATCTGCTTCCTTATATGATTCACGCAGGATGTGGAAAATTTGGCACTTAGAGAATTTATTTAGAGTGTTTCGAATCCTTTCAAGGATCCTATTTAGCTTGATGTTGTCAAATTGTTTCTTTGTGTTCAATTTGTTGATCAATATCTGAGAGTATCCGAAGATTTGAACATCCGTGTATTCCTCGCTCAGAGCCATCTGACAACCTTTGAGAAGGGCCAACGCTTCTACCTTATTATTGGAGCAATGCCTAATCCCCAACTGTAGTTGACCTCTTATTTTCCTCCAGGAGAGTAGATCACCCCCTAGCTCCTGTTGCTCCAGGATTGTCTTTAGACGCTCCATCAAAAAAGATTTTGGCTTTATCTTGCACTCTCCACCATTCCTGGAATTCCATATCCGATGATCTAAGAATCCAAGCTGGTGCATTACCCGATATTTTTCCAATTTTCTCTCTTTTGCTAATGGTTGTATTTCCAATCCAGTCTCTCTCTTTCATGGTAAGAGTAGAATCCATCTCTTTGTCATGATTTCTAATTGCTTCTAGCAGATAAGCCTTTACTTTGGCGGCCACCTGTTCCAAAGTTTGTAGCTGGTTGTTGAAAATTCTGCTATTCCTAGCTAGCCAGAGTTTCCAACATATGAATTTAGGAATTGATATCCATATATTTTTCCATACTAGATTTTTCGAAAGAGAAGTGGGATAGCTATTTTTCCGGGAGGAAAAGAGGTCAATAATTGAATTATGAGTAGGTATGGGAATTTCCAAATTATGTAAAAAGATGGTCCATACAACAGTCGCAAAGGAGCACTTCAAGAAAAGATGTTCTATATTTTCCAGACTTCTACAGCATAATGAGCATCTATGCGATCCTATGAAGCCACGTTTTTCTAGGTTTTCACCTGTCAAATTTTT
Source organism: Larix kaempferi (assembly GCA_027924585.1). Lineage (NCBI taxonomy): Eukaryota > Viridiplantae > Streptophyta > Pinopsida > Pinales > Pinaceae > Larix > Larix kaempferi. The sequence goes on along the minus strand of BSBM01000275.1, from coordinate 2,517,528 downwards.
TTTATGCATTAAAAGCCATATGAAAAAGTTGATTTTAGGAAGACCAAAAGGATTCCAAACAAACTTCCAGAGAGAGGGTGAATGTAGGGAAATTTGGGTTGTTTTCAAGTCTTTGAAACCTTGAGCAGTTGTGTATACTCCTGAGATCCCCCATCCCCACTTATCTTTCATGTGCCTGTGTAGAGGGGCCAACCCATTGAGATTAAGGAGAAGTGATGTATTTTGAATTGACATTCTCTCTAGGGTTGCTGGCATGACCCATTCCATCCAGTTTCCATTTTTGTCCCAGTGGGAGATATCCGCCAATGTTACTATACCTTTTTGAGTGAGCCAATCTCGAATTTTAGTTAAAGAGTCTATGCTTCCAAGCAGCTGATTTCCCATTATTTTGTGCATCCAATGTTTAGTTTTTGCCTCATTTCCAGGAATACGATATAACTTATTTTGGAAGTGTTCTATGCCAGCTCTGCATAAGTTCCAAATATTTATACCTTTGGGGATATGATCAATTTGTAGATTGTTGATAGATCCCCCTTTAAGATATTTTTTCCACAGAAGTTTGCTAACCGGATGGGCACGATTAGAATATAGATTCCATAGAATTTTTCCACCTAGTGCCATATTAACTAAGTGAGGATCTCTAACCTAAAGTCTGCCTTCCGATAGAGGTCTTTTAAGCTGACTAAGTGGTATTTATTATGATTTCCTTTTCCTCCTTTCCAAAGAAATTCTTTGATGAGGCGGGATATTTGAACCATAATAAATTTTGGCGCCATGAGTATTGAGGATTGGTATATAGGTAGTGAAGAGAGCACTGATTTTATCAGAATCATTTTTCCAGCATAGTTGAGCCAATATCGCCCCAGGCATGAATTTTTACCTTTTATCTTGTTTATGACTTCAATCCAAAGAGAGTTTTTAGTTGTTCCCGGAGTTAAGGGAAGGCCAAGATATTTGATTTTTTTCCCAATTAGCAGATCCTGAGAAGCCTAAGAAACGAGCTATTCTATGTATAGTTTGTTGGTCTGCATTCCAACCGTATACTGCACTTTTTATGTTATTAGCGAGCACTCACGTTTCCTAATAGTAACTCTGAATTATTTATTTAAAAGCACTGGCAATCTTTAGAGATGCTCCTCCCATAAATAGGGAATCATTAGCAAAAAGAGCATGATTTATGGAAGGAAGACCTTTAGCCAATCTTATTCCTGGAATTTTACTTGCTTCTCTTGTTGCTTCTAGATTCCTACTCATTGAATCCGCCATCAAAATATACAGAAAAAGGGGATAGTGGACACCCTCGTCTAATTCCCCTTGTGGCTTGAAAGAAGTTTGCAGGTCTTCCATTTATTAGAGGAGCAATCCAAGGCTTTCCAATGCAAGCTTTCACCAGGCCAATAAAACTTTTGCTGAAACCGAAGGATGACATAACTTTGTAGAGAAACGAGATTTTAACTCGATCAAAAGCGTTCGTCATGTATATTTTAATTACCATTCCTTTTTCTTTTATGAGCTTGCTGGAGTGCATTGCTTCCTGCACTAGGATCGCATTATCTAGAATTTGTATTCCTTTTATGAATCCTCCTTGATTAGGAGAGATCAGCTTGCTGAGTAGAGGTTTGATCCTACTGGCTAGAAGTTTAGATATTATTTTGTATGAGGCGTTACAAAGTGATACAGGTATGTATCTATCAAAGGAGCCATGGTTTACTTCTTTAGGTATCAATGCAAGAAAGGTAGAGTTAGTATTACTTCCCATTTTGTTTTTTTTTTAAATCCTCTAATCATACGGATGAGATCTGATTTGATAATGGGCTAGCATGCTATGAAAAAGTGTATTGTAAAACTGTCTAGTCCTGGGGATTTGTCCGGCTCCATATTCCAAATTACATTGACAATCTCTTTTTTTCTGTAAAAGGCTTCAAAAGATTTTTATTTTCAAGAGGACTGATTATATTTGGAATATGAGCAAGAAAGTCCGTTATTATATCTCCTCATCATAGTCGCTATCCTCCGTGTACAAGGCTTGGAAATGAGTTCCTACTGCCTTTTAATATTTTCATAACCTTTTATAGTTTCACCTTCTTCTAAGGTAATCTCAGGGATGTGATTTCATAATTGCCTGGATTTTGCTTGTTGATGGAAAAATGAAGTGTTGTGGTCACCTGCCTATAGCCACAAGTTGCGCGATTTGAATCTCCAGTGCTCTTCCTCTTGACAAAGTGTTCTAAAGACTTTAGCTTGGATATGTTGTTCCTTCATCAAATCATAGGAAGCTATGTCCTATTCTTCCAACTCCACCTAGAAAGAGGACAGCTCCAGGACTGCTTCCTTTCTATGCGTAAGAGGCCCCTTCGTTGCTTTCTTGATCCATTTTTTTAACGCATGTTTTGTATTCTTAATTTTCTGCTCCCAAACGTAGCTCTAAGATCCCATGATGGGGATGTCCCAAGCTTTGGACACTTCCTCCGCAAAACCTTCCTGCTTAATCTAGAGTGGACTAAACCTGAATGGGATTGATCGTAGATCTTCCTCGTCATTCAAGTGAAGGAGGATTGGTTTATGGTCAGAGGCTAAATTGGGAATTATTTTCGAGATAATAATTTTCTTTTCGAGAAGAATCGTGCTCTGAATTAAAAATCTGTCTAGACGTGCTGCGATATGTTGAGATCTCATCCTTTTTTTTTTTTTCCTCGAAAAAAATCGTAATTTTATTTCAAATAGATGATCAAAATTACATTCTGCACATGTAGTAGAATCACTGAGATCCCTACATTGTCACAAATTTTCTATCCCTTATTATCATCATATCGATCCCAGATTACTGCTGTCCATACAATATTACTGCTGTCCTACCAACCGCATAATCCGGTTTCATAAAATACTGTTACATGAACGTAACCATCAATGGAATGCTGCACTATCTCTCACTTCTGTGCTTCAATATCTTCAAAGAAAAGGACTGTGATAATAGCTGAAAGTGCCCTCAGGTGAATGAATTGTAATCCTCCAAGTGCCATGAGCTAATTCCTGCTGCGTCGCTACCTTGGATAGCTGATCAGCCATCCCATTCCTCTCCCGGTATATATGTGTAAAACTGATGTGATTAAAGAACGTCTTTAACCTGATCACCTCCTCCAGAATGGGTAATAGTACCATAACATGACAGGAATTTATCTCCTTAGCCCAGTTGATAACTAACAATGAATCCCCAAAAATCTGTAGAGATAGGCAGCCTTGTTCAAGAGCATATAACATCAACAATTTAAGAGACATAATTTCTGCATAGTTATTTGTTCCTCTCCCCAGACCAGCCACAAGATGAAAAAAATGGGACTCTGATTTGTGAAGGACTGCCCCCCCTCCACACACCGAATGATGTTCTGTTGAAGCGTCGTCAAAGTATGCCCACGGCATGGATTGATCGATCATCTCCTCATGCACCGGTCGAGTTCTAAACGCCTGTACTGGAGCCAAGTAATGTTGTAAGACCGCCACCGCTTGAGCTACCACGGACTCCAACGGAACCCGTCTGTCATGAAAAATAAGCGAATTTATGTTTATCCATATGCCCCAGGCAAATATACACGGGAAGGCCCGATATGGTGTTTCCTTATTAATTGTACACAAACCTTGGAACGCCTACAGAACACAGTCACCCCTCCACCGCGTCTTAAAATCCATATAACTGCTAATGCCATCCCAAATAGCTTGTGAGAATCGACAATGAACAAAAAGATGAGCAATGGTCTCTTCCGCTTCCCTACAAAGTGGACAGATTCCTGGACCCTGGAGAAAACGTTTTTGTAGAATGTCCCAGGTAGGTGCCTTATTTTCCAGTATAGCCCAGAAGAGTAATTTCGCTTTGCCCGAACACCTAAGCTTCCACAGATATTTCCACCACCACACCAATTCCCTGTAATGGATTTCCACATGCAGCTGGATATATCCATTCTTTGGTGTGTAAATGCCCGAGGGATGGTGATCCCATATAAGTTCATCAACCCGATTGGTCAAACGAATATTAGTAAGTCGTAATATCTGCAGAAAATCCACCCAAGCCCCCTGCAATTCTGCAGAGATCTCCAGTCGCTGTGCTGATATCCACCCCTGATGCCATAGTGTAGATGTACCTGGATCCTCAATGTCAGCCAGGAAGTTACATCCTCGAGGAGCCAAATAATTCCTCAATTCCACAGGAAGGACATGACCTCCCCTGCAGCCAACCCAAGGGTCCAGCCCAATACGTAGGAGACGCCCATTACCTATCCTCCACACCAATCCAGATCCGACCAAAGAGAAATGCTGCACCACCGCTTTCCAGACCACAGAGCAATTTGTCCTCGACTTATTTCCCAGCCTTATCCATTCGAGAAGAGTAAGAGGGGCAATATATTTATGATATACCACTCTTGTCCAGAGACTATGTGTATGGATAAGACGCCACGATACTTTGGCCCCCAAGGCTTTTGCGAACAGAAAAATATTCTTCAACCCCCATCCTCCCAGTGCTTTAGGGGTAGCAATTTTTCCCCATCTGACCCACACCAATGCACGATGCTCACCCTTACCCTTCCAAAGAAAGGCAAAACACAACCTCCGAATCCACTCCAGGACTCCAATGGGGATCCAAGCAAGAGACATCTAATACACCGGAATTGCTTCCAAAACTGATTTAACCAGGACTAGCCTCCCAGCCCGAGAGAGCCATTTGTGACTCCATCCATGTAGGCGCTGTTCTAGTTTTGCAATTAACCAGTGACAATCAGCCTTCAGATAAGCATTCGGTTTCAGGTGAAAGCCAAGGTACTTTAATCCATCATCAATATCCATAGTCCTATATGGTAGTATGTTAGCCATTCTATGAATCTCCTGCTCAGTTAATTGCGAGCATGTGATAGAAGATTTTTCAATATTTACTAACATACCCGCTGCAATTTGCAATAAATGGATGCCTTCAACCACCTTATCAATATCCTGTCGCGTGCCATCACAAAATATCAGAATGTCATCAACAAAAAGGAGATGTGTAATAAATAGAACCTGTGATATGGATATGCCCCGAAAGGAGCCATCAGCTTTTGCAGTCAATATAAAACGGCTGAGTCCTTCAGCAACAAGTAGAAACAGCAGCGGAGAGAGGGGGCAACCCTGTCGTAGACCCCTTCCCGCATGGAAAAAAGGACTAGCAGAACCATTGATTAGTACAGAAAAGCTCACCGTAGTGATGCAGGCCATAATCCAACGAATAAATTCGTAGCAGAACCCCAGGTGAGTTAAAAGCATCCGGATATACAGCCAGCTAACCCTGTCAAATGCTTTGGAGAGATCAATCTTAATCACAGCACCCTTCTGTTTCCGAACTTTCAGAGTGTGTAATCCTTCCTGTGCCACTCCAATGGCCTCATGAATTTGGCGACCTTCCAGGAAGCCAAATTGCTCACAAGAAATATGCTGAGACAATATTTTTTGGAGTCTCCGCGCCATAACCTTAGAGATGATCTTATAGATACAATTGCATAGAGAGATAGGTCTGAATTCATCAAAGCTTGCAGGCTTGCCCATCTTCGGAATAAGAGCTATAAAGGTGGAGTTGAAAGGTCCATGGACAAACCCAGCCTTACGCGATTCTTCCACCACATGCAATAATTCCTCCCCGAAGAATTCATAGAAACCTAAGAAGAATTCAATAGGCCAGCCATCTGGCCCCGGGCTTTTATCTTTTTGAAAGGATTGCATAACCATTGAGAGCTCAATCTGCAACACCTCCTCCATCAGCATCCGATTATCTTCCTCCCCCAGAAACCGAGGGAACATCTGAGTCACCCGAATAACCTCAGCTATGGAAGCTCCTGGTTGTGCAATGAATAAATCGCCAAAATGTCGTCCTCCCATCTCTGCTAATCCATCAAAACTGGAGACCAGTTCTCCTTCTGCTGAAGATAATTCCCAAACAGAGTTTGTGAATTTTCTCCCTGTAGCATAATTTTGAAAAAATTTGGTATTCTCATCACCACACTGAAGCCAAATCGCCCTACTCTTCATTCTCCACATCTCTTCTCGCTCACACAGAATATCATTCCTTCGTCGTTCCCACTCCGTCAGTTCGCCTTTCTGCTGATCATCCAGAAATCCCATCCCCAGACAATTAAGAATCCTATCAATATTCATCTCAGCAGCCCACAGAGTCTGCTCATCAATTGCCCTCTTCTCATGAGCCCAGGAAATAGTGGCCTCTTTAATTCGCATAAGATTGTGTTGAAAGTGTGCCCCCGCATGCAATTGAGAATCATGAGGGCGATGAACCCACAGATCCTGAACCAGCTTAAGAAAATCCACCTCCTTCAGCCAGCTAGGATTGAATTTGAAAGGGCTAGGAGGTTTTTTCCTTCTACCTCGTAGCTCCAGAAAGATGGGACAGTGATCAGATATCCCACCTGATCCGACCCACTGTCTGACAACATCAACACCCTGTGCCAATACATCGGCCACCAGAAACCTATCCAGTCTCTTAGCCACCCTGTGATCCCCAGTTCTCTTATTTCTCCAAGTCGGATTTAACTTGGGTGGTAAGATATCAAGCAGATCCTTCCTGGCAAATGCTTGTATGAAATAATTTGCTAAAGCATCCGGAACAGCCCTAGGCCCCCACACTTCAGAAATCCCCAGAGTAAGATTTAAGTCCCCACCCAAGATCACATCCTTACCATCAAACAGATCCATATCCAACAAGGAGTCCCAGAATCCCACCCTATTTAAATAGGGCCCGTAGATATTGAGAACAGTGATCATCCGATCGATCTCTGCATCCCAAACTTCCAAACCTATGCCAGAAGAGATTCCCCAAGAACTATCACATCTGCAGCACTTTACCTTCCATCCTGATGCCAGCCCGCCAGATCGCCCCCGAGCATCCACTCCAACAAACTTCCAACCTGGAAGCAAAGATTCTAAAGTCTGTACCACATCTACACTGCCACCCAAAGTTTCTTGCAACAGTAAAACATCCGGTTGATTTAAGTCTACCAACCTCCGAAGCGACGATTTTTTAATGGGACTCGCCAACCCACGACAGTTGAAAGACATAATTTTCATAATGAACCCCCATCCTGGGTTTTCACTGCTCTAAGCGCCCACTCAATAGAAGATTGTGTACCCATCATGAGATCCACTTTAGCCTGATCTTGAGCTTTAGACAATAGGGATCTTCGGCCCCGACCTTCCCCCCCAACACTATATGCCAAATCGGGAAGTCCCTTTCCCCCCGATCCAATGTTAGGTATCTCCCTACTACGAAGAGCATAACGGATGTTTCTACCCTCAGAGCTGGTAGAGAATTTGGTGGACGTGTAAACTCCATCCTCCTCAGTCAAACAACAAGTAGCAGCCGGACAAGGTAAGACCGTATGGGCAAGTGGTGTAGACCCAATCCTACCCCCCCCCAAATCAATAGTGTCATCAGATAAGGAAACAGGAGGAGATAAGAAATGAGACTTACCCGAGGGTATCGTGGGTGAACCCCGTCGATTAATGGAATGCTCCGATAGCTTACTGGAAGTGACCCGAGTAGTAGGAGTCGCTGGAAACACCCCCTCATTAACAGGATCAACACTCCCAATATTCTCCTTTCCATCGTTCACCAATGTAGTCAACAATGCCTCTGATCCATGACGCCCACAAATATCCGATGTAACCACTGAATCAAATATCACCCCCCTGTCATTTGCAGACCCACTCCCATCATCCACCACCACCTGGGAGCTCGCCTTCGACAATGGATCTGCACCTACTTTAGCAACTGCACCGGTCAGGGGCTTACATGTCCGAAACGGTAAAGGGCAGCTGGCTACCAGATGTCCATGAACGTGGCAGCGGTGACACCTAAACGACACACCCACATAATCCAGAATTTGAACATAGTCCCCTTCCTTTGATTTAACATTAATCTCAGCAGAGAGTCCCAGCCAAAGATCTATATTGACCAGTATCTTAGCCACCGTGTAAATGCCAGTCTCAAGGTGGGAGGAATCAGAACACACATATTCACCAAGAAAATTTCCTATCTCAGCAAACCTCGTTTCATTCCAAAGATGCATGGGAAACCCAGGAAGCTTCACCCACATCGGTTCTTTAACAATCTTCTCCGATTTTGAATCGAAGAAGGGGGACCAGCTCTTCAGAACAAGAGGGACACCCGACATCGACCAATGTCGTCTTAATACAGCGTCTACCTCCCCTTTGTTTGAAAAGATGAAGGAAAACCATCCTTTCGTTAATACCCTGACTTCAGGGGCTGATGACACATAATTCTGCCACTTCTCAGCTGCCCAACGCTGAAGGAAACCACGACCAAATCTTCTGCCCCGAACATGTCCAACCACAGCCGTGAGAGAGTAATCCTCTGCCTCTGCCATCGAAACATCCACCCCCAGCACTAACAGATCCTTCCTCTTCCGTTCTTTAACCGTCTGAGCTGATTTTTTGAGTGAGTTAGCCTTTGCAGAAGGCCCAGTTCGAGGACCATGTAGGGATTCGACAATTGGTGAATATTCTCCACCACGCTTGGCATCCTTCACATGACCACAGGAAAATAAATCCCTGGGAACGGGCCCAGAATTTACCTCTGTCCCCCCGCCTGTCATGGAGGGACCAGACAAAAGCCCCGACCGCATCATCCCAGCAATGTTGTCACCATCAGCAAAAGTCACTCGGTCTCCTTCTCCAACCGAGGTGTGTTCCAAATCTTTCATCATGCCAATCCCAAGCACCAATCAGGTAAACAGAATCGCTGCCAGTACTAGAACCCCAGAAACATTAAAGAAAAAAAAACCCCAACACAAAAAGTGGCCGACCGCCAATCCACAATCCCAGAGATCTGCAAACATCACCACGCTGCCCACATCGATCCTCACACAACCCCCAATAAAATAAAGACCTGCATCCCCTGTTAATTAGCAAGACCAACCCACGTCGCTCCCCATCAAATGCTCCACATGTCACCAGAATTCAGAATCCTACAATCAGCAAAGAATCCTTCATTCCAAATTTCAGGTTCATGAACCGACCAAATGAATCAAGAGATGCCAAAATGATGTTGCCAATAACCCTGGCAGGGAAGGCCACAAATGATAATGCCGAGAGGAGGGATATTAAGCAGGTACTTAATATTCTAGTCCCATCCTTAAATCCACTGCTGCAGGCATCCAAGAAAGTCAGCCGCAGGGCCAATTCCGTATTGCTCAAAAGAATTCGCGTCAATCAACATTCCAACAAGGGTTATCAACAGATCATCGGAGAAGCTGCTCACGGCCATCGATCGATTCTCCTGGATGGTCCATGACGGAAGTTGTAATTTCTTGAATCGAGTTCCATACAACATGCAGCTCCAGCTTCCCGATCCCTTGCAAAACAGCTAGTTCACCAGAACCAAACCCGTGGCTATAAGAGTAATCGATACAAACAATCGATCCTCTGTGGGCTTCAGCTAGTAATATACACCAGTAGCAATAAACTCCATAGTCTAGCGTACTCCTTTGAATCTCACTTTCTTGGAGCTCAACACAGCTGAATCTATCTACATCACTTCATTGTTCCATGAGATCTCATCCTATTGCTTGTCCATGTATAATTTCCCCTCTTAGGCTTTATATCCATCAAGTCCCATTGCTGCAACAATTCTTCAACCCGCTGAAGCATAGGATCTCTTCCGTTGTTTCCACCTTTTTTTTTCTTTTTTCTTTTGGATTCGTAACTATGTTAAGATCCCCCGCCAAAATAATATTATGAGGTTTGTAAATCTCCAAAAAACCCATTAGAGTTTCCCAATAGTCTTTTTTTATTTTATTTATTTTTTTTTATTTTTTTTTCTGCATAATTAACAGGAACATATAAATTGAATAATGCGAAGTTTAACTTACTTTGGATGTGATGGAGATCTGTGTAAATCCAGTGTTGTGTTGCGAAGGAGTTTTCTAGTCTAAATTCCTCTTCGGACCACAAGGTAGCAAGCCCACCGGAGGAACCTCTTGCACTAACTTCCTTTCCTGTGTTCTTCTTCCACTTGGATCTGCTTATAGATAGAAGAGTTTCCTCTTCTATTTTGGTCTCTTGGAGCATGAGGATATCTATTGTGTCAATTTTGAGGAGGTCTTTTACTGCATCAGCTTTCGAGGGATTCCCCAGTCCTCTGCAATTCCAAGAGACCAAGTTCATTACTTACTGTTTGATGGCGGTGGACCACCTTTAGGGGTCTTGTGTCTAGTATTTATACCATAGGCCATGTCCATGGTTCCATGACTTCCTTGCATTTGTGTCTTTCAACTTCCTCTTCTCTTATTTCTTTGTTAGATTTCCTCCCAACTTTCTTTGAGGATCTCTCCGAGAAGTATTCCTCTGAGGAGGAAACCACCTCCATTGATTTTCTTTTTGTCATTTTAGCATATGAAGGTGAAGAAGTTACCTCTTTTTGCGAGTTCGGTTGTTTTTCCTCACCTTCTTCTTGTAGCTCTCCCTCTTCCTTTTCTTCGTGGGCAACCTGTTCATCCAGAGTACTTATAATTTCAAAATGATTTTGTGCCTCTTCTACCCTAGGTTGAGAATTTTCCAGTTGTTCTTTTTTTTGATGTGGTGTTTGAGGTCCTAATAAGATTTCCTTTTCCTTTTGGCTTGGGATGGATTTTATTGTTGTTTGTCTCTTGACTTGTTTCCACTGATCTCCTTTATGTTTTTATGTTTCTTCCTCTTTTGTTTTTTGCAATGGCAAGCAAAATGACTATATTCACGACAATGTATGCACTTGAAGGGGATCTGTTCGTAGTCAAGCTCCTGAATATGGGACCAATCTATTGATTGCTTCTGGGAGTCCTATTTCGAGATCCACTTCCACACATATTTGCGTGCAAGTGTATTGGTCCTTTTTTCTGCCTTATTTATGTATCGCCTCAATGTGTTCCCTATGGCCTCTAAAGATTCCGCGTTCCAACAATGTAATGGTAAATGGGGTAGCCTGACCCAAACAGGGACCGCCGAAGGAATATCTTGGGTGGGATCAAAATCTGGGGTCCATTTGTTCAGATACAGGCCTTGCAGTCCCATGAAATATGGCCCATTTTAGAAGATGAGATCCTGATCCGATGCGCTATCGAATACGAACATGAAATATCCCTTTCCTACTAGATAACTTTTGATGTCTTTTGCAGTGAGGGGTTTCCAGTTTCGTTGCACCCATAGTTCTATGGCTTTTGGGGAAGGCCATAAGCCTGTAAACTGGCCTATTAGGCCCCTCTCCGATAGATTCAGAGTTGTTCAACAGGACCTCTCTGCTAGAAGAACCACGGTAGGGATCCCTGCAATTTTTTTAACAAATTTCTGTTGAGTTGAAGTTGCTTGTCGCTTCCCTTGAGCTGCAATCAATCTTTTGAAAGCAGATATCTCCGAAGGAGTTGGTGAAGGAGGAGGATCCGATCCTCCCCTTCGAGCCATGACCGAAGGGCCTAAGCAATCTCGAACAGAGATCCACGATGTCCAAGACAAGCTGTCTTAGGAAAAGCCCTGCTGCCGCACCAATCGAAGTTGTGCCTAAAGGCCTGCGATAGCCTCAGTCCACAACGAACCGGTTCCGATCAATGCTGTTGCAGAGCGCTCGATCCAAAACAAAATCACTATCGATTTCGATTTCTGGATGAAAGAGTAGCACTGTGATTCTCCTTATAGATCTCTCACATTCTTCGTGCCTAACATAAAAACATTTTTAATCCTTACTATTATTTTCATTTTATATTCAAAATAAATTAAAATTTTATTAATTCATTACTTTTTAATAATTTACAAATTTTTAATAAAAATATATATTAAACATCATATTTAAAAAATAATAATTTTTTTTTTATTAATCAATCATAAATCATAAATACACTTTTAATTAAAAAATACAACTTAACTAATTTTCTTTTTCATCCATCAACCATTCTCACTTTTATAGCACACACTTTTGATATGAATTAATATCATTGAAGAATACAAGTTTCATACCTAGTCTGCATTTAGTGATATCTATTTAGTACCTAATTTGCGCTTGATATGACCTAAATAAAACTATTATCCTAATTTGCATTGTACAACTATTAATCTAATGGGATGGGAGTAGCACAAGCATTCCTCATGAGGAAGTAAGTTCTTTAAAATATGCCATGAGGGATTAAAGCATGAGATCATATCGCTATTATTCTAATGGGATGGGAAGAATACAAGCACTCCTTATTGAATAAAGATTTTTATTATATGTTAACAAGGTTTGAAAAATTCATGGAAATGAAAAAAAAATCGAAGAGTGTTATAATATGTTAATAAAGTTTGAAACATTCATGGAAATGAAATGGTAATAGAAAAATGATATTTTAATGAGAAAGTTGATTTTTCTTTATATTATTTTCAAGATGTTAATAAAAAAATTTGAATTTTAGTTTTGAGGATTAATTCAAACAATTATGATGGACATGTGAGATCTCTCACAAATATTGGATAAGATACGAATTTGATTTTTTTTATCTCTTTAAAATTAAGAAACGAACTGAGATTTAATGGCACTCTTAAAGAAAGTGATTTTCATTTTTGATGCTCACATACTAGCAAATGTGGCAAATCCTAGGACGGAGAAAGATAATTTTGATCCTCAAAATTAAGGTTAATGATCTCTCTGTAGTATCGTAATTTTCTTTTAACCTCTAAATCTTCCTTACATTATATTTTCTCTTTAAACGCAAAAGTAATGATAGTTTTAATGTTATCAATGTTTTGCAAAGTGATAATCTGGTCAATCTTCCAATGATTTAACCAAGTTATGGCATCGTTATACCACTCCATGCTTGAGGCACAAGTAATTTTGGTTAAAATTGGAGCAATTTTAAGAAAGACGATAATCTCTTGTATTATCTAATTTATGCTTTACATTAGATACCTAATCATAACTATATTTTTAACGAGAGAACATATTTTTAATTATATTTTATATTTTAAAACTTAAAATATAAAAAAAATCTGCAAGAGATAACCATAACATATTTTTAATTATCAGCTTAGATGAAACCATGAAAAAGTGTTACTTATATAGTGACATGCCTAAACAAAGATAGTAGCTACATTGAAAATATCATGTTTGATGTCGTGGAGAGTTAAGAAGGTAAGGAAGGCATGCACCTACCTAACTACCTATTTTATTAATCATATTTATTGAATGAATAAATGGGTAGGTAGACATAACGAGTGCTTCCCTTTCAGCCCAACGTCCCTTCAATAATGTCAACCTCGCTCATTCCATCATAGATAAGGGGGGCAAAATACCAAAACTCTTAGGTGGCAAAAAGCCCAGCAAAATGTTACGGCGGCAAGTTCGAATATTTTTAATATCAATTCATTTATTATGAATTCGTATGAAAAAAAAACACATCATTTCACAATTATGTTAATTAAATCTAATTAACAAATATTACAACATGATTAATAAATTTGATATTATATATTATTATTTTTATTTAAATAATGAATTATTAAATATAAATGTTTGTATTTGATTTTTTCAGAGTAGATTTTTTTCGTATAATAATCACTTATTCATATTATTATTATTTTAATAATTACTTAGTCATATTATTTTTATAAATATTTTGATATGATATTGTATTTATTTTTTATTAATTTTTAATTTTTATTTATTTTTGAAGTAAGATTTCAAATTTCTTGTAATTGATTAATATTTTTTTTGTGAGTAGTTTATTTATTCTAAGTTTTGGATTTTTCTAGTAGATTTTTGGTTAAAATTAAATTTTGTTTTTTTGATAAAATCTAAATTTAGAAATGGATTCAACATTTTTAAATAAAGTTATAGTAGTTAGATTATACAATTTCCATAACTAATATTTGTGATTCTAAGATTTCCAACCAAACTCCAAACAAAATAAGACATAAAATACATTCAAATTAAAAAATATCGAATATTTAAACTACACTCATATTAAAGGCAACCCATTTTAAACTACACTCATATTAAAGGCAACCCATTTTAAATGAGCAAGACTAAAAGTATTGAGAAGAATGAAAGTCCACCCTTATAGACACCACTAACATTTGCAAATAATAATTAATGATCTCTGTCTTCATTTAAATTTAACAACTAAATTATAATAAATTTGGATATTTTCAAAAAAATATTGTCTTTTCATATAATTTATAAATTTAAATTCAAAAATAATTCTATAATTACTTAGGGTAAAGATTCACTCCTTTTTTATAAAAACTATACACATCACTTAAAAAATATTAAGGAAAATAAATAAATATATATATATATATATATATCAATAAAAACAAAATTAGATTCAATCCCCTCCGCTTCAAAATCAAAATGACAATTGTAAACATAGATATTAAAAAATAACACCTCCTCCGAGAGCTTTGAGCCCCCGCCAATAAAAACACAGGTTACCGTTCCATGTCACTAATTATTTAACTAATGATTTCGCTGGGCTACAAGTAATGTCCTTGTAAGAAGATAAATGTGTACTGGTTGGCCTGCCATAATTTAAGGCACGTGATCGTCAGCCCGAGATGGATGAGACATGGACTATAAGATGGGCAAATGAAGGCAGCTGGGTAGTTGCAACCTGTGAGCTACTACCACCAGCCCCTTTCATCCAACAAGGAAGAGATGGTGCTGATAACGCTGTAGCTGCACGTGGGGCTTCCTAATGGTCTTCAGTCTTCTTTCTTCATTAATGTTCTTACCACCCGAGTCCAAATACCAGTAAATGCAATCTGAGTATTGCAATGGTGTGGAGTCTTCCCTTCCTTTCATCTCGGCTTGATTTGTTCTAATCCTTTTTAATAAACCCAAAGACACCGTTCCAGGTAGAGAGATTGTAGGGGATCTTTCAAGTCTATGAGGGGCACAATCACACCAGGCTTCTTGTGCAATAGGCGGTCTGCAAATTGAAGCTTACTCTCAGTCGAGAGGTGGCAGTACTTGCTGGCTTTAAGGTAATTCCTGTATCCATTGATTCTTATATTATTTTATTCTATATTTTTGGGTTTTGGCCTTTTGCAGTGGCTTGCTGGAGAGTCCTTCTTTCTCTTTGAGATTTCCTTCCAGTAACTCAATGCAGAACAGTTGTTATTTTTAGGGACTCTGTCTCCACACTTAATTTGGATTTCATTTCCTCATGACATCATCATTCATACCAGACATATGTGCGAAGTCAATGGTGTTGAACGCCATGGATTTGAATGGACATCTTGTTTACAGTGTGCTAGGATTTATTTTGATTTTAAGCTGGCTCCATTCTTAATAGGTACTCATGTTCTGTTCTCATCAAGGCTGGGTTGTGTACACTGATTATTTATGAATTTTTGATCATCAAAGTCTATCCACTGATAACTTTGCTAACTTTGCTCATAGCAGAGTTGTGACCCGGAGCACTCTCCAAGTCACCTCTTTCACCCAAAAGGTGCTAGGATGCAGTAACCAGGCTGGATGAAAGCTTGATTGACTCCATTGTACTGAACTGAAGATGTAGTCACATAACTCGATGGTTGTCTAAACTGAAATTGTTGTCATATAAACGAATTGGGTCCTCTTATTTGTCATGACAATGTATGTGGATGTCAATGCTGAAGGGTGAAGTAGGTTCATTCTAATTGTAATTGAGTGACAATTGTGGGCCAGTGATGACGGTTTCAATTCTCACATACCCTTTTTGATAAACTCGCCATAGAGGCTGTGATGCCAAAGAAGAATTTACCCATCAATGTGAATCTTGGTTTCGAAAAGCTTTGCAAATCGCAGATTAATTCACTTTTTATAATTGTGAATAGTAGGCTGTTGGCGCACGGCTGTACAAGGTAAGGGTATGCTTGTTACGTCTGAAGGCTCTATTACCATCATGATGGGTTTGTACACTGAGGTCCACCCCCCCTGTCTGGAGTCAAAGTTTGATCAAGTTCCACAATTGTCCCCCCTGGATGGTCTGATCATTCACTTCGCAAATTGTCCTTTCTTTTTCATCATGGGGATTCAGTTTTTCGGCATGCCTCCTAGGAAAAAGGTTTACCAGATGATTAATCTTACAAAGTCACTCTTTTCTTGTTATTTATCTGAGTGCTTTTTGAAGAGAGGAGAAATTTTTCGATGCCTATTAGTTTTGCTGTTTAATTCCTTGTAAGCATTCTTGGGTGAAGGAGAAAAGAAAAGTCAAAGTTAGATTTGACATGACTCCCTCATATTTCCTCTAAACATAGGCAAATTTATGTACTTGTTTATGCAAAAAAACTTGAAAGAAATTACTTAGTAGAAGGAAGTTCTACTTCTGTCAACAAACTAAATAGTTATTCATTCTCATATAAGATAGGTAGTTTGATCTTCAACAATGTTCATTCATATTTCTCCTGGTTGGGCTAGCATGAACTTTGTCATTATAAACTGCAGTTCTGCAGTTCTTTCAAACACGAGTGATAAAAGTTTTGTCTTTGCAGTCATAGGGTCTTCTTTTAGGAACACTGAACCAATTTTATTTGCGAGTGTACTGATGCTGATTCTCAACTTGATTCTGAACTAGCTTTTGACTTAGTCAAGCTGTGTTGAGAATGGCTAGGGCCTGCCCTCTCCCTCCACAGGGCATGCAAAGATGATATAATCGGCTTTTAACATGCATTCTCTATGTTGAGAAGTATGGGCATGATTCTAATAGAGAGGTTAATTTGAAGCATGCCTCAGATCACTTTAACCCTGTATGGATTTCTCAGAATTGCTAGTGCGGACCTCCCAAGCTATGGGAAGAGCATGGAGGCCCAATAAGTATGAAGTTGTGTTTGAGCCTTCACACTCACTATGTCAAAATCAAAATAAAAAATTGTTGATTTTATACAGACAGTTGTCTTCTCCCCAACTGGATAAAGGAAGATGTACTTTATTTGATAGCTTGGGAAGTAGAAGTTTATAGCTTGGGCAGGATTTTTTTTATAAAGTTTGAAATCCCTCTAAACAAATGAAAAATTGTACTACTACAAACATGGAAAGAACTTACAGATAATTAAGTTTTTGAATTGACATAGTTTTATTCATTCATTACGTTTGCTTGATTAGGCCTTCCTATTTTATACAAAAGAAGAATCTTTGTGTGCTTAGTTAGCTCTTTAACAAAGGATTATTATTTCCTGCGTGGAAGCATCGTGAAGATGCTTATGTTCACCATGACCAAAGTTACGAGTTATGACAGGTTTGGATGGGTGTAGGAATGGGAATTCACATGCTTATGGAAATAACTCAGATGTATTTGCAATTTTACATCTTATCATCTGCAAATGTTTGTAGTGTAATTGAAAATGTGATCAGCAAATGCTAGCTGGGGTTAGTTAACAAACTGGACTGATTGTGCTTTGATGTTTCAAGCTTTCAGTGTGCTGGATCGATATTATGGGTTTTTGGATTCACTGTGTTTGGGTTATGTTGACATTTCGGATTTGTGATATGTGGTCCATCTTGAGGACAAGAAGAGAAATATAGATCAAGAAGGAACAGAGAGAAAGATGCAATGAATTTGTGCTTTGTCTGTCATGAAGTACAATGGAGGAGTTCCAGTCTTTTTCATGATAATAGCACATTACAAAATCCAACTTAAAGTCTCATTTAGATTAGTGGCTGTCATCTTCTTGTGCTTTTTAGCTGTCATATTCGGTGCATCATGTTTATCAATTAACATAGGCCCCTCCAAAAATCTTCCCTGTTCTTGTGAAGTTGATATGTATAAGAATTCTCAGAATTGGCATCTTTCTATCGCAAGGGAAGGGTAACAAGTTAGCAGTGTTTACCATTTTTTTTGGCTGTGATGCACTGCTTTATCATCTGTGCAGTTCAGAATCCAGATCAATTATCTTCCAATATAGAGGCTTCCGTTCAAAAATCTAAATTGTATTGTGTCCCTTTTTAACCCATTGTGGAATTATCCTGCATCCCACACCTGCAGTCTACAGGTTCAACATTGGATAGAGCTTTCATTTAAGAACACATTATAGTTGTCTAGGCCACTGCTGTGTTGCTGTCTCTGCCAGCTATCAGCCAAACACTTTTATGACACAGCATCCCACATCCAGGTTCATCTCCTTCTCTCTCTCAGCCTTAAAGTACCACTGTGTTACTGTGAAAAGAACTCTAGACATATAATGGATCTAGTTAAAATCACAGGTCTCATGAATGTTGGAAATGTTGACCTGCCTTGTTCATAAGGAGATTCTGAAACCATTAGCTGCCATATTAGACTGTCTATAATGAGATCCATACAGTCTAAAACAAAGCCACTGTAACAATTGAACGGCAAGTGGGACCCATACAACATACATCATAGTCAGCTGGGAAGATCATCAATCTGTATTCCATGCAGTGATCCAAAGTTTTTTTTTCCAAGGAACAACCTCTTGGAAAATCCTCTGAGTACTTTCCCATGATTCATGGATGGTAAATAGTGTAAACCATCACCCCTGATTACAGAGCCTAACCCTGAGGGATCAAAAGAGTCGAACCCGTGACCTCCCCAACTTTAGGGGGAGAGATCTCATGTCTGGCTCATGACCACTTGAACTAACCCTCGGGGCTATAGTGTCCAAGGGTTATCCACAATAATTGTAGCAATGAGATGTTTCAATAATACATTTACCACTGATGTTGTGATTTCACAGGATAACCAGGTCAACTTGATACATCCCAACACGAATGGCTGCACTTGTGTGAACTTACCAATTCTGATCATGCCCTGCTTATCCTCCTCACTTTCCTGAGCACACTTGTTGTCTACAAATGGGCAAAGAATTTCATGTGATGCAGATCCATCAACTTCTCTTGATCAAGAGATTCATGAATTTCTCTAGATTATTATTTTCTGATGGATCTCTTCCATGTCTTCAGCTATAAACCCCTCTTCCATATCTGTTTCATTTGTCCTTGACACCTCAGAATATTCTTGATATGCTTTTTTCAAGGTTGGCTGTCATATTGGGCAGTAAATTTTTTTTCAGGTTGATGGAGAAGCCTCCTCTTGCTAACACCCATCTATTTCTGCAATTCACTCTTTTTTTAAGCGGGGCTTAAATGCAATGATCATTTTCTGTATTGTTTTTTTCTTTCCTTTTCTTTCTTTCATTTCTGTACCTTTTTGGTTGGGCAGCAAAGGATAAGATTTATGTTTCTTTGAGCTTGACACATTAGTTGATGGACCATAGGTTTTAATCAATTTGTATATGTTGAATTGGCTGCAACATGGTGTTATTTATTGTTCCTTTAGTCGTCACAGTATGACTTAGTTATTACAATCTTTCACTCTTGCAGGTGTCTTAGGAAATACGAAAGATAATATGGGGGAAGGCATCCGCATCAATGGGATTCCAAATGGAAAGGCTGCAGTGAGAACTTCAGCACTTTTGGCTCAAATTGATGAGTTCTGCTTTGCACTTGGTGGAGACAAACCAATCCACAGTATTTTAATTGCAAACAATGGCATGGCAGCAGTCAAATTTATGCGGAGTGTTAGAGCATGGGCTTATGAAACATTTGGGACTGAAAAAGCTATTTTACTGGTGGCTATGGCCACACCTGAAGATATGAGGATTAATGCTGAGCACATACGAATTGCTGATCAGTTTGTAGAAGTGCCAGGGGGTACCAATAATAACAACTATGCAAATGTTCAACTCATTACAGAGGTTCGTTGTACAGTGATACATTGAATGAGTTTTTGCTTTTCACAGTATGTATTTGGAACATATGTACCTTAAAAGCATGGAAAATTTAGCTTTTGTTCTTGATGTAAAGTATGGCTGATTTCCTTGTTCCTTTATTTCCTATTTTCCCTTCTCTATTTTGATTCTCTTTTGATATCAAAGTTGTCCTCTAGTAGATGTATTAAGGATTATGGCTTCAGAGATAATGCTAGACTGGATTAATCTCCCCCCCATATGGAGTTTTTAGTTATCCATCAATTCATTCTCTGCCTTGAGATTCATTCTATTTTGAATCCAGTCAGTCTCACACATTTACAAAGATCTTGTTTGACTATAACCTTTTTTGTTTATACAGATAGCAGAAATTACCAGTGTTTCAGCAGTTTGGCCAGGTTGGGGTCATGCATCAGAAAATCCTGAACTTCCTGATGCATTAACTGCTAGGGGTATAGTATTTCTTGGACCCCCTGCTGCACCCATGGCGGCATTAGGTGATAAAATTGGATCCTCACTAATTGCACAAGCAGCGGGTGTGCCAACCCTTCCATGGAGTGGCTCTAATGTGAGTGACATACATTATATCTGCGCTGACATTTTTATTGTTCATCTGGATCCTAGGAACTTGACTGTTAAAGCAAAACAGAAAACTGGTTTTGGGAAATAATCCATGTAAGTACTCTGTCTCATATCACTGGGGTTAAAATTCTCTACAAATATGCAGGTAAAGATTCCAGCTGAAAGCTGTTCAGATTCTATACCTGAAGAAATGTACAAAGCAGCATGTGTCTCTACAACCGAGGAAGCAATTATGAGTTGCCAGACAGTTGGCTATCCTGCTATGATAAAAGCATCTTGGGGAGGTGGTGGCAAAGGAATTCGAAAGGTATGTGATCATTCACCAGGTGTTACTTTGTTGCTGAAGATGGCTGAAGCCTTGGCTATGTCTTTTTGGTATTGCTAGGAGCTTTCAAGGTTGCTTTCTCATTTAAATGTTCTGATTAATCCAGGCTTTACAATTTCACCACTATTATGAGATTTGTATGGCAGGTTAACTTCATAAGCTCTCATAATAGATCCATTGATACCAGTTCTAAAACTCTACTAATTCTGCTTGAACAAGCAGTTCATTCTTGGAACACAAATTTAAATAGATCAAGTAAAGAAAGGGAATATAATTTAACTGTGAAAAAACCAATATAAATATGGATCTCAATGTGCTTCCTATAGTTTTATATGTGGAAACTATATACTGAAATCCGGGGAAAATATTTATGCCCACAACCCTGAAATAGGTAGCCCCAATGACAAGTAACCCAAGCACAGACTGCAGTGATGATGAGAAAGTACAGAAATAGGACAACGCAATCTGAACTAATCCTCCAGGAAGCTTCATCAACCCAGAGATACCCACACACATGGTCATGATTTTTACTTCAGAGACTTATGTGACAATGTTTATCTGGCACTGCTATGGTTAGAATTCACAAGGCCATTGACAATTTATAAGATATGTGTTGCGTGTTCTAGGCATCTCTTCCCCCACTTTGAAGAATGGTTGTCCTAGATGCCAGATGCTGAAATATACTCTCAATATCTTTAGCCTGATATATAATAAGAATAATTACATATTTGTCAAGAAAAATATCGATAACATCCCTCATCTTCAGCCAAGAGGGATATAACTTTTAGCTCCAGAAGATTAGAAGTTCATAAGATGTTTTGTGGCAGCTATCTACCATATGGCATGTTCTACTAGCAATCAGTTGTATCAAAATGTTCATCAATTTACCCATGTCTATTTATATCACAAATATCAAATTGTATGCCCATTATAGTCATGATGGGCTAATCCCTCGTGTAGTTAGTTGCACAGTTGCTTGGGCTTCCATCTACAAAGTGGCATGCACATTTTCTCGAGAGAGTTGAAGGCACATCATAATTACTGATTCAACAATCCTTTAAAGGAACCATGGTAGAGGTATTGCCAAAGCTTTGAATGTCTGTTAAAAACTCCCACTCATTCATCTTTTTGACTCCAAAGGCTGGCTTATGTCATTCTTTGTCCCCTACAATTGAAGTTTTTTGAATTCAAACTAGCTGTCTCATTTGCATTTTATAAGGATTAATGTTTCAAACTGGCCCCTTCCTTATATCTATTCTAGGTCCTTGCCTCTTAGGTTGTGTTGGGATTTTGCTAAGATTCCAGTCATATCATAGAGCTATATAATCTTATCTATCTGCAGTACATTAACTGGTTTGAACTTTGCATGTATAGAATCCTGTTCTAACTTATTGCAGTTCTTGCAAACTGTATGCATGTCTAAGTTTGCATGCTTTAGATTTACTGAACTAATTTCCTAAAGTTTATCTTAAACACAAAGACATCTACTGATGTGGCGATGTTCATGTGGCTTTGCTGATGTGTCAGTGCTGGCAACGAGAATATAAAATGGGCATTAACTTATAACAATTGCATCATTTGGGCCATAAAGATCTGATTTCCTCATGTGTTCAGCCTTGCTATGGCCTAGCCTTTTTCTAATAACTCTATGGAAAAAATCTAGAAAGTGCAATTGCAGAGCATCTTACTTTATAAAATATCTTATTTCTGTTAGATAGATTTAATTGGATAATGCATCTGATTAGGTCCTGGAAAACAATGTTCTCTATGTAGGTTCATAATGATGAAGAAGTCAGAGCCCTATTTAAACAAGTACAGGGAGAGGTTCCAGGTTCACCGATATTTATCATGAAGCTTGCATCTCAGGTACTAAAATAATTCAAGAAACAATGAATGGCTGATAATGGAATTTGGATGACATTTCAGTTGTTGCATACACACCACTTATAATGGTATTCATTATTGAAGTGGAGATGGTTATTGATTTATGAGATTTCTAGTAAGGCAACATGATTTTGTAGTGAAGCATAGGTTTTTCTTTATTGTTATGTCTAATCCTGTATGAGACAAGAGGTGGCAAAGTTTACTCTGGGCCTACTTTTCTGTTTATTCATGTGCAGTTAATGCTTCTATAACATATCAGTAACATACATAACTCTGCCTTTACAGAGTCGACATCTAGAAGTGCAGCTACTTTGTGATCAGCATGGAAATGTGGCAGCTTTACATAGTCGTGACTGCAGTGTTCAAAGAAGGCACCAAAAGGCTGGGATTTCTCTCCATTTGTCTTATATGAATTCTGTTTTTCAGTGAAATAGATTAGATGGAATATGATGTTAATGTATTTTCTATGTCCTGTCAAGTTAGACATCATAAGCACTGCGCTGTATACTGTGTTACTCTCAGGACACAGTGGATCTCTATTGCACTGACATATATACAGACAGAATAATGAAGCCTGTTATCATTATCACTAAGTGCACATTATTTCAGAATTACTGCTAAGCACTGGGTATGCAATTTTTGTTAAGGATGTCAGTTCTTTGTGATTTACAGATTATAGAAGAGGGTCCAATTACAGTTGCTCCACCTAAAACTGTGAAGCAATTAGAGCAGGGTGCACGGAGACTTGCAAAGTGTGTAAACTATATTGGGGCTGCAACTGTTGAGTATCTTTATAGCATGGACTCTGGCGAGTATTATTTTTTAGAACTGAATCCTCGTTTACAGGTATGTAGAATTTGCTTCAGTAAGCATTATGAGCATGGAATTAATAACTAATGTTGGATTCGAATTTCTAGTTGTCTTGAGGTGAATAGAATGGTTGCTTTATTAAGTTGACATGCCTTCGTAGGTTGAGCATCCTGTTACAGAGTGGATAGCTGAAATGAACTTACCTGCAGCCCAAGTTGTTATAGGCATGGGCATTCCTCTTTGGCAGATTCCTGGTACGCACTTAGTAAGGATGCAGGTTGAATTATCTTTGTTGATATTCTATTATGACGACACTGATGGAAACCTGCTATGTGCTGATGTTCTTGGTGTTCCTATGCCTTAGAAATAAGACGATTTTATGGAAAGGAAGGAGGAACAGGCTATGATGCTTGGCGGAAGACAGCGGTGACAGCTACTCCATTTGATTTTGACCTGGCAGAATCTGTCAGACCAAAAGGACACTGTGTAGCAGTCCGTGTGACAAGTGAAGATCCTGACGATGGTTTTAAGCCTACCAGTGGCAAAGTGCAGGTCTGAAGCAATGCTATTAGGGACACTTATTGAGAGATATTAGGGTGGAAATAAATTGGAAAGAATTTTTTAGAAAGTAGAACATAGATACCTTTTGTGGATAGTTATTTTGTGCTTGAAATTTGTCTTATATTTGTGAAATATTGGCAGGAACTCAACTTTAAAAGCAAGCCAAATGTATGGGCGTATTTCTCTGTTAAGGTATTGACCTCTCTTTGTACATAATATAACTTAAATAGCTATTTCATATTTGCTCTTGCATCTCACCCTCCAAACACATGGAGCATGCTCTTGCCTCATGGAACGCCTTATGGGATAGGCAGTAGTGGGTCATTGCAATGACTTCGTGATGCAAGAGCTCTCTACAAATTGTTAGGATCTGTATAACTTCATCTACTTCATGCTGTTCTCTCTAGCAGGGTTATTAGTCTTTGTTTGCCTTGGTGGCAAGATTCCAACTTCAATCACATACAGTGAAAAGTAGGAAAAACAATTCTTCATGTGCCCTGTGATGCCTTTAACTAGCTATTGCATCACATCCTCTGGTTTCCACATGCACATTCGTGAGTCATGGATTTCAGATAATGTGGTTGTCAAAGTTTCCCCATAAGACTAAATTATCATGCCATATACCTAAATCCTGAAAGCGTTGTAATTTGTAACATGATTTTGACGAAAATAAACTCATTTTCCTTTCATGTCCATTGCAGTCGGGAGGAGGAATCCACGAGTTTTCAGATTCTCAGTTTGGTATGTACAAATTTCTTTCTCAATGGCTTAATAATTGCTTCTGTTAAAGGTATGTACGGTTCATAACAAATAGTTATGAGTTTCAGGTCATGTGTTTGCTTTTGGAGAATCTCGAGCTTTGGCCATAGCTAATATGGTACTTGGACTGAAGGAAATTCATATTCGAGGAGAGATTCGTACTAATGTTGATTACACAGTTGACCTTCTCCATGTATGTTAATCATTTTAGATATGCAACATTAACAATATATCGTGCTATGAAAATTTCTTAGGAATGGTTCCAAGTAAATCATGTGGGGAAATTTTTGCACTGTTATATGATAATATTGTTTATTATAGAGCTGCGTAAAAGATGGGTGTTCATTTTTTACAGGATGTGGAATATAGAGAAAACAAGATTCATACAGGTTGGCTTGACAGTCGTATTGCAATGCATGTTAGAGCAGAGAGGCCACCTTGGTACCTTTCAGTGGTTGGAGGAGCACTCTATGTAAGCCTTTGAATCAACTCAAGTTTTGTAAAACCTTAAGGGACTAGTATGTCCTATTATTGCCTTGGTCTATCATTTACCTGATATTGAGATCTAACATGCTAATTTTATATCAGAAAGCATCAGCGATGAGTGCCGCAATCGTTTCTGAATATATTGGGTATCTTGAGAAAGGACAAATCCCTCCCAAGGTAGGCTGTGTATAGCTTGTACCTTTACGGAGGGAAATTATTACATTCACAGTATAGCTTGTACCTTTACGGAGGGAAATTTGTCAGAGAAGTGTCTTATGTGACCCTTTTAATCTTTTAAATTTGTATTAATGTATGTTTTTGAAATGCAGAATATCTCTTTGGTAAACTCTGTAGTGTCTCTCAACATTGAAGGGATCAAATATACGGTAAGCATTCCTTTAAAAGTTGACAGTCAGTTCTATCCGTTTTGCTAATTAGTTTATTATTTCAAAGTGGAATAACAGATATTATTTCAAAGTGGAATAACAGAAGCTCTATTTGTATATGGCATTTCATAATTGTTTTGTAGATTGAAATGGTAAGGGGAGGACCAGGCAGTTATAGACTAAGGCTTAACCAATCAGAAGTTGAAGCCGAAATACACACACTACGTGATGGAGGGCTACTAATGCAGGTGCCTCCCTCTATTCCCTTATGTTTTACATTCATACCGTTTGCATTGTATGTTACAAAATAACCTTAGGATATTTGTCCTAACATGGAGTTTTTTGTTTTTCTCATTTAATTTTGTTGAATTATTTTATTGATTTCGTGTATATGCGAGCAATATTGAGCCTTCAAAACATTTGAAATGCATAGCAACTGGCCTTATACAGATATGATAATTTCTCTCGAGTGGAAGGTTTGATTTTTGTTGTTGTTCTCTAATAGTTATTTGAATATTGATTTGCTGATATCATTTAACTTCCGTTGTTGCTATGGTAAAATTTCATTCCATTTTATTAAATTTTAGCCAATTTATTCTGGGTTTTGTTAAGTTCTAGATTGCCATTTTTTTCTATCTTCTGTTTTCCTGATTTTACATCACATACTTGTCACTTCTGCAATTCTAGGAAAATCCATATGCACATTTCTATTTGCATTATATACGTCCCTGTCAAAATTCTTGCATCACTGGATAGCAGCCATAGAAGAATGGGATAAATCTGATTAAAGTTCATCATTTCGTCTAGAAGTTAAAACAACTAAATTCACATTTTTATTTGTGGCAGTTGGATGGGAATAGTCATGTAATCTATGCAGAAGAAGAGGCAGCTGGTACTCGCCTTCTGATTGATGGTCGAACTTGCTTGCTACAGGTGCCAGTAACATATTTTTGTCCTTTGGTCCTTATTTTTCATTCTTACATTTTGTAAAGGATGGGTATATTTGATATCTGGTAATGCTGTTAAGAAGTATCCACTCAACTGTAAACTCTAGATTATATTTATACTTGTTCACAAAGATCATTAGATTCATAGCAAAATATTAATGATTGGATTTCAAAACTTCACTCCGTTTCATCCACTCTGGTCATGAACAGTTTTGCAAGTCCAAATTTTAAATTACAATAAAAGAGCAATCAGCTCGTCCAACCTTTTGCCCATACTTCAAATTGGCAATTTGCTTACTTTCATGGGTGGCTTCTTTCGTATCATAATCGGATTAACATGCCATTTGAATATGCTCATAATGCATAGACTCCTATATACTTATATGCTGTCAAGACATTGCAAACATTGATAGATTAGTCTGCCGATATTTAATTGCTGCTTTTCTTGTCCTCTTCTTTCCTCAGGCTGGATATTTTGACTGAACTTTATCTCCATGATATGCTGGTTGTCATGCTTCTTGTTACCCCTCATATTGTATGAGGGTAATCTAGCAGATGACTGATGACAACCAGATTCTGGATCCCAACGCAGCATAATCAATTGCACATGGCTTAGAGTCCCTTGGGGTGATTATCATGATGTTTTGTATTGTATAGTATAGATTGATGGGTTATATTAACTATGTGGAATGCCTCCCTCCTTAAAAAATGGTGGGCGCACTCCACTTAGACACCTAAATCCCCTAAATCTATGCAAGGCACACTTCTCTGGGACATAATCCCTTGATTCAGGGACACATGATCCTTAACTTGTAGATGCATATCTTGGATCCCTCATTCTGTGGTGGGCGCACCTCTTTGAAGACGTAATCCCTTGATTCTGAGAGACAAAAATCCTTTATATTTGTGGATCCTTGTTGGAGATTCCTCAACCTATGGGGAGCACACCTTCCTGGGGACATAATCCCTTGATTTAGGGAGGTTTGCCCCCACATGTAGCCTCTTCTAAGCTAGGCGCACCTCTAGTTATCGACAATCCTTTTTCGAACAATACACCACTTTTCTTGTCAAGAGTACAATGCTCAATATCCTTTTAATTATTTAAACAATACCTAGGATTTAGAAGTAGCATACCACATATTCTTCATCTTGTCCATGATTTGAGAGTATGTCCTGAATTCTAGTACAATGTAGTGTCAATTTTGTTGCGCACTTGCCATTAGAAATATATGTCATGATGTAGTTTTTCTGATTAAGGAAGTTATCCAAGCAGTGAAAGCATCTATGAAAGTGACACAATTACCTTTTCTTGTTGGGAACCTTCTTTCATTTGTGTCTATTTGAGAGGTTTTAAATTAGTTTTCCAATCTGGAAAATGCATTCTTTCCCCTTGAAAATGATGCCTCTATTAGTCAAGAGGGTCAGCATAAACTAATGTAACAGTAATCACGAGTCAAACTCGGAAAATTGTTAGTTTGACTTGGATCGCCCTCAGAACGAGCCGATTCGGATCGGGCCGATTCAAACTTGGGTTGACCGAGTTTGACTTGGTCAAAGTGAGTCAAACTCGCGATTTAAACTCCGATTTTTTGAACCATGCGCCAAGGAAAAGTTTTTAAGACTGATTTTTACTGTGTTTGGTCATTATTTTGCTTGTTGGAGTGTGTTTGCATGCTGGAGGTGTTCGGTAGTAATGGTAATATTAAATTCTTAAAGTAAAAGTGGTACTTTTACTTAAATTTTTAACATTACCATTAATTGTTTCAGGATGTTTGAGAGTGGTTCCAACCTCATCAGAGTTCATATGCAAAAAGTAGAATTTTAGATCCCATTCAGAATTCAACAGACTTAACAGTTTTCAGGATTTCTGGATTGCAAAGTTTCCACTGGATTCTATCATGTATGAGTATCACACATACTAGATTCTTTAATGGCCATTATATATGCAATAAGGCCATTTTAAGTCGCAAGACATTAAATGAGTATCACACATAAATTTTATATCAAGGGTAAATTTTGTAGTATTCCTGGTGGTGGGGTTCCCTATGCTGAAGACCCCGACATCCCTTTCGACGTTTCCTGAAATTTTGGGGGGTACTTCTGCATATGTCATTTTTGCATTTCCCCACTCCCGCATCCCCATGTCTCAGAAACTTGGGGGAACACTATGGCATATCCCAAGTGGGCTTTTTATACCTTTTATATGAGTAGCTTATTGAACAAAATTCTAGGTGAGAATATGCCAAGGTGCACTCCCATTCATTCTTGCCCTGACAATACGTTTAGCTTCCAATGCTAGCCCTTTGGTTCTACATCAATCAAACCAAGCCTTCCATCCTCCTTTCACAAAGTACATATGTCCGTTGATACTGGCAGAAAGCTCCTCTCCCCTCTTGTCTTTCCCCATAGAAACCATCTAAGAATCATTTCTAGCTTCCTGTAACTTGTATAAGAAAGAAAGAGGTAGGAGGAATAGAAAACATGACTTGTTGCAAAAATTAATTTTGTTATAGTGACTATCTGCTATTGATATATCTTGGGAGAACCATCTTAGAAGCTTGCTTTCAAACTTCTTCAAGACCCAATCCCATAGGCCATTTAAAGGCACATCAATTCCAAAGGGAATACCCAAGTATCTTATAATCTGACGTTGCTTTAGCAAAGATGTCCAAACACCACATTCTTCTTTAAATAGAAGTTTGGGTGAGTTATGGGGCAAGAGCAGAACTAAGTTGCATGAAACGTTTACAAGTTTCGGAAACGAGAACGCTTGGAAATGTGACCCCACCCGAAACGGGTACATCAAGGGAAACATGGTATATATATTTATATATACAGTTTGTTTTTAATAACACATTATCTTACAATAAATTAAGAATGATAGATTAATTTGTAGGTAGGTTTAGCAACGATTTAGAGCTTAATTTGTTTTCATTTTCCATAAACTACAGTTTTGAAGACTTCCCATGGGTCCCGAGCCACTCATGGGCCCTTGGGGGTTTCCTAGAAGTTTCCAAGTTTACGGTACTGGTACGTGGCCATTTTAGGAGTTTCATGCAACATAGGAGGTGAATCATCAGAAAAAAGAACATGGAGTTACTGTCCAGCATTTATGAG
The DNA here is from genome assembly GCA_027924585.1 of Larix kaempferi. Taxonomy (NCBI): domain Eukaryota; kingdom Viridiplantae; phylum Streptophyta; class Pinopsida; order Pinales; family Pinaceae; genus Larix; species Larix kaempferi. The sequence goes on along the minus strand of BSBM01000275.1, from coordinate 2,487,919 downwards.
AAGAATGCCTCGAATCTACCCTTGCTTTTGAAAAGCTTCAAGGAGATATCACAATGCATCCACCCTAATAATTTTCAAATAAGAAGCTAGGGGGCATCCTTGCCTAGTAGATATTTGGAGTGGAATTGCCTTTGACAAATGGCCATTAACATAGACTCTAGAATAGGCATTTGAGAAAAGATCTCTCACAACCTGAGTAGAAGACTCACAAACCCAACCAAGAGAACATATATAAGGATAAAATTCCACCCAAACCTATCTTAGGCTTTGCCAAATTCAATTGTTAGAAAGGGAACCTTTTGATCAGTTTTCCTTGCCCATTCAATGCTTTCCCAGGCCACTATAAGATTGTCTGATATGAAACAGCCTACAAAAAACCTTTTTCTCATGTCGGATGATCCTTGCAGCCATAAATTTAATCCTATTGGCTAGGACTTTAGCTAGGACATTATAGGAGACATTAAGCAATGCAACTGGCCTTCAACCTCATTCACCTTTTGTCCTATATGCTCCACATCCAAAATTTCTTGGCACATCCTTAGAAGATCATCACAAATTACAGCCCAAGATGCTTACAACTTTTACAAGGAAGCCCATTGAAACCTTGGAATTTGCCCTTACCCACCATATCATGTAAATCCTCGAAAAGCTCATTCTTATCCAAGGTCTGAGACAGGAAATACTACTCAAATTTGGAAATATTAAATTGAAACAACATACGTGATGAGTTTCTTGGGTTCATATCTAGTGGTATCACAACCTTCTGAAGTGGGTCATTTTATCCACATCTTCTGTCTGGAGTCTGGACTTCATCTTGATCTCTAAGAATCATGATTCTTTCATAAGCCTGTTTTTGTGGAGTCATCAGCTTCTTTGCCCCAGTTAATCTTGGTTTTGATTCTGGTCTTGTTGATTCTATATTCTTCAAGCACTCTAAGTTGATTCTTCAAAGTTCCAACTTGACTTTCTCTTTGTAAATTGTAAATTAGAAAGATCAACTTCTAATTCCTTCCTGGCTTGGTTAAGCTGAGCTCTGAGATGCTGCTCCTCAGCTTTATGGCTCCGAGCAATTATTCTCCCCATCCTTTAGAAACTTTGTTGTTTTCCGAGCAGTGGCTTCTCACCATAAGATCCAACTTGAACCATTTTGTTGAGGAAGTACAAGGTTCCACACTCTTGACACAACCTATAGGTCCTACACAAACTCTTGGGATGCCAAAAGTGAGACATTTAGCTTGTAGGGGAAGATTAGGTGGACGACCAGCTCTCCCCTTAAGGAACATGGCGGTAAAGATAGGTTAGTGATTTGACCATGTAATTGAATTCGCCACTAAAGCAGACCTACTGGATTTGCTGGTGAAAGTGGCAACTTGTGTGTTGGTGTAGAACCTATCAAGTCTTGCTTGAACTTGACCCAATCCTTTTTGCCAATCAGACCTTTTTTTCTAGTTAAGTTACTTCTTAAGAACAAATTTGTAGAGGATATGCCCATAGCTATTAATGGTGTATTCTAGCAGATTTCTTGTAAGTCAAAATTATTTTGCTATCTATTTACTAACTTTGCGGAATTCAGATTGAATTTTGTGCGAGGATATCTATGTTGGAAATATAACTGTGATTGTGTCCTCTGAAGAATGTTGTTGGTGACTCTGTTGAACATGAACTCATTTTAGTGGGATCTTACTTCAAATTCTACTTTTGTTTATTTTGACATCCAGAGGTTAAGAAATCAGACCTTTTTTCTAGCTAAGTTACTTCTTAAGAACAAATTTATAGAGGATATGCCCATATCTATTAATGGTGTATTCTAGCAGATTTCTTGCAAGTCAAAATTATTTTGCTATCTATTTACTAACTTTGCTGAATTCAGATAGAATTTTGTGTGAGGATATCTATGTTGGAAATATAACTGTGATTGTGTCCTCTGAAGAATGTTGTTGGTGACTCTGTTGAACATGAACTCATTTTAGTGGGATCTTACTTCAAATTCTACTTTTGTTTATTTTGACATCCAGAGGTTAAGAATGCTTTTGTTTTGAGTATGTAAACAGTCTTTTCATGTTATGCTACTTGTGCATATGCAAATTGTACCATTTATATGATCATCACAGCTTTCTGACATAGCTTTATTTTACAGAATGACCATGATCCATCTAAATTAGTTGCTGAGACACCATGCAAGCTGCTTCGGTTCCTAGTTCCAGACAGGACACATGTGGACACTGATGCACCATATGCAGAAGTGGAAGTGATGAAAATGTGTATGCCTTTACTCTCACCTGCTGCTGGTACAATCCACTTCAAGATGACTGAGGGCCAGGCAATGCAGGTAAAATAATTTTCACAAACAGCATTTTGATTGTCAAATGTCGTGCTTCTGAACATAAAGCTGGCACTCTTAAGTGAATACTTTAGTTCAGATCCATACAATATGCCTTCTAAAGTGTATTATTTCAAGAATTAGTCGTTTTACAAATCGCAGCTTTAAATTTTTTGTCCCTTCATATTGTATTTATGATTCTGGCTTTCCATATGATTGTGCTGGATCAGAAGCAGATCCTATCTGCGTCAATGTTTATTGCATTCACTAAGAAAAACTTGCATTTGCTCCGATACATATAATGTTGCTTTGTAGTCTATTGCTGCAAGGAATGTACATCCTTTTGTTGATCCAATCATACCAGGCCAGAATATGGAAGCCTTTTGAAGTGGAGTTACTCGTCGTCAAAACTCATTTTACATTTCTTTTGTGTATCTGGGAATTAGCTCTAGTTCACCTCTTTAAATGCTAATCCTGCATGTCTTTCTGTTTAAGACCATAATATCCAACAAAGTGAAATTTCAGTAGGCACTCATGAGATTGCTGATACTTAAATGCTGGAGGATTCAGCATTTAAGTTCTGTCTTCTGTTATCATCCAGTTTATGTCTCTAAGGAGAACTCGAGGACCTCAATTGCCTTTATTTCTTGTATCTATCAAATAACAAAGTTCAATGCACGTTAGTCACAGCAACCTTGATTGAAAATGCTCTTTTTTGTTTGTGCAATGCTGAAGGCAATTTTATTCTCTAGGAGTTAGTGATCGAGGGCCTAAAGGGAATTGAACATTTGCAAAAAATTATTGTAACAAACAATATTCAAGTAGTGACTTGCATTTGTCATCATATATCATTTCTGAACTACCCTATTAGTTTTCTTGGGATGAGAGAAAATAATCCATATGTCAGAGTTTTAGGTTGCATTTCAAAATAATTGTAAAAATGATGCATTTCAGAGAATAAAAAAAGTGTGTGTGTGTTTGCATTTATTAAATCGTTTTGTAAATGGTTCTTTGTTAACAAAATGGGCCCTTTGTTCGGCTTATATGCCACTATCGAGGGGTACCTCTTATTCTAAATTCGTCCAGGATTTGCATCTGGCCTTGTCTGGTGATATACGCTGCATCCATGAGCTGTCAACGTTGCTGGGACTTCCACCGGTCTTGGATGTGGTAGTTAACTCTGTTGAGCATATTAACTCTGGAACATGTCTTCAGGGGGTTTGAACCTGGGTCTGAGCACTGAAAGTGCATTGATTTACCACTTGACCACAGGATAAAAAAATGTTGCAACTTATAGTTAACCTAAGTTTGGAACAAATTTCATTAATCTAGCAGACTTGTAAGTTGTTTATCTTCAAAATTCTGCATCCTTCATGTTTATCATAAACATATATTAACAGGAAAAGTTCACCTATGCACCCTTCTTGTAAATAGAAATAAAGTATTTCCCAATGAATTATGCTTTCTTGTTGAGTGAGGATTGTAAAGTTCATCCCTGTTTTGGTAAATTGACATGAATTTGAATGTATTAGACATATTAATCTTTGGTTATTGTTTATTTATGATGGTGAAAATACATTAGCATGCATGTTTTCATTGCACTATTGCTATATCACCTAAAATAAATTCTTTCTATTTGCGACAGGCTGGCGATCTCATAGCAGGGCTTGACTTAGACGATCCATCTGCTGTTAGGAAAGCAGAACCATTTCATGGAAGCTTTCCTCTTCTTGGTCCTCCCACTGCAGTAGCTGGAAAAGTTCATCAGCGGTGTGCGGCCAGTACAAATGCTGCACGTATGGTTCTTGCAGGTTATGAACATGATATCAATGAAGTAAGTAATCCATTAGTTAACTACATGCAGATAGCTAGACACTAGAGGAACAATGGAAGTAAACTGATTATTTTTGCTCTCTATTTCTTCATCCCTCTCACACACTTGCACATTCCCATCAAGCAACTTACTGACTTACTCCAAGTGCTCTAATATAGATAGATAGACAGATAGGTATGACAAGATAATTTATTAATGTCCAATGAATGACCACAATAAGTAGGTCAGTGGGACTCGAAGGTACATTTAGTATCAATATATAGTGGGAGTGCAAAGGTAGTTCCTATTGCTACTCTAGCAAAAGTAGAAAAATACCCAGGTATAGAAAGATAAGATAAGGTATGTTAAGATAATTTTATTAATGTCCAATGAATGACCACAATAAGTAGGTCAATGGAACTCAAAGGAACATCTAGTATCAAGATTCAATACATGGTTGGAGTGCAAAGGTAGATCCTATTGCTACTCTATAAAAAATAGAAAAAGAGCCAAGTACAAAGCTACAAGAGGAAGTGCAAAATAAGTGCAGAAAACAAAACCATGACAAGTAGAAAGGATGGCAAGGCGTGCTGAAACTAGAAGCTGAGGCAGATTGATGGGAGAGAAGGTTCATTAACCAAGTCATCCACCAATGTGAAGGGGCTGATGCCTGATAATGTCATCAGGTGAAGTTGCTTTGAGAAACACGACCCAAGGTTGGAGGGTGCACTGCATAACACAGACTTCCTTCAGCTATGTACCAGGTCTGAGGGGTATATATTCCACCAAATTTGCCCAGGACAACCCAATCTCATCTCTTTGTTGACATGCCATTTGGATGGGGCAGGCCACGAGAAGAATGGAACCCTGGTGGACGGCGTGGATGATTTAATACTCCATCAATCTCTTCTGAATGTTTGCCTCAGTCACCTACTGGATATTCACTTTCATATCCACAAACTACAACATGGTCATACTTTCTCTTTATTTGAGCAATAATCCAATCCCAAAAGACTTTGGCAACCTTGCACTCCCATCTCTGCTTGTAACAGATCACATAGTGGACATCCATCATAGCGATGAAGCCGATCTTTGTCATCCAGTTCATTGGAATGGGGTCATTCTGCGATGGATAGTCCAACAGTGTGGGAGAAGTGTCTGGAATGCCATAAGACTAACCAGTATTCCTATTTTGTCAATAGAAACATGCCACATTTAACGTGGTTGCTACTCCCTTTCATTTGGAAAAGCTTACAATTTTTAGATAAGATTTTGCAGCACAATTTTCTGCGGGAATTAATATTTTCAGGAAAGATGTAGAATCTTGAGATTGGGGCCAAGGCAGATATGCTGGCTAGTCTTGTTTATATAGGAAGGGTAGTCTGTTTACTCACAACTTGGCTCAATGATTTATGTTTCCTGATAAATTCTTTATTGTTTATTGATGAAATAATGCATTCCAAAAAGAAATCCCTTTGTCTGTATTCTTGTTGGAAGCATGCTTCTTATATAAGTGCCAATTTCTGAAATTTGTAAATTTTGTACATAATTGCCCCTTCGATGTTACCTATTTATCAGCCATTACCATGTAAAAGTACATGTGCAGAGTTGCCCTTGTTTCTTGTTGTCTACTTAACTCAAGAAAGGTCGTTAGCTATTTTCAATTGCAATGATTAAGGCAATTCCTACTTGGTGACTCTCTACTATAGACAACATATTCTGAGTTAAGTATGGAAGTTGTCCTAATTGACAATTAGGAGGAAGATGACCATTGTGATAGAATACCATCTTTTTTCTAGAGGAGCGTACATTATTTTTTTTCATATCAGGAAGGAATAGGAAGTAAGGATGTATTAGTCCGGTGGGCTAGCTCAAGTGGTTGGGTGCTGTGAACTGCAAGTAGGAGGTCACGGGGTCAAGTCCCCGGGCTGGCTATTTATGTGGATGTTGAGGGCCTCACTCGATGTTCCCTCTGGGTTAGGTTGCCAAAAAACTGCAACGGAATGGTTTACCCTGGGTGTCATCCTCAAAATGAGGGGAAGTGCTCGAAGGGTTTCCTCAAATTTCCCCTGATGTGTATTCCATCGGAAAAAAAGGAAGGATGTAGTATGATGTTTGCACAGGGATTCAAGTAATTTGATGTCCTCAGTTTCATTTTATAATTATAATTGGATAATTTGTCTAGTTATGTGGCTACTATATAATATTCCAAATGAAAATGGCCATTAACCAGATAATTGGAAGGCTGCTTTTTGACCTTGAACATTGTTCAATAGTGAATTAGGCAAGTTATCATTTCCTCCCCAAGGATTAAAGCTTTTTATGTTTATTGATACAATTATATTTATTATTGTTCAAAGTTGGGAAAGTTAATACATTTTTCCTTTTGTATGTCAGGTTGTGCAGACTTTGCTGAATTGTCTGGATGATCCTCAACTTCCTTCACTACAGTGGCAAGAGTGCATGGCTGTCCTGGCAACTCGATTACCAAAAGATCTTAGATCTCAGGTTTTTACCTTGACAAAGAGTGCCAAGTTAAAAAGATTGGATAAATAGTTTGTTTTGCTTTAATCATTTATATGGTTCTAATCTTTCGGTGTTTTCTCAGCTGGATGCTAAATTTAAGATGTATGAAACATCTTTTGTAACTTCCCGAAGAAATGTAGACTTTCCAGCAAAAGCTTTACGGGCAACATTTGAGGTGAGTACTACTGGGAAGGTTTCTGTGTGGTCATGTTGTGTTTAATCCCATCCATTTGGACAGCAACATGTTTGCTTCCACAATATTTTGTCGAGAATCTGAATTTCACGTTGCCCATACTTTGTATAGAGGTTCTTTTTTTCCAATTCCTCTTATTGTTACATTATTCTGTATCAGTAACTAAACCTAAATTTATAGGTTGTGATGGCAAGATTGCATTTGTGTTCATCTATGATGTATTGTTATGAGATATTTATAGACATTGTTTCATATGTCAGGCATTCCTTTCGTCTTGTCCCGACAAAGAGAGGGCTTCACAAGAAAGACTTGTTGAACCTCTGCTCAGTCTTGCAAAGTCTTATGAGGGAGGACGGGAAAGTCATGCTCGTATCATTGTTCAGTCACTCTTTGAGGAATATCTACATGTTGAAGAGCTTTTCAGTCAAATTGCACAGGTTTTTACTAAGTTTATATCAGCACTTTGATTTATGAATTGTTGAATAAAGAATTCATATCATATGCAATATTGAGTGCAAGTTCATTTAATGCTAAAAATGTACCTGATCTTCCGTCACAAGTTTTTTGCATAATTGATAAACATATATTTTTCCATTTTGAATGCTTCTTATATTACAATAATAAACATGGGATTACTTGTAGAAATAAATCAGAGAATTAATGTTCAGCATAGGACCCTTGCTTTATCTATGTGAGAGGAGCATGTTCTGCCTTTGTGCTGAGCTCTAAAGTGTAATTATAATTAAAGAACTTGGGGAATGCTATGCTGATTTATGTAGATTAACTTCCCACCCACAAGAAGGAAACTTGAAGGATACAGATTGCATTCCAGTTACAGAATCAACTGGCTTATCTTAACTGCATTATTTAAGAAAGAGGGAATAAGTGCAATGAATTTTTAAGCTTTCATTGTTCAGCCAGAATCTAAGTGGGAGAGTTTTTCTTGTGTCAGGCTGATGTGATTGAAGGTCTTAGACTTCAGCATAAAAAGGATCTTCTCAAGGTGGTAGACATGGTGCTTTCTCATCAGGTACAGCAAATATACAGATCATTTATTTTCAGTAATTATGTATTTTCTCTTTGTTTTCTTTCTTTATCTTGTCCCAATTTTGAGATTTGAGTGTATAAAATGACTAAAAAATAATAGAATTTACTAGTATCTCATATTATACAGATTTAATGTGAAAGTACCATATTTAATGTGCCCAACATTAAATTTGAATGATTGGAAAATAAAAATGAGTAATTGCTTTTTCAATTGCAGGGAATCAAGAGGAAAAACAAACTGATTCTACGACTAATAGAAGCTCTTGTCTACCCAAATCCTGCTGCCTACAGAGAGCAGTTGATCCGTGTTTCTGCTCTTGGCCATATAAACTACTCAGAGGTGTGGACTTAGACTTGAAAGTTTAACATGTGCTTGATCTTTGACCTCAGTGTTGTTCTGTATATACAGATGTGAAGTTCAGGTCCTTGATGTTGGTTTAAATTAAATTTTATTTAGCTAGAATTGATTTCTCTATTGGCTGGGAATTGTGAAGCATATTTTAGCTGAAGAAAAATGTGATTTTGCTTAAAATGCCTATATAGTATATGGTGATTTCTTGTGCTAAAGTGCCATCTTCTCTCTGATGATTTGGCTGCTGAATTTCAAGTGCTTTGGAATGGGGGTTTTTAACGGCATGCCATTCACAATACTCTTTATTATGTACAATTTTGGAAAGCTCTTCCCTGATACTCCATTGAAATATTTGCTCTTACTTCAGTATCCTTGGTTGCTGCTATCACTCTTACAGTTTCTGGATCAAAGTACTTGTATATGAAGAATATTACTTTCTGCTATATCCTAATCAATTTTGGAGTTCCTTTAGCAAAAAATTTTCTTGCATGCTTTGCTTTCTATCTTCAACATACTACTATCTACATAATATGCTGTTTCACATGGACTGTTTGCACAAAACAAAGCAACTCGGTTTCATTTTCTACTCTTATTTAATAATTTATGTCATTCCTAGATGCATAAGCCCAGATTTAGAGTGCCCAGAGTGAAATCCATGTTCTCTTTATGCCTAGCTTTTACAAAATATTTGGTTTTTGCAATAAAGTGGCCTGATGAGAAGAATGATCTTATTTATCAAAACTAGAATCATCCTTTCATCTGATTTAAAGATTTTTTGATCATAATAAATTCAACTCTATTCAAGAAACGCATTATATACTCTCCCTTGAGAGTGTACTTTATTTTTTATTCCTTTTCTAAATCCTATATACTTGGAAGTGGAACAAGTGGAAAAAAGCACTTATTTTTAATGCAATTCTTTTGGTGAAACATTCTTTGCTTTCCTGTAAGTGAGACTGCAACAGTTAAAAAATATAGTTTATGAACAGTGATTTTTATGCTGAATAGGAGGAAAGTGTTTTTTACCCTCTTGATAAAGCACAAACTAACCAGATCTTCAACCTTGACTTTGCTGCAGTTGGCACTGAAAGCAGGCCAATTACTAGAGCAAACCAAATTGAGCGAACTTCGTACCAACATTGCTCGGAGCCTTTCAGAGCTGGAGATGTTTACTGAGGAAGGAGAGCGCACTTATACACCCCGAAGAAAAAGTGCTATTGATGAGAGGATGGAGGATCTAGTAAATGCACCGTTAGCTGTTGAAGATGCACTTGTTGCTTTGTTTGATCACAGTGATCATACACTTCAAAGGCGTGTTGTTGAAACATATGTGCGAAGGCTATACCAGGTAAGAATAAGATGTTCCATGCCTCTTTGGTAAGCCACTTCTTGTATCTTCTCATTAATGATATGTAGTTTGAGTTTTTCCAGCATCTTGTATCATCTTTCTCAGTTGTAATTTCTTTTTGTTTCCAGCCCTATCTTGTCAAGGGGAGTGTTAGAATGCAGTGGCACCGCTCTGGCCTTATTGCATTATGGCGTTTCTCAGAAGAAAGCACTTCAAGCACTAGCTTACCAACTATTCTATCTGATAATGCAAAGGATAATAACAGTGGACAAAAAAAGTGGGGAGCTATGGTAATCTTAAAATCTCTTCACTTTCTTACAACAGCAGTAAGTGCAGCATTAAAGGAGACAACTCATGCATCATCTTATACTACTGATGGTGCTGTTCCAAATAGACTTGTTACCCCCATGGGCTTTGGTAACATGCTTCATTTGGCTCTAGCTGGAGTGTACAATCCAATGAGTTTACTGCAGGATAGGTAAGCTTTGCTGACTAGGGTGTTTGACCCTACCCCCAGCCTCTTTGGTTTAGTTGCCTTTAAATTTCATTATAATGGCACTTTACATCTGGCATCAAAAAGTCATGTGCACTTTTATTTGAAGTTACTGCATCGTCTCACATTGGTGTAAAGATATATTGTCAATGTCCACTCCAGATGGCACACATAGTGTCATGGCCATTTTTATGAGGTTATTTTATCTGGCATGTTTTAAAAAAGTAAGAGAGTTACTGTTTTTGTATGCATACTTTAAATGGGTGAATAGAAGAAAGGGAACAAAAAACATTTTGATGGAAGCTCTAGGACTTAGGTATCTTCCTCGTACATTGTAAGTCATGAAGGAGCATGTGCAATTTGCAACTACATTTGATAGCTAGTTAGTAGATGGACAATTTGCAGGTTTCATCTGATTCCACATGATAATCTAGGTATATGCTGTTTCTAAATTTAAGTTGTTCTTTGTTGTATAATACAACTCTCTGTTTGGTGTATTTCAGTGGTGATGAAGATCAAGCCCAGGAAAGAGTTGACAAATTGGCAAAAGCATTAAAGGAGGAAAAACTAGGATCAAGCCTTCGACTTGCAGGCATTGGTATGATAAGTTGTCTTATACAGAGGGATGAAGGTCGTGCACCCATGCGACATTGCTTTCACTGGTCCTCTGTAAACCAATGTTATGAAGAAGAGCCTTTACTTCGCCACGTGGAGCCACCTCTGTCCAATTTCCTTGAATTGGTGTGACTTTCTCTACACTAGTCATTTTGCATTAGTGACATTGCAGCAAGATTTTCTATTGCATTCATGGATTCTATCTGTTTTACATCTTAATGTATCCTATCTCTAACAAAAATATTGATTTTCAGGACAAACTTAAAGGATACAAGGAAATGAAGTATGCACCTTCACGAGATCGGCAATGGCACATGTATACTGTCATCGACAAGCCAGCTATCCGCAGAATGTTTCTCCGTACTATTGTCAGGCAGCCTAAATTTGTTGACGGAAAAGGAGAGTCAACTACATCAATAACTGCCAATAGTGTCGTGAAATCTTTGATGGGAGTTTTAGAAGAATTAGAGCTGCATGCCCATGATGCAAATGCCAAATCTGACCATGTTCACATGTTCCTTTGCATATTGTGTGCACAAGAATTAAGTGATCTCGTTATTAATTCCAAGTAATCTGTCACTCTCTGCTTTTTGTCTTCCTTACTACCGACACTCGTATCTATGTTGTTTATTTTCTATATACATAATTGCAAATATATATTTAAATTTCTTACAAACAAAGCCTTCTGACACCAGGAAAGTAGAGATAGCCCGTGGCAAGGAAGATGTTGCAGTTGCTGAGTTTCTACGTGATTTAGCTTACCAGGTGCATGATATGCTTGGTGTTCGTATGCACCGGCTAGCAGTTGGAGAATGGGAGATCAGGTTTCGACTAGACTCAGTGGGAGTGGCAAATGGAGCATGGCGGATTGTAGTTACAAATCCTACTGGGCATACTTGCACTGTGCACGTATGGTTCTCTCTGTTTCTTCCCTACAATAGCAATATATGTTAAAGGCTGCAGTAGTTGTTAGTGACCACAATTGCATACCACAATAAAATAAAAGAATAAGAAGTTTAGAGTTGATGAAGCTGTAAACCATATGTCAGTCAATTCTTACAACAAAGTAGTTGTTACATCAAAATGCTATTATCTTGTATTAACTATGAATTTCAGTTTGAATTTTTTAATGATAATTGTCCAGATTTGAAGAGATTATTTTTAATTGCAGATATACAGAGAGGTACAGGATACAAATAAACATGAAATTGTGTACCAGTCCCCATTGTCTATGACTGGGCCGCTGGATGGAGTTCCTGTGGCAGCACGATACCAATCCCTGGACATTATTGAACGGAAGCGTCTTAGTGCAAGGAGGAATAATACAACATACTGTTATGATTTCCCATTGGTAAATAGTTTGTATGCCTCAGTATGTCTTATCTTACAACATTTACTTTGATAAACGAATATAAGACCCATACTTTCAGAGAATGGTATCTACCAGTCTGGAGACCACTTCTATACACATTGTACAACCTACAATTTCATTCCAGATGCCCATCATGAGAAACCTCGGCCTCTCTACTAGAGAACTGAACTTGTTTGTGTTCTGGCATGATCTCTTTCGCTCCTCTTACAACGTTTAGAATGTCTCTCATGTGTAATTCTGTTAGATTCGAATTTTGCACAAACATGTTGAACAAAATTCTCCCCAGATATCTCCTATATATTTGTGAGAACATACAATTGAATTTTTTTGTTGAATTCACTTGTTAGAGGTGCTGCAGGACATGCATTATAATCTTTCCTCTCTGTTATCTGCTGTTATGTGAGGCCATGCAAAATTAATTTTCCTTATACAGTGAAGTTTTTTTATTGTAGGTTTTTGAGACATCATTGCGGCGCCTTTGGACATCTGGCCTTCAGAATGGAGACAAAAACAACGACAAAGTTAAATTCAAAGCTCTGGAGCTCATATTTTCGGAGAAGCAGGGCACTTGGGATACTTCTTTGGTTACTACAGAGCGAGATGTTGCAACAAATGATGTAGGGATGGTAGCTTGGTGCATGGAGATGAGCACTCCTGAGTTCCCTGGTGGACGGACTATTTTAGTGGTGTCAAATGATGTTACACATAATGCAGGTTCCTTTGGTACAAGAGAAGATGCCTTTTTTGCTTCTGTTACTGATCTTGCTTGTCAAAAGAAATTACCTTTGATTTATTTGGCAGCCAACTCTGGTGCAAGAATTGGAGTGGCAGCAGAAGTCAAAGCTTGCTTTAAAGTTGGATGGTTTGACGAGTTGTCTCCAGACCGTGGTTTTCAGTATCTTTATCTCAGTCCAGAAGACTATAAGCTCATTGGTCCATCTGTAATAGCACATGAGCTAAAGCTAGAATCTGGTGAAATCAGATATATTATAAATGACATCATTGGTAAGGAAGATGGACTAGGTGTGGAGAATTTATCGGGCAGTGGAGCAATTGCAGGTGCTTATTCAAGAGCGTATCAGGAAACTTTCACATTGACATATGTAACAGGCAGAACAGTTGGTATTGGTGCATACCTTTCGAGGTTAGGAATGCGCTGCATTCAGCGCCTTGATCAACCTATAATTCTCACTGGATACTCAGCTCTAAATAAGCTTCTTGGACGGGAAGTGTATAGTTCTCATATGCAATTAGGAGGCCCAAAAATCATGGCAACAAATGGTGTTGTTCATCTAACTGTATCTGATGATTTAGAAGGTGTCTCGGCCATCTTGAAGTGGCTCAGCTATATTCCTCCATATATAGGAGGACCTCTTCCTATTGTGAAGAGTCTAGATCCTCCAGAAAGACTAGTTGATTATACTCCAGAGAATTCATGTGATCCTCGTGCAGCTATTCGTGGTGTAGAAGATAATGGCAGGTGGCTTGGTGGCCTCTTTGACAAAGAGAGCTTCACAGAGACATTAGAAGGGTGGGCAAAAACAGTGGTTACTGGGCGAGCAAAGCTTGGGGGCATCCCTGTGGGTGTTATTGCTGTTGAGACCCAAACAGTGATGCAGGTGATTCCTGCAGACCCTGGTCAACTAGATTCTGCTGAGCGAGTGGTCCCTCAAGCAGGCCAGGTTTGGTTTCCAGATTCAGCATGTAAAACAGCACAAGCCTTGCTAGATTTTAACAAGGAAGAGCTTCCTCTGTTTATCTTGGCAAACTGGAGAGGGTTCTCAGGTGGTCAAAGGGATCTTTTTGAAGGAATTCTGCAGGCTGGATCCACCATTGTAGAGAATCTCCGCACGTATAAGCAACCTGTGTTTGTTTACATACCAAAAACAGGTGAACTGCGAGGAGGAGCATGGGTGGTAGTTGATAGCAAGATTAATTCAGATGAAATTGAAATGTATGCAGAAACAACAGCAAAAGGTGGTGTACTAGAACCAGAGGGAATGGTTGAAATTAAATTCCGTACAAAAGATCTGCTTGAATGCATGCATAGGCTTGACCAGAATCTCATTTCACTTAAAATAAAGCTACAGGAAGCCAAGGATGATCGTCCTGGGTCTGAAGTAATACGACAGCAAATTAAAGCTCGCGAAAAACAGTTGCTTCCTTTTTATAAGCAGATTGCCATCAGATTTGCTGAGTTGCATGACACGTCCTTCAGAATGGCAGCAAAAGGGGTTGTGCAAAAAGTTATTAAATGGGAAGAGTCACGGATCTTTTTCTACAAGAGATTGAACCGAAGATTGGCAGAGTCTTCTTTGATTAAGAATATAAGAGATGCTGCTGGAAACAACCTATCTCATAAATCAGCTTTGCATTTGATGAAGGACTGGTTTTTGGCTTCAAAGGTTGGTGATTCTGGAGAGGAATTATGGAAAGATGATGCTGCTTTCTTGGCTTGGAAAGATGATCCCAGCAAGTTCGAGTCCCATTTACAAGCATTAAGAGCGCAGAAAGTGTGCAGACAGCTATTAGAACTTGGAAGCTCTGAGACAGAGTTGCAAGCATTGCCTGAAGGTCTAGCTGCTCTTCTAAAAAAGGTAAATATTGTGGTTGTTTTTCTTTAACAAAGGATTGCATATGACAATTTGATAATCTTTAATCAATGTAGTGTTTATGAAGAATGCTAATTCCTTGGCATTTTTGACAGGTTCAACCATCAATAAAGTCAGAGTTGGTGGAAAAGCTTCGAGAAGTTCTCAACTCGTGAGACTGATGTTCATGCCAGTACACAGTTTGACTACTTTTGGGATCCTTTATTTTCTTTCTTTGTAATTAATAATTATGAATGACGAGGAATTATTTTGGCAATAGAATTTGAATGCATTTGTGGAGTGGTCATAATGCTTTTCCATGGGGCTGCCAAGATATACTAATTTGTATTTGGTTTATTCCCCAATATGATTATGATTACAATATTTGTGTTTTCTTGCAATGGCAAAACCAAATCTCCTGTTGTTTTCTTTCGAATCTAGTTGACGTAGCAGATGGAGATACGATGGAACACCTGTATTCTCCATTGAGTTGGAAGAGTTTGATTTTGTGGCCTTATTGGAAAAGATTCAGTTCTCTTACCATGTGTAAGAAAATAAATGGCAAGGATATAAATAAGAAGTGATATTGGTTAGAAAAATGTTTTTTTTTTGTATTTGATATTGTATAAATTTTGCATATGCTCTGAGAGCAGTTATATGTTATTGCACCAAGAGTAGTGAGGTGTTCTATAACTCAATTTGGGGGAGATGTATTTGTCACATAACTGGGTAACACTGATGTGGCAACTATAATCCACAATCCACATAATGTAGGCTCATAGAAAATTAAAAAAATTAAAAGTAGTCTTGATCCATCCTAAATGCAAGAGGAATCCAATTTCTTGAGGTGTGTGTGGTTTTTTTTCTTAAATATTTTACATATCAAGAAAAAAAAGTTCACCTCGAGAAATTGGATCCCTCTCCATCCTTGATAGATCTGGATTTCAGATAGATATATGCTGGTGCACTGCACTCATCTTTGACCTGTTGTATAAACTCCAAGAATTATTTGGTATTTCAATTTTTATGCCACCATTAAAAAACAAAAACAAACACATGGAGTTAAGTTAAAAGTTAACTGAGTGTAGATCGGGTGGTTGGGAGGTATGTTGTTATCCTTCCCACTCAGGTTCAAATCTTGCTTTATGACAGTTGCTCATTGAGAATCGATTTTGACTATGTATTGCTTTAATGGTTGTATTTCTAATTATACCTTAATTCTCTGGAATATCAAGTGTTAACATTCTTCAATGAAAAAAAGAAATCAAATACATGAAGTTCGAAATAGCCATTAAAACCTCAATTTGAAGCCACTAAGAGAAAACGAAGAGCACTATGAAATTTTTGTGAGGCACTGGGGCCTGAATTCACACTTCCGCTTATCTACTTAGTATCAAGGAAGCTAATTTTTTTTAAAGTAACACATCTTTTGACGAAAAGAAAAAGAGGTTTGAGGTATTGAAAAAGAAAAAAATTGTTCCTATTTATTTTAAATTAAGTTTTACTATTATATTAAAAGTATAAGAAGCTATTGAAGGAAAAACCATTATCATTAATATTGGAAGAAAGCGACAATTATATTATATTAATGTCGAGTTTGCAAGTCCAATGCAAATTTTCAGGTAAGTTTATTTTTAATGAAAAATGATGTGAGATACAAAATCTACAATTTTTTATTTGTGATTTTGTCAAACTCAAATTCGATATGTACTACATTGATATCAGTTTAAGTTGGACATGGAGCAAAGCATTGGGCACTTTGACCTTGATTTTAAAACAAAAATATTTGATATTCTTCCATAATACAAATAAGATAGCATTATAGGACTTTAAAGTGAAGTTATGTATGAAAGTTCCTTCTTAATAAGATATATAAGATGTACCAAATGTGATCCTTCAAAATAATCAAAATTTACTATAGAATATGCAAGAACAAGAAATTTTTGATAAGGTTTAGCTAATAAAGATGAAGAGATTTTTTGTATGAAGAATCATGATCAAATCCTATACACACAAATCAAGAAGTTAAAGATGAGAATAAGATGCAACAAAAAATCAAGAAACAACATCCACAAATAAATGTTAGCATATACAATGTTTATTTGTTAAACTATCAATTTTTGCAACTATTACACTTTATTAATAAATTACTAGCATATGATATAATTTGGTAATGTTTACGTTGATAGGTGTTTTTTTCCTGAGGTGCGTTTTGAAAAGCACTGTTGCTTTTTGTCGTCCATACGGCGAATGAAAATATGCCACGTATTTCATGAGCAAACCCCTTTGCCCGCGTGTCTTCCTCCTCTGTCCATTGGTTTTCACGGTGTCTGCTTTGGTGTCTGCCTCCTCTATCCACTGGTTTTCACGGTGTCCGCTTTGGTGCCCACTGGTTCTTCACTGGTGTCCCCCTTGTCCTGCTCGCACTGCACTGCATATCTATCAGTTAAGTCAGCTCAACATGTTCTGCAAGTAATTCAATTTGACGTGTTCTACAAGGTTCAATTTTCTGAGCAACGACAGGTTTCGTGAATCATGTTTGTGGTAGGGATTTGATGGGTGACGGTGCATTCCTCGACTCTCCAAGGTCTGGAGAGGAACTTCAAGGTGAAAGTTTAAAGAAAGGGTGGCTTTCTCGGTTTCAAAGGGGGTGGCATTACCCAATCTCTCATGGCTCCACTGGGAAAACTCTCGCCATGCTTTCTTGCCTTCCTGGGTTCTTATGAAGAATTTAAGGGTTCTACGATTATGCGATAGCGAATTAAAAACATTGTTTTGCAAAGAAGGTATCATCTCATTGATTTTTTTTTAAAACCCTGTTGCAGGATGTATGAATTTGGTCTATTCTCTTGTCAACTGTATTGTCCAACTTATGGCAGGATATTGATTTCTCTGAAAGTCATTATATATACACATGATATTAGCCAAACACCAAAAGGTTGATTGGATTTGAGTATGGATACAAAGGATGCTCAGAGAGTGAGCTCAACCTGGACTCATTTCAATAGACGCGGATATGATCCCACAACCTATGAGAGTTCCAATAGTCAAGATCGACCAAGCACTTCCACTATGCAAATTTCAATTGGAAACTGCGCAATCATGTAGGGCGTGATGGCATCACTCGAGCTGTTTCTATCTCTTTACTTCTGTTGAAGGTTTTTGTCTTGTGTATTTTGAAGTAATAAGTCTTTTGGTTTCATTGCTATTTTATTTTTCTTGTTTACACTGGTCATGAACATTTCGTAAGGATTGGAGACCTAGATCTATATCTTCTTAGGTGGTTGTTTTCAGTCTAGATTTTCCAACAAAGTGGTCACCCTTTATGATCAATCATGTCCCTTAGAAGCAGTCATCGTTGATAGATTCGTGGACAGTCTCTCCCTCTAAAATCGTGGCTAACCTCCATATTTCATGATGATAAACAACACAGCAACTCGTCTATGGGTCGAGTTTTCAATGAGTCGTCCTCTAACCACTTGGGAGTCAGTGAGGCCGCCTTCCATGCATTTCTTTGTTAAGAAGCTGACAAAATTCCTGAGCTTGTGTCTTCACCAGATATTTTGCATATCAAACATATTAATCGAATGAGCAGCCTAAAATCCTGTGGTGGCCATATACGCTAAAGTTAAGCAAGTTTGATAGTGTGCATGGCCATCCTAAATCTTTCTTTATGTTAGAAATTTAAAACTGTAAAAAAGGAAAAAGAGAGATTATTCTTAGTTTCTGAATGTTATCAAAGATTCATATATCGAAGAAGAGAAACGGATTTTCTCTTTCACAACACTGAAAATGTGTATTTTGGAGAAATAATCAGTTTGGTTTTCCAATACTTTTTCCGTATAATAGGAGAAAAGTTTAGTCGGTGTTGGTTTATCCACGTTCAGCAGCCACCACAAGATAAGTGGTTGTGCTAGTTTTAACATTCGGGGAAAATTACCACATAGTATTGATAATTGATATTGTGCAGTTCAATTCTGCATACCTTCAACAATTTTCCATTTCATTTTCAGTTTGCATGTGTTTATTAATAAATTAACAATGATACTCACTGCATGCTTAGCATGTGAAGAATATAATAAATCTCTAGAAATAAACTTTACTAGCCTAGTATGCCCCATAACTTTCTACATTATTGAAATTAATTCGCTAGTTTAATTGACAAAACCTAGAGGTATCCCGTAGGTTCAATAGATTTACCCACTTGTTATTTTATTTACATTTCATTTGGTTAGTAAAATCAATATGTCTTCAATGTAATTTCAACCTTCCTAACCTTTCTCTTTACTTATATTACCAGAAACTACACCTGAGTCGATTGTTTCTAGAAGAAACTTGTTCCATAACCAAAACCACACCAAAAACGTTCCTTATGTTACTAGAAACCACACCTGAGCGGGTTGTTTCTGGAATAAACTTGTTCCACACCCAAAACCACACCCAAAACCCGTTTTTGGTGTTCATTTCCTTTTTTTGATTGGAAACCCATGACTCAAGAAACAACTAGCATTTTTGTTGCCATTTTCTGGCTTGTGAAAAGCCTCAAAATAAACCAAAAAAAGAGGAAAACTATTTTTTTTTCTTCGGGTAATGAATGTTTATGGTCATGCAAGTAGCATCATCACTGGTCCATGATGTTAGTTTTTTCATACATTAATAGCATAATAATTCAAATGCATAAATAGGATCACTAGAAGAAAGACAAAGCACAAAACAATAACACAAGAGTTTATCTTGGAAACCCAAACGGGAGAAAACCCAACAACCTTCGTATAGAGATAATAATTCCGAGAACAAAGTACAATGATGAGAGAGAAAAGATGGAAATACTTTCCAAAGATAGATACCCCAAATATAGTCTTCTCCTTCTACAAGTGCGAACCTCTCTCTCCAAGTGATGCAAACTTGTGTGAAGTGGATGAGTGAATAATGAGGTGAACTTTACCTCTATTTATACAAGTGCCAACTGGCCTATTTACCTAACTGGGCCGACTTCTCTTGGGGAGCAATAAATAATTTAATTGAACTAAGGCTGAACAGATAGCCCCTAAACTTAACATGTAGCCCTTAACCGACACCTGCACCTAGGCGCTACAGGTCACCTTATAAAAGGCACTACCCATCACCTTATAAAATGTGTTATGCCTTGACGTCCCATTTGAACTTTTTTCCCATGGTGCAGGTAGAACCAAACAGATATTTTTCAGATTTGTCTTTCTCGAGCGAGGGGAGTTTAGGAAGGCTAGAGGAAAGTGAGACATCCGGTAGGTCTACAAGAGTTTTATCAACTAGATGTCAAAATATCGGAAGAAAATTCCATAAATGCATGGAATTTTTTCTCGCTGAAGGGGGGTCATGTTCCTATGATGATGAGACAATAGGCGACATCGAGGTGCCCTTGAGGTACAGACATATAGTGAAACAATGGGTACCTAAGGATATTCCTCAACTAAACACATATTTTTGTGTGAACGAGAGGATATATCGAATTGCACCGTCGTCATTACATGGTTTGGGGTTGTTTTGCATGGATGGCATAAAGGTCGGTTACGGCAGATGTACAGAATTCATGGAGCATGTTGGACCCTATTACAACTACAAAGATTGGATGCGCCTGGTCTAATATACGTGAAGTATGCATAGATATGGATTGTCAGCAAACTATTTGCAGTTGAAAGACAAAGATCAAAATAAAGGAGCAACATTGTACATTGACAGAAGGCCAAAGGCCACAAGGAATATTGCGGGGTTTATAAATAGTACACGACCAGGGTCTACAATTAAGCAACCCAATTGCGAATTTGAGGGGCGTGAGGGAAACCGTGTTTTTCTATGTGCCATTAAATCAATAGCTGCAGGGGAAGAGTTTCTTATTAATTACAATTTGAATCAAGTAGATGCAAACACGGTTACTATGGGAGTGGTACATCTAACAATTTACCCGGCCTTTTATTAATGAATTTAACATATTAAGGATTTTTTGTTAGTTTATTTCGTTTAAGTTTTCTATATTTACTTCGCAGGTTAGTGATAGTGGAAAATCTCAGCCAACAAATGGTCAGAGGAGCACAACTTCTTCGAGGGAGCAAGTATACATCTTTGTAATAGTAAAAACATAATAAGAAAAAATAGTTTTTTTGCTATGTTTTTTCATTAGTATATTCCTTTGGTTTATATAATATTATCTATCTTTGATGCAGAATGTTGATCACGGAAGCCATTTGACTGTTGATCAGATGACAGCAGCCTCGGGGTAACAGGTATACCTGATTGTAATTGTACAATTTAAATACGTCAAATTTTTTTCTTATTATATTGTTTCAGTGAGTATTTTGGTTTCATTTAGGTAATTTTTTCTATGATTTTGATTCAGGGTTCTATTAGGGGCACCTCGCCAGCAATAGATCATACCAGACCTGCCTCGAGGCAGCAGGTATACATCTTTGTAATAGTAAAAATATAATATGAAAAAATAGTTTTTTTTTGCTGTGTTTTTTCATGAGTATACTCGTTTGGTTTATATAATGTTATCTATATTTGATGCAGAGTGTTTATCGGGGAAGCCACCCCGCTATTGATCAGACGACAGCAGCCTCGGGGCAACAGGTAAACCTGGTTGTAATTGTACAATTTAAATACATCAAAATGTTTTGTTATTATATTCTTTCATTGAGTATTTTGTTATAGTTTAGGTAATTGTTTCTATGTTTCTGATTTAGGGTTCTGTTAGGGGCACCTCCCTATTAGTAGATCGGGGAAAGTCACCTATAACCATTTATCTGATGAGTATATCACAATCCTCGAGGCAACAGGTATAATTCATTGGAATTGTACCAATATAATATGTAGCATAATGTTTTTTTTGTTATGTATTTTTCGTGTGTAGACTGGTTTCATTATGATAATGTTTTCTACTTCTTTTTTGCAGGGGGGTGATCGGGGCAAGTCCCCAGCTGTGGATCAGACGACACCATCATCCAGGCATAAGGTAAACCTAGTTGTAATTTTAGGAATCTATCATGATAGTTATGTTTTTTTAATATAATTTTTTCCTCAATCTATTGCTTTCATGTCGGTAATGTTTTATATATTTTTGTTGCAGACCAATTATTCGGTGTATGAAACAAAATCACACTAATCAATAACTTTTGAAGTGGATGAGTTTTTGGGCGATGCTGACATTGGTTCTTCTCTAGACCCGGTTAATCTGGTAGAGAAGACCTTGAAAAAAATTAATGCGGATATCCTTAATATGTTATTCATTATTCCGCACACAGACGAGATTAAAGCCAAGATTGATGTTTTGGTAATGAGATCTCATGCCTTGAAAGTAAGTTGCGGAATCTTGAATCATAAAAATAAATTCATTTAGAACTTTATAATTTTTAATTTTATATGATAGTGAACTTATAAAATGTGGTTTGTATTTACAGGATTTTCTAAAACCACAAACTGTTGGTAAAGGCAGTGTTGGCCCTAGTGATGCTCATGCAACGACGTCACATGAGCAAACGACTCCACGTGCATAGACTCATTCACCATTGTTGTTGATTGAATAGTCAGAAACAGGTTCCACGACACCCCCAATGCCAATTGTGAGTGCACCGGCCGCTAGTGACCAACGCACACCAGATCATTCAGAAGAAGGGGTCGACACCGAGCCTCCTAGTATTGATATTGTTGAAGCAACATTTCCTGGATCTTCCCGTGTCACTAACATGAGTACAATCGAGACAACATTTTTGGTGGACAAATATCTCGTTCCAATAAATATAGAGAATATCCCAGGTAATTAATATACGTTGTTCAAGTTAGTGTTTATAATTTGATTGTAATATACCGATAAAACATTTTTTTTCAACTAATTATGATCATGACATGATCATTTTGCAGGAAATGATATTTTTTATAAACATATGAATGATTTGTCCTTGGATATCTTCAGACCCACCATCCTCACAAGGTGGGATAGACAACCGAAAAATTTAAAATATGAGCTCACTAATCGGTTGGTTGGCCTGTTTGGCAACGAGACCTTCGATCAAGCCGCGGTCCTGAAAAAGGCTGGACAACATATGAAGATTGTCCGAGACCAATATAGGGTTCACCTAGAAAGGAACCCTAGGTATGAGTGGCCTCCGATGATTCCAGCAAGAGAGTGGAAATCTCTAGTGGAATATGGAAAGGAGAGGACTCTGAGAAAAGAAGGAAAGATACCACCAGGCACAGGGAGGTATGCAATACTTTCCACAATGTAATTCTAAACCTTATTATTATTGATTTTTATAATGAATTGGGAACATCTAACATATTTCAACACTTTCATAGGTTGTCAGACACATCAAAGGCCACAAAGGCAAGACTGGAAAAAATTGGTCAACACAAGCTTGGGCCTGGTGGTTATTCGAATTTGGCGGCACGAATTGTAAGTATCGAAAAACTAATAATGCATCCAAATAATAAATTGCAAATTATTTTCATTTTATTACACTGCAAAATGTAAATTAATGACGTTATGCAAATATGCAGGCCGACCGATTCAAAGAAGTTCTCATTGATGAAGACTTGAAGCTTGGCTTTCAGCACGGCTTTGGAGTTGTTATTGAACGCCGAAAAATCTTGTCTGGGAAAACAAAGTCTTCTGGTACTGATCCATATGGTGCACAGGTATATAAAATTTATATAGTTTAATGAAGATTTGTTACTTGTGCAATCTACTTGTTATAAATAATTGACATAAAATATTGACTTTGCTTTGAACAGGAAAGCAATGATCCCCTTAATGTCAAAGAGGGACAACAACAAATCGAAGATCATGCTTTGAATCCTGGTAATGAATTTATCCATATGTTACAATTGTATATATAGCATTGGATATGGTGAAAATTAATTGTACTTCTCCATATTTCAACTGCAAAGCATGTAGAGGGTCACACTGTACAGGTTGAGCCTAGACAAGAATATGAAGAACATGACATGGCCACAACAGGTAAAAAAACACCTTTATATTTTTTTTAAATGAAATACTTGTCATTATAATAACAAAATATATCGATGTAACATTTTCACATTATTGCAGCAATTCCAAACCCCTTGCCGCAAAATCCACGTTGCGAGCACTCTACGAGGCAAACATCGTGGCAAGTTGATAAAGCACCAAGAACTGAAGGACAAGTTAAAGAAGATGAGCTTCTTGTTGATTTTCTAAAGAGAAGAAAAATTAAAAAGAAGTCACTGAAAAAATATTGTGTAATTATTTTTTATAATATTATGTCTTGCATGATTTTTGGCCTAATGAATGAATGAAGGGTTTAATGAATGTTAGCTTCTATTGAATGAATGTGATGACTGAATGAATGAATGGTTTAATGAATGTTAGATTTTATTGAATGAATGGTAAATGTTTGTTTATGATGAAATCTGCATGAATTTGCACGTAATTTGTTTTTCAAGTATATGCATTGGGTATGGGGAATTGAGAGTGATGTGAGGGGGGGGAGGGGCCATAAGAGCTTCCATATTCACATGGTTGGACCTGTTCAGTAGAGAATACCAATTGATTCTCAAAACAAAGAGGAGCTAAATGAATGGATACGTCGTTGCTACCTTTCTACAACCCACTCGCTTGCCATGTAAATTTTGACAATTTCTTGGGGCTTGTTATGAAACTAAAGCATCTTATCCTACTTTCCAAGCCTCTGACAAGGTAAGGAATTATCCATTTCCCACAATTATTTATTTGAAAAATTATTGTCATACCATGTATTCTCTGACTTATAAAATTTTCTTCTGGTGTATAATTGTAGTGTTGAAATTTTACTATGGCTATTTCACTCATCCCTTGGAACTTGTTTCAGATAGCCTTGGGAAAAATTTTAAAATTTCAGAAGAAAAAATGGCGTTTTGATGTGATCGGTGGTATTATATAATTTGATTTGGTGTTGTCCATGTTTCCTCATGTGAACTCTTATTACCCATTATTTTACTTGAATATTATTGTAATTTACATTATTAAATTAAAATGTTCATCAAACGTAAAATATTCATTGTTAATGTTGTTTTTCTTCATTGAGACTATTGAGACTATGTTTTTTTAGGTTCATTTTGTTATTTTCATAAACAAGAAAATATTTATTTGAGGGGTCCTACCATGAAATTATTGCAACAGGAAAATATTTGTAGTGTGTTGAAATATGTTTGAAAGGTAAAGAAAATGTAGACATTGTCAAGCTCCACAAATCAAGGGAAGTTGTTCCAAGAAATTATAAGTATCGGCAACAGATACATATTTACAGGACACAGGTAAGAGCAATGATGCAATATGACATTCTTTTAAATTCTAATTGCTTTTAAACATTTTTATTTATAGCCATCCATTTATATTCTGTTTTTTCTTGAAAGGTCTATAAGGTAGTTTAGGTGGTGAGTAGTTTTTTTACTATGCCTTGATTAAACATTATTTGAGTTGAATATAGAAAATTTGGACTTGAAGGATAAAGCTAAAAATTTAACTCTTTATGAAATCTTTTATATTGATTTGTGTTGTTGAACTATGCTCCAAATATGGAAACAATATCTCAAGAAAAATGATTCAAAGAATGACAAAATATGTTGTTCCTTATCTTAAATGCCATATGTAGATTAGCCAGTATAAATAACAAAAACATGTCCCAAAATTTTGAAAAGAAGAATTTACTTGCCGGTCCTTATTGCTCTACATACCATTTTGAAGGAAGCTCTGAAATGAGCCAGATACCTTCCACATATCCCCTCTAATTATAATTTTACAGGATAAGCAATTGCCTTAAGACAGGTTATTTCTTTTACAAGAAACCTTCTGTTATAGAAAGCTCTAGTATTTCATGGAATTGCTTTTGACATCACATATAACATTATCCTGAAATCATGGTGATAGTATCCTACTGAGTGAATTCATGCCATCTTGTTGAACTATATGGTTTTAAGCTCTGTCGCGTGGGAGCACCCACCCACCCCTTGCTCCCACTTTTGAAGATCGCTCCCTTCGGAAGCTCACTCCCATAAAAATGAATATTTTTCAAATGTGTTAAGGAGCACATTAATGGTGAGGATGCAGCTGAGGATGCATATGTTTTCTTAATCAACTAGCTGGAAATATTTCCCGAATACAAATACAGGGACTTCTATATAGTCGGTGAGAGCTATGCAAGTTAGTGATTCTCTGAAACTAGTCAAATTGGTTGATTTTTTACTTGCAAATACTCTTTTAGCAGGTGCATATTTAGTGCATTGCGTTCGTCATAGATGCAATATGGATCTTCTTTCTGGTTTGGAGCACAGGGAAGATAAGTTACTGGTAGAAGGGTTGGCTACCCAATGCCAACTAAATACTTCACTTGATAATTGGGTGATCTGGGTCTCAATCACTAATTAGAATGCAGTCAATCTATGCATGCCCAAAAATAGCTCCAATTATAATGGAAGGCCTTACCCTGGGATGGAATTCATACTTCAATCACCAAGACCAAAACCAAGTTTCCTTCCCTCCCGAGTAAAAGAACTTATTGGTAATGGATGGTAACGGAAAACTGGAAGTTTGATTTTTGTGGTTGTTTGGAAAATGAACTAAAAATGTTAGTAATGCCCACTTCCTTGTGAGAGCCAATTTCTGTAAAAGAATTATTGTAACGAGTAGAGTCTAAATATTTACAATGTTTAGGTCTAAATATTTACAGGCTTGTAGTATACAATACATGATTTTTGACAGGAAAAGGAATGTTGCAAATGATGGTTACCTAAATTGTGGACGCAAACACCTAAAGATAACAAAGTAATGAAACCATACGACTATCATAAAAATAATTGTTCTCACAATTTTTCCTTTTGCTGCTATAGAACAACGAAATTAGGATGTCAGTATGCAACATTGTTTGTGGTGCAAGGAATAACGGACTTACATCATTATGTCCTTTTTTCCTAAAGTTTAATTAGCTCTTGTTATCGTGGATGTTGGTTTGGGTTTCATGGAATATTAACTATAAAATAAATGGGATGTTGTTTTTTCCCAAGGATGATGAACCAGGGCCTCAATCACCTCAGAACTGATACTTGTTGTGATGTATTGTTCTTTTCAGGGCATTATGTTCCATAGTTGGCACAAGTAATTCTATTTATTTTCATAACAAGATGCATCTTATGTTCACTATGTGGGTACTATTCTTGCGTACAATGCTTCAGCAATATTCCTTTGGCCAAGAAGTCGAGGGTGGTGGGGTTAACTATTCCACCAAAGTAGTTGAGGGCTTGCACCTGGTACCAACCGCTTGAATGACCTCTATATCTATTATGCCATAGTCCCCCAGGGATTGATCATCATTGAATTAGTTGGTATAAATATTTTGTAAATATTCTAGTTTCTAAAAAAAATGGATCTTTATGTATTTGCATTTTTTTTTAAGCACACACTCATATAGAACATGTCTCCCTTGCCCTGTTTCCAAGGTCGACATGTCTCATGTCAGATACTCGTATCCACATGTCCTCTGTGTCTATCATAATCCCTAGGATCATGCATCTCAAGTGCATCCAAAGTGCACTAACTACACTTTTACTCCCTCTAACTCCTGTATTTTTCGGTTGCATCCCATCAGATTTCATCCAACCATTGATTCACTGCCACCTATCCTACCTTCGATCTTCTGATTTGACTGCTTCTCCTGACAACAAACCTGACATATTGGCCAGTTTGGATAGATCTCGATGCCAGCCATCAAATTTGCTGAGTAATCAATGCCATCATGACATAGCATCATGGAACCACAGACCAGGACTGCCTTGTTACTTGTTGAACCCTCTTATTTTATATGCCTATGTAGAGAATATGTGTATAAATTTTATTTACTTATCCTTCTTGGGTCTTTCAAGGATGACAATAAAATTTTCTTATTTTTGGAGGTTGGAATATTAAAAACATCTGTGGTGTCAAATTTGATTATGAAAATTGCTGCATATTCTAAGGCTTTTCCATCTGCAAGTCCGGGAATTTTTCTTTCAAAGTTCTTGAATTGCTACTAGTTTTGCAGATGGCCAACCTGTCCTGTATTTAAATGTTGTCCTATAAAGAAACTACTGTCTGGGGAAACATTAACCAATGCTGTCATGGGATTTATGGGAATTTTATATTGAGACTATTAATACCATTTATAATTTCTAGTGTTTTACCATCTTCATTTTTTCTAGCAAAGCTTAGCTTGATTTAGTCTAAGCTGATGCCTATTGGTGTATTTCAAACTTCTAATTTTTCTCTCTCTTTATTAGGAGCATTTGAATGTGTCAATGGAATTTTGTCAATCTTTCCCTCCTAATAACATTTTTTCATAACTCCCGTTTGTTGTTTGAGTGATGCAAGAAGCACAAACAACAAAAGATCAAACAAATGGATATAAGGTGGACAAATCCCATGTATTTGCGGTGAACATGTTTGATGACTTTGATAGATACATGAAAGTAACGAACGAGTGGATTCCCCCAGAAACAAAGGTATATACACCTAGGGTAAGAGTCATTACCTTCCCTATGATATTAAAACTATCTGTCAAAGTGAACATGTTCAATTCTATAATAGTTCAAAAACATTTCAAAGTTCTTGAAAATTTCTACATCGAACATTCACTTGAACCAAGGCTATTGGGAGCATGGAGCCGGAGCGAAAAGCGAAATTTTCAAAAGATTTCATTTTACATATTGCTTTCTTTATCTTTTCTTTTGCAAAACTAATACTAACCCCTACACATTCTTGAATGACGGTTCATGGATAAGGGCTTTCCCAAGTACTGAACCGGGAAAGAGATTCGTAGATAGTAATTAGAAAACAATTTCATGCTTTGTTTTTTACATTCTGTATAAAAAAGTATTGTTAAAACCTTTAAAATCAATCAAGACTCTCATTCTGTATGCTCTGCACCTTTGTGATTCGTCCGACTAATTGGGTGCATCAAAAGGGATTGGAGTATTTTTTTAGGTCTATTTTTTTTTAAAATACCACAACTTCGTACGATCTCCGACTCCCCATTCCAAGATATCCGATGATGCGATCATACCACCAACAACAACAAGCGTTGAATATCGGACATCTTTCAATGGAAATATCATTATATATCTGACATCCACTCCTTCGATGTCCGATGACTTCGCCATACCACCGATGGCTAAAAAAGTCAAACCTCGGTCATCTTACAATGCAAATCTTGTTGGATAACGGACATCTTACAATGCAAATCTCGTCGGATATCGAACATATTACAATGCAAACCCCATCGGATATCGGACATCCATGACCAAGATATCTGATGCCATCACCATACCACCAATGGCTAAAAACATTGGATATCGGTCATCTTACAATGCGAATCCCGTCGGATATCGGGCATCTTACAATGCAAATCCCATTGGATATTAGACATCCATGACCAAGATATCCGACGCCATCGCCATACCACCGACGGCTAAAAATGCCGGATTACAATGCAAATCTCGTCGGATATGGGACATTTTACAATGCATATATGACGCTTCTGTAGTCGGATATCCGACTTCTTAAAAACTCATTTGTGTCGGATATCCGACTTCCTATAAACTTATCTTTTTCGGATATCCGATGGACATATTAAAAGAGGAGTTTTCGGATATCCGACAAATGCATTTGACTGTAGGATATTCGTCGAATTGCCACCGATGTTTAAAAAAGAATATGGTTGTCGGATGGTCGACAGCATGATGTCAAAAATCGGACATCTGTGCCATCGTATTTTGGGTTCAAAAATGCTAGTGATGGATGCGGGTGAGAGGAGTCAGCAGGGGGACGTTTTGAGGGGTTAACATGCATGATCTAACTGTTGGGTGGTGGGTGCATGCATTTATGACGACAAGTGGAAGGGAAAGTGATGTGGTTTTTCCCCACGGGTGGTATAATCCTAGGGTACATTGCAGTATGTGAAGGCAGATGAAGATGATAATGGATATTACTGGAGGTACGAAGAACGGGTGGTTTCAGACTACGGCCATTGTGGATATTAGTGGGAATCACTCCAATTCGTGGGAATGGATGGGGAAATTCTTATCTCCAATTATGATTTTTTTCATTTGCGGGTCGGTCAACACCGTTAAATGGTGCAAGAATGTTGTAAGTGAGCGTGAAGAAGAGGTTTGTGTAATTGAGAAGAATTCCATGAATTGGGGTGGTAACAAGACGGAAGGTGGCAGAGATTGGGGTGGCAGTTCGATCTACGTTTAAGTGGTGTGCAACATGGATACTAAGGGGAACTAGGGGAAACATGATGCCCCACGGCAAAGGAGAGCGATCCGGGAGCAACTCTGGGTAGAGAAAGCAACGTGGTAGTATCACGCCTCGATCCCGCAGGATATCAGATCCGACCTAGAAATGATGGAAGACGAGGTTTGGAGAGAGGTGATGGAAAACATGCCCTCGATGGATGAGGCAGCTCTTGAAAATTGGATTCAAGACCCTGGTTCGATGAGAGGGCGACCTGGCTTGTTTGAGAAAACAATGACTCTGCACTGGGTGATTAAAGGAATGTTTGTCCAGGTGCTCCTGGAAAGGAAGGAGAAGCTAGGAGGAGATGAAATTCCCATGGATTTCTAGAAAGAACTTTATGTTGATACATGTCTCCTTCATATGAAAATTGATGCAAATGGCAAGGAAATGGGTCTACCATTCCTTCCTAAAATGGGATACTTTAATAATAGACATGTCAATGAGGAGCAGGCCACCAAGATGGACAGTGGAGCAGTTGCCAGCAATGGAGGACCAGCGGGAAATGAGGGGGATCTACCTCCCATAGTCCAGAACCTATAGTGACTTCACCGTGACTGGGTTGGTCTCTATCACATCTTTTTGTTTTTTGTTTCTTCCTTTTGGCTGGGATGTTACTATGTATGTCAATGGGAATCGTTTATGGGTTCCAGTTGACGCAGAGTGTTATTCTAGTCGGCTCTATGATGCTGGTCATTTTTTTGGCTCTATGTGGTTAGGCCATGGATATTGAATGAATATCAACTATGTTGGGATCGAGGGTTAACTGTGTTTTGTTTTTTTATACTGGTGGAGCAATCCTGTAGAAATCGTGTTGTATTTCATGTTTTCCCCTCCGAGGGAGGAACCCTAGGATGTTGTTGTGTAGAGAGATTAATTTGATAGCTTGTATCTCATACTTATAGACAGAACGATGATGAAAGTTTGGATTGTATCTTTCTGTATACTATGTTAATATAATGTTTACTTATTTTACAAAAAAAAACAATCGTTATTACAAAGGATTTTGTGGTCTGGGAACTGGAACGAACAATTAGGCGGAGTTTTAAAGCCCTTTTTTATGTTGAAGGTTCCTTTCAGGAAGTTGGTGCTCTTTGCAGATTAATTGCATCCAAGGACAAGATGAATTTTATCATGCTAGGTTGATCTATTTGGTTGATCAGTTGAGAACAATCCAGGACTCCTTTAATAATATCTCATTCCATCACATCAGGAAGGAGTTAAATGAGGATGTTGATTCATTATCCAAACAAGGCCTGCTGCTACATCAAGTAGCTCTTCACTTGAAGAATTTCAAGGGGGAACTACTCTGAATCTTTAGATTTTCCCTTTCTCAAATATTTGATCTTTGGTGATTTTGTTGAACTGGGTGTATCCAATATGTTACGAGATTCTCTTTTTGGATGTTGAAAGATTACTAGACTATTGGTCGCCATTACTGTTTTGATAACTCTATTGTTGTATGGCACTGAAGAATGTATTTTTGCTCCATTTTGAATAAAAATACTTTTTTTTTTCTTGGAAAAAAAATGAACAATATATAATATATAATAGGGTGATTATATTATAACCAATCTATAATAATATTATATTATAATATTACTATACACCATGAAAAGTTGGGTCCAATAATTTTAACTAATATATAATTAATATATAATAGTAACTAATATCATAACTAATAAAGCCATCCATCTTTTAGGTAATATGTGACCAATATATAATATACAATAGTAATAGTAATTAATATATAATAATATTATACTGTAATTAATATATTATAATATTACTATACACCGTTAAAATTTGGGTCCAATAAATATTAACTAATATATAATAATAACCAATATCATAATTATTGTTCATCATAACATCTAAGAGCTAAAAATGACTTAAACAATTTAACCTGCTAGGGTTTCTGTGTGACTGTTGTTAGGGTTTCTGCATGCGTTCGATCACAACGGATGCTCCTCTATCGGACCCTAATCCGGAGGAGCGGCATAGGATACTGGAGGTAAGATTTTAAAGGATATTGGTGTAACAACCCACCTCAAGCAAGCCTCCCCCTGCATCTGACTCTAAGTTTGTCAATAAATTCGTTTTTCCGGAAGTGAAGCTATCGTCCACAACTTCCAAATGCAAAGCAATTGCCTTCTCGGAGAAAGGGTTAGTTGGCCATTTTATTGGTTTATGGTCATCTCCTCGTGCTATAGATATTTGGTTAAACAAGAATTGGAGACCCTTAAAATGAGGGGAAGTACAACAAATATTCTGTGGAAGAGGATTTTTTGTATTCCTATTTGAAAAGAAAAAAAAAAAGATCATGACTTGATTTTCAGCGATGGACCATACTTTATGGGTCTGAGAGGCATGTACATCAGCAAATGGGATCTCTCTTTCAACCCTGAAAAAGATATCCCTTTAGTCGTTCCAGTATGGGTCAAGATTCCACATATTCCACTGCATTGTTGGAACGATGAGGATTTAAGGGCAATAGGGAACTCTTTAGGGAAATATATAGACAAGTTAGAGCCCAAGCTTCCTATGTTCTCATGCGCAAGAATATGTATAGAAGTAGACTTAGAGAAGGGTTTACCTGAAGCAATAAACCTATCTGTGGATGGTTGGAACCATTTGCAAATTGTGGACTATGAACAAATTCGTTTCAAATGCAAATTCTGCCATGAATATGGTCAGTTCACAAGGCTCTATCCTAAAAGGAAACAACAAGAATCTAAAGAAGCTCTAGGAGAAGAATGGAATGAAATGTCTAGAAAGAAATGGAACAAATCAAACCCTAACCCCCCTCAATATCTAAGAAAGAGGAAGCTAGTCTCAAATAGTTTTCAAGTCCTCTCCAATTAAGCCAATGAAGAAGAGCAAGAGCCATCCAAGGAAAAACCTAGAGAAGATAACAAAGAATCAGAAGCAACTCATGTTTTGATAGCAATAGGTAAAGAACCAAACCAATTTCCCACCCTTCCTTCGCAACCCTATATCGAAGTTCGTTCTAAGGCCTCTCTTAGTTCAGGGGACTCGGTGACTAGATCCAAGGCTAGGGAAAATATGGAAGAGACCTCGGAAAGTAGAGAAGAAGAAGTAGAGCCACGAGCGAAAAAAAAGGAAGAAATCCCCAAAAACCTTTAAGAGATCGGGAAGCAACTCGGGAAAAGGATACAGGTAAGCAAACCAGTTTAGACCAACATATCATAATAATATCAACAGGGAAATAGATCCAAGGAGCATCATAGAAAAATAAGGACAAGGCCCCCCTTCAATCTCAGAAGAAATAATGAAAGTGGTCTCTTGGAACTATAGAGGGTTAGGGGGCAAGTAGAAAATGGAAGTAGTATGAAGAATAAAAAAAATGGAAAGCAACTCAATATTCATGATCCAGGAGACTAAAATGCAAGAGGTGGATAGTATTAGTGTTATGAACAAGTTCTGGGCTTTGCTCCACCATTGAAAATAGGCAATGGATTTTTGTGGAACTTGAAGATTTAAGCAATCAAGAGACTTTTTGGATAGGAAATTTTTATGGTCCAACCATATCAGGTCAAAAAGAAGAATTTTGGAATTCCTTGGATTCTCAACGAGAAGGGAAGATGAATTCCACCTGCATTATTGTTGGGGTAAAAATCTCATCTGAAGAGAGAAGAGGAGGCTCCAAAGTAAGGGACCCATTCAGAGAAAGGTTAGCATACCTATTAACAGCTTGCAATCAGATAGATATCAAGCCAAAAAAAATGAATTTTACCTGGAACAACAAGCTCTCAGGGCTGGGTCATATCGTTGTAAGGCTAAACAAGTTCCTGGTGAGTTCTTCCTTTCTTAATAAACCATCCATTCTTGATTCTAAAATTTTCAATGTGGCTATCTCTTATCATAGGCCCATATATCTCTTTTTCACGACTCTGGGAAATCTTGGTCTCATCCCCTTCAGATTCAATCCGATATGGATGAAATCAGAAGGTTGTACGAATGCGATAAAAGAGGCTTGAAATTTTTTTGTTATCGGTCCCCAAGGATTTATATGGGAATCAAAGTTAAGAAACGTTAAGATGGCCCTAAATAAGTGGGTTGATGAAAACTATAAAGATCCAGGGGCGGAGAAAAAAGAAGTGCAAGCGGAATTGGATCAGCTGCAAGAAAACATGGAGGAAGTTCCAATCAATGAAGAAATAAGGAAAAAAGAAAAGGATTTGGATAAGAGAATACAGGGATTATCCAGGAAAGAATAAAAGGAGTGGAATTTATGTTCCAGAAGCCTCTAGTTAAAGGGGGAAGACAGGAACAGAAAAAAATTTCATAATCAGTGTAAGGAGAGGCGGAGGAAAAACACTATTTTGGAGCTGAACAAAGACAATGGAGAAAAAATAACAGACCAACAAGAGATTAAAAAGGATATAAGCGATTTCTTCGAAAATCTATATAGTGAAGAAGAAGATGTGTCTAGGGTTGAAATCGAGGAAATGTGCGAGGACATCCCCCTTCTCATCACAGAAGAGGACAATGAGGCCTTGTATGGCCCAATTTTAGAGGAGGAGGTTCAAAAGGCCGTGTGGCCCCTTCACCCGGACAAAGATCCTAGTCCAGATGGCTTCTCAATCCACTTTTATAGAAAATGTTGGCCTCTTATTAAGAAATATCTCATCATAATGCTTAATTGGACAAGAAGCGGAGATCGAATAGGAGGAGCTATCAACTACTCCTTCATAGCTCTTTTTCCTAAAGAAAAGAATCCCTCCTCAATAAGAAGATTCCAGCCCATCTCTCTTTGCAATTCCTCATACAAACTATTGACCAAAATCATGTCTAATAGGATTAAAAGGCACACCTCCCCGAGTTAATATCAGCAAACCAAGGAGGCTTCATTTCAGGTAGGAATATTTATGATAACATTTTGTTGGTTCAAGAGGCGATCCACTCTAGTCAAAAGAGAAAAGAGGCTAGTATGGCAATTAAACTAGACTTAGCCAACGCCTTTGACAGAGTTAGACACAACTTCATATATTTGATTCTTGAAAATTTTGGCTTTTCTAGTAATTTTATAAGATGGATCAAATCTTGCATTAGTGCCCCTTGGATAGCTCCTCTTGTGATAATATATAATATCCCAACTAAATTCTTTAGCATCTCTCGGGGGCTGTGTCAAGGGTGCCCTATGTCCCCCTTTCTCTACATCATTGTGGAAGACTCTCTTAGCATAAGACTAACCAAATTAACGATGGAAGGAAACATTCCAGGGTTAACAATTGTGAGAGGCGTTCAGGCAGTAAATCATGCTCAGTTCGTGGATGATACAATCCTTTTGGGATGTGCTTCAGTGCAAATTGCCAGAAGGTTCAAAAGCTCCTTATATATTTTCCTACGGGCCTCGGGAGGTCAATACAATGATGATAAAAATAGCTTATATGGTTGGAATTGTAAACCAAATATTCTAAGAGATCTAACAGTTGCTCTTGGGTTTAAGGTTAACATAGACTGGACTTCCTTCAAATACCTAGGTGTTCCTATCACTCAGAACAAATCCAACTCCTTTTCTTGGATTTCAGTTACTCAGAAGATAAAAAAATAAGATCCAGTCTTGGGGAATGTGGTGGTTAAATCTGGCATGGAAGGTCACTCTAATCAAATCTATCCTCTCCTCCTACCCAGTCTTCATTAGTGCAATTCTTCTTGCACGAAAGAATGTTATGAACAAAATACGCATTGAACCAAGAAAATTCCTTTGGCAAGGAGGGAGAACTCAAAGCAATAAATTCCACCATGTGAATTGGAATATAGTTAAGGAAATTAAAGGGAAAGGAGGGCTTGGTCTTAGAGATCTCGTTCAAATGAACAAAGCAATGGGAGTCAAACTAATATGGAGGATGATCTCTAGAAAGAAAGAATGGTGGAACTTGAAGTGTTAAGGAAGAAATATGTGAGAAGACCTTGTTTAAGAAGTTTGGATCATCTATTAGTTGGGAAAGGAACCAATATATGGGAACTTTTCAAGGCTTTTGTTGGTCTAATTAGAGACAACCTCTATTGGATTCCTAGAAATGGAAAAAGAATTAAAATTTGGACTGATAAATTCTTGGATCCCCCCATCTAGAGTCAATTTGAAATATGGATGCCATTTGTGAATGGATGCAAATATATGGTCTACATAGTTTGAAGGACATATCTGAATGGAAGATATTTGGATCCTGGAAAGGTTGGCTTCCTCTAGACCCCCTCCCCCCCCCCCCCCCCCCGCTCGGCTTCAATGGGATTTCTCCTCCCTCCTTACACGTCTTCATGGAAAAGCCCCAATTCATCTTTGATTTAAAAACTAAAGAGGATGGGGTCACGTTGGACATTATATGGTTAAGGAAGGTTACAACATACTGGAAAATAACAACTGCGGGACCTTCTCCAAGCTCTGGTCAAAGGTATGGAACTTTGATTGCATCCTGAAGATCATTTTTTTCTTTTGGTTGTTAGCTCATAACAAAATTCTTGCTGTTGATAAACTTCTTGAGTGAGGGATTGAAGGCCCCTCATGTTGTGCTTTATGCAAAGTCTCCTCAGAAAATGCTCATCATCTTTTTCTAGATTGTGACTTTTAATCCAAATTTTGGGGAAAAGTAATTGGGAATCTTTGTGAGAACTTCACAATCCCGAGGAAGGTTATGGAGATTATTGATAAATGGAGAAACTTCTACCCTGGATCCCTCTGGAAAAATCCAACTCTACCAAAAATCTGGAATGCGATCCCTATGAATATTTGCTAGCAAGTTTGGTTCGAAAGAAACAAATGCATCTTCGAGGAAAAAAAGGCTGACCACTATAGAGATGCTTACAGAGCTATCAACTTGATTGTTGAAATTATGAGTTCCAAAGGAATGTCCCTTTCCAGCTCGGAACCTTTATCTAGAAAAGAAATCATGTGGAGCAAAGAGTTTGTGCAGACGAGCTCTCTTCAGTCCAAATATAAGCAGAAAATATTAGATTAGGAAATAAGAAAGAACAAAAAGGATTCCAAGCACTAGTGGGATCCGCAACAATGCTACTCCTTGTTTTTCAATAGGGCTTCCAAAGCCGAAACCCAGGGGAGGCAGGTGCAGGAGGGATCATTTTTTATCCAAGAGGAAAAAATGTCAGCTCTTTTGCATGGGGATTGGGGATAAAATCAAACAATGAGGAAGAATGGCTAGCCCTCCTTCACGACATGGAAATCACCTCGAATTTAAACATCGCCAAACTAATGGTTTTTGGAGATTCTAGGTAAGTCATAAAAAAGATGAGAATGGGATATGAAAAAGGGGCTCCTCAATGCAAAAGGATATATCGTAGAATTGCTCTTTTAAATAAACCTTTTGAGGTCTCCTTTCTCTACGTCCCAAGGGAGAACAATAGATGAGTTGATGATCTAGAAAATCAAGGAGCTAAGTTAGTTCTTGGAATGGTGGAATATGACAATGGTGATCAAAAGGTTAAGTATGTCCCCTAATCCCCTTGGTTGTGTGGGCCCCATTGACGTTTCCACCCTTTGTTTGAAACCTTTGAATATGGAATGGTATACATTCTCTCCACGATGGGAGAAGCATTGGAATTTGCATGGTGATCCCCCCATCTGTCCTTTCGATGGTAGGAGCATTGAAGTAGCCTTTAAGGTGAACCTTTTGGGTGAATCTTGCACTTACAAGAATATAAGACCGGCATAAATGCAAAGGATTTCAGTATCGAGCATCTCTTATGTTCAAGCGGACGAGGAAGATAGGGATGCAAAGGAAGGTTTGACATAGAGATCTCGGGAACAGTTGGAATCCCTTTCTCTTTCGATCCGGGAGCCTAGAGATACTGGCATGTCGTGGAACTCAACTCAGGGATTAATGACGAGTTTTGCAGAGCGATTTGATTTTTTGA
Organism: Larix kaempferi; assembly: GCA_027924585.1. Taxonomy (NCBI): domain Eukaryota; kingdom Viridiplantae; phylum Streptophyta; class Pinopsida; order Pinales; family Pinaceae; genus Larix; species Larix kaempferi. The sequence continues at coordinate 2,450,043 of BSBM01000275.1, read as the reverse complement.
AGGCTAGCGTAGAAGACTTCCAGTACCACCTACGCAAAGTCGATGAAGTTGCTTGTGTTGGGATTAAGGCCAACTGCGAGACTACTGAGGATATGACGTATATTTCGTAGCAGCTTTCCTATCAAGACTCTCGCATTGATGATTTAGAGGGTAACCTGAAAGAGATGATGGGCACTATGGATGTTATTAAAGATGAAATCTTGAAGATGGAAAAAATGACTCAATGCAGTCATTGCCAAGAATCCCTAGAAAAATATGTGTGTCCAATGGAAGATATTTCAGTTCTGCAACCAATGTTTGGTCTTCAAGGCAAGCAGGAATAGCAAGGTTGGTGTTTTAATTTGTTTTTCGAATGCTTTTTTGTGTTTTGCTTAACCTTCAGTTTGTAAGGGTATATCTCTCCTTTGTCATGGTGAAATCTAGGAAGCAGATTAAAAAAAATTGTAGATCCAAGCTAGTGCAAATTTTGGTTATTTCCTCTCAGACTGCTACAGAACTCGGACTTCTTCTTATGGATTTTTAATGAATGGTTGTGCACAGCTTTTTTATAATATCGAAGTTTTTTAGTTTTTGTTAAAAAAAAACTATCATAATTAATATACCCATCCATATTTTAGGTAATACATGACCCATATATAATATATAATAGTAATATTAATTAATATTATACTATAATTAATATCTTATAATATTACTATACACCGTGAAAAGTTAGGTCCAATAAATTTTAACTAATATCATAACTTATGTTAATATATAATTAATATATAATAGTAACTAATATTATAAGTAATATATAATAGTAATTAATATCAAAACTAATATATTATAACGCTATATTATAATTAATATATTAAAATAATACTATACAGCATGAAAAGTTGGGTCCAGTAACTTTTAAAATGGCACTGTGTATTTAATTCCCTTTCCTTATTTTGGGTGAAAACACTACATCAAACTTCATCCTCATAAATTGATTTTAATATAAAATATATATCTAAGGTAGTTTTGATAAAAGTGAAATAACCATGTGCAACTTCGATAAAAGTGCAATAGAATACAAAATTATCTATTTTATCATTTTCCTTAAGAGGCCCATTTTCATCCAAATTTCCTCTAATGAAGTTGTGTTAAACACGCAAATTGTAATCGTATTAAACGCATTTCATTTAATTCTAATTAGTAATCTCATTACATTTGTTTATTATAATTAATATGCATAAACTATTGATTGCATGTCATGTTATAAATGGACCAGTTAATGCCTACGAAACAATTAATGATGTGAGATATAGTGGATTGTCAAATAAGAAACACATTTGAGAGATTTTATTATTTAATAATCTTTAGATTTATGAGAATTAGGTTGAGTTAATGTGATAGACCTGCCTTGTTGGGAGGAGGTTTTCAAATTCATAAAGAAGTATGTGACTTATTGCTATTTTATTATAATTTGACCTTCCTAAGGCCTTTTTCAAGAAGGGAGGAAGGTGGTGGAAATAAGGGAATAAAAGAGATTTTGGTGATGAAGTGGATGTTGAACTTTGGGACACAAGAAAGAGAGTGGAAGAGGAAAACACTTAAGAACTTGATCAAGATACTGGACTTAGAAACTAGATATTGGAAGAGAGGTTGTTGTTGTGGTTATTGGAGTTGCAAGAACGGAGGGCTATGAAACCCCACGGGTTTCCTGGAACTAGCACCTTGGCTGCTAGTTGACTGGGAGGATTAATCCTAGTTTGGCTATGGTTCAACACTACCTTGGTCGGACTAATTGGATTGCTTGGATGGACTAGGGACCAGCTTGCTGCTATAGGAATGTTAATTCAATCTATTGATAGGTAAACTGCTTTCTCTATCTTGTTTATGTTATTTCTCTAAAAAAAATCATTAATTAATATGACGAAATGCTAGTAGGAAATAATATAAAAATTTCACATATCGTGCTAAAACTTAGTGGATCATTCACTCAAACTAATACATGCAGGCCTCGTGTTGATAAATTTCAATTATTCTTGTTAGTGTTAGTTTACTGACACCCATCACTAGGATGGGTGTTTTTTTTTGTAAATAAAAACTATATTACTGCTTAAAACATGAAATACAAAGCGTTTCTTACAAAGTCCTTAGAGTCAGAGCATTCCCGGCCATACACGGCCAAACAGGAAGTTATTCAGAAACAGTCTATTCAAAATGACCACCATATAAACCCTGATACAAATATCCCCCAAATTACCAACAGTGCTACAAAAATTGTCAAGCAAACATATCAAAAACACGAAATCATGCAAAAGACAAAATAATATGCTAACCCTAACTTAGACAAGGTTCTTGGGACCGGTTCCTCTACTGCAGCCATCCAGATTTTGTTGCTTCCCTTTACGAGAGATCTGAACTTTCCCAGCTTTTGGCATAGTTTCCATGGGTGGCTGCTTGCTCCTACGACTGGTACCAATGTGTTCAACTTCCTCCATACCCGGATAGTAGAAGGAAACTCCCAAATTTGATGCAATTGTATCAATTTTCATATGCATTAACGGGCAGTCCGCATTGTGCTCCTTCAAGAAGCGCACAGGTTCCTCGTCACCCTGGTGCTTATTGAAAGTGTCCATAGTGACATCATCCAACATGTTTTTCATGACACAATAATGCATTATCATACATTCATATGCAGATGCTCTACCCGCTATGGTACCAAGGTCAACCACCCAATCCACCACCTCGCTTCCAAGATCCTCCGTAGGAATAGTCTTCACTGTATCCCACAACTTCTTCTCCACGGATTCAATATCCTCGAGAATTATTGGAGGGATACTTTCTCGAAATAACATTGCTGCCTCATGGGTCCGAGATTTAGTCTTCGCCCTAGATACCTGAACCAGACTATCAACCGACTTTTTGGTCGCCTCTCTTTTACCCATATGCTTATCAGTAGCAGGACCTTGCAACTCTTCAAAGATGACCCATCGTTTAGGGTCCATTACTATCACCCAGACACTATCCAGAGGTCGAACGAAAGAAAACCAGACACAGTGCAACACCCAGGCTGGCTTACCACCCCCACAGAGAAGGGAAACACCCAGATGGTGAAAATGCGAATGAAAAAACACAGAACACCGCCGGAATATAAATTCTAGATTTTCATTATGAGGGGTACATAATTACTACGATCCCCCTTCACCTAGTACCAAACTGCATTCATGGCACAGAGCCTCCCACTCAGCAAAATTAAAATGATATTGATGGTTGGAAATGGAGACCAATACAAAACCTACCCACCGCTCTTCACATACCTTGAACTGTACCTTCTTATAATCGTTTTGGGGATCGAAGTGGGAACAAATGTCATTCTTCTCATGATTGCACATGATGACGCGGCCCTCAGTAACTACCTCCAACCGCCTCTTGGCACCATCATGCATTGGCTGAGCAACGACTGCCATCTGTCTTCTTTTTTCCGTGTCAAGGTCTGTCAGGTGACGGCAAGTCATGACCCACTTCTCATTACGAAAATCCTTTGTCGTTCCGACAGTGAGGGCCCTACCCCCTTCAATACCCTGGTTAGCAATAAGATCTGCCACCTTATTTGCTTCCTGTTTAACGTGGGAAAAATATATGGCAGTGTGATTGGAAATAAGGGTACTCAGGAGTTCCAACCTATCTAAGAGATGCCAGTTGGAAGAAATCTTCTCCAAGGATTGGCCACTTGACAACTTCTTTTCCATTTGAATTATGATTTGGGAATCTCCCTCCAGCACAGCCGGGAACCAAGCTTCTCTGATCACAAGGCGAATACCCTGAATTAAACCTTCCAATTCAACTGAATTATTTGAATCGAATCCTATGGAGCTGAAAAAAACTTTGAAGATGGAACCAGAAGCATTCCTACAAACACCACCAAAATCAGCATCACCCGGATTTCCATGAGAAGCTCCATCAAAGTTAATTTTAAAACCCGACTGGAGAGGAGGCGACCAAAAAATCGGGCTGCCTGGACGACATACTCTATCTTTCCTCTGGAGGCCATCCAAATCATCTTTTGCAAGACCCCAGCCTACTACGATGCAAAGTTCCCCCTCCGATAGATATTTGTCTAAATCCCTCCATTGGGAACTTCTTATCATTTCTTGCATATTTTTTATGATCTTCCTCCATACCTCCTCTTCCTTATGTTTCTTGTCCTGAAAAATGCGCTCCTTTCTTTCCTTCCAAACTGTCCACAAAACCATTCCTGGAAACATCTTCCACAAGATCTTGATAATTAGATTTTTAAATGCTTTAGTGTTCCATTCCTTGAGAGTCTGATCTGGAAAACCCCTAACCCTATCACTTCTTCTGAAAATCACTGCCCCATTATCCCAAAGAGAAGAGGTGAAGGGACAATCATCCAACAAGTGCCCCAAGGTTTCTTCCGAGTGGAGGCAAAGGGAGCAACGAGATGGACCTAGAATCCTTCGTTTCCAGAGATTTTCACTTGTTAAGATTCTCCTCCTAACCACCAACCAACAAAAGACTGCAATTTTCATCCAGAGGTTCATCCCCCATATCTTTTTCCATTTATCATCCTCACCTACTTCAAGGTTGGTCCGGATATCATAAGCTTCTTTAATGCTCAAAATACCTTTCTTCTTATAACCCCACCTTAGCTTGTCGGGGCCAGAATGGATCCTAATAAAAGGCTCCTGAAGAGTGGACTCAAAAGCATGAAGAATTTCTTCAGAATTTAGGTCTTCCCAATAGCTACAGTCCAGCCATTTTCTATGCCCTTCCTAACCAAGATCCTCCCAATAATGGGAAACTTTGAATTTTACTTCCGCCATCCCTCTAACCCTGATGTCCTACCAACGGGGATGATCCCCCATTTTGGGGAGCTGATTCCAAGAATCTTACCAGAATTTGGCCAGATTCCCATCATGGATTTCCCAAAAGCAATGATTTTGGACTAGCTTTCGACCAGAAAAGGCTTTTAGCCACATGTGGGATCCATTCTTTTCTTCGTTGTATCTGATCAGTTGACCCAGAGGTATTCCCCTAGCATATTTTATATGCCAAAGATGTTGCCATTGCTCCGTTTTATGGTTACACCATCTCCACCAAATTTTTGAGCCATAAACTTCACTAAGAACCTCGAGGTCTCGGATTCCAAGACCACCACTATCCTTGGGTTTGCAGATTTTTTCCCAACCGACCAGGGAAAATTTGGACTTTGCTTCCCTTCCTCCCCATAGAAAATTTCTTTGAATGCATCGAATTTCCTTAAGAATGGCCTTAGGAGCAGAGAGCATCGAGAAAAGACAGACCGGCATGACTTGAAGAACAGTTTTGACTAAAATCAAGCGACTAGGAAGGTTTAAAGGCCGAAGAGTCCAGCTGGCTAACTTTCTCCGCATTCTGTCAATCAAATCTTTCCAGGAAACCTTGCGAATGGTTCCCTCAGAAAGAGGAACGCCCAAGTATTTAGAGGGGAATGACCCCCGCGAGAAGCCAAGAATCCTTAAAATATTACGTTGGGTTGGTCCTGCCGTGTTAAAGAAAAACACCTGAGATTTATCTGAATTAACTTCGAGACCAGAAGCCTTGGCAAAAAGTACTAAACTTTTTTTAAAGGCTCATACCTCTTGGACTGAAGAGTGCCCCATTGACATAGTGTCATCTACAAATTGTTGATGTGTTTGCTTGTCCATGCCAACGTGGAGTTGAAGACCGCGGATTCCTCCTTCAGCAACTTGATGTTGTAAGAGTTTACTCAGGCCTTTTTCCATTAAGATAAAGAGAAAAGGGGAAAGAGGGTCTCCTTGATGAATGCCCCGAGAAAATTGCTAAAGTTTGGAAGGCGTGTCATTAAGTAAGATAGAAAAAAACGGGGGTACAAACGAGATTCATAATCCAATCCACCCACTCCCTATCAAAACCAAAAGCTTCCAAGATACAACGCATATACTGCCAACTGATTTTATCATAAGCTTTTTCTATATCCAATTTAACTAACATGCCCAGTTTCTTAGTGACCTTCAAAGAGTGAATGGTTTCTTGCACCAGAATAATACCATCCACAATTTGTCTTCCTTCGATGAAACCCGATTGTTTCGGACTGATCAGGACAGGGAGGAGAGGCTTGAGTCGATTGGTTATGACCTTAGAGATGATATTATAGATAACATTACAGAGGGATATTGGTCTGAAATTACAAGGGGTATCCGCTCCTTCCTCCTTCAGGATGAGGGACAAGAAAGTAGCATTGAACGCCTTTAATACTCCTCAACAGCTTTGGGACTCTTCCACAATCTGGAGAACCTCCTGCTTGATCATATCCCAAAATAAATGAAAGAAATTAGTGGTAAAACCATCAGGACCAGGGGATTTCCCCATGGCCATTTGATGCATAGCTTCATCAACTTCCTGCATAGAAACTGGTTTGCCTAGCATCTCATTATGCTCCCTCGAAACTAGCCTGGGGATCAGGTTTGTGATTCTGGCAATTTCATGGCTTCGATCAGGCCGATCTTCCTTAAGAATAGTCTTAAAGTGATGGACCAATTCCTCCTCTATATCTCCTCTGGTTTCCAGCTGGCCCCCATCAGTTTTCCTAAGTTGGAATATTTTTTATCTGTGGCAGCTTTGAACAACAGAATTGTGAAAGAATTTAGTATTATTTTCCCCTTCTTAGAGCCATTGGTTCCGAGATTTTTGTTTCCAATAAATCTCCTCTTGCCTTTCCCACGCTTCGAGCTACTCCAAAATATTGTGTTCCTGCTCACGTAACCCCTCATCCTATCCCTCATCCATACCTTTCTGTTGAATCAGCCCTAAGTCAGCAATCAATTTTTCCTTGTCATGGAAGATGTTACCAAAATCTTCCTTATTCCAGGTACGAATATTGGATTTCAAAGCCTTGAGTTTTTGCTGGAATTGGTACATCCCTAATCCCTCCGAGGGGACCAGCTCCTGCCACCACTGGCCCACCAGATCTTTGAAGTCTTTATGCTCCAACCAAAATTGTTCAAATCTAAACGGTTTGTTTAAAAAGGCATTCGACCAATCCCAATGAAGGCATATAGGCCAATAATCTGAGCCAGCCGCCAGAAGAACAATGGCATTGACCTCCCCCATTCCATTGGCTAAGTCTTAAGTGGCTAAGAATCTGTCAAGTCTGGAAGCGACCAAGTGGGTATCGCCGCGTTTGTTATTCCAAGTAAACGACCCATTTCCAGTTTCAATATCAATGAAAGGACTATGACTCAAGAGATCCTTGAAGTTTTCTTGGAATCTGTCCAAAGCCCTTCTGCCACCCTTTTTCTCAATGAGGGAGGTTATCAGGTTAAATTCCCCTCCTACAATCCACGATCCATTGGATTCCTGCTCCGCCAACCAGGCCAGGAAGCTTAAGAATGCTCCCTTTTGAGGAAAGGCCCTCGGTCCGTAAACATTCACCAAAGTGCCTTTGACCCCCGAATCTGGGACTAAGAATTCATAAGTTGAGGAAAACTTATTAGCCCGCCAATTAGAAAAGAAGATGGAAGGAGGCTTCCAAAGAACCGCCAAACCCCTATCCATTCCATTAGCATCAATCGCCATTACCTTACAACCTCTCATGATCTTTTGGCCCACTTTCTCCATTGTTATAGAGTTGCATTTTGTTTCTTGCAAAAATAAAACCTCAGGTTTGTCCTGCTTCACCTTTCTAGCTAAGGTTTTGAGTTTTCATGGATGGTTACACCCCCGGATATTCCATGACATAATATTCATTGGGAAACTTTGTTAACCTCAGAAAAGGCTGCCCTGATCGTCGGGTACTGGCCAAATTCGATGAGTTTAACTCCTATCTCTGTTATTCTTTATTTGTTCAACTTCCTTCCTCACTTTAGATCCTCCACTGGGGATTTCCTTTTATTCCTAGAGTGAGGGTCAACCGCAATACCTAACTATTGGTTGGATTTGGATTTGATGATTTCTTCCTGAAGAAGTTCCAGTTTCCTTATGGATACATACCCCTTCCCTTTTTTCTCGCATTATTTTTCAATCTCATCTAGATCTAATTCACCCAAGTCCATCTCCTCATCACCATCCTCCTCCATTGTAGTGGCTTGATCTGCAGGAATATTTTCCTGATTCATATCTTCCTCAGATCCCTTAACTGGCTGCTCCTGAGGTTCCTTCTCATTCCTTCGATCCTCGCCATCGTCAACACTATCACCCAAAATTTGAAACGGAGTTTTGCTGGTAGAACCTTTATCCACCCTTTCCTTCCCTTTCCTCTACTAATCACCGAATCTATTCTTTTTGCGATTCCGAACTTGGGTAAAACCCTCCTTACCTTTTTCAACATCCTGTTCAGTTCCTGTTGGGGGTTTGGATTGAGCTTGGTGAGGACAATTTCGACCAAAATGACCATATTCATGACACAATCTACACCTAAAGGGAAGCTGCTCATAGTCAATCGGCTGGATCCATTCCTCATCATCCCAGTTCAGACTGATGGCTTCTGGAAACTCTTTTGAAAGATCCATGTAAACACAGATCTGGGCACAAGAAGTGTACCTCTGTTGTTTTGTCTGCTCTGCGACTTGACAAACTCTCCCAAAGTGTTACCAATGTCTTGTAGGATTTCCAGGTCCCAGTATTCATAAGGGAGGGAAAAGATCCTAATCCACAGTTTCATATCCACACAGGGGAAACTTTCATATCCACAGTTTCTAGATTGAATCTTTCTTTCCATGGCCTAAGGTACAACCCAGCAGAAAAGAAAAAGTAGGTACCTCCCTCAAGCACCCTATCCCTATCTTCCAGATTAAAGAAAACAATGGTGAAGAAACCCTTGGCCCTGAATGGAGATCATAATGGCCTTTCGGATTCCAGTTACTCTTGATCCAACGAACCAGGTCTTTCTTGCGAGGCCAGATCCCCGCAAACTTACCAATTAAATCATTTTCCTTCCATAGTTCTACCGTCTCTCTAATTTTTCCGGATCAGATCTGGATAGCCGGAATGGCTGTGGTTTTAGGATAACAGTGCCCTGGGCCCAGCCTCCGTTTGGCGACATTCTTACCTCGCCCATCTTTGCATTGCATGCCAAACCCATAGACATCATGGTTCAAGGTGGCATGCAAAACAGCCACAGGGGACACGGCCCCTACTGCAGGAACCCAGAAAATGAAAACCAAGCTGCCGACGATGTCTCACGCTCTGAAACCCTAGCAGAGCATATGGAACCCAAATCCAAAATCATCACTAGGATGGGTGTTACATTTAGTATCATAGCATTGGTTCTAACTCTAGAACCATAGGGTTATAGGAAAACTAAGCATAGAAAATAACATAAATAAAGCAAAAAAAACTGAATAGAAAATTCAAACAATTTTTTTTGAGAAAGAAAAAAATTATGAGTTATAACTTCTAAAAAATAGGCAAGCCGATAGATGTATGAAAGAAAGAAATGAAAGCCTAGAGGAGAGGCTACCTTGAAACTTAAAATCCTACAATTACAAGAACATAAAAAGAGAGCCCATTAGAAAGGCTTCATTTGAAACAATTTCCATAAACAAGTGCCATAAACCTAAACCATCCTTGTAGACACTAAGATAAGAAACCCTATTTTGGAAAACATGAAACAAACAGCTCAGAAAACAAGGTAATATAATTTTATTTTTTTTCAGAGGAATATATATATATATATATATATAATAAAATAATTATATATTTGCAAAAGAAATTATATATATAATATCTTAAAAAATAAAGAAAAAGAAATATATATATATATATATATATATAAAATTTAAAAATATATATTAAAATAAAATAAAATAAAGGAAATTTGGCATTGGTTGTCCATTTCTCGCCCCCAAGGGGCATGACCATCGCTTCCATGGCCACAATTACCAGTGCAAAAGGATATGGAAGAGGGATGGGTGGCAGGGTTAGAGCCCAGAGGGCCAACTCTCCCCCCCCCCCCCCCCCCCCCCCCCCCGGGCCTATTTTTGGTCGTCCATTTCTCGTCTCCAAGGGGCGCAACCATTGCTTTCATGGACATAGTTACCAATGCAAAAGGATATGAGGAGGGATGGGTGGGGTGGGTTTAGGGCCCAGAGGGCCAACTCCCCCCCTATTTTTGGAAAACAACAATTGATAATAAAAATTTCCCTTAGTAAATCCTAGTATTCGAGAAAACACAGATGTGCATTGCTCTGCAAGACTGAACCCTTGCGCTACTCCTGCTAGGGTTCCACCGTTCACAGCCCCCCTACGACTTGGGGATGGATCTGCCTCTGGATCCTAGCCCGGAGGACCGTAGGCGTCTTCTAGACACAGCCTTCGGGGCATTGGTGGCCTCTACTCCCCCCCCACCCACCTCTGCGTCTTATTTTGGTGATGGCTTCGTCAAGCTTACGGATGCCCCCAAGATTCAGATCATGTCGGTCGCTTCAAGGCGGGAATCCCTAGCTCTAAGTGAAAGAGGTTTGATTGGTCAGTTCACCGGGATCTTTCCATCGCCTAAGACCATGGAAACCTAGATTAAAAAAAACTGGATGCCCTTGATCTCTGGGGGCATTCAGCACTGCTTATGTGGCAAAGGCTTCTTCACAATTCTGTTTGAAGTAAAAGAAGATAGAGATCTCATTTTTTGCAGCGGACCGTACTGCATGGGTCCTGGGGGACTCTACCTTAATCGCTGGGGCTAATCGTTTGATCCTGAAAAAGATGTGCCTTCAGCTGTCCCTGTTTAGGTCTGCTTGCCTCATCTTCCTTTGCACTGCTGGAATGATGAATCCCTCCAGGAAATCGGAACTCCTTTGGGAATTATATTGGCAAAGCCGAACCTAAAGGCCCGCTATTCTCCTGTGCAAGAATCTGCGTTGAGGTAGATCTGGAGAAGGGACTTCCAGATATAGTAAGCCTTTGCATGGATGGTTGGGAATATGCTCAGAAATTTGATTATGAACAGTTTCCCTTCAAATGTAAAAAGTGTCATGAATATGGCCACTTAGTCAAAAACTGTCCAAAAACAGCTAAGGAGACCCCGAAGAAAATGCAAGAAGAAGAGTGGCATCAAGTCAAAAAAAGGGAAAAAGAATGCCCGCGTCAAACCCTAATCCAAAAAGGCAGCAGCATGCAAAAGAAAAAGAGCATGTCTTGATTGAAACAGCAACCCCAGCAAGCAATCAATTTGAAGCCCTGAATGTTGAAGAAGGTGAGATCACTGAACCTGAAATACCGGAAATGGCTCCTGAGTAAAATGACACCTTAATCTCTAATATTATCTCCCCCTCTTTAGTAGCAAAGAAAACTGATCCAGCATGGGAAGTCTCCCCACCTTCTGGAATTTCATGGGCTGAAATGGTCAAACAAAGCAAGGTATCCCCCTTCTCTGTCTCTCCTGAATCTTCTTCAAAAGGATCTTAAGAACATCTCGAACCAAGGCCTCCCCTAAATACAAGAGGTAGAAAATCCCAGCGATATCATCGTGAGCAAGAAGCAGAAAGAGAAATCGAGCTAGGAAGGCAACGAAGTATAGAAGAAACAAAGCTGCTACAGTCCTCCAAAAATTCAGGCAAACTAGATGGTAGGGCTCGAGCAGGCCAACAATCGGGGAAGAAGTAATGAAACTTGTCTCTTGGAATTGTAGGGGTCTGGGCAGACCTAATAAAGTTAAAGCCATGAAAGAAATTGTCAATTCTGAAAGACCGGACGTCCTAATGATCCAAGAGACAAAAATGAGTGATGTGGAGGTCCTGGCACTCACACATCTCTTTTGGAAAGATTGCCACGGAAACACAATAACTCCAAAGGAGCATTTGGGGGTATCACGACTCTTTTCTCAAGTAAGTACTCCACCAAAGTTGTTAAGGAATGTCAGCATTGGATCCTAAATGAATTCTGCAATAAGGAAGACAATATTACCTATTATGTTTGTAATGTTTACAGGCCTACTCATTACAAGGATAAACAAAAATTTTGGAATAATCTCGCCACCCTGAAAAAAATTACCAAAGACAAGGATCTCATCCTTGCTGGTGATTTTAATACAACAAAATCTTAGGCAGAGAAACACGGTGGGTCTAGAGTTAGAGATCCATTTGGTGAAAATCTGGAAGACATGATTTCATAACTCGACTTGTTGGATCCACCCTTAAAAATTGGCAATTTCACTTGGAGCAATCGTCGAGTTGGTGTGGGCCACATTGCTTCCAGGCTTGATCGGTTCCTTATTAGCTCCTCTTTTCTGCAAAAAAATCTCATCCCAGCCTCCTTTACTATTCCTTCAGCAGTTTCTGATCATAAACCTATATCCCTTTCTCTTTCCACTCCTGCCAATCTTGGTCCAATACCATTCTGTTTTAACCCTTCCTAGCTACATGATGAGAAAGCTCTTGTCTTAATAAATTCAGCCTGGAACTATCCCAACTTTGGGTCTCCTAGCTAAGTTTGGGAGAAAAAACTTAGAAATGATTGTTATGCACTAAAGAGCTGGGTAAAAACGGATTTCAAAACCTCAAGCCATATTAAAAACCAATTACAACTTGACCTTGCATCCTTACAATCTGATATGGAAAGAGTCGAAATCACTCCAGCCCTGATTTGTCATGAGCAAGAGATGAATAAAAAGATTCTTAGCGCAACAAGAAAGGAGGAAGAGGACTGGAGAATTAAATCCAGACGGTTATGGCTTAAAGGGGGGGACAACAACATGGTTTACTTTCACAAGCAGACCAAAGCAAGGCTCAGCTTTAATATGATCAAAGAACTCAAAGATAAAGATGGATCCAGAATTCTTGACCAAGAAGATATTAAAACCCACATTTTTCAACATTTCTAAGAGCTCTATTTGGACAATAATGAGGCTGACCCCTGGCCCAGGAGTATCTCCTCTCAGATATTCCGTCTCTCATTTTTTACAGCAAAAACAGAGAGATTTCTAAACCAATTATGGAGTTCAAAATCAAAGAATCCATCTGGTCCTTGCACGCTAATAAAGCCCCAGGACCGGATGGATTTACTATAAACTTTTATAGAGATGCATGGGACATAATCAAGGAAGACTTGAAGAAAATGTTGAACTGGACTCAAAAGAAATATAAGATTGGGGGGGCCACAAACTCCTCATTCCTTTCCTTGATTCCCAAATATAAGAATCCTCTATCTATAGATCTCTTCAGGCCCATTTCACTCTGCAACACCTCCTATAAAATTCTTGCAAAAATCTTGGCCACCAGAATGAAGAAAGTCATGGGACATCTAATTTCAGATTCGTGGGGTGGCTTTATCAAGGAGACAAATCCTTGACAACATCATCATTGTCCAGGAATCCATCCATTCCAGCTTGGAGGGCAAACAGTAAGGTATGGCGATTAAACTTGATATGGAAAATGCTTTTGATAGAGTTAACCACTTCTTCCTTTTTGAAATTATGTCAAAATTTGGGTTCTCTAAAAGATTTGTTGGGTGGATTAAGGCCTACACTAGCAGTCCTTGGATTTCCCCCCTGGTCAATGGAAGACCTACCAATTTCTTTCAAGCTTCTCGGGGAATCCGGCAGGGCTTCCCTCTCTCCCCTTATCTCTACATTTTGGTTGTTGACACCTTGATTCGAAGGCTTCAACGTCTTCAGAATACTGGTGATTTAAAAGGTTTGAAAATTGCAAGAGGGGTTCGTACTGCAAACAATTCCCGATTTGTTGACAACACCATACTGCTTGGAGGAGCGTCCACTATTATTGTTGAACGATTTAAAAGAGTCCTTACAACCTTTCTCAATGCCTCGGATAGCAAAGTTAATGCTTTGAAATCCAAGGTGTATGGATGGAACTGCTCCCCTGGCATCATGGCTAGGATCTCAAGAATTCTTGGGTTCGAAGGAATCACAGTCTGGAACTCCTTCAATTAACTTGGCATTCCAATCTTTAAAGGGAAGAAAAAGGAGGACTGGCAAGGTCTGATTAACAAAATTAAAAAGAAAATATCCACCTAGGGTTTCAGGTGGCTAAATCCTGTTAGGAAAATTACTCTAATAAAGTCCATATTGTCTACCTATCTAATCTACGTTTGCTCTATTTCATTAGCTCCAAGTCAAATCATTCAGGAAATCAACAGAGAAATTCGCAAATTTCTTTGGTAGGGGGAAAAGAAAGTAACACTAGGAAATTCCATCTGATAAATTGGAACATTGTCTGCAGTCCGAATAATTATGGTGGAGTGGGGGTGAAGGATCCTAACATAATGAACCTCACCTTAGGTGCAAAATTTTATGGAGAATTGTCTCAGACAAAGATTCCTAGTGGAAAAAAGCACTCCAGAAAAAATACATGATGGGAACCAGAAGTCGCCATATTGAAGATTTAAACATGGAAAAAAAGGAACTCCTATCTGGGAGCTTTCCAAGAAGGCGATCTTCATTATCAAGGAGAAAATTCATTGGATAGCAGGAAACGGCAAGCATATCAATATTTGGTATGACAATCTGGGGCTAAACTCCCCCACTAATTTCCAGCATGAGTTAAGCGATCTCAAGAATTGGTTCAATCTCAACAACATTCACACTTTGTTTGAAATCTCCAAGTGGACCACTAGCGACAGATGGGTCGGGTGGAAGAATTTGGATCTTCCTTCCCAGTTGCAATCGGATTATAGAGCTCTACTTTCTTTGTTACACGAGCAGAGTCCAATCAACAAATCCCTCAAAGACAGAAGGGGATGGGGAAGGTCTGGATCTTATTCGGTGAAAGAAGGATATTTACATGTCTACAACAGCAAGGTCAAAAGTGACAAAGACGCCAAATGGGCCAAGGTTTGGTGTAAAGATGGTTTTCCCAAGGTGAATGTATTGTTTTGGGTCCTCACACACAGAAAAACATTAACTGCCGAGAATTTGAGAAAATGAGGGATTGCAGGGCCCCTTCGCTGCATTCTTTGCAAGGAGTCAGAAGAAACGCTGGAGCATCTCTTCCTCGATTGCAAGTTCTCCCTGGAGGTCTAGAATCACGCCTTTAAAAACCTAAACATCAACATTGTGATGCCAACAAATTGGAATGATTTATTCAAGTGCTGGAAGGATTTCTGTCAAGGATCCTTCACCAAGAAACCTGATTTCACTAGAGCATGGGAAGCTCTTCCTAGGTTCATTTGTTGGAAAATATGGACAGCTAGAAACAAAGAAACTTTTGAAGGCACGTCCTCAAGCTCTTACAGGGTTTTCTCTACAGCAAAGGCCCTTTGGATAGAAGCCTTATCTTCATGAGGAATGCTAAGCATTCAACAAGAGCCTCTGATAGTCTAAGAAAGAAATTGGATGGCTGACTTCCTTATGCCATCCTCCTCCCTCTCCTGGAACAAGCCCCCAAAAAAGCCGAGACCCTTGGCTTGGTAGTTGAGAATGAATAAAGATGATTTCTAGAATTGGTGGGCTTAGTTGGGCTGCAGCTCTCTATTCTTTGACGGTGCCTCGAAAGGAAATCCAGGGTTGGTAGGTGCGAGGGGGGGTAATTTATGACTAAAAGGGGAACAAGTAGAGAGAGTTTGCATGGGGCACTGGGAGAAAGACCAACAATGGAGCGGAATGGATAGGACTCATCAAAGGTCTGGAGATTTCTATAAACCTAGGAACGGAGCGGAATGGCTAGGACTCATCAAAGGTCTGGAGATTTCTATAAACCTAGGAATTAAGAAATTGATGGTCATTGGGGATTCCTTAATTGTCATTAGAGAGGCCAGAAACATAGTCTCCAATAGGAAGAATCCCTCCTCTAAGATGCATCACCTATTAGTCAGCATCAAGAAGGAATTCAAAGAAGTTACCTTTCTACATATTCTGAGAGATCTAAACGAACAAGCTGATGGCATGGCTAACAAAGGGGTAGGGCTCTCTTATGGCCACCTTAATTGTGACGATGTCATTTTCGAAAACAATTGGATCCCCTAGCCTATGGCTCCTCCATAGAACTT
The DNA here is from genome assembly GCA_027924585.1 of Larix kaempferi. Classification (NCBI taxonomy): domain Eukaryota; kingdom Viridiplantae; phylum Streptophyta; class Pinopsida; order Pinales; family Pinaceae; genus Larix; species Larix kaempferi. The sequence continues at coordinate 2,434,107 of BSBM01000275.1, read as the reverse complement.
GGGCTCTTCAACTCCCTTCTTGGAGCCTTCATAACTTTTTGGCCCCAAACTATAGAACTACTATAAAAAAAAAAAAATTGGGAAACTTTACCTAGCCTTTCGACGGCCACCCCGATCTCCGCGGGATTCTCATTCAATACGGCATTAATGCCTTTCGGTCAGTCTGCCAGTTGGCTAGCATGCGAGGCTTTGGGTTTCGTATAAGACAGGACAAGAGAATGATCTGCATTCACCCCAGTGCTGGTTCTTGTTGTTCGAACGTGTTATCTGCTTGGAGTGTCGGTCATTGTGCTGGAAGGCAATGTGTAGCATCATATTGTGTAGTAGTAATGAGCATGGAGCATCATTTTGTTGGGAATCCACATAAAGGGGGCGACATTTTCCTGAAATGTGTAAAACGCAGCAAGCCCGTTCACTCTAATGGTGGTTGCAGTTGGGCAAACCCGTCGGTGGATGAAAGTATGGGAGACTCGAAGGGTAAGGCTCATAGCCACATCCCTGGGCCCGGCCCCTGTCGCAGGCATGCTGGGATTGGAATTTTTCATGGGCATGAAGCAATTCACGGTGTTTCAAAGCATGATAAGTATTTGTTGAACCGTCTGGAGGACATGGAGACGCAAGTTTGCATGGTTCGCAGTGAAAATTTGGATTTCAAATGGGTTTTCACCCGTCTCTACTCTCCGGCACTAGAAACACATTCTGAGGTGAAGGCTCAGAACAGTAATGTAGCCGAGAAGCACCTGGAAGAGACTTTAGGTCTCTGTTACCCCCGTAAAATTCAAAAATCTAATACTTCGAGCAGCGAGATGGCCGCCCTAGACATGAAAATGGACAAGCTGAAACAATTTATGGTACATGTTGGCAATTTCGTGGACCTTAGCTCTGAAAAGATTGGAGTAGCTATTTCTGAAGGTGTTGTTATGGACATCGGTCTCCAGTAGCAATCTGTTGGTTGGCCTCTTTTTTTGGTTTTGTTATGTCACTTCTTATGTTCTTAACTTTTTTGCTTAATACTTCTGAAATCCACAGAATGGGAGCTATTTATAGTCTTGGCAAACTCTTAGAGAGCTCCAATGTTCAATTTTTGCATAAGGCAGTATTGTAGTTATGTTTTATTTATGTATCATCCTTCTTGGATAGTTCGTAAGGTGCTATAGCTTGCATAGAACAGGAAGATATCATGTTAACTATAAGCTTGAAAAGGATGAACTTGGAGTGATGGATGCCTTCTTGTTATGGGAGCAATCTGTCCACCTCGTTATGTAATCTTCGTTTTTATATAACCAAAGCTCTTTAACCGTTTGTGTAAAAAAAAAAAATCCCCTTAGTAGAATCGCAAGTATCCCACCATGAAACCCTCACCTTGAAAATCTACAACCATTGTCTAAGAAAGAGACACCCATGTTGATACCTAAAACAAGAACCCTAATAGAGTTCCATAGTAGAGAAGGAGAAAATTTCATGTAGGAGAAATCAGAAAGGGAGGGACATGTAGGGTTTTGTTCACCCTTCACATCCCACTCCCCCCTTATTTTATCAATTGATGGATGGGATCATGGGAGGGGGGCGTTTGGCCCTCATGCAATGCCCCCCAACCTTCTTTTTTTTTTAATTTTTCCTAAGTTATCAAGGAGTTTAACATTAATTAAATTAATTATTATTTAATTATGTGAGATTAATTTAATTTAAATTATTATAAATTAATATATTTTTTATAATACAATTGTTATAATTTGTTAAATTGATTTGATTTGATTTAGTAGATATCCTGAGTCAAACCCCTAGGCACTTTCCCTCATTTCCAGGATGGTACCTAGGGTAAACCCTAGATTCTTCGGGGCACAAGGCCAATCAACATCATGGCTCAAAGCTATTACAACAATATACTCATTATGAGCTCAACATGTCATTTACGGGAATTTAAACTAGGTGGGGAGGATAACACTCCATCCCACAACCACTTGGATTGGACCGAATTGACTATATATATATATTTATTTAATAAAATATAGATAATAATAATAAAAAATGTGTGTGTGAGAGAGAGAGAGGAGAGATTAAATATTGTATTCCAATGATGAGGTGATATGGGTGTCGAAGAGGGGGGATTAAAGTGGTATTTAATGGTTAGCAAAGTAGTAGGAATGGTGCCACAACTAGGGTGATTATCAAAGTTTTATTATCTTATTGACCTCCTTCACTCATAGCCACGAAATCAAGTGATATGATCATTATGAATGAAGGTAAAAATTACTTACACCTATGCATATTATTGTGTAAGCTAGTAGACTACTTAAGCCTTACTTTTTTTTCCATGGAAAATAAATAAATGGATGTATTTATATTCAAGGAGGAACCAAAATACAATCATCACATGCAATTGTACTAATAGAGAAAGGACTTTCATTAGTCCATCAAAAATTCAGCTTTATTGGACCTTGTTCTTTGTCTTAATACTCCATAAAAAGGACTAATCCTTCAAGGAAGAGCTAAAATAGTTTCGAAAACTTTTGTAACAACGTTGTCTAGCATATAATAGATCCCTAGCATTACAACACTTTTAATTTCATTCAGAAAATAGAGATTAGTTCTCAAAACCTACCAATCCTCAAATTCATAAATATGGACTTGATTTTTTGGCAAACGTTGTCCCTCTTTAGATAGCTTGTCTACTACCTAATTGTTTTCCCTAAAAATATGAGCAAACTAGAGCTGAGAAAAACCTCCCTCAATCTCCTTCATCTAAACAACTAGTGGGAACAAATTGATATTTTGGATAGATAAATCATTTTTCATCCAGTCAATGGCTAATTTTGAATCCCCAAAAATTTGGAGCGATTGGATTCATTTACTCCATGCCAATTTCAGTACAAGGAATAATGCCATACTCTAAAATTATTAATTCCTCAACCAAATTTACTTTCACCTAAAAAACTAAGTATCTAAGATGTATGAAGAACAAGGCCCAAGCCACCAACCAAGTTAGTGCTAGCTCTGTCATAGAAACTCCATGGCCATGAGAGATCCATCATTAGTTTCCCCTATTGTCCTAAGAGCTTTAGTTATGTGACTAGATTTATAATAAGATAGTAAGGAAAGAATTTGTGAGGAGGTTTTAATAGTCAAATTAGCCTTATCCTCAAAGATCACAACATTGTTTGCCAACCAAATTCCCCATAGAGCAAGAGGTGGAGCTCGAATCTCCTTAAGTTCCCTATCATTAAACCAGTGGTGCAAGCAAATGTCAATATTGTTATCCTTCCACAAATCAAGAATTTTAAGTTGATTTGCGATTTCCTTTCATACCTATGCTAAGTATGGGCATTTGAGAAAAGCATGGGCAGTTCTCTCTTCCCAATTTCTACATAAGACACATATTCTAGGACCCGCCTTATTACGCTTCTGAAGCATCTCCTAGGTCCTCACTTTGATATTGAGCACACACCACATAAAAAGTTTGGTCTTAGTGAGAGCGTGAATCTTCCACAATTTTCTCCACCACCATGATTGCTCACCAATTCCTTAATCAATAAGAACATCATAGCCCAACTTCGATTTATAAGCCCCTCCATTCACATTCCTACACCAAATGAGTTTGTTATCCACATTAGAGAGCCAGATATGTGCTCTTCTCAAGGAATCTATATATTTTTGTTAATTGATTGACCAATCACCAGGAAGACCCATCTCATTAGCACTCAACCATCCCTGCTACCATATAATAGTCAAGTTAGGATTAGCAATTAATTCAATGTATCCCTACCAATATCCTATAAATGATAAATTAGACTCGACGAAAGGAAAACCCTCCTATCACAGCCCATTATCTCATCAGAACCAACTCTAACCTACATACCTAAGACAATTTTCCAAGCCAAAAATTTTCCAATGATAGAGAACGCAATTGTGAGAGACTTACAATGATTATATATTTTATGCATTCTTTTCCTAACACTCCGGATCCAATCTAGGATGGAATCAGGAGCAATGTATTTCTAATATAATATCACTTTCCATAAATTGTCCTCACTGAACATATTCGAAAGATACTGTGACCAACGAGGATCCAAAGTAGTGAATGTTCTTCAATCCCCATCCACCTAGAGACTTAGGTAGAGAAAATTGTTTCCATTTGACCCAATGCGCTCCTTTAAATTCTTTGCTCCCTTGCAACATAAAATTAAAAACACATCTTCGGAATCTTCTCAAGAATGCATTTAGGAATAGAATCCAAAGTGTGCCAAAACAATAGAATCACTTCCAAAATATATTCAACTATCACAAAGTACCCCCCCCCCCCCCAATAAAGAGCCACCTGTTACACCACTGAGATATTATTTTCTCAACCTTCTTGATCAACCACAACCAATCATCTTTCCAATAGTTATTAGGCTTCAGAATAGTAAACCCCAAATATTTGATGTCAACATCCATGTCTAAAGACTAAAACAGGAAATATCTATTCAGAGCATTTGCCAAACCGTCATCCAAACCAAATGAATACACAGCATATTTAGTTTCATTGAACTCCATCCCTGTTGCTTTTTTATACTATTGGAGAATGTCTCTCTAGGCTCCAAGCTCCCAACCTAAACCAAAACAGAAGATAATTTCATCATCTACAAATAAAATATGAGAGAGAATCTCCCCTTGTCCAATTTTAACACCTTGAATTATATGAGACCTTTTAGCATTAATAATATCCCTACTTAATCCTTTAGGAGCTAAGGAAAAGGTAGGGAGATAGAGGGCATCCCTTCCTCAATGGAGGGTTTAAAAAAATGTGAGGCAGAACCATTTATGAGCACAACAAAGGATGTGGATGTAACACATGCCAAGATCAAGCAACCACTAAGTAAGCCATCTTCAATGTGCAAATCCATCACGAACCATCAAGAGGCTATTCGTATACCATGTACCCCAAATCTCATGAAGTACCCTAAAACATGGTGTAAACACTTTTGGAATAACCCCAAAGCAAACACAATATATAAACATAATATAATTCAAAAATATAAAAGTTCAAAATTAAAATGGCACTACAACTTTACCTGCACTTATGCGCCTGCCTAGGGCAAGTTGTGTAGGTTCATTTTACTATGAGATATCACAAGATAGCACTACAAATTGGTCACATTAGCACAACGTATTTTCAAAAGGACTAAATTGAGTCTCCACAAAGAAAACACACTTGATTTACCCCCTAACCATGCCCTTCTTAACCATGTGTGATCCATTAGTCCACTTATGAATAGAATGTCCAAAAAAATTGGAAATGGACCAAAGGTGTAACTAAGGAAGCACACTTTTAAATTGTAATCTAATATGAAAATAAGGAAATGAATATACAATATATAAGTTTTCCTTTTTGAAATTCCAGTGAAAATACTCCTCTCGACAATGCATGATCATGAGTCCCATAAGAAGAGACGACCATATATTTATGTGTTCTTTCAACAAGTTTTGGCTTCATCTCAACCACAATCTCTACAACTCAATCCAAATTAGTACCTTCTACCCAATCATACACCATTACATTTGGATACCATCAATCAAATCCTTGGAGGACTACCACTACAAGTACTTAGTTGAAAAAATCAACGCAACTTTATTCATTTGAGTATGTCCATCTTTCCTCATTTAAGTGTTTGTGTTCTAGTTTTTCCGTGTTATTTTCTTCACCGCTCACTAAGTATTTATATTCTATTTTTTGTATGTTATTTATTCACCCCTCACAATGTAGCTTAATTTATTTTGATAGTTGGGTATTTCCTTTTCTTTAAAATCCCTAATGTGTTGCAAAGTTATACAACACCATTATTGATATTTTTCTTGTTACAATCACATAAATAAACACTAATTAAAACTTTAGAGCATTATTATGCTTAAGTAGTGTCTTTTAAGAGATTAACCAATAGTTACTCCTTACACAAGTTAATTATTTCATTTCATGCATGTGGGAAACAATTAAAGATCTAACAGGAATTATGAAAAAATCTAGGTAGAAGAGCATATTAACATGGACTCCCAACTCCTAAGTTTTGATCTTAAGTATAAGAACCAAACTCGTGACTAGTCTCCTTATGTAACACAACATACAAGATCATGTTCAAGCATATATAGCCACTTGGTTAAAGAACTTATGCATCGCTCATCACTCGGGTGTGAGATGGATTAGTGCAAGATAAGGTGCTAATTGATTATGTAGTTTTAGTTAAAGTTTTCCTAACTACTAGAAATAGCAAGATTATTATGTTCGACAAAGTGAATATAGCGAGTGCCTTTAAATGGGGTATACATGCCATTTTTGGAAAATGTCTTAAAAGTTGGACAAGCTAAAACATGACATATAATAAGTGTTCATGGATAATTAAATCATAACATATATTAAGTGTTTATGCATAATTGCTTAAAATAATTTAAGACAATTTAGTTTCATGTAAACATCAAAAGAGTTTACAAAAGAGTTTGAGAGAAGGCAAATTCTTGACATTGATATAATAGTAATATTAACACAAACTTTAAATAGATATTGTCTATCAAGGTATGTTTTAGTAACAACTTGGATTGATCACAACAATGATTTGTGTAAAAATTTTGACTAGAAGCTCATGCTCTTTCTCTACATGGGGTTTGCAAAGTGTCGAATGATTATAGCTTTCAAGCATAATATCGTTGAAAACTCTAGAGGAAAAACTAGAGCTGAATTTTGCCCTTGAACTAATTTTCCATGCTTTTTCCAAAAAAACAAAAACATGTTCACCAATTTTAATTTTTTTAAAGGGCTTCACCCAAATTATATCGGATAAAATTATTTTACTCCAAAAATTGTCAAATTTTCTAAAAATTATATAAAATCCTTGAAAAATTGAGTGTTTTTACAAACAATGTCAAATATTTCATAGTTTGTATTATAAGAATTAGTAAGATTTTCTATGATTTCTACATTTCAACATAAGTATGGATCATTAAAATTGTTGTTCTTGTTGATATAACCTTCAATAGATCGGTGTAGTGGGATTGGCGAGGTACCATAAACCCATTCTTTGCTCAAGTGCAAAAGGGTGGGTAAGCTTATTTTAGATTTTAAAAAGGCAAATCCAATTTTTTTAATTACTAAATCAAAGGAGAGGATTGTAAAGAATTATGGGAGTTGAAGTAACGAGGGGAACCTTATGCAACACTTAATTTCTTGATGACACACCTTATAATAAGAGGGGCCTAATTCATATTGCAAATAGGAATAAGAGAATATCGGGTTTCCTAGACGCTTAAAGAGACAAGATGAATAGTAATAAATCACTTATCTATGTGATTGCTTGCAAAGACATGCATCGCTCTAAGGTCTATGAGGCTTTTTGTGATGATGAGCCTTGACATTCTTTTGTAGAATGGGGGCGTCGATAAGTTTAGCGTCATCGCTAGGAGAGACTGATGTGGATCCTTTTTTGCCATATTGCACCTCAAAACCCATATTTTCCCCAAACCGATGTTATGCTACTTCTTATTGTGCTTGTCCTTCGCGTGCGCAAGTTTTTTTTTGCAGTGTCAATTTTAGTTGGTTGTCTCAAAGCATACTTCAACAATTGTTTTCTAGTTCTTCCTACATGTTTTCATGGTCGCTTTAAGAATTTTTTTGACAACAATTTTGTGATTTAAAAATAACAATCATCACCCAAAGAAAAAATGCTTTGTAGAACGAAACGAAAAAAGAGCAAAGCCACTCTCTTTTCCATCATTTTCATTGCATCATGCTCTCACTCAAATTGCACCTACTTTAGATTCCTTCACCTTTAGGAGGCTCTCGCCACCAATGTCTCTGCCATTGAAAAACAATAGACTTCCCCCATGGTTTGAAATTAATGGAGAACTAATCCCCTCATTCGCCTACCAATGGAAATCAATTTATGTAGAAGAGTGACAAAAGTTCATCCTACAATTCTTATATATATGCAACAATGAAAATAAATTTGACCCCTACAAGAGGAGAAAGGGCAAAAGCATCCATTGAGGGAATTGCCACCTAGTAATAGACTAGAGACCAAATTCTATAAGAAAGGAACCTTGAGAAATCATAGTTATGAGGTGGAAAATAAAAGGGTTAAAAATATCCTCTTGAATCATAAAGATCAAACTCTCATGTGCAAGTTGAATTACCTCTACAAGTGTCATAGTGGAAGAAATGGTCATGCATTGGTTTTATAATCCTCCATAAAATAAACAAACAAAGATAAGCATGAATTGCATTTTCATTAAAATCATGTACATATAAAAATAAGTGATGTGACCCTCGGTTTTATATTCCCAAGAGAACCCTTGGACTCCTCGTGACTCTTCATATTCAAATGTAAATGTTCACGTGAATAGTGATAGTAATAAAATCAAATATTCATAACGCTAAGGATTAGGTTTCCAACATTCCCCACCTTAATATGATGGGGTGTTTGTGAGTCCAAGTATATTTCTAAAAGAGAGATGAAATATGCAAGTGGACAACTACAAATGGTTGAACTCATCACTAAAGTGCTCTCTGAATTGGTGGTATTGAAAGACTGTTAAACCAATGATAAAAGAAGCAACATAAGGTGTTGTATTCTACTAAATGGAGGTTTTAGGATAACTATAAACCAAGTGTAGATGGTTGTTTAGGATGACCACAAACCAATGATAGCAAAAGCAACAAGAGGTGATGTCTTCTACTAGATGTAGATTTTAGGATAACCACAAACCAAATGTAGATGGTGGTTTAGGATGACCACAAACCAAGTGTAAATGGTGGTTTAGGATGACCACATATCTGGTTAGCAAAAGTTGGTGTCTTCTACTAAGTGGGTGGTTTTGGATGACCACAAACTTAGTTAGCAAAAGTTGATGTCTTGTACTAAATGAGTGGTTTTGGATTACCACAAACCAAGAATTGATCCACCTATAGTGAATCTTTAGTCCTGTAGGTTTCTTCAATTTTGAACATGAATGATATATCTTCTTGGATGTTGATGACCATCACCAAAAATTGATCCATCCATAGTGAATCTTTGGTGTTGTAGACTTCTTCAGTTTTGAACATTTATCTGAAGAATGATTATGCTTCCCACAACGTTGACAAGGATGGAGATCGAAACATTGATCCTCCCTATGGCCAATCGATGACAATATTAGCAATGATGTTGAATTGGGATAGATGAAGATGAATCTTCTTGAAAGAATTCATAACTTTGAAACTAGATTAGCTTGGAATAATCAGGAATACGAAAGATCACGTCCTTATCCTAACCAATACATATTCTTTGTTGTTCCTGATTTCTTCCAAACCTCTGATGATGGGCCTGGAAAGATATCGTCGAGCATGCTCATGACAGGCTTGGTCTCCTGCGTCTGATGTTGTTTCACTAAGTTTATCATATGCTAACTATTGATAGGAATCATTATCAAACTCAAAAAGATGGTTGTTATCAACAAGCACTAGTTCAAAACGCTAATTCTTTCACTGTATTTCATCATGTTGTGGCTATGATTGAATCTGGAAGAGTTCTACTTGTGCTTGTGAATCTTGCAAACAAGTTGGAACAAATTGTAGAGTTGTTCTTTTATTGTGATTGTATTGTCAACAATGATGAGTATTAGAATGTTCAGTAACTCTAATAATATTTTAGTATGAGCCATTTGAAATGTTAATTGAGAGTCGAGACCTTAAAGGGCTTTTTACAACTCCACCCTTTAGCAGTAAGACTCAATAGTTTGAAATACCAACTCATAAAATTAAGGGTGTCGGTTTCTACCAAGAATGCACCCGATATAATTCAACTTAGTTTTGATTTGACACACATAAAAAACTATTGCAAGTACTAAATACAAGTGAAGTTTACAAAATCACTCTTTGCAAATTACAATTTGATGATGATTTTGACGTTGAATTGAAATTTAAAAAGTGAACACATGCATAATTCCCTAGGACTCTCCAAGTCTTCATCTCATATTGAAAGGAAGTAGTCAACAAATCTAGATGGAAGCAAAACAACTAAATCTAATCTAAAAACATCCAAAGGCACCCTATGAAGGAGCCGGATCGAATTATGAATTGCACATAGGTTTTCTATGTACATGCATATGATTCATTATATGTTGGTGAGCAATCTTAGCGTCATTTTGTGCTTTATTTTTGGTGGTTGTATACGCATTGAGTAATATTTAGACCAGCTCTAGAAACACAAAATGGAAGAACCATAGGGCTTCTCCCTTGATTTTGTACAATTTTATTTTAATAACAATTATTTTTAATTAAAAAAAAGTTATATATTTTCCAACTAGGGATTAGATTTAGAATATAAAATACTTGAGTTCACCTACGCTGCCAATAAGAATGATATCAAGAGGAAGGAAATGTGTCACTAAAAGACTAATACGAAATGTAAAAATTGAATTTGTTAGTTTGGTTAAAGATAGCATTGGCAAGTCGGTTAAACTTAAATCAATAGTCATGTATATACTTATATCTGATAAGTGCTTTGCTTTCTAAGTCCCATAGTCTATCATTTTAGGTGGGATGATTAATAAAAGAGCAAGAGGAATGTAAACTTTTAGATCCCATCCTTGAGCGGCAAACAATATTTCCTCTTGAAAGGGAGGTAAGACAAAATGAAAACATTGCAATAGATAAATGAGACATTAGATTCCTAAAAAGTGGGATGGGTTGTGTAAGAGATTTGTGACTTGTGATAGAGGTTGTAGCAGCCAAACAAGTTTGGGGACATGGTTCTCCTACAAAACACCTTTGCTAGAAAATTATGTTCAAAAGGATAGAAAAACTATAGCTTCTAATCTTATGGCTTGAAGACTAGTGGTAAGTGAAAATGATAGATTTGAAAAGAAACAATTACCCTCTACAAGGGGGCTATATCAAATCCAAATTTTGAAATCAACCTAAGACTGGCCATAGTTACTAAAAGACCTTAAAGTCATTCACTAAGAGGTGAAGAAGAAAGTGTACAAGAAAATGACCCCTAAACCTTTAATTTGAGGTGATTTTAAGGTATGGAAAATTAAGACTTATTATAAAGACCCAAAGTTTGGTGATTTTAAGGTATGGACAATTAAGACTTCCTTATTATAAAAAGAAATGTATCGATCAAAGAGAGATAACTCGTCGCTTTGGTTTCATTATTGCACTTCTTGGTGCCCTACCAAAAGTAAACCTTTTTCTATGTTGACAATCAAAAATGAAATCCTTACAATATAAAATTTAGGGAAAAGGAGTATCTAAGGACCATCAATGTGTGCATTCCAAATTTAATGAATGATCTTCCTCTTATTTTTCAATCACCTATCCCTTTGCAAGGAAGGTATTCCACGCCATCCTATTTGGTAGAAATTCTTCTCTAAACTTTTCTTTATAATGTGTCAACAAGTCTATGAAGAACAAATGGGGATCTATCAAAGAGATTATGAAAGAAAAATGTATTATAATTAATATTTTAAAGTGCAAAAACTAGAGAAACAATAGCAAATGGGATCTCGGGTTCAGCAAAAGAAGGAAGTGTAGTAGTATAGCTTAAACATCTAGTACTTAATTTTGTTTAAACAACATTCTAAAATCTAGGGCCGTAAGGGCAAGATTTAGATATAGATGAATAAAGTGGTAAAGGAAGTGGCCTTAAATGCCATGACCATGGCTATTGAAAAAAAAATGAAACTTACTCAAACTCCACCATAGCATGATCTAAGCTTATCATTGATGATCTTAAAAGAATCAACATGAGGTAATCCAAAAAGGTAGGAGGGAAGAGTTATTGTTGCAAAGACACAAAACGGTACTATGAATTGGGGTTGGGTGTTCCATGCACCCAAGGATAGGCATGGGGGACAACTAAGAACCCTTTGAAGAATCCTTGATTAATGAGCAAATGTGCAAGTTTGTGAAGAATACTATTCAACAATAAACAGAGTAAGTAGAATAGCCACATACAACAAATGTCCTCTAAAAGTGTACAATCATATTTCAATAGTATGATAAATTGTACATCAACAAAATCAAGTTGTAAAAGTGGAGACACTCTCTAGGCCAAAGCCATGAAAAGAGCTATGAGGCCTAGTCTAGTACAATGAAATCAAAGTATATGTTTTCTGGGCACAATAAAATCAACGCATATGTTTTCCAGTACAATGAAAACTAAAAGAGCTAAGAATCCTAAGAGGGCGTAATGGTGTTGCAACAAATTTATACAAGGAGAATTAGTGGCATTCAATGTTATTATCAAAGTGTCAATTGTTGGCCATTCAACACCGGCTAATGTTTGATCTTCCCAGTTTAATATCATATCCTGAACTATCTTTGAGTGTTATTCCCTATGACTAGTTGGATGTCAACAATGGATGTCAACTCAAGCCTCTAGGGGATGGGAAGTGTCACTTCTGATGTGTCCATTGTAATCGAGATGAATATATCCACTCTAAGATGTCCAGTTGAGTGCTCTTGTCAATGAGGGTTCAGATTCAATAGTACCAATGGATGTCATGTTAGATCTTTGATGTCGAAGATTATCTAGTCCAACGTAACAAACATGGTTTTAATCAGAATGTTGACTTGTATTCTCACCATAGGGAGTGACAAAGTTGTTGAGGCCATGGCATGAGGAAAGCATTCGACCTACGTCTCAAGAAAGTAGATGTGTTGGAGATTTAAAGTTGAATGATTTCCTTCACAACTCTAGCCTCAAGGATATAGATCTTGAGACATGAAAGCAAATGCCATTGCAAAGGAAGTGGACTTTAAGCAAAGGAGATTATCGACAAATTTAAGAAAAGTATCACAAATCCTTGGGTGAGTGTTATTTCCAATTGTAGGAGATATCTGATACAGTCGTGCAAAGGTACAGTGAAAATTTCAAGTTCAACTTTCGATGACTAATGATGCGGTAATTAATCTCGACTTGGGCAGTATAATCATCTAAAGGAAGGTTATAGTCTACATTATAAAGCTCTATTCTTGTACACTTCAGCTATATCTACAAAACATATACTTGTAGAACATCACAAACTTCAATAACTACTTGAAAATGGGGAAATTAATTCTCAGGAAGGCTAAAAGAAGATTAACAAAAAGATCTTTACAACAGAGGACAGCCACAGAAGGCTATGTGACCGTAAAGAATTTAAATGCAATTCTTGTGGATCTGGATGAGGAAAGCAAAGCCTATGTGGCAGTAGTGAGGGCGGCATCAATGGTTATTATGATGAGATTATGAGAGATGCCTTGGACCAGCATCTCATGGACATTTAGGAGGAGATTGATGAATTAGTTTAGGATCTATGAATTCAAGGATCCCATTCCCCTGGTATAAACAAGAACTGATATTCTGGCGTAGAGGATGCAACAATTATATAGATGGCAACTTGAATTGATACAGGATGGTAATTGTGAAGATGGGATTTCCAATGGGGATTTTTACAGAAGAAATATTTTAGTTCTGAAATTTTGCAAGTTGTAAAAAATGTGGATAAATTTTTTACAAAATTCGATCTCTCAAAACATATCTCAAGGGCACTATACAATGCAACTGATTCTGTAGAATATTTTGTACTCAATGTATTATAAATAGAAATTGTCAAAAAGAAAAGGTTGAAAAGAATGTATGGTGGCAAGAAAGTGCAAAACTTAAAAATGGGAATGTGTAGTACAGATGTAAGTCATATGTTGTAACATTGTTGAGTGCTTTTTATAAAAATTGTGAATTGTACATACTAAAGACGATAGCTAAGTAGAAAATAAATGATAATAGAACAATCTCACGCACCAAGATAATCTGGGCATTCAGCCAACATGGCCTTAGTTCACTGGTGAGATTGACAGATTGTTAAGCCGTCCACCAGAGTTCCATTCTTATTGTGGTCTGCCCCAGCATAATGGCATGTTAAAAAGGATGAAGCCAAGTGCAAGTCCCCCAAGAACTTGGTAGAACAGATACTCAGCCCTGGGATCTTAGCAAACGGAAGTCAATGTTATGTGGTGCAGCTCCTTAGGGTGTGTTTCTGGAAGAACTTCCAACAATAAAAAGGATATTCTGGGCATTTCAATAATAAAATATTGTAAACATAATTTACACTGAAAAGCTCAAAATATGCACTAAACTTTGAATATAAAACTGCTATTTTATTTTGATTCAAGCAGAATGATCAAAACGTAAAAGTGCTCAAGCTCAATACAGACCGCAATGCCCATACTAGTTACTGCAGCACAATATATTTCAGAAAATGCTCTACTGCGATGATTTAAAGAAAACAACTTCAAACAAGGAATCCCAATTCAATAAGGGATGCAAAAAGAAATGGAGCCAAAGGATATATGGATTCAAGAATTTCCAGTATACTCCATACAAGATAAAACAGTGAATAATATATAACTGTGAACAACTAAATAACAAACTGCTTTGTTAAATCGGGTCATCTCTAACTAAAGATGATCTATCACTGACTGGAGTAAACCACAATGTTTATGCCTGTGCTTACACAACAGCAACGAAAAAATGATACAGAGCACTAACATACTTATATCAAAATCCTCCTAATAATTCTGGAAAATAAGGTCCAGTACCTGTATGCTTATGCAATTAGTACCTGTATGCTTATGCAATTAGTACAACATGACCAAAGCCAAATTAGGCCTCTGTTCATTAATGTATGTAACGAGCAAAACTAACAAAGAAAAACAACACAATTTGGGTGAGACTTGATTCTTCAGTTTAATCAGCATGCAATCAGTAAAACACAATAAAGAAAGGCAGAAAGGCTTAAATATGCTAGACTGCTAAGACCTGCATGCTTTAATATTAGATACATAATCCACATGCCAAAATTATGAATGGCTCTTACAAAAGGACAATGACCTGAATCTTTAAACCATGCAACCTGATATTAATTGGAATCAAAGGGGTCGTGGTTCAGCACCCGGTTGTGAAGACTGGCATGTCAGGTCACCCACCATGGTTTATTTCCACCCTAAGCCATGAATAAACCATTGAGGCCAAGTGCAAGTCCTGGTTGACTTTGATGGAATAGTATCACCCTGTCAGAACAGGCATGTCAGGCCACCCACGAAGGTTCAATTCTCCTGAGGCATGAATAAGCAGTTGGGACTAGGTACAACATTTGGGTAACTTTGATGGAATAGTATCACCCTGTAGTGACAGCTTACAGATGTCCTTGTTTTAATGGTTCAGCCCTTGAAAACTGATTCAACTGTGCAAGCAGGCTGCTTGTGGAGATCAACCTCTTTGGGCCAGTTGTAATGCTTCTACTGAATTTAAAAGCACTTATAAAAAGAAAATCTCAATTAAGGAATCCTGAGTGTGTGCATCCAATGGCATAGCGTGTAAGGGGGTTGGACAATGAGCCCATCTCTCAACTCCAGATGATATGTCTACTGGAATGGGAAACAGATATGGTTTTTAAAAACAGTATGGGTTTCAGTAATGACACTCAAGATTTGAGGAACTTGGGAAATGACAGATATTCCTAATAGAAATAGATGTAATAACAGTGCATATACATGGACGGACTGCACTCCCACATGAATGGATGAATGTTGTAACTAATGCCATAATAAATATGTGACAAGGGAAAAGCTATCTACTGCTAGCAAACAACTAACCACAGAGAAATGTTTCAACTGACCAATGACCAACAATCTTCAAGGACATTTGACAGAAGTAAATCTGTGCAAGCTTCTAGTTCTCCAACCCTGTAAGGAAACGTTTTCCCAAATTGTATGGAAACACTTCTCCAAACTATAGAAAAACTAGTCATAATTCATCAAACCATATGGAAATGATGCCCAACATTAATCTTACATCTTATGGCAAGTAAAACAGTTTTCTCAATAGGCAAAAAAGTTAGACATTTTAAGAGGTGATAATTTCAGTTTCATAAAACTATATTTTTTTAGTTAACTAATTATTATTATAAATATTGTAAAAGTGTAAAAAAGTATGGAAACAGCAATTTTGTACTAGAAGCTTTTTAGCAATGTCATTTCCTGGACATCTGCTAGCTGATTCTTTACCAAAAAAGTTCCATGTATGGAAATGGATGCATAGCACGGTGTTTCTATTACATAATTGAAATGAATAAGATTGATATCTGACCAGGCCAATCCACAATACTAATATAGTAACCAATCATCACAACTGAATAAGATGCCTGTTAATCCATGCCAATTATGCCTCTAGAAAATACTAGCATGTCAGTGTCAAAACAAACTGAATAAGATGCCTGTTAATCCATGCCAATTATGCTTCTACAAAATACTAGCATGTCAGTGTCAAAACAAATGGTTACATTTATGTGTGCCCTTTTGCTAATTAGAATATGGGCAAGGTCTAAAATAGGCATTTCTTTGCTAAAATAGAATGCATGCAATAGAGAATGAGGAAATAGAACAACATAGGGGCTGTGCTGGAATTTGGCCTTAACCCTTGCCAATCAAACACGAAAGTCATGACAGCTACATATTTTCACTACCCTTCAACTTACATCTATAGTGTTATCACATCCATAGTAGCCAGGCTACCATGATTGCATATCAGTTTCCAGTATACTTTTGAGCCAGTCCTTTACACATTTTGATGAGATCAGTTGATGATAAGCAGCATTTTGATGATCACTCCGATGCATTGGTGGATCTAGAGCTTGTACATTTACAGTCTCATGCCAGGACTGAGCCCCATGACACCAGGTCGGTGACTGAGATAGCCTTTTTTCTATCATCCAAAGCAGATTGATGACAGTGCCCATGTTATATTCAGATGCAGTTCTTCAGTGTGATTCAGGTAGTTCAGATCAGGGACTCAGGTATATGATCCAGCAGGTATATTTTGGTACATATGGTTGTTGATGTGCTCTTCCTCTTAGCTAGGTAGTTTATGACTGGGTATATTATGATGGTTGCTGGCTCTATCTTATTTGATGCTTACTTACTGTTTAGAATAGAAGTGGTTGGTTACTATTAGTAGGAAGTTCTTGAATATACTCGTTGGTCATACCCTTATTCCATGAAGTACTGACTTGTCCATTCCTTTATTTTAGGGCCTTTGCTATCCATGGCACCATTAGTCATTTTCTCCGTCCATCCGCTATCTTCCAATATTGGTTTTATCCCGACTCACACCTTAGCCGGTGATCTCGAGGACTTCCCCCACCTAGACCTCTATGTTGGATAGATTCTCAGTTTGCACTTTGCATTGTGTCTCGGCTCTGGAGTGTGTGATTTTAGTCACAGTGGTTGTTCTCCTCTAGTATTCCTACAAACAGTGTTGCTAAACACTAGAGCATCGGATCTTAAAAGCTATATCTAAGGGATGCTTAGTTAGCAAAAATAGTGTTGCTAAACACTAACCATGCATATCTATATTAGCTAGTCAGTGGTCAAGGGACGCGCACTCATCCTTTGTATGATGTAAGGTCGTTTGCCCCTATAGCACAACAGGGTGGTCACTCCATCGCACCTATGGACGGTGGCGGGCAATGGAGGTCATACCGAGTCATTATCTAAGGCCCACCAAGCTATTCAGGGCACCTACTCTTGGAGGCTGGCTAGTGAAAATCTATAAAGTGAAATAAATGTTAAATCTTAAATGTGAAAGCTGACAAATAATAAATTGCTAAAAGGTTGCTTGTCTAGAATCTATTGGAAGCATTCTCATCACTCTACCCATTTGTGAGACACCACCATTCCTCGTGTTATCTTCTATCCAGTATATGTGTAGGTGGTCTCCCTGGTTCCTGTTATCACACCATAGTAGCTGGGCTACCATGTCTTCTGAGTAGATATCTACACTTTTCAGAGCTTTGCCTTTACACAGATTCAGCGAGATCGCTTATGATGAGCATCATTATTATGATCACTTGTACATCAAAGCAGCCTTATATCAGACAGTGTGTAGACCTTGTGCCAAGGCTGAGCCTTGAGAGCTTAAGATTTGATGACCGATATGACCTTTTGTTCCATACAAATACAGGATAGTGTTCAGTATTGCAAATGCAGAGTGTTCAATGGATGTACAGTTATTTCAAATGATAGATATTGATATATGACCGAGTTTAGGTATATGACGTGCATTGATGTTATTATCTTGTTGTTTAGGTCATTTTGATAGCATTGACTTGGCATCTAGTATTAATGATCTGGCAGTGTACATGCTTAAAATGAATTTGGTTTTTATGGATTATATACATGGTTGTATTACTGACAATTGGAAACTCTTGTATTACCTTCTTGTGAATGTGAACATGATCATTACTGTCTCCTTGACTTGCTAGCTTAGGCACCATCTCCACTTGTCTCCATTCATCCGGTGTTGATCTACTCTTGGTCTTTACCTTCTTGTGAATGTGAACATGATCATTATTGTCTCCTTGACTTGCTAGCTTAGGCACCATCTCCACTTGTCTCCATTCATCCATCTATCCTTCCCTTACTTTTGGATCTTTGCCCTGACTTACTCCTTGACTTGTGATATGGAGGACCTCCCCGCTTCTACCTCTGTGTTGGACTTGCATCCATGTTAGTTTTGTGTCTCGACTCTGAGTTGGCAACAAGACTTGCCTTTGGTGAGTTGGATTTTATGCCGTTGTCATTCTAGTCGGCTTCCCCGATGTGTGGTTTTGCGCAGAATTCCCCCTAGTTGCTTGAGTTGTTGTTGGCTAAAACCTGAAGCAAAATGTACTACCTTGGAAACTAATGGAGGCCCAATAAAAAGGGCTATGAAATGTAATGCAATGAAATGTTGTGAAATGTAAATGCACCCCGGATGCAAGCTACGATTAGTTGTGCTTATTAGCGCATGTGAAATCCCAGAGGGGTTGTACGAGGCCTAAAAAGCAATGGATAAATGTATGCTATATATAATGATTGTTGGCCATGAAATTCAATGAAATGAAAAGGTCCTAAAAAGCAGTGGCTAAACAAATGCTAAATCTAAAGACTGTTGACCTTATAGGGAACTATACTTTATTGAGCCTACGGGTTATGATTTGAGATGGAGTAAGGGACAGCTAAATCAAAGTGTCCCCTAGAGCCATAAGTGACGGTTCTAGTAGTAGACATTTTTGCCGAGGTTGAATAAACACTTCACTAAACAACTCATCCATTTGTGAGACACCACCATTCCCTGTGTATCTTGGTCCGACACATGCTTAAGTGTGTAACACCTTTTCCCTTATCCAAAGTATCACTATGTCAAGTCAGTCAAATCACACCCTTTTGGCCTAGCCTTATTTCCTTAACCTTCACCCTCTGCTAGCAGATTGATCATGTTTACAAATGAGTATATTCTTGAGGTTCTTTTTTAAGGTAAATTATTAAATAACCTATTATTATTATTTAACTGCCAATGAAGTAATGCTTAATGTTTCTTAGTCTTGCTATGAAAATGATTTAGAGAGCATGTCTTGACTATTTGCACTTGCAACAGCATGGCCCTCTTGGCCATAGTCATATTTTGATCAATTTGACAAGTCAAACATAGTTTGACCAAGGTCAACCTTGGGATCGTGATGAGATGGACCATTTATATTGTATGATGTTGATCCATGGTCCTACATATACCTATTGATGATTCCATATTTTGGACACGGGCTTCAAATGATGATTGATGCAGTTTTTCAGGTTTATTATTACTTCCAAATCATCATATTTTTACTTGTCCGGGTATGGTGGACCCTACAGATGATCCTACAGGTTATAATGAGGTGTATGAGTACTCATCTCTAGTGGATTTGGGTCTTCTGGATCCATTGAGACACTTATCTTTTAGTTTCAGGCACTCCCTAGCATGATTTTAGTAGCTTTCCACCTGTTGACCAGTTTGGCCATGTTGATGTGGCATGTCCAGCAAAAACATTGGAGGCAAGTCGTTGTCTAGGGCACTACAGAGGAAGGGGGTGGTCCAGCCACTTGTTTTTACCATACTACCCCCCTTCCAGACATGATGGTACACTCAGTTTGACAACGCAAGCACCTGGCAGTCAGTTTTGGGAAGTCTCAGGGTTTTTCAGGAGAATAAAAAGGTCATAGAGGAATTCGATTTGGGCAATTGAGGCAAGGTTTTGGCACTTGGTTTGCTCAGAGGTCATCCATGGTGTATCCCCCTCCTTCCATATCAATTTGCAGTAGTCAGTGGGGTGCACATGGACTATAGGAGGTCTTTTATTGCATTTCTCTCTCTGGTGATGGGGACAGGATTTGATCATTTGTATTACTTGGACATGTCATAGAGTCATATATCATGTTATTGTGCCATGGGGTCATGCTAGTGAAGGGGAATAATACCTCCTAGCCCCACCATGTACTCCTAGTCACTTGTCCTTATCAATATGTTGTGGCTCACATGTTATTAGCCACCCCCCATGGAGTGCGCCATCCCCCCCCGGGCTCTTTTAGCCATGATGTCACCCTCTTTTTGAGTGATCCATGTCTTATGTTATGTTGGCTCATCTTAGCCATTGATTATATTGTTGTATCTTTTGATCTCAACCACTAGTTTTCAAAAGTGGTTTAGGGTTTTGGTCTCCCTCATCTTATTTAAGGAAGAGACCCCCCTATTGTAAAGGCACCTTTGGGCTCTGGAAAACTTGGAATAAAATACTATTTTTGGAGATCTTCTTCTTGGCTTTGATTGGGTTGCTCTTGTACATGATCATGCATCTTTTGCTTTTAGACATCTTTGCTTTTACAGGTGATTTCGACAACTAAGGGAGGCCGAATTGATTGAAGCTAGAAGTGCGAATTGCTTTGAAGGGAAATTGTTGGGGTTGCTCGCATCCCTCTTTGGGCAAGACGTCTTCATCTTGAGGGAGTTTTTCAATTGTGCTTTGTCCATTGATTGCTCTTTTGATATGACATGCTTAGATCTCATTGATTTGTGGATCAAATCTAACTTATGGTAGTTTGATTGACAGGTTGAATGGGATGTTTTCCTTCCTAGGGCTTGGACGTTTATGCTTGGAATCACTTGGATCTAGCTTGGAATTGTAACTAAATGCAAGGATCATCTATGTGCAAGGTAGCCGCAAGCTTTTGAGGTGAGATCTACAAGGTACCTATCCATTTCGCTTGTTCTCTATCTTATTGGTCATCAAACCCTTAAAATTCAAAACCCTTTTTTTTCTATTTTTTTAGATCTACTTGGATCTAGCAATTATTGGGGCTTAATAATTAAAACCCACCTCTAAAATCAACACAACATATCTGATCTATAATTTGGTGGCCATCCGACTCCATTTGCCCCTTGAACTAAGGCACTAGGCCTCTCTTGAGGAAGTTGCACTAGTTGGGTGAGTGGCTTTTGCTAGATCCGGTTCGTGGGTATTGCTCATTCTTTCTCAAATCCATAGATCCATGCCATAGCATATCCCCTAATGCTATTTCATCTTGATCTTGACCTTGTGGGCCCAATTTTGACCATTTTCCACTTTTTAAGGGTGGGCCCCACTTGGGTATCTTTTCTTGGCATTAGATCTATCTAGATCTAGCATGCTTTTGGGAATATAATTTAAGACCCGCCTTAATAATCTTCACGGCAATCCCGATCTACAATTTGGTGAGGCTTGGACTCCATTTGGCCCATTTCCCATGGCACTTGGTACAATTTGGTGAGGCTTGGACTCCATTTGGCCCATTTCCCATGGCACTTGGTGTCCCCAAGGAAGGTCACACTCCTAGGAGTGGCCGTTTGCTAGTTCTAGTACGTGGGTAGGTGAGATTTTTGCTTCATTGGATAGATCAACCCCTAAAACCTACCCCTAGTGCTTCACCCTATTGATTTTCACCTTGTGGGCCCCATTCCTCATTTTGAGGGTTGTGCCCCACTTGGGTCATTAGGTGATGCATTAGCCTTTTCTTAGATATACTTGTTTAATTTCATAAGTGGCCTAAATCAAACACTTGGTTGAAACATTTGTCCATTGCTTAAGCCTCTCAACCAAGCCCTAAACCACCTTGGGTCCACTTACCTTTCTAGATCTAAATTCTTACACCCTTGATCTCCTTAACTTTACACTTTTCCTTAGGAGTCTTTGGGTTAGCTAGTCTTCATAGATTGGCTAGGGTCTCCCCCTTGATCTTGATTCATCTTGATCTACATTGAAGAGTGCCTCAGTTAGCGTGACACCCAGCTTGCATTGGGAACCGTGGCGTCTCTTAGGTCACCCCTTTAGTTGTCCAACACCTCTATCGTCTTGGATAGGATACCTTTAGGGACAACTACAAGTTGTGTGACAACAGTTCCTTCATCCAAGAGATTGCAGTGTTGAGGTTATTAAGTCCTTCTCCTAGCCTAGCCTTTGTTTTCCACCTTCACCCATGGCTAGCAAATTGTTCAAGTCAGTAAACAAGTATACACTTGAAAATCCTGCTTTTGGTAGTCATTTACTTTGATCTAGACTTATCCTATTTATATTATTATTTCATGCATACGCCAATTAAACATCATTCTATGCTTTGGTCTAGCCACTGATATAATTGAAGGAGTATATTATAACCATTTGTACTTGCAGCAGCAGTTATTCATGGTCTAGATCATTATTTTGATCATTCTTGGCTTGGTCAACCCAATTTGACCAAGTTAACCGCAGGGTCCAGGATGAGTTTGGGAAGACAGTGTTCGAGATGCATTATTCATGGCCCATATGTGTCCATTAGATGGCTCCATGCCTCAAACAATAGTTTCAGATGATGGTTTGATGGATTTTTTATGATTATTATTATTTACGGACCATTATTTTTATTATTTTGGGCATGGATGAGCTTACAGAGGTATCTTCTGATGGTCACATGGTGTATGAGTACTCATTCCTAGTAGATTTGAGCATTCTGAACTCATTGATGCGCTCAGTTATCAGTTTCGGGCACTTACAGGTCATGATATGATCAGATTACCACTTCTCTTCAGTTTTCCATGCAAAAATGGCCTGTCTAGTGCTTTCATTGAGCTAGCATGTTCTCATAGGGTGCTACAGAGGGAGATGGGGGTCCAGCCAGTCGTTATTACCATTTTACCCCATCCCCAGACATTTTGGTACAATCAAATTTGTGTCTGGGACAATTGGAAGTGAGTAACAGGAATTTTTGTACTTTCAGAGGTGGTTTTCCGCCAGAGGAATGGCTCATTGAGGAAATCGATTTGGCTTAGTGGGGCAAGGAAATGGCATGAGATTGGTCCAGGATATTTTGATGATGATGTCCACACCTTCTAGCACTTGTTCCGGCATCAGTGGGGTACACACGTTCCAGTATTCATCATTTTGGGCATTTTATTATGTATTTGGGGGGGGCACGATTTGGTCATATGGTAACATTATGATGTTATCTTGTTATATTATTTGTTATTGTGCCATAGGGCCATGCTAGTGAAGGATATGATTACCTCATAGCCCCACCATGTGCTTATGTCATGTGTCTTAGTCATTTATCATGCGGTGCGTCCCCCTTGGACGTTTTAGTGAGTGTGCCCCCCTCTATTTGTAAGTTGATCCATGTATTGTATTTCCGACTCATCTTAGCCGTTGATTATTATTGTTATATCTTTTGATCTCCACCACTCATTTAAAAAGTGGTTAGGGTTTTGGTCTCTCTCATTCCTATTTAAGGAAGAGACCCCCCTCATTGTAAAGGGACTTTTGGCTCTTGGATTTTCGGCATAATAAAAATATTTTTGCAAAATCTCTTGGAAGCATTGATGAATGTTCTTGCAAGTGATTGTAAAGTCTTTTCTCTTCGACGTCATTGTGGATCTCTCAAGACGTCTTGCATCTCGAGGAGTATTTTTATTGCATCTTATGATCATATTCATGCTCTTTGATTTATCTTCATTACCGTTTAGTTTACTTCTTGTCTAGATCGATTCTAACTCTTGATCGTTTTTTGGCAGGAGGGGCGCATTGGCTATCTTGGAGCATAGCAATTTCACTTGGGGAGGTTGGATCTCACTCTAGATTGCTTCGATTTGGGAAGATCATCAATTTGCAAGGTGACCACAAGCATTTCCAGGTGTGTTTCAAATTATTTTTGTTGTTTTGGGATCTATTCCAATTGTCAGCAATAAAACCCTCATTGTTAAAACCCTTGTTTTCTAGATCTGATAGATCGGGTACCTATTTGAGGACGGCCATCAAAACCCACTTTGGAATAATTATAAAAACACTAGATCTAAATTTTCAACTTAATCTGACTCCATTTACCCCCGGATCTAGCACTAGTCATCTCTAGGTGGGATGCCCTCCTTGGGTTTTTGGTCAATTTTCAGATCTATCAGTTGGGTATGCTTGAACCCCCCTCAATTTCACAGATCTACTCTTCAAGCATCTAGATCTAGTCTTCTAACACCCGGATCTACTATTTTGGGTCCACTTTGGTCTCATTTGCTTAAACCCTAGGTAGATCCAATTTGGGTATTCTTCATATAAACTAGATCTATTAGCATAACTTCATTGTGGTACATTTTTCTTGTGGTTGAAAATCTCTATCTTGCCTAAGCCTCCTCAACCGGTTCCTAACTCTCATAAGCCACTACGTTTCCCTAGATCTAGATTTTATCCACCAAGATCCACTCTTGTGCATCATTCCTAACCTTTAGAGTACCTTGTGTTGATTCGCTAGCCCTCATTGGCTAGTAAGGGTCTCCCCCTTGATCTTGCATTAGCTCGATCTAAAGTGAAGGGTGCCTCGATTGGCATGACAACCAATCCTTCTTGGGAATCAAGGTCCTCTTGGGTCACCTCTTTAGTTGCCTAGCACCTCTACCATCCTAGATAGGATTACCTTTGGGGGCAACTACAAGTTGTGTGATAACACATAAAAACAAGTGTCAGTAATTTTTTTTAAAGTTCCAAGACAAAGTAATACAATCCATAAATCTACAATAAAGTTTCAGTATCATCCATGACCCTCAAACCCTAAAATCCCATATCAGTGATATTAATCCATTCCTTTTACTGAAAAACTAAAATTTCCTTGATTATGCAAATGGTCCACTCCCAAGACCTGTGCCAATAGGATGGCCAGAATTGAATAGATTACCTCACAAATGATAACACGAAGATGGAAAACTGAGATTAATTGGGCACCAATATTGAAAGCAGCTGAGTCCTGCAAGTGGTTTGGGCAAGAATTTCACACTCAAGATTACGTTG
This sequence comes from Larix kaempferi, assembly GCA_027924585.1. NCBI lineage: Eukaryota > Viridiplantae > Streptophyta > Pinopsida > Pinales > Pinaceae > Larix > Larix kaempferi. The sequence goes on along the minus strand of BSBM01000275.1, from coordinate 2,408,928 downwards.
ACGTGAAATGACCAGTGACACCACTGAGCTAAGTAGAGCACCTGTGGAAGCTCACTTAACCCGACATTGAGCTTTTATCCCTCATGCACAAGAAGAGAACTATTATTCTCATGGTGGAAATTGTTAGATTATGACAACTGAGGAAGGTCTTCTGCATGCATGTGTCCTTGCAAGCGGAAGATCCAAGTTTGGAAACCAATTGTAATTAATCAATTTGTGAAAATTGATTAAACTTGATTTTATTTATTATTGGAATATTTTTATTTAAAAATATTAAAGTGAGAAATAATAAAGATAATGGTTGATTTAATCTTAGCCATTGATCTCACCGGAGAATCACATCTGTAGATTCATAGTGAGATTAGGTTTTTCGCTTAGCCAATAATTATAAAAGGAAAGTCAATTGGTGGAGAGGACACACATTCATTTTGACAAAGATTGAGAGAGCAGATTCGTGAGAGAAGTTTTTGGAGAAGAAAACGGAGGAGCAACAAAGCAAAGAAGGGCAACGCGGAAGGAAGAGAGAGAAGCAGCGACAGGGCAGAGGCATCCACCCAGCAGGCAGACCGTACAGCAATCCGTACAATCCGTACGGATCCGTACATCAAGCCGTACAGGCCGTACAACTGCAACAGCAAACTGCCTTGGGATCCGTGCCACTCAATCAGGTTTTTTTCAGCATTTCTGTGTGTCTCAGTTTCGCCATTGTTGGCTGGAAATTGATTTTCTGATTTGTAACAGCTCCATATTTTCTGGAAAAAAAAAATTCACTGCTGCACCGGTTTTCTCATCTTGGGTTTTTCCAGGGGTTTATACACGAAAGATATTGTGTTATTTCTATTGGTGCGATTGATTGATCTCTCAGTTATTTTATTTCGCTGCAATTTTGTTTATGAAGTGAAGAAACTCTTGGGTGGTTATTTGGTTGCAATTTTAATTGGCATGCATTTAGCCCTAGCTGGGTTTTAAGGAAAATTTACATGGTTTCAGAGCTCTTCTGAGCAGACTGAGAGATAGCAGCAGAGTACTTGGATAGATCACTGCATATCTATCTAAGGGTTTATTGGCACTATTTACTATGGCCGCACAGTTGAGAGTTGAGGATAGACTCCAAGGGGCGCAGAACTTTCCTACTTGGAAAGAGAGGATCACCAGGATCCTGGATGTCAGTGATGCTGAAGCTACGCTGTTGGGAACGGGGAGCGGGAGCGGGAGCGAAAAGCGAAATTTTCAAAAGCTTACATTTCAAGAGCGTTTTTTATATAATATATATTTTAATATATTTTGATGCATATATATTAAAAAAAAATGCATTATGCCAAATTAGCTATAGAAAACATGAAAACATATATATTCATGTAACCATTTAGTACACATTGATATAACATCAATCATCTAGGACATCTCAGAAGATTTTCTGGAATGACATAGCTATGGCAATGACCATTTGCAAGTGATGTCTTTAAACCCAATATCAAACTTGCAAAGATATTAAGTTATTGTTAAGATTTACTTTATCAAACAAACTCTATGATTGAATTTTTGTAACAGAAGTTGAATTTTTGTAAGGGAAGTACAAATGTGTAGCTGATGGCATCAACTTTAAGACAATGCTGCATGTATTTGACCCTCATATGTCAATACCATTTTTCTCATATAGACAAACTGTATTAATTATAATTTGATTAAAACTAACATGCAGACGGTTTTCTATTTTATACTTTTATCCCTTCTGAATAGAATATGAACTTTATTGATATTGCAAAGGTGCTTCTGAAAAGGCCCCTTTACCAATGTACTGCCAAATTTTTCTTATTTATTCGTCCAATTTCTATAATGTCATTGTCTGATATATGATGTGAAGGTAAACCCAAGGCCAGGGTTTTGACAAACAATGGGATAGACCTTTTTGAAACTCCTGTAAAAGTGTTTTTTTACAAATATACTACTTATTTTACTCATAAAACAGTTATGTACATAGAGAACAAAATCTGTACAAGAAAAGATAAGAATATACAGACATTGTAGCAGCTATCTTATTGCAGTTACAGCTACAATAAATTCTGAATATGAAGTTATCAATTCACTTTTTTCATCTCTAATGAACAAAAACCCTTCACCCTTGGGTTGGGCACAAAGTTCATCCATCCACAGCCCTTGAAAGGAAGAACAGTGCCACTAGAGTCCTCAAAAACACACTTACAGCACAATTTCCATAAAGAGAACATAACAGCAATATGGATACAATGCCACAAGCCTTGATAAGGTGACTGATGAAAGAGTTAGTCCCCAAGAACAGCTGCTCTCCAATGAATGGTACCCTGGATCATTTCAGAGAACCTCTGCTATGTTAATTTCCAACATTGACAAGAAAGTCGGCACTCCCAAAGAATGCATTTGACAGCTTCATCTTGGGGCAGAAAATGCATTTATCATCTGTGAAACTACTCTTCGCCAACCTGGGGCACATCAAAGTTTTAAACTGTTTACCATGGGGGGCACATCAAACTGTTTGCCACTGAGGGCATAGAATGAGTCCAAATGGAGTCCAATAGACTTTATTTGCCCAAATTAACCCTAGCCAATCCCGAAACAAAACAAAACAAAACAAAACAAAAAAAATCACGGAATCGCTCGGGAAGCGTTTTCGGGAGCGATTTTTTTGCTCGGGATCACTCAAGAATCGATGAGGAAGCGTCGATTCCGGATCGATTCCTAAAATTCCAGGGAGCGTTTTTTTCTCCGAGGAAGCATGAATTACGAAATCGATTCCGGGAGGAATCACAATTCCGGAATCGATTCCTTCCAGATCGCGAATTGGGATTGATTCGTGGGGGTGCAGAACGATTCCCAGCAGCGTAGTGCTAAAGAGCACATTAATAGTACCAAGGTTGCTCCCATAGATCCGGCAGATTTAGCAGCTTGGAAGAAGATAGATTCTAGAGCTATGTTGATCATTCTAGATGGGGTGAAGGACCACATAGTCCCTCACCTGTCTGGGAAGAAGTCCGCATTAGAGATGTGGACGGCTTTGGAGAGTCTTTACCAGAGGAAGAATGAAAACCGAAAGATGGTACTGCAGGAGAGAATGCACAATACCAGGATGGCCAAGGGTGAAGGAGTGGTGCCTTATCTTACAAGGCTCACACATATTAAGGATGAGCTTGGAGCAGTGGGATCTAAGACTGAGGATGAGGAGCTAGTTCGTAGAGCTCTCAATGGCTTTTCTAAGCCATGGGACGTCTTTGTTAAAGGCGTGGTGGCTAGGGAGAAGCTCCCTGACTGGCAAAGATTGTGGGATAACTTCACACAAGAAGAGACCCGCATGGGTCAAGGATCAGCTTCATCCAACAGTACTACACAGATCGTGGATGAAGAGGCTCTAGCCCTATCGAGCAAAGGTAAGGGGAAGCCAAAGAAGAAGAAAGGTGGCAAGAAGAACTTGGACATGGCAAAATTCAAGTGCTTCATTTGTCACAAGCATGGACACTTTGCTTCCCAGTGCCCAGAGAAGAAGAACAACAACAACAACGCTCAGATGGCAGGTTCAACGGAGGTGGATGATTTCAGCAGGAGTTTTGAGGAAGACTTTTGCTTGATAGCTTGCATGGCAAGTTCCATCAGTAGCAGTATCTGGTATGTGGACAGTCGTGCTTCTTGTCATATGACAGGACATAGGTCTTTCTTCAAGAGCTTGAAGGAGGGTGGAGTAAATCTCCACATTAAGTTAGGAGATGATGCGCAGTATCAGGCGCAAGGTGTTGGCACTGTATCGTTTCAGAGGGAGTCTGGAAAACCTATCAGCTTTGCTGATGTGTTATAGGTCCCAGGGATGACGAAGAATCTCATATCAGTTTCCACACTAGAAGACAAGGGTTTTCTAGTGACTTTCCAGGACAGGAAAGTATATATCAGGCCACATGGGTCAGATCAGAGATTGGACAGGATGATTGGGGTTCAGAGTGGGAAGGTTTACAGACTACAGTTTGAGCCTGCAACGGCTTTGGTCAGTAACAGCAGCAGTGATGGTGAGTTATGGCATAGGAGGATGGCACACTTACATCATGGTGCACTGAGGCATCTGAGACAGGCAGTCATTGGAGTTCCTTAAGTTCAGGAGGACAAGCACAACCACTACAAGGGTTGTGCGTTGGGGAAGAACATCAGGAGACCTTTCCCACATAGTGAGCACAAGTCTGAGGGAGCCTTAGACTTGGTGCATTAGGATGTATGAGGACCAATGAGTGTACATTCATTCAGTGGTTACAGTTACTGTGTCACATTCATTGATGACTATTCCAGGAAAACCTGGATCTATTTTTTGAAGGCCGAGTCAGAGGTCTTCGATCGGTTCCGAGAGTTCAAAACTCTCGTGGAGAACCAAACAGGGAGAAAGATCCAGATATTGAGGACAGACAACGGTGGTGAGTACACCGGCAAAGAGTTCATGGAGTAATGTTCATCCGAGGGGATCAAGAAGGAACACACTGTTCCTCATACCCCGCAGCAGAATGGAGTGGCAGAGAAGAAGAACCAGACACTGGTGAGTGCAGCTAAGGCCATGTTATTTGATCAGGGATTACCTCTATTCCTATGGGCCAAGGCATTTCGGACTGCAGTATATGTCCAGAACAGGTGTCCCCACACTGCATTGGGGAGGAAGACACCTGAGGAGGTATTTACAAGTACTAGACCAGACGTAAGTCATTTGCGTATATTTGGGAGTATCTGCTATTGTCACATTCATGCTGACACTAGGAAGAAGCTGGATCCTTCTGGAGAGAAGGGGCTTCTAATTGGGTATAGTGAGACTTCCAAGGCTTATAGAGTTTATATCCCAGCTCGCAAGAGGATCATTGTGAGCAGGGATGTCCAGTTTGATGAGGACCGAGCCTTGAGAAGATCTATGGACTTACCAGCATAGGAGCAGCCAGCTGAGGACTCTGGAGGAGTCAAGTTGGAGGAGTCACAAGTACAGGTTCAAACATAGGGCACAGGTTCTAGTAGTCAGAGGGAGTCAGGAGAACAAGATCCCCCTATTTTTTATGGGGAGGATGGGCAGCAGCAGCAGGAGGATATCTAGCAGCCGCAACAGGCAGACACTAGGCCACGGCCTAAGTGGTATAGGGCCACTGTTCAGGATTCCAGACAGGTGAGTCTTCCACGGAGAACTTTCAGACGGAGTGTACCACCAGATAGACTGAGTTATATAGCACTGATGACAGAGTTGATTGACTCTGAACCGTCTAGTTTCGAGGAGGCTGCACAACATGATGTGTGGCAAGAGGCCATGGTTGAGGAGTATGACTCAATCACGAAGAATCAAGTATGGGAGGTTGTTCAGAGACCACAGGGTAAGAAGGTGGTGGGTTCTAAATGGATCTATAAGGTAAAGCATGCAACAGACGGAAGTGTGGAGAAGCACAAGGCACGCTTCGTGGCGAAGGGGTATTCACAGAAGGAAGGTATTGACTATGAGGAAACCTTCGCCCCTGTCGCTAGGTAGTCTTCTATTCAGACTATCCTATCATTGGCAGCAAAGATGGGTTGGCACGTTCATCAGATGGACGTGAAGACAACCTTCCTCAATGTAGTTATTGAGGAAGAGGTTTATATTGAGCAGCCAGAGGGGTTTGAGACAGAGAGTAGTGAGTCGCATGTATGCAGGTTGCACAGAGCTCTTTATGGGCTCAAGCAGGCACCTTGAGCATGGTACTTGAGGATTGACAGCTATCTATGAGAGATGGGTTTCCAGCGGAGTGAGGTAGACCATAACCTGTACTTCTTGGCAAGTGAGGTACCTCTCATACTAGTCCTATATGTGGATGATCTCTTTCATACAGGAGATGAGAAGTTGATCAGGGACTGCAAGTCCAATCTTGCAGTAGAGTTTGATATGAAAGACCTTGGGTTGATGCATTACTTTTTGGGTCTGGAGATTTGGCAGAGAGATGGGTGCTTCTTCATTGGACAGGGAAGTATGCAGTTGAGATCTTGAAGAGATTCACGATGGAGGACTGCAAGTCTATGGCTATACCTCTAGTTTCCAATTGGAGGAAGATTGATGCATCAGGATTAGAGGAGTTTGATCCTACTCTGTATAGGCAGCTTATTGGATCGCTTATGTATCTGGTCAACACTCGACCAGACATCAGCTTTGCAGTCAACTCTTTGAGTCAGTTCATGGTGAACCCTCAAAGAGTACATTGGACAGCTGCGAAGCACATACTTCGCTACATCAGAGGTACAATGGAGTATGGATTGGTTTATGAGCGCAGTGGGAGTTTTCAGTTGGCAAGGTTTACAGACGCTGACTGGGCAGGATATGTAGAGGATCGGAAGAGCACTTCAAGTTGTTGCTTCAACATTGGGTCAAGAGTCGTCTCTTGGTTCAGCAGGAAGCAAAAATCAGTTGCATTGAGCTCAGCTAAGGCTGAGTACATGGCAGCCAGCATGGCTGCATGTGAGGGGATGTGGCTAAGGAAGTTGCTCTCAAGATTATTCGAGAGTGAGCTAGAGACTACTATAGTTCACTGTGACAATGAGAGTGGTATCAACCTTTCTGAAAATCCAGTGTTCCATGACAGGAGCAAGCACATTGACATCCAGTATCACTTCCTCAAAGATTGTGTTCAGAGAGAACCATTTGGTTGGAGTACATTCAGACAGATGAGCAGGTGGCAGACATATTCACCAAGGCACTTTGCAAACTCAAGTTTGTAAAGTTCAGAGACAAGTTGGAGTTGTTACTGAATCCCTTCCTCGTTGAAAGGGAGTGTTAGATTATGACAACTGAGGAAGGTCTTCTACATGCATGTGTCCTTGCATGCGGAAGATCCAAGTTTGGAAACCAATTGTAATTAATCAATTTGTGAAAATTGATTAAACTGGATTTTATTTATTATTGGAATATTTTTATTTAAAAATATTAAAGTGAGAAATAATAAAGATAATGGCTGATTTAATCTTAGCCATTGATCTCACCGGAGAATCACATCCGTAGATTCATAGTGAGATTAGGTTTTTTGCTTAGCCAATAATTATAAAAGGAAAGACAATTGGTGGAGAGGACACACATTCATTCTGACAGAGATTGAGAGAGCAGATTCGTGAGAGAGAAGTTTTTGGAGAAAAAAACGGAGAAGCAGTGAAGCAAAGAAGGGCAATGCGGAAGGAAGAGAGGGAAGCAGCGACAGGGCAGAGGCATCCACCCAGCAGGCAGACCGTACAGCAATCTGTACAGTCCATACGGAATCTGTACAGTCCGTACGGATCCGTACATCAGGCCGTACAAGCTGTACAACTGCAGCAGCAAACTGCCTTGGGATCCGTGCCACTCAGTCAGGTTTTTTTCAGCATTTCTGTGTGTTTCAGTTTCGCCATTGCTGGCCGGAAATTGATTTTCTGATTTGTAACAGCTCCATATTTTCTGAATAAAATAATTTCTCACTGCTGCACCGGTTTTCCCATCTTGGGTTTTTCCGGGGGTTTATACTTGAAAGATAGTGTGTTATTTCTATTGGTGTGATTGATTGATCTCTCAGTTATTTTATTCTGCTGCAATTTTCTTTATGAAGTGAAGAAACCCTTGGGTGGTTATTTGGTTGCAATTTTAATTGGCATGCATTTAGCCCGAGCTGTGTTTTAAGGAAAATTTACAGAAATAAGATGCAACACTGGATCTGGTCATTCGAGTAACACCTGACAAGGAAGGGCAAACTTGACAATGGCAGAGCCCCAGTCTTATTTATGCCAAACACTCAGAGAGAGACAGTCATGATTTTGGGACTACTGCAAACTCTTCAAAGCCAGCTGCTTGCAGAGAAACAACACAGATAATCATAAGATGTCAAAGTGCAAAAGACAGTTATCATTTTGACATCAGTTTTGAGAAAGGACATTGCAGATATTATTTTTATTGTCTCCTTTCTTCATGGAAAGGCATAGCCTCAGCTAAGGGCAATGAAAGACCATAATTTTTATGAATGACAACTTGTGAGAAAGTCTCGCTGTTCCCTCCTTTGCCCTCATCCTGTGCCTACCAACTGGGCATATGCAACTCTCCCTCAAACCTTGTCATTACCCATCAAAAAAAGGAAAATAAAAAAACTTCAATGAGTGTCAAAATTACAACTTCTGCCATAAAATCAGAGAAAATACAACAGGCATCAGATATCAAGATTGCATATCATTACACACATCAGATATTAAAATTGCGGAATGGTTTAGGATTGTTCAACTTTCTGAGAAATAATTTTGAAGCTTGGTGGAGCAAAACCAATGCAAAGAAAGGCACACCTAAATCATCCCCAAGTGCTGTTAAGCATTGTAGAATTTACGAACAAATGCACATAAGGAAACAATATTTGCATGAATGAAGGATTAGACATTTTTTCTCTATAGTTCAAACTCAACGATTAATTTCACTATATACACTAGTGACAATAATAACAATTCTTAGAAAATCACCTTCGATTCTGTCATCTTCAGATCACCATGCAACAGTTGGTTTCACCCAAGCTTTCCAAACTAGAAGTATACAAATTCTTCTCTTCGTATTCTTCACATACTGTCAAATGGAACAAATATGCTCGAAGTTTAAGCAATCTCTCCTTAACCCCAAAATTGTATCTTCTCCTTCCCACCCAATTTCCACCCACCTGATATATATGCAAAACACCAGGTGGGCGGAAATTGAGTGGGAAAGAGAAGATACAATTTTGGGGTTAAGAAAGGATTGTTTAAACTTCGAGCATATTTGTTCCATTTGACAGTATGTGAAAAATATGAAGAGCAGAATTTGTATACTTTTAGGGTGGAAAGCAGAAATTGTACTTGGGACAATCTTCAGAAGAGAAAAAAGCATGGTCCTGGATGATGTACCCTTTGTAAGGTAAGGAAACAGATTTTCATTTGGTGAAATCTTGTTCTTATGTGATTCAAGTCTGGAAGGAATTGGATTCAATATCAGGGCATAGATCAGGTGGGTTGGAAATTCAATAGAAGAGCATTTAAAAACCTGGTGTGATGATGTGAGAAATAAAGAAGTCATGGCTCTTTCTTTGATAGCAGCTTGGGGAATCTGGATTGCCAAGAACCAGAGTCTCTTTAAAGATAAATCTATTTCTACCTTCCAATGTGCTTCACAGAGCTATAAGATTCTGTCCTGTTTTCCATAGATTAACTCTAGGAAGATTGTGGCGTCAGACGTGATAGACAAATCAATACCCTGGGTTTTACTTTGATGGGGCAACCAGGGGGAACCCCTTGATAGGTGGAGCTGGGGGTTCTCTATATCTATAGGAAGATCACCGTTTAATTAATTTCTCTGAACGGATGGCTTTAAGATTGACTTTACTCTTGGCTTTAGAAAAGGGTATTCGCAGGCTACAAATACTTGGTGATTAACAACTTGTGATTCAATGGATGAGGGAGGAATGTGTCTTGAGGAATTACTTGTTACAACCTTTGTTGAAGGAGGTTTTTGCTCTGTCATGGGAATTTAATCAAATCTCATTTACTCATGTCTTCAGGAAAAGGAATAGGATTATAGGACAGCAGATGCCCTTTTCAAGGAGGGTTTGCGGCTTCATCATAGTAGATGGATTATTCTGTAAGTTGTTAGTTCACTTAGTTTGAAGTTGAACATTTACCCTTTACTTAATCTTATTTGTAATTTTGAACTGATATGGTTTTTTTGAGGACAACATGCTTTACAATATGGCAGTTTCTGTCAGACCTATGCTGTAGGGACCTCTAAATGTAGTTTATATTTGAGTTAATGTTTTTATTTGCTTAAGGGAGAAGAGGCTGTTAACAGGATGAGCTAGGTTAGCAGCTCATTAGCTGGCTACCATATTTGTAAGAGAGGGGGAGTTTCTTTTACTGCTTTATACCCTGTAGGGTGAACTTATGAAAATGTCGACAGACATTCTATGAAATGTAATTTTATTGTTCCTAATAATAAAATTACGATATTTTCTGAGGATAAGATCGTAATTTTATCATTAGGAACAATAAAATTACATCTCATCGAATGTCTGTTGACATTCTATGAAAAATATATATATCAGTCTGATGTCTTTTGCTATTTATTTGTGGTTAAATTCAACATGCTTTATTCAAAACAAGAAATCAAGTGCAATGTCTTTCCCACGCGGTGCTGGAATTTTACATTCAGTTTGAACCTTTTTACAGGTGGTTTTGGAGAGGAGACTGTCAAGCTGGCGTGTAGCAAAATTGTCCAACCCCTAGATTTTATGGGTTGGGCAACAAGCTGCCTGTCATTTCCCCCTTGTAGCGTGCCATGTTAATAATCAGAGAAGATTTGTTGATGTTTGGTCATATACATAGTAGCTTTAGAATCAACAATCCATCCATGTGCACAGGAGCAAGACCAATGGGGCAAGCAAGTGCACAACCAAATGTATTGACAAGAAGTCCCTTATTGAAACCTTTTTGTTTCATAAACTCTTCAATCTTTTGAAGACGAGAAATGCAAGATTTGAAGGTGTGCCATTCTTTATGACATAAATTGCATTTCAGCTTCTTTTTCTTTGAGTTTTCCCCCTTAGCCTTCTCAACTCATGCTTAGATAGTGTAGAGATAGATTTTGAATCAGCTTGACTTCGAGGGAGGTAACTTTCCCATATTCCTCAAAGTGATTTGATGTTGAATAAGATTAGAGAGAACCTCCTCAAGAGAAGGGGTTTTGTAATTCTACATAAATAGAGGAATACTCTAAAATATGAGGGAAAACAATTTGAATGCTAGAAAGAGATTATTCACAATCACAACAATACTTAGTTTGAATCCACTTTTTCCTTTCCTCCTAATGTAATGATGTCAGGCTTCAAGCTCTTAAAAATAGTGAAGCACCACTTGTGAGAGACTCGCGAGTCTTCACGAGTTGACTGTCCAACCGAGTAATTGCTACAGACTCGAGAAGCACTCGCCCTAACTCGTCTACTTGCCAAAACTCGTGGGTTCAATCGGACTCGACCCAAACTCGGCATGAAACTCGCTTAGACTCAGCCGTGAAAGAGAAAACACGCCCCCGCAAACCCAATCAACCCCCAGGATAGATCTACAGGTTGGAAAAAAATTTGAAAGGTCGTAGGACGAAACCCTGTGGACCATTAGATGCAAATCCGACGATTGGGATTCCACCATGGAAAACTCAAAAAGGACCCTTCGACCCAAAAATAAATTCCACGACAACTAAGATTTAAAGTTGGGCTTGATCAAACAGTCCAAATCTAAGCGGAAATTTGACAAAGGGGAAAAGCTTAAACTCCATGAGTCGTTGGATTTGCATCTAATGGCCCATGGGGTAACCTGGTAACTTGTTTCTTGGAAGTGACTAGAATTTATTAATTAGAAGGTTATTATAAAACATATTTATAGATATATTTTTATAGGATTTCGAAGTGGTCTTCCTGTTAATATAAATCATATTAAAGTTAATTTGTGGTTTGTGGTTAAACCACATTTAAAGAAAAACTTTATTTATTTTCAAATTAGAATAAAAAATAATCCTAAGATGTTACTAACACATATATCTTTACACTAGAGAGTATTGAAAAAAATTCTAAATGTATTTTTATGTAAACCACTGAATATATTCCAAAATCAAAATTCCTTCTTTTTACATTAAAAAAAAATTAATGTGCCCAAAATTTTAAGTTTTTTTCCAATTTGTCGAGTATGTCCCGAGCTTTTCCCGAGTCTTTCCCGAGTCTATCCCGAGCTTTTCCCAAGTCTTCCCCGAGACTTTCCCGAGTCGACAAGTCATATGCCAGCCGAGTCCGAGTCGTGTAACATAGCTTAAAACCTCGTAATATACTCCTCAACACTATCAAAGTCACCCATTTTGAGATTAGAAATCTTAGTTTCAAGTCTATTTATCTAAGTGGTATTCCATGTTCTAAAGAGTGTCTTGAAGGTATCCCAAATTTCTTCGCACTTTTGTTATCCTTGGTGTGATGAACCAAATCTAGCTTGACATATAGGGTGATTAGCCCAAAAGCTTCATCATTCTTCAAACTTATGAGATCATTGCCAACATCTATGGCAAGAGGAATGAGTTTCTCCAGGTACATCCACAAACCCTTGCTCCAAAGACGGACAATGATTTGATTTGCCTAAATATTATAGTTAGCCCAATTTAAACGGTAAACATCCCACTTTGAATCCATTAGGTCCAACAACAACGCAAAGAAAAAATTCACTTGGATAGACCCAATAGGGAAGGAGAAGTACTAGCTTCTTTTGAAAAATAAGTTAGTGAGAATTTGGTGTTCGAATTAAATGAAAAAAATAAAAAACAAGTCATTATTTACAAAGAACAAGAAAATAGAACACAGGTGACACATTGGATTTAATTCCTTCTTGTTATGAATGAAGTATGTTGAATTTAACCACAAATAAATAGCAAAAGACATGAGCCCTAAGCTCTTAGAAACTGTATATACTAGAAAATTGCGTTTGTCTGTATATAGGGTTCGAATAAAATGAAGGCAAAAAATAGGCCTTTCTTCACACAAAAGGGAAAAATAGAACATAGGGGACACATTGGAATTAATTCCTTGTTTTGAACGATGTTAAATTTAACAACAAATAAATAGCAAAGCATAGTGCTCATGTCTTTTGTTATTTATCTATGGATAACAAAGAATGGAGATATCACCAAAGAATGCCGTGAAATCTACTCCAAAGGTGTATCACAAGGTAATGACTCTCCTTCTTATATTGAATTTTTTCAATACGAATACGATATTTTAGGTAATCAATTTTGAGTGGGCTCCATCTTGATATAATTTGTCAAGAGATTTCCTCTTGGGTGTTCATCAAAAGGATGGATTAGGGAAGTGTGGAAGCCACAAGGTTGGAACTACACCCATACCCATACCCTGACCAAGGGTTTCTTCATGTTCTAGTTTGACAATCCAACATGTTACCCCTCATATTCTATGAGGGTAATCCAGCAGATGATTGCGATGACTTCATTCAAATTCGGGATCCCGACACAGCATAATCAGTTGCACATGGCCTAGAGTCTCTTGTAGCAAATTTATCATGATGTATTATTGTATAATATAGATTAACGGATGTATTTACTATGTTGAAAGCCCCCCTCTTTAAAAAATGGTGGGTGCACTCCATTTAGACCCATAATTCCCCTCAAACTTGCTAGGAGCAGTCCCCTAGGATTATGGATTATGGAGATGGGATCCCCTGATCATTGGGATTTATGTCTGAAATTCTCTTATTTATGGTGGGCACACTTCATGGAAACATAATCCCCTTATTTTGAATGCCACAATCATTGATTTTTGGATCTTTGTTGGAACTTGGGGGATTCTTCATTCTTTGGGGGCGCATTCTCTTGGAAACAATCCCTTGATTCAGGGATAAATTTCCTCCATGTGGCCTATTCTATGGTGGGCACTGTTACCCCCCATTTTGGCAGGGGTGTCCACAGGCGCAGTAAGAAGACAATTGAAGTTCACCTACAGTCAGAATATGACTAGGGTTGAAGCAGAGCTTGAGGCTGGGCTGGAGCGATTGGAACTGAATTTGAAACATCAGAGAAAATTTTCTGGTCTCAGTGAGATTGATCCAGATTGCATTGCAGATGTTGTTCATGGAGAATTAAATGGACACAACTAAATGGTTAACACAGAGTAAGATGAAGATAACAGTGCTTTTACACACGAAGATATACATACAGGAAACTATGCTGTTTCGCCAAGGGATCTAGCAAGACGTTTGAATGAGGGTCGAGAATCAGGGCTGCATGAACACATCATAGACTTTGAAGCTACTCAAACCAAATTGCAGGCATTCGAATCTGGGTACCAGCAATCAAAAGGGGTTAATCACGACATCCAAATTATCTCCGGCTGTGACGGATCTTCTGCGCCACTGGATCATCCTGCAAGCATGTATGATCACCATATTTATACATCTGCAAGCAATATTTTTTCTATGGCTCATAAATTTGATAATACACAACGAAGTGGCCCGAAGGCATTTGTTAGTGAACATGCTGTTACTGGGACAGATGCTGGACACGGTAGTCTGTTGGAAGCAAATGGGGGAAGCTGGTTTTCTTATTGGCTTAGAAACAAACAGTGATATAGTTGAGATGGCAAGCTATGCACCATTGTTTGTCAATGATAATAACCGCAGATGGAACCCAGATGCTATTGTGTTTGATTCATGGCAGCAATATGAGACTCTCCAGAAGTCAGATCTCAAAATGGAAAATCATATAAAACACATCTCAGAAAACAGAGCATAAAGAAAATCTGTCAGTAACCAAGGAAAACGACGACATGCTCTCTCAGCAACAGTTGTGGGCCTATGATTTTTAATTCTCGGTGACCTCCAGTCTCAAATCACGATTTTCATGGAGGCCATCTCATCGAGACAGATTTTGATTGGTGTCTTTACGAGAAGCCATTGCCCCAGACATAGTTTTTCTTTTGCACCTGTTGTCATTCAAACCTTTGGTCAGAGATCATCCTCGCAGCGAACAAATCTGTGGAAGAAGCCGCCCGATATTCTTTAAAAGAAAAGGACAAAGCAGCGTGAATCGGGTGCTGGACAGGAACTTGCTGCTGAGAGTGAGCACGATTTTATGGATCGAGTTTCAGATAAGGCCGCGGTTGGTCATAACATCGTGTTAATACACGGTGGTTTCACTATTTTTTCTGCTATTAAAAAATGACAACGGTTTGCAATAAGCACCGAGGGCCACATAAATTTCTGGCTATCAAGCATTCCACAGCAGCACAACAAAGATCAACACACAGCCGATTCTAAATGTGATCGGAGGTCACCAGGATCTGTAATTAACAGCTTCATATCCCAGATCGTGATGGTGATGGATCCACCATTTTTCCTTCAAAATCGTGACAGCATGTAATGTTCCTCTCAGTCAGCGTCCTCAATTCGTCGTGATGAATGGGCAGCTGTTGCGAGGTAGGTCGCACGGAGCATCCGTTGATTCCGTGGCAGCTAGCGTGAGCACCAGTTCTCTGAATTTGCTAAATTGCTTTCTAAAAACGACAGAGTGACACTGGTAGTCACTAACAGACGCTTGGGCATGATTTAATAATTGACGTAGATTTTTGAGCTACAGGAGTAGCGACCAGGTTGATTGAAAAAACTCACATGTGGCAGCCTATCTCCAGTTTTCTAGCAGCTACGAATTGACTACGTGGAGTTTTTTGGGAGCAGCTAGGGTAGCCAATTATTGACCCTCACTTGTTCCATTAGCCGCCATTTGCATAAAGTTTAAGTGCTTGATGAGTCGACTTAGTTGGTGGGCAGCTTTGGTGATGTGGCACCATGGAGCGACCAAAACAACTACATGTTCTCTTTTTTCATTTTATTATTTTATTAGTTTTTAAAAGTAGGTGAGGTTTTAGGCCTATAAAAGGATCCAGCCTCCTTCATTGTAATCATGGAAAAAACTTGGGAAATTTTCTTTCCTTTGAGCTGAATGAAAAATATTATGGGTTTTTTGGATAACTGAGCACTCTCTTTTGTGTGGCATGATCTTGTGAGATTTTAGATAAGTGTGAATATTTCTACAATTCTGCGTTTTCTTTTCTGTGTTTGTGTAAGAGGCCATAGAGGGGTGTAATCCACCACATTGGAAGGTGAAGAATTCTTAGCAGCTGCTTTCTTTTTCCCTTTGGTGAAGAATTCTTAGCAGCTGCTTTCTTTTTCCCTTTGTGAGTGTGCATACACGGGCATTGATCTTTGCATTTAATCTAGTTTGATTGTGTAATATTGATCTTTTGTTTGCATAGCGCACCTCCCGTAGCTAGAGAAGAAGAAGTACTTTTTCTGGTTTTCAAACACTAGACTGAGTAGGGCAATCATGCGATCTTTCCCCCTCAGTCACATATGACACAAGGCCCCTTTGAGCTCTCTTTTGACTCCATTCGCCCCTCTGATATACTGGCACTGGCCTTTCCTCGAGGATTGATCCTCCCATCTTTCCCGTCGCTCAATCAAGATACTTTTTGTTACAATTGTTTCTCTAAGGCAGTCTCTTCAGTTCACCTTGCCCTCCGTTGCACCTGCCTTAGCGATCCTACCTTAGGGATACCCCCCTTGAGTTGGAGAAGAGCCAACCTGAAGCGAGGAGAGAGGAGTGTGGTGACATTGGCTTCTCTCTTGAGAGTTGTCATCGAGCTGGTGTGCTTACTTTTTGGGCTTCAACACACGCATATCAATTTTGGGTGACAACATTTTGGCGCCGTTGCCGGGGACAAAGTCCAGTTCCCAAAATTTGAAGATTGTGCTTCATTGACGTTTGTGGGAGATTACATTGCAGATTCTTCTTCTCACATGGTGACTCCACGAAGGGATAGAGCCCTTGTCCTTTTGCAGATTTGATGATCCTATTGGGTGTAGAGGTGAGCACACTCATTGGAAGGCTTTCAAGCTCACCTCGGCGACTCCACAGTTTGGTATGAGGTATGACTATACACATGTTTCAGATTTAGTACCTCATTATTTGATTTATGGATGATAATAAGGAAAAATTGAGTGATCTTCTGCACGAAGCTTTCACCCGGCTAGATTTCTCGAATATCTGTGGATTTCCTAATGAGTGCTATGACCATGAGAAGGTGCATGACATTCTCCCAGAATTCCATGGAAATGATGAGGTTTCGGCCACCCATCATATTGCCTCTTACTTCAAATTGATGGTTGATTTTAATGTTTATCATGAGGATGACCTTATGGTCGTTTTTGCTTTAACCTTGGAAGGGGATGCATTAAATTGGTTATATGGCCTTTTTGATGAATCCTTAGATTCAGTGGCAAAGTTTTTCGAGAGGTTTCTCCTTCGCTGGCATGAAGGAACAGTTGATGAAATTGAGCAGCTTGCTAAAGAATATGATGCTCTCATCCCTAGGTCCCAGCCTAACACTAAAAAAGAGATCCCTGATATGGCTATAAACATTGAAGATGTGAAGCTGCCCCAAGTTTATGAACAGCTTCATGATGAAGATCTGGACTTGCCTCAATTTCATTTTATTGAAGATAGCAATACTCATTTCACAGATCAGCCGGAGCAGCTTTATGACGGAGGTTTGTATTTAAGCCCTATCAGTTAGTGGATAGAAGCTTCTTGTGCACTTTCTGATACTTATGGTCAAAGCTTCAGTGATTTCTTCTATTTTGACAATCTGATAATCAAACTTATTCATGAGCATGTTGCAGGACAGAGTTGTTTTAGGGTTAATGTATCCCTATCTTTGTCTCTAAACAAGCACAGAAAAAAGCAATGTGGCAGGGATAAAATGCTGGAATGGCTCCATTGGTTGTATGCATATACTTAACAAATTCTGGTCTCACGTTAGGTTAGGGTAGATAGGATGAATAAAGCTCCTGCATGAGCATTTAAAATTTTCAGTATGCTTTTCTGTTTTGAAACAAGTCCGTGTTTTCGGGACATGAATCAAGCCATCCCCACCACACTGTTCATGTATTTTTGGTCTGCGAATGCTCAGAGTCTGAGCTTCTCATGCACTCAGGAGGTGAGCACATGTCCCCGAGTTGGAGCCAGATGTTACCCCCCATTTTGGCAGGGGTGTCCACAGGCGCAGTAAGAAGACAATTGAAGTTCACCTACAGTCAGAATATGACTAGGGTTGAAGCAGAGCTTGAGGCTGGGCTGGAGAGATTGGAACTGAATTTGAAACATCAGAGAAAATTTTCTGGTCTCAGTGAGATTGATCCAGATTGCATTGCAGATGTTGTTCATGGAGAATTAAATGGACGCAACTAAATGGTTAACACAGAGTCAGATGAAGATAACAGTGCTTTTACACACGAAGATATACATACAGGAAACTATGCTGTTTCACCAAGGGATCTAGCAAGACGTTTGAATGAGGGTCGAGAATCAAGGCTGCATGAACGCATCATAGAGTTTGAAGCTACTCAAACCAAATTGCAGGCATTCGAATCTGGGTAACAGCATTCAAAAGGGGTTAATCAGGACATCCAAATTATCTCCAGCTGTGACAGATCTTCTGCGCCACTGGATCATCCTGCAGGCATGTATGATCACCATATTTATACATCTGCAAGCAATATTTTTTCTATGGCTCATAAATTTGATAATACACAACGAAGTGGCCCGAAGGCATTTGTTAGTGAATATGCTGTTACTGGGACAGATGCTGGACACGGTAGTCTGTTGGCAGCTAATGGGGGAAGTTGGTTTTCTTATTGGCTTAGAAACAAACAGTGATATAGTTGAGATGGCAAGCTATGCACCATTGTTTGTCAATGATAATAACCGCAGATGGAACCCAGATGCTATTGTGTTTGATTCATGGCAGCAATATGGGACTCTCCAGAAGTCAGATCTCAAAATGGAAAATCATATAAAACACATCTCAGTAAACAGAGCATAAAGAAAATCTGTCAGTAACCAAGGAAAGCGACGACATGCTCTCTCAGCAACAGTTGTGGGCCTGTGATTTTAATTCTCGGTGACCTCCAGTCTCAAATCACGATTTTCATGGAGGCCATCTCATCGAGACAGATTTTGATCGGTGTCTTTACGAGAAGCCATTGCCTCAGACATAGTTTTTCCTTTGCACCTGTTGTCATTCAAACCTTTGGTCAGAGATCATCCTCGCAGCGAACAAATCTGTGGAAGAAGCCGCCCGATATTCTTTAAAAGAAAAGGACAAATCAACGTGAATCGGGTGTTGGACAGGAACTTGCTGCGGAGAGTGAGCACGATTTTATGGATCGAGTTTTAGATAAGGCCGCGGTTGGTCATAACATTGTGTTAATACACGGTTGTTTCACTATTTTTTCTGCTATTAAAAAATGACAACTGTTTGCCATAAGCACCGAGGGCCACATAAATTTATGGCTATCAAGCATTCCATAGCAGCACAACAAAGATCAACACACAGCCGATTCTAAATGTGATCGGAGGTCACCAGGATCCGTAATTAACAGCTTCGTATCCCAGATCGTGACGGTGATAAATCCACCATTTTTCCTTCAAAGTCGTGACAACATGTAATGTTCCTCTCAGTCGGCATCCTCGATTCGTCGTGATGAATGGGCAGTTGTTGCGAGGCAGGTCGCCCGGAGCATCCGTTGATTCCGTGGCAGCTAGCGTGAGCACCAGTTCTCTGAATTTGCTAAATTGCTTTCTAAAAACGACAGAGTGACACTGGTAGTCACTAACAGCCGCTTGGGCGTGATTTAATAATTGACGTAGATTTTTGAGCTACAGGAGTAGCGACCAGGTTGATTGAAAAAACTCACATGTGGCAGCCTATCTCCAGTTTTCTAGTAGCTACGAATTGACTACATGGAGTTTTTTGGGAGCAGCTAGGGTAGCCAATTATTGACCCTCGCTTGTTCCATTAGCAGCCATTTGCATAAAGTTTAAGTGCTTGATGAGTCGACTTAGTTGGTGGGCAGCTTTGGTGATGTGGCACCAGGAGCGACCAAAACAACTACATGTTCTCTTTTTTCATTTTATTATTTTATTATTTTTTAAAAGTAGGTGAGGTTTTAGGCCTATTAAAGGAGCCAGCCTCCTTCATTGTAATCATGGAAAAAAGTTGGGAAATTTTCTTTCCTTTGAGCTGAATGAAAAATATTATGGGTTTTTTGGATAACTGAGCACTCTCTTTTGTGTGGCATGATCTTGTGAGATTTTAGATAACTGTGAATATTTCTACGATTATGCGTTTTCTTTTCTGTGTTTGTGTAAGAGGCCATAGAGGGGTGTAATCCACCACATTGGAAGGTGAAGGATTCTTAGCAACTGCTTTCTTTTTCCCTTTGGTGAAGAATTCTTAGCAGCTGCTTTCTTTTTCCCTTTGTGAGCGTGCATACACAGGCATTGATCTTTGCATTTAATCAAGTTTGATTGTGTAATATTGATCTTTTGTTTGCATAGCGCACCTCCCGCGGCTAGAGAAGAAGAAGTACTTTTTTTGGCTGTCAAACACTAGACTGAGCAGGCTTGCTCAATCATGCGATCTTTCCCCCTCAGTCACATATGACACAAGGCCCCTTTGAGCTCTCTTTTGACTCCATTTGCTCCTCTCATATACTAGCACTGGCCTTTCCTCGATCCTCCCATCTTTCCCATCACTCAATCAAGATACCTTTTGTTACAATTATTTCTCTAAGGCAGCCTCTTCAGTTCACTTTGCCCTTGCACCTGCCTTAGCGATCCTACCTTAGGGATACCCCCCTTGAGTTGGAGAAGAGCTAACCTAAAACGAGGAGAGAGGAGTGTGGTGACATTGGCTTCTCTCTTGAGAGTTGTCATCGAGCTGGTGTGCTTACTTTTTGGGGTTCAGCACACGCATGTCAGTTTTGGGTGACCACAGGCACACCTCTAGTTCTCTTGAGTTCTAACAAGTGGCACCCAAGAGCTCACACACTTGTATATCCTCTCCTAGATGTGCACTCTCTCCCATGCATGATTTCAACGCTTGGCTAGGTGCTTGTCTTGCTTCATGAGGCCTCTAAAAGATGCTTGGACTTTTGGAGTTCCCTCTTCTTGGATCTTAAAAGCCTAATCAATGTATCATTATTTGAGCTTGTGTACATGTATTTGAGGTATTCTCTTGTTGATGTGTGGCATTTAATCTTGTTTGGACCTTTCAAAGGTTATAAGTATTGCTAGCATTTTTACATTGAAATTTCTATGTTTTGGGTTGGAGGCCATAAAAGGGTATTAATACCATTGGAAAGAGCAGGGTTTATGTTAATCTCTATCATCTTTTCCTTTCTATCTGTGCACATACGAATATTGATTTTTGCATTCATTCTTTAATCCAAAGGGTCTAATAAGCTAGAAAGGAAGTGGATACTTTCTTTGATCCCTTCCCTTATTAAACCCAGTATATTCTTGAACTTCACTAGGTAGGGTTTGATCAATCATCTGACCTTTCCCCCTTAGTAACATATGAAACAAGGCCCTCTTCGATTGTACTTCTTTGACTCTGTTATCAGCTATTTTGTACAATAGCTGAATTTCTTGTGAGCCACCAGTTTATTGAACATGATTCATGTTCATCATCAGTGTTCAAAAGTTCAGAAATCATTTTTAGGGCAATTTTGCCCCATTTGTAATAACTGCATGTTCATACCCCCATGGGGAAAATGTAAAAAGTTGGTCTAAACGGGATCCTTTTATAAAAGACTCGGCTATCCGTAGGTTTAGCCATTTGGGGGATACTCTAGAGTGTGTTTTCCTTAGGAATTGTGCGCTACTCATCAGTGGCGTATAATCCCTGAGTTTTTCACTCAAACCTCCAAAGCTGGAGTATTTCCCATGGTGGTCAAAACCTAAGGTGGTTATTAGAGTCTTGTGTCTAGGATTTTTTACGTGTTAGCCATCTCGTTTGAGTCGTATGAACATGCACTAGGTCCCCTAGGAGTTTCGTTCCATTCTGGCAAAAATAATTTTTTCCATAAATTAGACCATTTTTTAATGGTTTAATTAAAAAATTTCAAAATGTGATAAAAACCTCATCCGGAGGCGGAATTGGGCGTGGGGAGGCTCGTATTGACGCTCAAAGCATCCTCTTCACCTTGGCACCTTCATTCTTCAGTTTCCAGGCAGTTACGTCATCCCCAGGAACAATTTTTGCTAAAAATGCATCATTTTGGCATTTAATTGCCAAAAAATGACAAATTGCACCATGAGGACAAAAATCAAATAAGTCAAATTTGATTAGAAAATTGATTTTTAAAGGTTGGATATTCATTTTCCTAAGGTGTACGTACACATTGGAGATGAAGTCATGTGTTAAAAAAGTCAAAATTAAAAGATCTGATTAAATTTCACGTGGGCCTCCCTCTTCACGTAGGCATCCATTCGCATGGGTGGAGCAAGTGAAGGCTCCAATCATCAATGTGGTGGGCGAATATGTATGGGTTAAGCACATGTAACAATAAACTTTGATTTACGAATTGATTAAGTTCATTGGATGACGTGAGCTAAGGGTGAAGCGTGGGCATCTTCACGTGGGATGGATCGTACGGCTAGTCTCTCGCTTGGTTGGGATGGGCGGGTATTACCATGTGTTGGGCGTTGGTTTCAAAGGGAGTGGGGCTCCACCTCATCCCACACCAACCCAACCCCCACCTACCACTCATGTTCACGCTCCAACCTTCACGTGATCCTCTCCACCGATCCCTCATACTCCAAGCTTGATCCTTGATTGGAATTCGACCCTCTTTTGATTGATTTGGCTCTCTTCTCATGCCAAGTTCGATTTAGGGTATTGGTCATTAGATTTTGTATAAATAGAGAGGCCTTTGGCTCTCTCTAACATGGATTTTTGTGCAAAGAAACTCTGGTGAAAATTGTAAGCTCTTTGATTAATAAAATATTTTGAGACTTTGGAGGTCATTCGATTGGGCTTTTGGCATTGTGTCTTCATCTCATATGAAGTAATATCTCTTTCACGCTACTCTTATTTGCAAATTTGATGGTCATGCTTATTGAGGACTAACAATCTAGTACTTAGGCTTCTAATCTCTTGCATTGAGTGTTTGTGTCTTCAGGGAATTAATCTATTGGGAGCTATTGGCATCTAACACCTTCACCATTCAAGTGCTCCATTTTTCTTAATATTTTGTTTTGCAAGGTTGCGAGCTACACCAGATCTTCTTGCCTTCTCCAACAAAGAACACTATTGTCAAACTTTGGTTACTCAGATCTAAACCTTCCCTCTTCCAAGCTCTCTTTTTCTCCTTGAAACCCTTTGCTTTGACTTGCTAGTCCACTTTCTTCTAGCCATCACTTCCTTAGTTCCTCCTTGCCTCTCATTTTGCCCATCACCCCTAGTTTCGTCCAACTTCTCTCCTCTTCTTTTAGGTTTTCGTTTTAGCTCTCTTTAAGCTTTCATTTTTCCCCTTTTTTCCCTCACCTTCTCCTCTCGTTTCCCTTACATCCTCCTCTCGTCACCTTTCCTTAGCTCCTTCTTCCTTTCTTCCCTTCTTTTACCTTCCTCTCGTCCCACTCCATCTCCTCTCACCCTCCTACCTTCCTTCATCCCCTTTGTTTTGCTTTCTCTCCTTTGCCTTCTTTCTCCCTTGGGTTTGCCCCAAGTCTCCCTTTCGTCCCCCTTCTAAAAGCCCTAAAAAAAATCACAAATAAACAAAAATGAATTGTAATATTGTTAAGTGTTAGTATTGGTTAGTTTTCATAAGCTTGTTAAAATTTATTATTTAGGCATTCTATCTTATGCTTTGCATTAGTTGGTGTCTAGATCTATACTTTTACATCTTGCATAGTTAGTATTTAGTTTCTTTTCTAGTTTAAAAGTTATTTGCATCTAGTTTTTTATTAGTTACATTTGCATTTTTAGATCTCTTTTAAAAAATTAAAGGCTTGCATGCAAAAGTAGATTGGTCATTTAGTTGTTTTTCCATTTATTAGTTTGAATCTCTTATTTGCTAATAACTAATAGGTGCTTGAGTGGTTTGGATTTTGTTGTTGTAGGTTTTGAAGAGAAGGGTAACAAGCCCAAGGAGGAACCAAGGAAAAGACTTAAAGAACAAATTTCAAAGAAGATCAAAACTAGAATCCAAAAGAGAAACTTGGACCAAGAAGACAAATTATACACATTCTCCTTTCTAAAAGCCCGTAAGGGCTTCTAAGTTTGATTTTTGTATTTCAGTTTCCTAAAAGTCCTTTCAAGGGTTTCATTCCCAAAGGCACTTGTAACCGTTTAATAAAAAGGTTAAGTGGGATAAGGCCTCCCACATTTTGTTTCTTCTTCCCCATTTGGGGAAGAGTGTTTTGTGCATGCTTAGTTAGATTTGTTTCAATTTTCTAGATTAATTTTCATTTTTGTACTTAGAGTAAATTTTATTTCAAGTTTTTGACCTGAGAAGCCTCTTGGGATTTGATCCCAAGTGTCGCATTAACACTGCGTGCTGCTTCTCTTTCTCCACCGTGTACTGTGTAGGACCGACTAAGCTGGAAGTTTCATGAGCGGTGTGCAAAAGTCACTTTGCCTTCACTTGTTAGATTAGTCTCTGTTGTGGTAGAACACTAGTTTCATTTTATCATCTTTTGAGCTATCATATGTGTTCTTTGTTTTAGTTTGCTTCTATCTTAACAAAGAACCAAAGTCTCTTGAACCTGAAATAACCCAAGCCAAGAGCATTCTCTGTCGGAGAGCATTCCCACTGCATATACCTGCATCAAAAATATAGTTTAGATAAGTCTCTTGAACTTCTGTCTTAAGATGAAGTCAAGAGCGCTCTCTGTCGGAGAGCTGAATTTGTGTGCTCATAATAATTAAAACTTCCCAACTCACACTCCCCCAAATAAAATTTATTTTCGTTGCTATCCATCGCTGAGTATGCTCTGCCGACCATTACGGTTGGACTAGTACCCAGAAAGGTGTTGGATTTGTTAATCTTGAAAATGATAACATTAATAAAATTTTCACCCCACAACCAACGAACCGGCGTTGATTATTCGAGAAATACTCAGGTAGTGGGCAAAGTTCCTAAACCTGGTGAGGCCGGAAATCACCATTGTCTTAGACTTCGAGTTTGGTTAAGTCATTGGACACCTGCTCTTAATAACTGGACGGTCCGTCATACCATCAGAGGGGAAGCCACTGAAAGTATACTTTTCCGGTTGGATGCATGCCTTTCTCTTGTTATCCTAATAATCAAAATCGTTAAAACTTTCAATAAACCAAGATAACTTGCAAAACGATCTCACGAACAGTTACTAAGACTTGTATCTTCAGCATCCCCCAACACTACACACTTATTTGACTCCATTTGGCACTGGCCACTTTACATTTTCATGTTTTAATTAAGTTGGGCCATTTGTCCATTTGAAATTACTTATCTATCTGTGGCTGCTTTTATTTCGCAAGTCTTCATATACTGTTAATCTCATATCTTGTTTCGCAACGTGGATTGCTTATTGTCTTGTGTTTTTTCCATTTGCAAAATTGTGATCTTTCATCATTAAAAAACTCCTAAACAACACTCATCCGCATCACTCAACACCCAAAAACATTTTAAATATAAGAGCCATAGTAAACTCTTTGTAGGGACTACCCCCCTTGGCTTCATTAGGAGTTAGCCTAAACGGAGGAGCTAGGATTTAGGTGACAGCACCTAGCTCATTGCTTGCCCCCAAGGCCACACTTTCCCCACTTGTAATGAGGGAACAGCTTTCGAAAGATTTCTGCTGCTGGTGTGCATCTTGGCAGAGTCCAGACAACAGACTCCATTTGCCCTTGGTGGATTGACACTAGTCTCTTGATTGGTTTCCCTCTATCTTCCCATCACTTGTTCCTTTACTTTATATGCTACAACTGTTTTGCTAGGGAAACATCTTCATCTCACCATGCTTCTCATTTTCTTTGCCCTAGTAATCCTATCTTAGGAAAGCCCCCGTGGAGTTGGAGAAGAACCAACTAGAAGTGCGAATGGGATTGGGGTACTGACATTGGTCTTTGTATTTGAGTTCCCCTCCGCTAGCTTGTTTCTTTGGGACTTTAATCACACATGCTAGTTTGGGAGGTAACAATTTTTGGTGACGATGTGGAGGACAAAGTCCACTTCCCAGAAATTTGAAGACTATGCTTCATGATCTTTTGTGAGAGGTTCTTATTTACAGGATTTTCTTCTCATGTGGCGACTCCATGAAGTGAGGAAACCCTTGTTCCTTTGCATATTTTGAAGGTTTTGTTGTATGTAGGGTTGAGCATATGCAACATATTGAAGGCAATTTGAAGACTCGTCTTGGCAACTCCACACATTATTTTTTTTGTTTGGTATGAGGTACGTTATGGTGCATTTTCAAACTTGTAATATCATTTTAAAGATCTTGAAGAGAAATGGATTTGGAAATTGAAGATGATGGTTCTTTGGTTGAGAAATTCCTTCCTCAACTTGATTTTTCAGGCATCCTTGGTTTTCCAAATGACGGATATGATTTAGATGTATTGTTTGATTCTACTCCATTTCATGGGTATGGTGATTCGGCTATCCTTCACATTACATCTTTCATCAAAGTTGTGGTTGGATTTCAATATTGTTCATGAGGATGATTTGATGAGAATTTGTTTGCAAATTAGAGGATGATTCACTAGATTGGTATGATGGTTTTTGAAAGTTTTTATGAATCCCAACCCAGTTGCAAGCTTAATAGCTTCTCTGCATGGTTTAATGCCCAAACCCTTGTATGCACATTTTTTCTCATAAAAATGACTAAACTAAAACACATGGAAATTCTTTTCAAATTTAAACAACTCAGAAAATTTAATTTTCAGCCAATAAACTCATTTTCAAAAAATTAAATCAGCCATCCACATAAAAATTTGACGCAGGGATTTTTGACCAATAGGTCCAGGATAAAAACCCAAAGGGAAAACCTGTTTCTGAGAGAGATTTTTATTTCTTCAGACAAATTAATTAAATACAACAGCAGTACTTATCTCTACTTTTCTTCTCGATAAGCGTGCCAACATCTCACTGGAAAACTGATGTACGGAACCCTAGAAAACTGCACTGTACGGCTACATAGAAAACTGTGTTGTACGGACGGTCTCACATGTGTGAACAGTACCTCGAATTCTGCGCTGTGCGGATTAGTTAAAACCTGTACCTTTCTGCCTCAGGAATCATGCGGTACAGACTGTTCTGCTGCCTCGATTTTCATGTTGTACGGACAGCAATAAATGCTGTATGGTTATCTCGAAATCTGTGCCCATATTCTACTGTATGGATTCTCAGAATCCTCCTCGAAAATTGTGCCAATTTTCTGTTGTATGGTTTTCTAGAAAACTGTGCCCATTGTCTTGGAAATTGTGCCCTGCATCATCTTCCTCGATTTCTGTGCTGGGTTTCTTCTCTCCTTGCTGGTTTGAATTCTCTTCAAAACCCTCTCTTCTTCTTCTTGCTCCCTCTCTTCTCCAAAACTCTCTCTTGAAATGTGAACAATGAAATAGAAATGCCTTGCCCTAGCCCTTTTTGTTCATGATAACTTCCTCTTTCAATCTAATGGTCAAGATTAGATTAGATGTGGGGTTCTCATCAAATCCTCATTTAATAATTAATAAATGACATTTAGTGCACCTCATGTCATTTAATAAAGTAAGAGCACCCCCTTTTAATTCATCACTCACTTAACTTTTATTAAACTTGAACTTAGGATAAATCATGACTTTTATCTTTTAATGAAGTCACTTTAAAAATATAAAGTGCATCTCACTTCATTAATTAAAATTGACTAGGGGTCACCAATTAAAGTGTCCTTGTCCACCCCAAGGCAACACTAGGTGAACGACACTTCCTAGGTAACTTTTCAACAGTTTTGGTTGCAAAGAGGTTTCTTTTTATCACAGAGATTTCTTCAAGAAGTTTCTCCATCATTGGCATGATGAAGAATAAAGCAAGATCGAGAAGGTTATTGAAGATTTTATTGCCCTCCTTCCTAGTAGAGCACATCTTGATTCAAAAGAAGAAGCTAATGAGAATGCCCTTGAAGAAGCAAATGAAGAAGTAGATGAAATCTATGAAGATCAAGGGGCCTCTTTTGAAGAACTTGTTGAAGAGCCTCCTCATGTTACCATCGAAGCACAGGTTAAAGACTTAGTTGGTGAGTGGTTGTATGCACCTATATTTTCTCCTCGTGAAGATTAGGGTTTGGTAAACTCTAATCCCTCTCAAATTTCTGAACTTCATGAGTTATATTTCAATGATGTTGGAGTGAAAAAGTAGAAGAATTTGAGAACTCTTTTGCTTCTATGTTTAAGGATGATAAAAACAACCGAGAGTATGGTTTATTTGATGAGCATGTTCAGCATATCAACCACAGTAGGGATGATGATTTATGGAGATCTTGTAGTGACCCTGTCTATGATACATCTAGTATAAGTTGTCAAAGAGAAAACGCAGGTTTTGAAGTTTTTGGACCACCATCTATTGTAGAAGCAACTGCAGAAATAACTTATGATTGTTTCCAGCCATCTATGCTAACTAACATTGCAGATTGTGAGCAGCTTCAGGAGGATTTTTGTACATATTTTCTACAGCCATTTACTCCCTCTTCTAGATCTGATTTAGAGCAACATTCTTTGGTTCATTTTCAGCCATGTCCCTCATCATGTTGCTGATTTTTCAGAGCATTTAGAAGATATTTGTGAGGGCGCACATTCAAAAAAAAATCCAGCCCCATAACCCTCCTATTTTTGATGATTACCTTAGTGAAAATTTGGCTATTGATGATATTTTTGAGGCTAGAAATTACATAGGACAGCCACATGATTCTTGCAGAATTATTCAGCCCCCTCCTCCACTTTCTTTTGATAATCATGTGCATGATTTGGAGCAGCCTAAGTCCTACTTGTTTGAGGGTAATCATGATACTATTATAAATTTTGATGGGCTGCCCCATGATAGAGATGCTTATGTAAGCCCTGTCCAATATTGGATAGAGGCATCTTGTGGAGATTTTTCCCTTGCTTGGCAAGATTTTGATGATGTCACACATGCTACTAATCTGTCATGTATTTTCAGCCATACTATTCTAGAGATTCCACCATATATTTATGCATGTATCAAAGTCACCTTGATTTGGATCATGACCAGACACAAGGGAAAGACCTATGGCATTGATGAGATGTTAAGGCAACTACATTGGATTTATGATTTCCCCTAGCATTTGTTTTCTCTCATATTTAGAGTAGGAAACCGAAAAATAAGCTTTTAAGTACATTAGGAGGAATAAAGTTCATATGTAAGCATTGATTTTGTTGGCATTGTTGGCTTATGCCTTGTCATTTGAAACTTTGAAAGCCATCTGTGATCTCTTAGTATGTAATAAGTATGTGGGGTTTGGCATGTGAATTGCGCCATCCCACCACATAGTTGCTCTTTATGTCTTCCTCTCAAGCACATACAACTAGGATATTTTGAGGTTCTCATGCACTCTCAAAATGAGCACATGTCCCATAGTTAGATCCAGTTGTTACCCCTCATATTGTATGAGGGTAATCCAACAAATGATTGTGACGACTTCATTCAGATTCCGGATCCCGACACAACATAATCAATCGCACATGGCCTAGAGTCCCTTGGAGAAAATTTATAATGACATATTAATGTATAATATAGATTGACAGATGTATTTACTATGTGGAACACCCACCTCCTTAAAAAATGGTGGGCACACTCAATTTAAACCCATAAAACCCCTCAAATTGTGCTAGGCGCACTCCACTAGGAGCATAATCCCTGATTTATGGATTCTAGAGACAAGATCCCCTAATTTTTGTGAATTATGTCTGGAATTCCCTGATTTATGCTAGGTGCACCTCCTAGAGACATAATACCCTTTTATTCTGAGAGCCAGAATGTAATATCCCAAACTGATATTTTTCTCTTTTTTATGATGTTCAGTTTGTTTGTTAGTAGTCTTATGCCTCAGTATAGGAATAGAGTATGAAAGTATGCACTGATCTAAGCATGCATGCACTTGCATGCAGATCTATGACCCAGATAATCAGAAATGCTATAAAATAGGAAGGAAAGCTATGCATGTACGTACCATCAGATAGATCGGGAGATGTACGTCAGTATAAAACCAGCATGCAAGACTTTGGCAGGTGGACGGAAGAGAATCCTGAAATAACTGAAGAATAATATCCGATGATGAAGCAATGTTGAATCTGGCTGATCCAACCTGATGATGAACTAGGGCAGATAGATTTCGCTGCCGAAATACACCAGTTAGCTGAGCATGCACTCAACCCCAACTTAGCTCGTTGAGCTCTCCAATTCGAATCCTCAAATCAATAATCATATAAGCGTCCTTCTCCATTTGTTTTACCTCTCTTTTATAACTTTCAACTGCAAATAACCTACCTTTGACCTAATTAGGTCACTTTACCTTCTAATTCGCAGTTCACTTGCATGCAGGTGTCTGGAGACTCAATCAGGTGCATGCATCATGAAATAATGCTCGGATGTCATGCATGTAGGTGGCCTTTGGCTCTGGTGGCCCCTATTTATCTACTGGTGATCTAATAACCATGCTAAAGATCCTCTGAAGGTGTATATGGCATCAATCCTCAGTAAATTCCACTATAGTAAAAAAGGGAACATTACACAGAATCCCTAGTTTTTGAATCATTGTTAGGGGATTCTTACTTATATGGGAGCGCATTCTCTTGGAAACAGAGTCCCTTGATTCAGGGATGATTTGCCCCTCCATGTGGCCTATTCTATGGTGGGCGCACCTCTAGTTCTATCGAGTTCTAACAAATGGCACCCAAGAGCTCACACACTTGTATATCCTCTCCTAGATGTGGTGCACTCTCTCATGCACGATTTCAACACTTGACTAGGCACCCCTCTTGCTTCATGAGGCTATATAAGGAGGAGGCCTCTTCATTGTAAAAGATGGTTGGACTTTTGGAGTTTCGTCTTCTTTGAGCCTAATCGATATATCATTCTTGGAGCTTTTGGGACATGTATTTCAGGTACTCTCTTGTTGTTGTGTGGCATTTAATCTTGTTTGGAGCTTTGAAAGGTTGTAAGTATTGTTAGCTCTTTTACATTGAAATTTCTATGTTTTGGGTTGGAGGCCATAGAAGGGTATTAATACCACATTGGAAGGAGAAGAGTTTATGTGAATCTCTATTCTCTTTTCCTTTGTATCTATGCACATGTGAGTAATGATTTTTGCATTCATTCTTAATTTGAAGGGTGTAATATTGATCTTTTGTCTGTATAGCACACCCCCAAAGCTAGAAAGGAAGTGGATACTTTATTTGATCCCTTCCCTTGTAAAACCTAAAACTTCACTAAGTAAGGTTTGATCAATCATGCAACCTTTCCCCCTTAGTGACATATGAAACAAGGCCCTCTTAGATTGTACTTCTTCGACTCCATTTACCCTTGGTGGATTGGCACTAGTCTCTTGATTGGTTTCTCTCTATCCTCTCATCACCTTTTCCTTTACTTTCTATGATACATTCAGTTTGCTAGGGCAACCTATTCATCCCACCTTGCTCCTCATTTTCTTTACCCTAATAATCCTATCTTAGGGAAGCTCCCCTTGAGTTGGAGAAGAGCCAACCAAAAGTGCAAATGGGATTGGTGAGGTGGCATTGGCCTTTGTTTTGAGTTCCCTTCAAGTAGCTTTCTTCTTTGGGACTTTAATCACACATGCTAGTTTGGGAGGTAACACAACCCATGTAATGAAGATCAAAAGATAGGCCCATGGGTTTGTAAGAATAACCTTATTGTGTTTTATGCCCAGTCCACTAATAAAGTCGCTCAATTGTCTTTCCCTGTTTAGGTAGAGTTTCCCAATCTCCCAATGCAATTTTGGTTGGCCCTTGAGCGCATCTCAAACCCATTGGGGAGTTTCATATGCCATGAAAAGTTATTCAACCCTAGACCTCATTGTCGAGTTTGCATTAAGGTTAATCGATCAAAGGACCTTGAGAAATTCATGCACATCCAAATGAGGGATAGGGTTCATAAGTAGCCAATGTGCTACATCGACTTACCCAACACATGCTTCTAGTGCCAGAGCATAAATCATTGTATCTATGATTGTCTACTAATGCCTAAGGCCGATCATCCACTGGTCCATCCTACGTAGACTCCCAAATTCCAATGCTTCCCAAGCAACAAATGATGGTGAAGGTGGTTGGTCTCAAGTGGTGTGAAAGAACAAAGGCACTAGGGTGACCAAGATGCAAACCTCGAAGGCCATGACCCCAAATGGCCATAATAGGCTGTAGACCCCATCAACTAGCAAGTTTATTGTTGATTTGGTGCAACAAGGGAACATAAGTGGTAGAGTTCACTCTCCTCCATTGTTACATTCTCAAGGTAAAGAAATAGTTGTTGATGCCAATGGCTAGCCAAAACAAACGTAGCAATTTACTTTTGCTGAATGGTTGCTTTCGCAACAGTGCACTATAATGAATAACCCCTTTGGTGCTCTCGATGACCTCAAGGTTAATGTGGTTGAGATGCATAATGCAACAAGTTTGTAATGAAAGTGACATGATGGAATATCCATGGCTTAAATGACCCCAATAGAAAACATACTATTAGCCAGGTGTTGACTTCAATCAGCGAGATAGATATACTATGCTTGCAAGAAGTCAAAATTGCAAGGTTTTTGTTGAGTAGGACCTATCTATGATTTTCCCAAGTGCCAAATCATAAATGTGTGTTTTCCAATCATTATGATGGGAGATGTGGTATTGCTACATTGATCTCCCCTCAACTTGCTAGCTCTATCGGTAAATGGGTGTCAAACTAGACACAAAGGTTGGTGTGGGTTCTACTAAATTTGGGTGGTTGACTCTTAGGCCTAGCCAACATCTATGCTTCTAATGAGGCAAGGGAACAAGTGACCATCTAGTATCAAATGGTTAATGAACTTCCCAATGCCCCGTGGTCGATTAGTTGAGACTTTAATATGATGGAATGCCAAGAAGACAAGGAAGGTGCATTTTTTGTCAAGAAAAGAAAGCTTTGTTTGCTCTTAATACCCAACATAGGCTCAATGATCCCAATGAGACGATCAGTAAGACTACACAAAGCTATCTTTCGCTTCGAAAAACTTCAAAAAAAGGGGCCAAAGGAAATATACCAACAGTTGGACAAAGCCTAGTTGTAAAGGCAAAATTCCTTCTACATTGACTCTAATGGAGGCCTAATTGTGCATGTGTTGGAATTTGTGCAACTTCAAAAGTTATTCTTATTGTATTTTATAATCATTGATTGTATCTCCTACGGGAGTTGAACTTGATGTAATTAATCATGTAAACCCTAGAAAGAATAATGCAAACCTTGGGGTGAAAATCAAGTAAAGAAATTAATTATTAAATGCATTTTTATATTCCCCCAAGTCAGGTCGGCCCAGTCAAGTTAGACAAGTCGGCCCTGTTGAGGAAAAAGCTAG
Source organism: Larix kaempferi (assembly GCA_027924585.1). Classification (NCBI taxonomy): domain Eukaryota; kingdom Viridiplantae; phylum Streptophyta; class Pinopsida; order Pinales; family Pinaceae; genus Larix; species Larix kaempferi. The sequence continues at coordinate 2,375,927 of BSBM01000275.1, read as the reverse complement.
TTTGGCACTTGTATAAATAGAGGGAAAGTTCACCTCATTATTCACTCATTCACTCAACACAAGTTTGCATCACTTGGAGAGAGATTCACACCTATAGCTAGGAGAAGACATTTTGGAGTTTCTACTTGGAAAGTACTTCCATCTTTTCTCTCTCATCATTGTACTCTGCTCTCGAAATTATTCATCTCAATACAAAGGTTGTTGGGTTTTCTCCTGATTGGGTTTCCCAGGATAAATTCTTGTGTTCTTTGTTTTTGTGCTTTGTCTTTCTTCTGGTGATCCTATTGATTTTATGCAATTAAATTATTATGCTAGAATTGTATGAAACGCTAACAGCATGTAGTTAGCATGACCACCTTTTCAGACCATTAACCAACCTAGTTCTTGATATCGTGGGGAGCTCAAATAATGTGTATGCCTTGGACCAAATATATTATGAACATCTCTCACCTTCAAAGCCCAAGTTATCCAACCTGCACCACAACCGTATGGAACCTAGTCCCCAAACCCTAAGGGAGGTTGGATGGATAGTCTAGTGGGAAGATGCCATTTCCATAACTATAGCCTTTCTGTAAGGATATGGCAAGCATATCACAAAAATTCAACATAGGCACAACAAAGCAATTTGTGACGAACTAAAGGAAACCATGCAATCCCTACAATGGAACTCAAATGATAAGTAGAAGCACACATGAGCGGTGAAGCTACAACATCTACTCCAAGTGGATGATGTCCCTCGAGCCATAATCCCTCTTTTTAGGGTGAGGTTACACTAGATAAAAACTAGGGATAGGCCAACCAAGGTCCTTTTAAAAGCATTGGCCAATAAAGAGGCCACCAAGAATATCTTGCCTTAAATATCGTCATGGGCCAAATCACCAATCAAAAAGGCATAAAAAAAAATCTTGTTGAACATTACCAGATGATTCCAAATTCAAGTGGGAGGCCACTTTAAGGTGTTTGGATCTGCTGTCAACCTCTATTTTTTAAGAACAAAGGAGAGCCTATGAGCAAGCCCTTTCCCTTGATGAAATTTTTGCAACTCTTCATGATATGGTTGACGATAAGGCGCTTGGCCTCGATGAGTTCTCTTGTGAGTCCTACAATGCCACATGAAAATTCATTGAGTTGAACCTTCTGCAAGTTTATCAAATCTCTTAGGAACTAATCCCTAGCAACAAGAATCAACCAGGGCACCAATTAGTTCATCCAAAAGATAGTAGATCCATAATTAATCACAAGTTGGCATCCCTTAACTCCGTTTAACACCTTCAACGAGATTTTGGCCAAGGCACTCACCCAGCTCATTGAGCATAGTTTGCCTAAGAGCATTCGAATGAAACAAAATTGGGTTTATTCGTGGGCTATACAATATGGAAAAATGACATTGATGTCTAAGACGAAATGGAATGGACTCACTCTAGTAACATCAAGACCTTATTTGTCCAGATTGACTTTCAGAAACCCTATAACCAAGTGGAGTGGCCTTTTATTCTCGCAATGCTCAAAGCTCTAGGATTTGGTTCCATTTTGATCAATAGGTCTGTTACGTGGTACCAATACCAGCGCACCTACAGAGGTCCCCAGGGAGAGGGGGTCAATTTTTCTAACCAGGAGGGGTGTGTAGCCAGCTTTTTCTGAGTAGGGGTTATGGCCAAACCCTCTGATTTCTCCTTTGGAAGTACTATGGCTTAGTGGCATTGTTGACTGCCTCATGAAAGGGCTTGAAGCCCTGAGGTTGGTGTCCGAGGCTTCCAGGGGTGGATCACTGGGTCACATTACCCCGACCTTGATTTATCATTCCGGTGACAGTTCTCTCAGTACTAAGACATATGTCTCTCCTCCAAGTCACCTCCCAAACCCTCTTGGCCCTCCAGCTCACCAGCGCCCTCTCTCCTTGGGCTCCTCTTGATGATGACATCATCCTCCAGGCCAATCTGCAGTGCTTGATTAGGGGGGGCGTTGAGGGATTTTCACTACTGTTGAGGTTAGATGGGGCATGACGAGCCCCCCCTCCAAGGTCTGGCCTTCAAAATGGACCGATATGTTCATTTTTAGCTATTTTAGCCATGTGTGGGCAAATACTGGGGAAAATGCCCCAAATTACCCACAGATTTGATTATTTTATATTATTATTGTTTTAATTTTAAGTTGACATTTTAAAAGGCATGTCGGCCTGGATATTTTTTTATTTTGTAAAGTGAGTGTGAGAAAAGTATAAATACACTTCTCCTCACTTCATTTTAACACAACAACTCATGGGATAAAACATTTTATGTCTGATTTTTGCCCTCACTAGGGCTTTTTGATTGGTGTGCACTTCTTGAGGAGAGTTTTACTTGTGGTTTGGAGCAAATCTTTGGAGTATCTCTTGTTCTTGCTTGCTTTGCTAAGGTGATGCTAGAGTTGTTGGTTTAACACATGCACAAGGAGGTATCTATGTTCCTTTTGATGTCTCTTTGTTGATTATTGAAGAATGATGCTTGTCTAGGATTGAATGGTAGCCATTAATGCTGCATTTTGTCTTCAACTAGTCCATTTTCTGATTTTAGTCACCATAGCATTGTTAGGACCTCCCCCAAAGGAGTCCTTCTTAGGCTTGAGCTTTAGGTCTTCAAGTTTTGCTATAGCTAGGGCTCCTCTAACCAACCCTTTGAGCTTGTTAAGGTAGGCCCTAGTGCCAAGCTTGCTAAGTACCATCTCAAGAGGGAAGCCTCTTTCATTGAAGGCTGAAGCCCTAGGGTTAGGCTACAGTCTCTTCAAACCCTAAGTTGCCCTATTTTCTGAATCTTTTAACCCTAATTTCTGAGTTTGTACATTTGCAAATATTATGTTATCTTAGTTGTTTTATCTTTTGTAATTTAAGACTCTTTTTTTGTATTTACATTAATCCTAAAAATTAAGTTTTGAAAACCTAATTAAGCCCTAATTTCTGTCCTAAAAAACCTAATTGCAGACCTAAGGAGTCCTACGACTTCCTCCTCCCTCCTCCTTGACCCTCGATCCCCTTCTTTTCCCACTCGCCTTCCCTCTATCTCCATTTCCAGACCTTCGGTCTCCCTCTTCTTCCTTCGCTCCCCCTTCTCTCCACACTCCACACCCTCGCTGCCAGCTCTCCTTCCTCCAACCTTCTTCCTCCCTCCATCTATCCTTCTCCTTTCTCTCCTCCCTTTTTCCATTGCAACCCTCCGCATCCTTCCTCTCATCCTCGCTTTCCTATATCAGTCCCTCGGACCTCTCCCTTTTTACCTCGAACAGCCTGCTACAGGCCTCCCCCAAACCCCACGGTCACCTACTTTCCTCCTTAACCTTCTTCTTGCCCTTGGCAGCCTTCTAGAGTTCCCTTTCTGGCCCTTTCCTAGGGTCTGCAATTTATTGCAGATCTTTCATTCTTTTACAGCCTATGTCCTGTCAACCAAGAGAATAAACTATCAGTTTTAAAATAAATTAAATTGTGAAAGTCTAAGTGGAAGTTTTCATCAATTCATTGTGCCTTTTTGGTAAGTGCTGCTATAAGCGTCATGTACAGGCTGTTTGGTTAGTTTCCAATACTGGATAATTATATTGTTTATATTCGCATTTAATTGACAACCCTATATACCTCTACTGCTGTTGCTAGTCTTGCACACTGTGATTACTATAATTCTCGTTTGTAGCATAGAGATTATAAGTGAATTTTGTTCTAAATGCAAGTACTCTCTTTAGTTCTTTTATTACTTTGCACTTGTCACCAATTAATACTGGCATAAAAACCATACTGCTATATTCTTACTGCTGGTCTGAAATAAGTATTTCTGATGATGACATACCAAGTTGGAATTGTGGCCATATTTTGCTAGTGTTATCATTGTATTTATATTATTCTATGACAAACTCTCTACTGCTACTAATTATCGCATGAAGCTAGTTCTGATTTGCCTCAATTCCTTTACATATTGTTCATACTTCTGATGTACTGTAACTTTATCTTTATTTTTGCATACAGCATACCAAAAGTCCAAGATACTTGATCAAACATTATTTCTTGTGTGCTAATAATTATACTTGATGATCATTGGTATGAATGAAATACGAAATGCTAGTTGATGCATCCTTTATTCGTTGGAAGTAATTACGTGGTTCATCTTATTCATTGACTCCACAAGGCACTGGTCAAAGCTAACATTTGCATAGAGAACGTAGTCTTTGGTTGCATTAGTGTCTTACAGGACATCAAAAGGGTCCTTCCCCTTGGAGGTTCCGACACTCCAAAGAAGTTAGAACTGTTGTCGAGGTGACATTGGGTTGTCGAGGTGACATTGGGTCACGTTTCTTATATTTGCTTATTGGGAACTAGCCCTGCTAGTTTGCCTGGTAACAAGGTCCAAACCCTTTTTGTGGATGCCTCAACTTGCCTTTCCATTAAACATAAGTAGATCTAAAGAAGTTGGGCTCTTTCAATCAATAAGGCAAGGTTACCCCTTGGTTGCCCTACATGTCTTGGTTGTTGAGGCGTTGTGGTTTTTGTTGTATGCAAAAATTCAAGCAAGGTTGATTCAAGGTATTCCCCTTCCTAACCCTGAAGTTGGAACACCGGTTAATAGCCATTTTGTTGATGACTTATTTCTAATCATTTTAGACGACCAAACATCTTGGCTTTTCAAGAAGGGCATTCATTCTATTAATGTCTTGTTTGACAACCTATCACAAAACTGGCTCTTACATCAAGCTTAAAAAAGTATAGCTTGGCCAACAATGACAAGTTCATTCTAGAATGATTCCAAATTCTCATTCTAGATGAGCTCATGCTTAAGCTCAACTTTCCAACACTATTAGCTTGGTGGCGAGATTGGAAATGGGGGAAAGCCATGGCCTTTACTAAGCACAAGCATGCCTTTATTCAAAACCCTTTTTATAGGGTCGACTCAACAAGCTATGGCTCCTAATATATAAATAGCAAACAAGAATATTTTGGCTTCACAACATTTGGAAGCGAGCATTGGAGCCCAAGAAAAAAAAAATTCCAAAGTGTTTTACTATGGGATGTCTACAAGTGGATAAAAAGGTCGTCTTAACTGGGTGTACAAAACCCATGTTGTCCACGGTGTGGGAAAGCACAAACTCTCAAGCATCTTTTATGGGTTTTCCCCCTATCTAGGTCTGCATGGGCCTAGAATGAGTCTATCTATCAACGGTATCTCCCAACCTCCAACTCTTGGAGCGTTGCATTGTTAGGTTATTGCTTGCCTTAGGCCATTGAGTTCCAATCTGTGTGTATGCTTGTCAAAGTCGAAATTCAATTTTGGATTTGGAAGAAGCATAGATGAGCTCATGCTCAAGCTCAACTTTCCAACACTATTAGCTTGGTGGCGAGATTGGAAATGGGGGAAAGCCATGGCATTTACTAAGCACAAACATGTCTTTATTCAAAACCCTTATTATAGGGTTGACTCAACAAGTTATGGCTTCTAAAATCTAAATAGAAGACATGATTATTTTGGCTTCACGACATTTGGAAGTGAACATTGGAGCCCAAGAAAACTTTTTTCCCTAGTGTTTTACTATGGGATGTCTACGAGTGGATAAAAGGTTGTCTTAACTGGGTGTACAAAACCCATGTTGTCCATGGTGTGGGAAAGCACAAACTCTCAAGCATCTTTTATGGTTTTTTCCCCTATCTAAGTTTGCATGGGCCTAGAATGAGTCTATCTATCAACAGTATCTCCCAGCCTCCATCTCTTGGAGGGAGTGTTGCATTGTTAGGTTATTGCCAACCTTGGGCCATTGAGTTCCAATTTGTGCATATACTTTTTAGAGTTGAAATTCTATTTTGGATATGGAAGAAGTGTAATGATCTTGTTTTTAATTCAATAGTCACATCCCAAGGTTTCTCCCCATACGACGTTGCACAAACCAATGACTTTGCATATCACAATTCAGGCGTGAAAATTAAGGGTGGAGATAGAACATCTCCAACAACGTTTGGATTTTTGGGTTGGGGCCCTTTTTACCATTAGCAAGGAACCACATAACCCTTCTTAGCACACATGAGCAAGTTACCACATAAGTGACAATAGACCTCACCATCAAACCGTCAGACAAGTATGCGATAGGCAAGAGTGCAGGAAGAGTTGCCCCTAGCCACACCCCCCGCCACACCCATAACAAACAATTCCCAACATTGGACTTGGCCATCTCTGGAGGGCCTAAGTCCCCAACCTCCAAACCATGTTTGGGAGCTTGTGCAGCCAACAGATACAGATTCCCCCAATTGCTCATTGGGATCTTGCACCAAATGATCATGAACAGCCCCATGTTGACACTAGCATAATTACTTCTTAGTTTGTTTATGCTTGGGTTGTGGCCCTATTTTAATTGTTGTTATGTCTCTAATTACTTCTTAGTTTGTCTATGCTCGGGTTGTAGCCCTATGTTTATTGTTGTTATGTCTCTTTGTATTATGGACTCTTATTTGGTCTATGTGTGGTTGCGAGAGTTTTGGCTTAAGCTAGCCATCGTTGTTTATTTTTGGATAGCTCTTGCTTTTGCTTATGGAGGCCATGTCACAACCCACCTCCTCTTTTTGTGTTAAAGCATTGTACAAACTATTATATTAGTAGTCAAAAGAAGGCTTAATTCAACGCTTAGATACTGTCTACCCAAAAAAATGTGTCAATGTGATTCTAAGGTTGGGATTAAATGAGCAAGGCCAGAACTAGTCCTTTCTTGGCAAAGAACAACACAAGGAACACACTGGACTGAATCCCTTGTTTTGAATGAAGCATGTTAAATTTAACCACAAATAAATAGCAAAAGATGTTAGAAATCCAAGGGTTGAGTGCTTCCTAGGAATTTTCTGTACTTTTTCACAACTCAAATTTCAACCCTACTTACTTAGGGTTTCTTGGATCTGTTTCCTAATGAACTTTCAGCCTTAGGGATGATTATGATTTATCAATTACAGCAGCATAACAACCATTTCCCCATCAACCAATCAACTAGGCAGCTCAAGGAAACAAACAGCAAATGGTATACAAACTTGGGAGATGATTCCACCCTTCAAGAGCACATCCTCAAGAACAAACCAAATCTGAATTTAACCTTATTACAGCAGATTTGTACCAGCCACAAATCTGCCCCATTAACTTCTCTTTATTTGTCAATTCACCAAAGTAAATATGCCTACTCTTATATCAAATCAGCATATACCAGCATTACTAACTACTCAAAGAGTCAAATCATCGTGAGAAATAAGCTGTAAATCAGATATGCAAGTACAGAACTTAGGACAGCAATGTACATTTTATATTAACATAAGAACTAAGTACAAAGGCATACCAACAGCCTATGATAAGCCAGTACATACAGCCCACTAACTTATCACAAGCTAGGAATACTCTACAATGCTCTCCAAGCCTAGCTAGGGTAACCACAACGATCCAGCATCACACCAACTGTCAAACCCTAACCTCCAACTCCTCCAATCTAGGAATCCTTCATAACCAAAGATGGTCGCTCCATCACTTGCATCACACAAGTGCACCTCCAGGTACATCATAACTTTAGATGACAACTACTTGCCCAAAGAAGGCATTTCACCAAGCTCCATCAAGCTCTAAGTCCTCCAAGCAAAGCATCTCACCATACTCTAGATCTCCATACTAATGCTCTTATCTTCCTTAGGGTTTACAAACGCTGGCCAACTTGCGTCACACAACTTCAATACAAAACAACTCAGCACTAGCCTCCAAGTCTTCATGTCAATCCTAGACTCGAACCCTAGTCTTCAACTCTTCCATCAACACAAGCACCAAGACCTCCATGGACCATCACGAGTACAATATGCAAGTCTTCTTCCAAACAAGGCATCACACCCGGCTCAAGACTCATCTACTCATCAGGCAAGGCTACTCATCTAGCACTATGTAATCTTGCCATAGCCTCCATGCATCACACAAGAACAAGGTTGGGATATCACCCAAAGTTACCCTCCCTTCTTCATGTCTTCTCTGGAGTTGAAACCCTAGCACTACCTCCTCTTGCTTCACAACAAGAGCCACGACCTCTAAAAGACAATACAAAGTGTGAGTCACTCAAGCAAACACAAGCAAAGCTTGTACCCAAGTCTTCAACTCCTCTAATGCTAATGTTCTTCTATACGCTAAGCACAAGCCCTAATGTCCTCTTGCATCATACAAGCAAGGACTCCAAGAACATCTTCAAGTGCTAGCATCCATCTTCATGTTTTCTCTAGGGTTTACATCACAAACCCCACGTCTTTCTCTGTAATGTACCTAGGGTGGATAATATGGGGTACTTAGGGAGGTACCTAAGGGGATAATCAATGTAATGTGGCCATAATCTTGGAACATGCCCACTTGGTAGTTGGTGGGTAATCTATAGGCCCAAGAAAGAGCTTTGATACCACTTGTTAAGTAACATAGATATGTACATATGCAGTCACTCAAGATATCCAAGAATAATATAGAAAGTCCCCTTTAATTTATTAATATCAAAACCCTTTTAAGGTGGGGTAACACCTTACAATTAATCCTTTTATAAAAGGAATCCACTCATATTCACTTGCCTCTTTAAGGTTGGGCCACCTCTCAATGAACTAAGCTCCAAATACAATATTCTTCCACACATTTCATAAGGAGGACTCCATCCTTAGTTATAGCTAACAAGAGAATCATAACCATAACAACCTCCTAACTACCTAGTGGACCTTCTTTAAAGAGGCTCCATTACATTTATTCAATACTAACTACCACAGTGAGCCTTATTTACTCTAATGAGCCCTTCCAGCCCCCATTACACCCCTAGGGAGGATTATACAATTTGTTTTACTCCTTGAGGAAGGAATCACTCCAAAAGCATGCTTGCTACAAAACATCACATCCAAGACATCTCAATACAATGATATTCATCTGTATTATACTTTCTCACGAGTGCTCCCAAGGGTCCATGACAACTACCCCTTATTATCATATTATTTCCTCTAACTACTTAGTGGGCCTATTTATTATCCACTAACTACCAAGTGGGCATATTTCATGATTATGGCCACATTACATTGGCTATCCACTTGGGTACCTCCTTAGGTACCCATATTTACCTCCCTAGGTACATTACCTTCTCCCTACAAGACTTTTCCAAGACAGCTGTGAAGATAGAATAATGAGTATATTAGTAGTAAGTAATGACAAAGGCTCTCCACTCCTTTTATATAAAATAGGAAAGAGAGGTTGAAATTAAACATGGACTAGGTCCACACAAGTAATCCCATACCCAAGTCAGTAAGGCAACCCCACATGAAGAACTTTACATTACAAGGATGACAAGTGCCACACTAGGGCTTTATCCAACCCCAAGGTGGTGTGCCCTCCAAGCATGATGTCCTTCAAACCCAACGTCCCTCCTCCAATATCGTGCACTATCCAACAAGCTATTAGCACTATCCAACAAGCTATTAGCCCAACACTCCCTCTTACATGGTGGTCCATTCTCCAAGTGTCCTCATGTAAGGCGATCCTCTTCTAGTTGTGTACCATGCATGATTCCCTCCAAGCCCAACGCCCCTCCTCCAAGATGGTGCGCAATCCAACAAGCTATTAGCCCAATGCTCCATCTTACATGGTGGTCCGTTCTCCAAGTGTCCTCATGCAAAGTGATCCTCTACTAGTTGTGTATCATGTGTCCTCTTGTGCCTAGCACTCCTCAACCTATGTGCCAATGTAGTTACTAGCTCCAATGCTTCTTCTTAACATATGTGTGTGCCCTTACTAGCTCCATAGGTCCACATCCAACCTCCATGAATTATGCTCCTCAACCCAAGCATCCTCAAGTCAAATAACCTAATACCAAGGTGTATGTAAATGGTCCCATGCTCTTAGGGCTAAGTGCCCTCCTCCAAGTGCCTGGCATTCATCCTCCTAGATAGGTACCTCTCCTAATCAAGCCATTGACTCCCATATCGTGTGCACCCAAAGGGTTAGTCATCATGTCACGTATGTGAAAAACCTTCTAGGTAAGTGTGCTATGCTAGTACTCTATCCAAGGTCAAGCATCTACTCAAACTAAGCCATCCATATGTCCATCAAGCATCACCAAGGGGCTAGGAGACTTAGCACTCTATGAAAACGCTTTTGGAGTAACCCCAAAAGATAACAAAAGACATGAGCACTGAAATCTTAGAACCGTCTATCCTAAAAAAATGTGTCAGTGTAAATCTGATGTTCAGGATTAAATGAGTAAGAAATGGAATACATGCAGCAGAGAAAAGGAAATAGAACCTAGGGGACACATTGAACTTAACTGCTTGTTTTGAATGAAGCATGTTAAATCTAAACTCAAATAAATACCAAAAGACGTGAGCACTGCAATCTTAGAAACTGTCTATCCTAGAAAAAATGTGTCAGTGTGAATCTGGTGTTCATTTATTTGGTGGGCTAGGTCTGCCCTGCATAACAAATGCCATCATGTTAAACATTGAAGAAAATCCAATACCCCTATAGTGTGAGAAACTGTCTATCCTACCGGGGGTGGCAGGTGCGGGTGGGATTCTTTTCGATCCCAGCGGAAATAAAATCGCAGACTTTGCTTGGGGATTAGGCAGGAAGACTAATAATGAGGCAGAATGGTTAGCTCTCATCCTCTCATTAGAAATGGCCTCCAACTACAGCATAGCCAATCTCAAAATCTACGGAGACTCCAGGCACGTCATCCAAATCATGCGAAGAGGATATGCCTCGCCAGGCTCAAAAGCAGATAGATACATGCAAAGAATTAAGACCAATACATTATTCTCAAAGGCCTCCTTCTTTCATATCCTCCGAGAGAACAACAGGGTGGCGGATTTAGCGGCAAATCAAGGAATCATGCTCAAAGTCGGGCAAACAAAGGATCATAAAGGAGTCTTGGGATTTCATTTCATCCCCTAACGCACCAATGTCTTGGCCCCTTGATTTTTTGACGAGGTTTTTGGTTAGGGTCTTGGCTTCAAGGGACCATCCACTCCCTTTGCTAAACTATGGCCTCCCCCTCTTTTTAAATTTTTGTTTGAACTCGACCTCCGCGTATCCACTCACACGCTCCTCCATCTGCCTCCCCGTCCGACCCACCACCTGTCTCCTCGTTCTCTCCCCCGGTGTCAGCTCCCACGGGGCTTTCTTAACTCCCCCATCCGTCCTCCCTATTCCTCCCTCCGCGATGGCTCTCCCTCCCCACCTCCCCGAAACTCTGAGCCGTCTCTCCCTCGGGGAGCTTGTTTCTTCTGCTCCTCGTCTCTCGCAGGCGGATATCTGGGATACAATGCCGTCAATTAGGGCGGCCATAGCCGCTTTAAGCAGAACCTTGATTGACATTAAGTTTGCAGTCCGGAGAACATATGAAGCGGTCTGCTCCAATGTGAACCAGAATGCTGAAATGGCGTCGGTCATAACGCACGTTTGCTCTCAGTTATCCTGCCAGGATTCCAGAATTGATGATCTGGAACGAAATATTCTTGAATTAATGGGGAAAGTTGATAGATTGCAGGAAGACATGGCCGTTTTCATTAGAGCGACGCAGGGAAGCTAGGTGCACGAAAATCCAACGGTAAATCAGGAAATAAACCAGGTGATGGTGGACGCTTCGTCTGTCAAGATAAGGAAGAAAGGCTAGCACAGCCCAGGTTTCAAAAAAAATTTGCTCATTTTGGTTAATGCATTTTTGTATAATCCTCTGTAGTCAGTTTGTTAAGGTTTATCCCAGCTCTATGCTGGACAATTTCAGGAAGACCAAGCTCAGAGATTATAATGTAATGCAGATAGTCTTAGTAGTGTTAGTTGGTCCTGACATCTCAGCACTGTTAAAAACTCTGTTTGCAAGTCTGTAATGAATAGCTGTGCACAGCTTTATAAATACAATCCTTTCTCTGTTACTGTTAAAAAAAAAAAGAGAAACTGTCTATCCTAGAAAAAATCCAACCTTAGAAACTGTCTATCATAGAAAAAATGTGTCAGTGTGAATCTGGTGTTCATTTATTTGGTGGGCTACGTCTGCCCTGCATAACAAATGCCATCATGTTAAACATTGAAGAAAATCCAATACCCCTATAGTGTCCTAGAATGCAGGAGATGGTTTCAAGGTTTTGGAGGAGAAACGCAAAAAATTGAAGGCTATACCATTTTTGTTACATTTCTATAGATCAACAATATTGCAAAAACATAAATTGTCTTTGAAATTGCAAACCAATATATCCATAAAATATTAAAATTATAATCCACCCTACAAGATACCGTCTACAGTCTCATTCACCACTTACACTGTTCTTAAGGTGGTGGAGATCTTAATTTATATCTGGTCATATAAAGTGCACAATCAAGTTTTGAATCAACCAATGGTTGTTGTGCGATCTTGTCCTAAAAGCCATAACATAATCTGCTGAGTTTTAAACAGAAAAGGCCATGATTGTAAGCTACACCCTTATAGCCATCTATTTATAATCTACAAAACCATAAACACTAAATGTTGAGCCATCAGATTCATGACAAAATAAACCCATCATCGATGACCTATTGCTCGATTTGCGTATTTAATCTGACCAGTTCATTCTTCATCCAATCAAAACTTAATTCTATAACCATTCTTCCCAATTTGTTCGATCAGCATTCACCCAAAATAACTCAACGAATAAAAGATTTTTTGTTCTATCATGTAACCTTTTGACTCTAATATAAAGACAATTATATTCCTCAAAAAGAAAAAAAATAAAGGGGGCCATTGGCCCATCGCTGCATACCCTGGGGAGGGGGCAGACCCTACTCACATCTAATAGTTGGATTCTAATTTGGCAATGGGACAGATTATTCCTCCACACACGCATTCACAGTACCTCCTTCAGTTATATAGTTCGTTACACAGCTCCATTTACAGACAGAATACCACTTACAGTATTGAATTATTCCCCACAGTAGCCAAAGACGGAAAACCCAATAGTTTATTCTTGCAAAATATCATATTCTGCTATATTTATTTCACTAAGACCAGCACTTATCCAATTCTTAAATGATCAGGCTCCAATAACTATATCATAATTGCACCAGTCAAAAATGTCTTTCTAACATCGGCATGAATCAAATTGTTCAGCCAACTATATGAGATAAATAAGCAGTCCAACTAGCAGTATCATATGGGTTGTAAAATTTGACAGAAAGCAGTGAAACAGATACAGTATTGAAATTAATAATAACTGATAACCTACCCTTGTATGATTAACATAACTTAGCTGGTATATCCCAGATAAATACAATTGCCCAACGAGCGAGAGACCAAACGAGAGCCACTCTGTATCAGAAAACCACTCGAAACTGGGGAGCCTCGGCATCCCCTGTTGGAAGGATTTCCCATCGACAGGGCTCTATATCATTGGAAACTGAACAATACCCAGCTAGTGTGATTCCATCCTCTGACTTGGCAGCTAACCCAAATTCAAAGACAGATGTTTCTGTTGGCCTTGGGACCTCCATAGCAGCTCCATTGTATGACTCCGTGGACTGTTGAGCAGGTGGTGTTGGTGAAGCAGTTGAAGGTGAAAAAGGCTCTTTGGGTTTTTCTTCAACTATCTTCTTGCTGCTCCTCCAGAATAGCAAACCCATATTGTTCTTCTGAGCTCAAGAATTGTGAATGCAGTGCCAAATGAGACAGTGGTTTAGCTCAAGGACAAATAAGCTTAGATATATGAAGATGCAGGGCCCAAACGAGACAGTGGTTTAGCTCAAGGACAAATAAGCTTAGTTATCTAGTGTTTTATAGCAAACCAAAAAGCATGAAAAATCTGAAAATTATGGGTCCAAATTACCTTAGATTAGGTGGATATCTTAGTGGCATTACTGCAAGGGTCAAAATTGGATCCAGTAGGTATCTCCCTCTTTCTCTCACTATAGGGTGGTGTAACATTTTTCGGTCTAGGTATAAAAAATATGGACAATGTAAGGTATATGTTCAAATCCAAAGAATAGGGTAGGACAGGGGAGGAAAGAATAGGTATTAAAAATGGTTTATTGTACAATAAACAAAGGTTCATACATAGATATCTTGCAATTTTAAAATTATATTATTATTATTATTTAATTAATAATGTATAAGAGAATTTAGTAAACAAAAATATAATATATATATATATATATGTATACACACGTTAGTGAAATGAAATTAGTTAGTCATTAACAATTTAACATATGAAATAATCAAATCCAAAACTAAGGGTTCTCATAAGTTTATATTATTTATGTTACACTAGGTAAAAAAATAAAAAGAGACCTTGCTATAACAATTAACATTTGGTGTACATATTATTTATTGTTTAACTACATTAATAGTTCTATGTTTTTTTTTCCTCGAAAGAAAAAGCACAGTCTGTTAATATTAAAATATACCATATTTGCATAGATACATGTATCTTTCCAACAGCCACATGTGGCACATTATATGTTTTCTTCACAGTTTTCAAAAATAAAAGGTCCTAGCATATCAAATATGACTATATGAGTCCATATTGACATCACAATTTACATATTATCAGCAGTCAAAGAAAAAGCAAAGAGACCTTCACGTCAGGTAACCGAGGATGGGACTTGGGTCAATGGCAATTTCATGTCCATTTATACGCTCCCACCTATGCGACACACCTTCTTCAAAAATGAGTCCTCTTTTGGAAAGTGAATCGGCCAAAGTATTCATTTCCTTGTAGATATGTTGGAAGGAAATATATGTGAAATGATCCAACATCCTATCTTCAAAAATGGGGGCTAAATGGATATTCTTGGGCTTACTGCGATGCTTCATCTAGTCGATTATTAGCTTAGAGTCACCTAGAACCTATACCTGTTGGACCCCTTTGAAAATAACTATTGTGATAGAGAATTTAAGAGCAAGGAGCTCGGACTTGTTGTTGGTGCATGGACCAAGACTTGCAGCAAAAGTAATCTGATGAGAGTCTGATAAGTTTATGGATCCACCTGCACCTCCAGCCGCAGGATCAAAGAAAGCAGCTCCATCAAAATAGATCCATGGAATAGAATGATCAAGTTGTTTGATTACAATTCTTCTCTCTCAATTAGAAAAAAGCGGTTGTGGGAATAAATTGAAAATGGCAAAACCTTTTGAAGCACATATGATGGGAGGAAGCAGCTTATCCTCAAAAAATGGCCATGTTCCTAGAGAACCAAATGTACCAGGTAGTCATCAGAGGAAGTGCCTTGTAACCTTTAGTAATGGGATTTAATATCCAATTTTCAAATGGCAATTCCAAAGACCTACCTTCCCAATGAAATTGTATACCCTTTGTATATGACAAATAATCCCAGACCTGTCTAGTATAGTAATAGTGAATAAAGATATGATCAATACCTTCATTGGAGGCCTTGCATAGAGGACATCTCCTGGGACCCACCCATAATTTCTTCATCGAGAGATCCCAAACAAGAATTTTATTTAGAAGGTCGAGCCAGAAGAAAATCCTGCATTTTAAGGGACATTTTATATGCCAAATTGTTGAGTACCACTAGTGTTGTGGGGGTGGATCATGATTATCTCTTAAAGCAAGCTATCCAATGCTAGGAGAATAAGTCCACCTGTAGAGTTCCTAGCCCAAAGAAGGTTATATTCTCTATCAATCAGCCTGATGCGGGAACCTTTAAGGGCTTTTATATATTTTTTTCAAGCATTCCTGTAATTCTCCCTGATATGCCTAGTTGATCTGCACTAAGCCATTCTTGTGGGAAAAAGGTAGAATTTTGAGGGTCACTAATTTGTTTCAGAAAGATGTAGCCCATATCCCTTAGATCTTCAACAAGTTGATTGGGGATTCTATGGTGACCACCCCCCCTAATCCACGGATCCTGTCCAATTCTCACTTTTGTTCCATTGCCAATCGGCCATTCGAGCCAGACACCAATGAGATCAAAGGCAAGTAAAATGGGCTTCCACATAATAAAGATGGTCTTGAAGTTCTTATCCTTGGTTCTAAAGTAGTCTTCCACAAAAAGAGGAGAGATGTATTTATTAATGACAATTGAAACCCATAATCCTTATCCCTTTAAAATTCTCCACACTCCTTTGGCAGCCAGCGCTTTAGAGAAGCATTGAAGATTGTTAAGGCCCCGGCCTCCTAGTGATTTGGGCCAAGCTATAGAATACCATGATGCCCAATGAAAAGAGGTTCCCTTATTATTTCCTCTCCAGATAAAATTGAAGCATAACTTCCTGATCTAATCTAAAATTACACTAGGCACATATGCAAGGGACATCCAGTATATGGGTATAGCTTCCAAAACAGACCTGACCAGAATAAGGCGTCCACCTCTACTGAGACATTTATTACACTAGAGATTTAATATTCTTTCAACTTTTGCCAACAACTAGTCCCACTCCCTTTTCAAGTAGGCATTTGATTGAAGAACAAAGCCTAGGTAACAAAGCCCACAATCCACATCAACCAATGGATAATTAAGCTGGGAGAAAATCCACATGGATTCCTCTTGACTAATATTTAGGAGGGGAATGGAGGATTTATCAACATTTATGACCATACCTGTGGTTGTTGCAAAAAGATCCAAGAATCCTTAAATGAGTAATATTTCTCTCCCGTTGTCATTTCAAAAGATAAGAATGTCATCGACAAAAAATAAATGGGAGATATAGACATGTGTCCCAATATGAATCCCCTTAAAGGACCCAGACTGTCTTGCATTATGTATAAGTCTGCCTAGCCCTTCCACCACAATAAGAAAAAGTAGGGGAGCCAAAGGGCATCCTTGTCGGAGGCCTCTCCCTGGTCTAAAGTAGGGGGAGGCATATCCATTGATCAAAACAACAAAGGATATAGATCTAACACAAGCCATAATTTAGTTAACAACATGAAGACTGAAATCCACTTGCAGCAAGACAAGCATAAGATATAGCCAATTGACTCTGTCATAAGCCTTAGACAGGTCAGCCTTGACAATCACAATAGAAAGGTGTTTAACCTTTGCTGAGTGCATGACTTCTTGAGCAATGCCCACTACATCATGAATTTGTGTGCCAGCAAGGAAGGAAAACTATTGTTCTGAAATTGAGAGAGATAAGATGTGTTTGATCCTGGAGGAAATAATCTTAGCAATGATCTTGTAAATACAATTACAAAGAGAAATGGGTCTAAAATTATCCAATCTATCAGGGTATTCATATTTTGGGATCAGAGAAATAAAAGTGGAATTAAACGCTACGAGGATATTACTTGAAATCCTGGAGTCTTCTACCACTTTGAGGAGACCAGTTCCGAAGAGGTCCATAAAGGTAGAAAAAAATTATGTAGGCCACTCATCAGGGTCGGGGCTCTTATCTTTCTGCACAGCTTTTACTCTTCTTTTAACTCCCCAAGAGTCACTTCTTCCATAAGTTCCAAATTGTGTTGATCTTTGACATAGGATGGAAAGAGAGCCACTACTTTCATCATCTAGGCAATAGATGTTGAGTCATCTTCCTTGAAAATACCTCTAAAATGTATGACTCCATTAGAAGCAAGGTTTTCAAACCCTAAGAGTGTTGAACTTTGGTTCTCATTGATGTCAACTGATGTCAAAGAGGATTCAGTATCCTTGTGCCAGTTTGAAGAAATATATGAAAGCTAGTTTGAAGAATGAAGAAGTATATGAAATCCAGCTTGAAGAAGTACATAAGAAGTACATTCAGGCTAAAGAAGTACATAAGAAGATCATCCGGCCTGAAGAAGTAAATAAGAAGTACATCCATTTTGAAGAGGTGCATAAGGTATATGCACAAGTCCTAAGTCCACCTAGTTATGCCACTTCCAGGGTATATGACAAATAGATGGTTGGACAAGTTTTGGAAGTGCGCAAGAGGCTTGAGAGTAAGACGCAGTTGAACATGTATGCAAGTCCCAGAAGCATAAGGTATATGCACAAGTCCTAAGTCCACCTAGTTATGCCACTTCCAGGGTATATGACAAATAGATGGTTGGACAAGTTTTGGAAGTGCGCAAGAGGCTTGAGAGTAAGAAGCAGTTGAACATGTATGCAAGTCCCAGAAGTACGTAATACTCACCAATCAGAATAAGTATACAAGTTCTTGAAGCGCGCAAGAGTCTCGGAAGAAAGTGGTGGTTGGACAAGTCAAATGCGCAAGACCCACAAGTGATGATACTTCAAGGGCGCAAGACCACACACAAAGTGCGCAAGGACCATAATGCAAAGGACCAAGTATGTGCAAGTCCCACAAGGTTTGACATATGAGTGGCACAGAACATGACAAATGGCGGAAGCACGACTCAAGCCTAACCGTGAAGCATGGAAGAAGGGACACTATGACCAACTTGTGGACATACCATCTGCATAGGACAAGTATAAATAAGAAGCCAAGTTGGAGAGTTCAAGTAAGCTTGAAGATGCGAAAGTGGTAGTTCTCTGATTTGACAAGCTTCTTATTTTGGGCTATCAATGGCTCGTGGAACCAAAACAACATGATCTATTAGAGAGCCAAGTGCGCTAGACATAAGAACATAATTGATGATGGTGCACATGATGATGTAGTTTATCTGTGACAGATACGTAAAGACATACTTGAAGCATAGCTAGTTGTGATGCACGAAGTTAAGTAATTTATTTGTGATGCATGAAGCAAACATGTGGCACAATAGAAGATGCATAATATGATGATGTTTATCTAAGACAAGTCCGTAAGAACAGAACGACATTGTCACAGATAGTACGCAAAAAGTCACAGATGATCTAAGAAGATGCGTGAAGACACATATGCAACACAACGGTAGATGCATAGTATGATAAGGGTAGTCTGAGACAAGTGCGAAGAACATAGAGGTAGTATCGTAGAAGGTCGCAGATTATCTAAGACAAATGCACCAAGACAGAAGTGTAGCATAGCAGAAGGTGCGCAGTTTGATTTTATATGGATACGCGAAGTCAGAACAACAACAAAGCAAAAGATGTGCAGTATCAGTTGAGTTTGCAGATGCACAAAAATAGAAAGGCATACTGAACCAGAGCGCAGATTGCAGAATGTTATGAAATCAAGTGTGAAATGTTGAAGTAAGTGATACAGTTCAATGATTGCAATATCTTAGCATACGGAAGGTGTGCACAATGAAATGAATTGCAGATAATCTGAATAGTGCGCGGATCAATTGAACAACAAAGAAATATCTTCCACATTCATTTAAGGGTGGTAGGACAGGGCAAGGAATAGGGGATCGGTGCCTCCTTCAAGTTGAAGTTGGTAAATCAGGGAGTCGGTGCTTCCTTCAGGTCGTATCCTGTAAAACCAGGGTGTCGGTGCCTCCTTCCAATTGGTGCTGGAAAACTTCGAAAGTTGGTGCTTCCTTGAATGTAATCTTTTCAATATAACAAAGCATTTTGTGGTTTTCTCCCGTTTGGGTTTCCATGTAAAAATATGTGTGTTCTATGTATTGCGCATGTGATGTTGAATATTTATGTTCATGGAGAATGCATAATTTAAAGTTCCAATTATAATTGATAAGAAGTAAAAATTGTTCATAATAGTGCTAATACTAATTCAACCCCCCCTCTCAATATTAATAGGATTCCAACAGAGACATACTCACCCTCCTCATTTTGCAGCTACCAAATTGAGTTAACATTCTTTCCATGGTTGATGAATTTATGGAAATACTCAAGTGTTATCATCTCCACTTTGGACCCACGTAGCTTTGCTCTACAGTCTCCACGTCTCCTCATTATTGACAAGTACATTTTTCCTCTTTGCTTTAAGTTCCATAATCTCGGTCTTCATCTATCGAGAAGTGAATCCAAAGGGATTGGATAGATAAAAATGGTGAAGGGCTCTCTCCACATCTAGTAACTCAGATTGTCTTTCAACTCTCTTCTCTGTAGCCCATTTCATAGAAGTAGTTTTTAGTCTTTTGAGGTTGTGCATAAATTGTAAAGCATCAAAAACCCTACTAGACTCATCAAAAGGAATCCACAGATTCTTAACCAAAGACAAGTAGCTTTCTTCCCGTAACCAAATAGATCAAAACTTGAAAGGACTTGGAGGTTTACACCTGCTAAAGGTTATCTCCAAAATTATAGGGCATTGGTCCGAGTCCCCAACAGGAACAACCCATAGTCTGATACTAGCAGTATTTTGGAGAATTTATTCATTGATTAAAAAGTGATCAAGCCTTTTTGTAGTAGCATCATGTCCAACTCTCATATTCCTCCAAGTAGGGAGAGGATTAACCGAGACAATATCGAAAAGGGATTTTTCTTCTAACCTCCTCAAAAAATCATCTGTGAGAGTATCCATGTGCGCACAAGAGACCCATATCTCTGCATCCCCCAAAGTGAAGTTAAAATCCCCATAGATGATCACTCTGCCATAAGCAATAACAGAGAGGTTAAATATATCCTCCCATAACTCAAAGCTGTGATGATAAGGCCCATAAATATCGAGAAGGGTGAAATCAAGACCAAATTCCCTAAAAAATAGATGCACCCAACCAGTGGCCACTGCCCATGAGTTGGTGCGGAGGGAAGCACTATTCAACCACTCTGTGACAAGGCCACTAAATATTCTCGATGCATCCAAGCATATAAAGTCCCATCCTGGCAACAAAATTTTAAGGTCCATAATAATGGCATCCCCTGATGCAATAGTCTCCTGAAGGAACAAAATATTTGGCTTTTGAACAGTCGCCAATCATTTAAGGGCTTGTCTTTTGGCAAGCATCCCTAGCCTGTGGCAATTGTAGGAGAGAACAAGCATTAATAACACCCGCGAGAGGTATTTCTTGCTCTAAGATTCCCTCTGAGGATTTTTTGCTTGCCTAAATGAACATCCTGGATCACTTGATCACGAGCTAAAGCAAGGGAAAATTAACAACCTCTAAGCCTCAGGGAGGAACCATAAATTTTTACACAAGGAGCACTATATAAGCCCGAACAGGGATGTGGATGAGTGCTACAGGATCATAGGTTGTATCGAGACCTTCCTCTAGAGGATTAGTATCCCTGTACTAGATTATTATGATAAAACTACTGAGGGGGGGTCATGAAGGGACCATCATCAACAACATCACTTCTAACCGATAAAGGTCTAGAAATAATCGAGAGCTTGGAATCAAAATCCACACTCCCGGCCTGATGTTGCAAAAGCAGGTTCCACCATTCCAACACCACAACCATACGAGCCTCCAATGCATAGAGAATCGGGAGAGCTAAGAGAGGTAGAAACACCAACATCGCTACAGGCTGTCGAGGGGCTAGAAATAACCGAGACCTTTGAATAAGTATCCAAAGACATGCCCTTGGCTTGATGTTGCATATCAAGTTCCACCATTCCAATACTAGAATCATAAGAGCCTTTGATGTACAGAGAATCATGAGAGCCAGGAGAGGTAGAAACAAAAATCAACTTGGAGAAAGAGTAGTTAGGTAAAGAAGGAAGGGACGGGAAAGGGGGGAGTTGATAGGGTAGGGTTCTCGTCGAAAAAACAAAAAGGAGCCTCAAAAGACTATCCACCTCCAGACAATGTCTCCTAGCCTAAATCAACATATTGAAAGAAGCCGATGATTCAGAAACACAATCAAAAGCAACCTGTGGGAATAGGAAACTAGAGGCCGAAAATTAACTAGATGGACAAGAGAGTCCCCCACAGTGATCCCATTATGAGGCCAAGAAAGATCAAAAGGTGAATAAGGCCCAAAGTCAAAAGGAGAATCATCACCCGAAGGAGCTCTTATAACTAGAGAGTCGAGGCTATATAACATACCATAAGAGGTTGAAACACCAAAGGAATCCATAATGGGAGGGACTATGCCCTCAAGCGACACCGCTAGGCCTTCAGAAAAAATCCAATCCATTGTTTGAAGCTTCAGGTGGTTGGTCTAGCTCCAGGGGGGCATGCTTTTCTATCTCATCCACACAATAGCTTGCATCAAGTGCTAGGGTCGGAGGGTAGCATGACATTAATGGGGTAAACATACACCCTTATGGCCCTTTGAAAAAATTGTCTACCACGAAAAAGACTGAGACCATTCTCTAGACAAATGGCCGTAAACGTGGCATTTATTGCAACAGAAGGGGATGCCAGAATAATTGATGACTTGAGAGATAACAAACTGGCCCACATAAAGTGATAAGTCCGAGAAGAGACCCTCTCTGAGGTCAACATCAACCAAAATGTGTCCCACAATCATGAGACCAGTATATCTAAAGCTCATATCCACTGAAATGAAAACTCCTAGAGTGTCTGCAATGCACCAAAAAACATCCAGAGACCATAGTTCAGGGGCAACCTCGATAACTTAACCCACACACAGCGTATGTAGGTTTTCTCCCGTATGGCATCAAAGAATGGGGTCGACCTTTGCCCTATGACTGAGTTATGCCCCCACAACTAGATTGTCTTCATCACAGAAGCAACTTCCTCCTGAGTCTGGAAAATAACACCAAACCATCCTCTAGAAAGTGAAATAAGACGAGGTTGAAAACCCAAGGAGACAATCCAATTATCAAACACCCATTTTTGGAAGTTGGAGAAGCTCATGAACTTATCAGAGAAATAACCCACCATTGCCCTTTATACCATATCCACAGTGTCTTCCATGTCAACATCATCACCAAGAGCAAGGGCCTTAGGAGAAGGCTTCCTTCGAACACAGGTTTTTTTTTTTTTTTTTTGCCTCAGCCGAAAGTTGTGAGAACCTTCCATAAGGGTGTCCAGGAGATGATACAAGTGTAGTATTGGCACCAAAAGCAGAAGTGAGGAGCGAAGAGGGGGGATGGGATGAAGAAGCTGAAAAAGTTTAAGGTAGGGGAGGAGGCGGTTAAAAGAAGGCAAAGCCCTAGGACTTATAGTTGCTGTCGAAAAACCCTCACATGAGACCATGGGTTAGGAAGAGTGCAGAGCATAATAAGGGTTAACTCCAAAAAATCCATGTGGCTTATAAATACTGTCAAGTCCAAAGTACGAGGCAGGAGAGATCATAAATGCATGTCGAGTTGAAGAGGAAGATAAGACATTGGCACGATCAGCGGCAAAAGGGTCATCGGGAACATTGATGACCCTTCCAATGCACAAAAACCAGGATTAGGTGGGATCTACGGGTCCCATACCAAGGAAAAAGGAGGGACCACATACAGTGGGATAAAACTAGGACAAAAAAAACTAGGAGAGCTTCATGAAACCTACAACTAGTGTCCATAGCGAGTTTACAATCGAATCAGTGGAATAAAGGTTGTATGATTGAACCTATTACATGTATGACGAATTCATAATGTTGGACTACATAACAAGGGATTTCAATGTGTGGCAACTCAATTTTATTTGTCACTTTGATGTGTATCAAAAATTGATTAATTGAATGTGTATTTCATATTAGTATTGTTGTGTTCTTCTACGTTACTAAAACAACAATGGAAGCTATGCATTTATACTTTAGATCAATTTAAGGTTGAACATATCTTCAACGTGATTCTAATAATTGTTTAGTCAATCTCTTGCTTTTCGACATATCAAATCTTCTTGCTTAGAAATTATTTATACCCAACAACACTCCTCCTAATTAAGAAAAAAAATCATTTGATTTTCTCTTAAAGGTACTACTTATCAATTTGAAGTTGTTTTCCTTTTTGCATGTCTTATAAATTTCAAGGTACTTGATTTTCTCTTAAAGGTACTACTTATCAATTTGAAGTCGTTTTCCTTTTTGCATGTTTTATAAATTTCAAGGTTCCATATGATAGAAAATAATTAAGAGAAAGCATGTGTTTTCCAATATCACTTCATAAATTAGTTGACACAATATGCATATGTGTGGGAAATAATGGGCCTTGTGAGCATTATGAACATTAATGAGGAGCCTACCTTACACAAATACTAGCCCACAATTAGCACTACAAATTTTATGCATGAGAGACCATACAATATGGTGGACAAATTTATTAAAATGTGTATGCCTAAATGCATTTACTCATGTATGTGGGCATACAATAAGTAATAATATATTTAATGAATTTCTAATGGTACCTAACTTGTGGATAAAAAGATCACGTACACACTAACCTTTTTTAAACCAAAACGAGTAATTTTGTAATAGTATAAAAAGGAGGGGTTGTGGCCAAACCGTTTAGCCTACAAATACAAAATTAAGAACAAACAAGTTTCGATATTTTGAACGAATTTTTCCTTGCTTGCTTCAAAACTGAACCTCGGTTGTAAGTTCAAAAATGTTTTACTACCGCTGGTTGTATGGCATATATATTGCCTAATATATTTCCCCAATATTAAAATACATTTACAAAACATAGATTTAGTACTTTAGAAACATTTTTCCATGCCTCTGTCTGGCATGCATGATTGCCTATAGTTGTGACTGATATAGAAATTTATAACAAAACTACAGTATCGTATATTGTCTTGGGGTCTCTTCATAATGCTTCAAATTTTGTTCATGGAATGCCCCTTGATAACCTTGAGACCCTAGAGATGTTGCTTCATAACACCATTGTGAAGATAGTAAAGAAAACAAAGGCCTCGGTGTACCTGAGAGGCCAACTAAAGTAAATGTGTATGTATACAGGAGAAAGCGGGAAGTCTCAATCAGAGGAGATATTACAAAAGACAGGGGACCAGAGGCATAAAGCACAAGGGGCATTGACACATTAATCTACCTTAACAAGTAACATTCAATAGCACATACACTAAGTGAACATACCAACAAGTAGGAGTTACAAACCAACACTCTCCTACAACAAATACTCATTGTTCTAAGATTATTTTTTCTCCTCAAAGTATATATTGATCGACTTTGACATCCACACCGCATACTTCTATCACCATTCTATTGAAATCCATATAAAATTATCACCATCCACTAATTTACATGGATATCTAGTTATTGTACTCGTTTATATTAGCATTCTAGTGAAGCCAATATAAAATTATCATCATTCACTAATTATGTGGATATCTAGTTGTTGTACTTGTTGATTCAAGGGGAGATCTCTTCTCACTCATAGTTCATCTATTATGGTCACTAAATGCATTTAGAGTTTCAAAATTGCATCATCTCTAGCATCCCCTTTATCAAAAAGTTTCAAGTTCTTAAGCTTCAATTCATAGTCACAATCCCTTTTGACATCATTAAGTGGTTCATTTCACAATTTAATGTGGCAAATCGTATGGTAATGGAATCACTATACTATCTATGGAATATTGGCTTAACTCACTCTCACGAAGTTAACAAGAAGCTTGGAAATCAATTAAAATCTGTAAACAAAGTTAATAACATGCTTGAAAATTAATCAATGTCTATAAAAATTGGGTAACATGATACTTTTCTTTTTTATGAAATACATATCTCAAAAATATCCATTAGGTACCTCCCCTTATTTTGAGAACAAGATTAATTGAATTCTTTAGAATTCAAATTCGACACAACAATATACTTATTAAGATTTCAACATATCACTTGCAAAAAAAAATTTGGGTGGGAAAAAAAACACTCCTCTCAATCACTTAAATAAATCCAATTGACAAATAACATAATACCTACAATTTAAAATTAAATTTCAAAATAACATAAACCATGACCAAATAAATAAAATATTATATAAAAATCTGCATACATCCAAAATTACATAATTATTATAAATGTTTTAAATAATGCTTGCAATTTGGTTGGCAACTAGCAATAACTTTAATACCCCCCAATCAAATGCAAGCCATTAACCCTTGACAAAATGTAAAGGACCATGAACATGATACTTACCAAGGCTTTTAAACCATTAGTTCTCCAGAGAGCTCTCACTATGTAAGAGATGGTTAGGATACTTCACTTGTAAGTTTCAAGATCAAGACTCGCAAGCTGTGTCACTCGACCTCCACACATAAATAAAGCGACTCCTAAACTCTCATGGCCTTAAGTGAGCCCAACGGACACATGCATCATACAAATCATAAAGTTACAACATGCATATTCTTTCTTTCTTTTTGTTATTAATGACTTCACATTTAAATCGATGGCATGAAAAAAAATAGAAGCATGCATATTATCATGTGCTTGTTTCATTGGACCATTTTCTTTTCACACAGGAAAAAAAAAAAAAAAAAACTTATATTAAGAAAAAGTTGTATAAAAAAAGTACTATATGATAAGGAGGGTGAGCTTCCCACACATATGTTCTTCTCTAGAAGAAACAAGATGAAGTTACAATATCTCCAAAACAAAAAAGACTTCCAAGACTGAGCATTAAGAAAATACCGTGCTAAATCCAACCACAGTAATGTTACAATCGCATTATCAGTCCACAAAGGACAAGGTGGTCGAATTGAATAAAGAGCCATTTCTATACTCTTCCACGTACATGACTCCATCCAGATCACCCAAAGCTCTTTTATAAAGAAGATCAACATCCTTGTTGTGTTCTTTGTATATATGCAAAAAGGAAATGGAGTCGAAAGCTGATATGATAGCTTGAGTCCTCTTAATCCATCCGCTCAGCTCTACAGAATGTAAACATTCTCTTCCCTCCACCTAATTGATCACACATTGTGAATCTCCCAGGATAGAGAGAGTTCGGATGCCCAATCCCATGGCAAACCAAAGTAAACCCCACAAGGCTAAGAGTTCCGCTTTGGTGTTTGAACCATCCCCAGCTCCAAAATGAATATGGTACACATGTTTCTGCGACAATTTCAAAATCGATCCAGCTCCACAAAGTCCAGCCTGGGCTGCTCCATCAGAATATCCCACAGGGAAACTGAAATCCAATTCCGAAAAGTGTTTAGAACGACGAATCTTCTTGTTGGAGACCGTGTTGTTGACAGAGATGTAGTCCAAACTCCTAGCAGCAAGTAGAAAGGAGGGCGTTTTTCGATCTTGGAAAATAAAGTGATTACGGGCCTTCCAAACTTCCCATACATTATAACAAATAAGGATCGGATCAATGGGCTGTCTGTCAAACCAAGAAATAAGGTTCTCTTCAAAAGAAACTCTATTCCAAGGAAAATGAAAATTGAGAGCTCTTTCCAATTCCTACCACAGGGTCTAAAAGAAAATACAGTTTTCAAACAAATGGTCCACCTCCTCAATAGCATTAAAACACATAACACAGCATCCAGGTCCACTAAAGCCACGTTTGATAAGATTTTGCCAGGTCAAAATTGTATTATGGACCAGAAGCCACATAAAGCAACGGATTTTCCAGGGCAGTTGAAAGACCAAAGTTTCTTAATCCACCATTTGCATGCTTCCCCAACCTCCAGTGTCTTAATACAAGCATAAGCAAGGTTCACAAAGACCTTACCATTATTCTTATTGAAACACCAAGAAATTATATCCTCCTGCTGGCTTAATGTGATTCATGCTTGATACAAAATTTTTACATAGGTCTCCCATTCACTGTTAAGAGTAGGTTCCAACGGAATATCAGATGTCGAAAACCAGTGAGTAAACCCACAAACATGAGAAGAAGACGCATGTTTCAAAACATAAATATCGGCCTTGTGTAACGCTAAAAGAAGCTCAACAAAAAGCCTGAAATCATTACTAAGGCCCGCAATTGGATCAATTCCAACAAACACTTCAGTACCCCTCTCGACAACCCAACCAATTTCATTATTAATGATTGGAAATGACTTCAAAAGGATCTTCCAAAGGAAAGACCCATGTGGATCTTTCTTGCCATTACGAAACGAGAATGTCAGTGATAACCTACAAAGGTATTTATATCTTACCACCTTTCCCCATAAACCGTCGTCGAACAAGCTGCGCCACAAGGATTTATCACACAGAGAGAGGTTAAAGGCTCGGAGATTCTTAATGCCCCATCCATTTAAGAGCTTGGGTCGGGTTAAAAAGTCCCATGCAAGCAAATGAAATTTGAAATCCCCACCTGTTCCAGCCCATAAGAAATGTGAGAAAATCCTACGAAGAGCCGTGATCACAGATTGGGATACCATAAAGAGAGAAAACCAATACACGGGGATACTTTATAGCACCGAACAAAGAAGAGTAAGGCAACCACCCAAAGATAAAAGTCTAAAGGCGCAAGTACTAATCCTTCGCTGGACCTTCTTAATAAGCCACTGCCAATCTGTCGAGGTGTATCCAGACGGATTTAAGAAGAACCTAAGATACCTGAATCCAACTCTGATTTCTTTCATTTGATAGGGTAACAAAAGACCGATCTAGTCTTTCAAAACCGGATCTTTACATTGATACAAAAAAGATGACTTGACAGTACTAACTTCCATCCCTGCTGCACGACAAAAACAATCAATGATATCTTTGAAATGAGTCCATTCAACAACATCACCTTTGCCAAATAAGAGAACGCCATCAACAAATAGGAGATGAGTGATATTGAGTGCACTAGCCAACTTAACACTAGAAAATGGTTATGTTTCGCCTAGCATCTTGAATCAACGGGCTCAAACCTTCAATAGCCAAAATGAAGAGGTAAGGGGACAAAGGGAATCCCTATCTAATTCCCCTACCTCCAACAAACTGAGGAGAGGGTGATCCATTCACCATAACAACATAACGAAAAGAGGAGACACAAGACATAATCCAGTCTACAATCTCCAAAGTCATCCCCGCCTGCAACAGAATAAAGCAAAGATACGTCCAGTCAAGTCTATCGTATGCTTTGACGAGATCCATCTTTAGAATGAAAGCTTCAATTTTCTTTTGTTTGATGGAATGTAACCCTTCTTGAGCGATGCTCACCGCGTCCAAAATCTGTCGATTAAGCAAAAAACCAAATTGCTCACCATAAATATAATGTTGCAGATAAGGCTTAATCCGATCAGCAATTATCTTAGATATAACCTTATACAACAAATTGCATAAAGAGATGGGTCTGTAATCCCCAAAATTCGTCGACTTGTCAGTATTAGGGATAAGAGTGATATAAGTAGAGTTCAAAATTCCAGGTACTTGGGCCTTTTGTTGAGAGTCCTCAATAGCCAAGGTAAGTTCATTCCCAAAGAGGGAGAAGAAGTGTAGAAAGAATTCTACTGTCCATCCGTTCAGCCCTGGACTCTTGTCCTTCGGAAAAAGTTGCAGATTCTTCAAAACCTCCTCTTTTGAGATAGGCTTACCAATAGACTAACAAGCCACTTCATAAAAAAATCTAGGAAAATGTTTTATAATCCTTAACTGACTGGCCAAATTAATGTTGTCATTCTTCTTGTACACCTCCTTGAAATGTGAAACAGCAGCATCTTTCAAAAGTGAAGAACTGTTGATCACATGACCATGTCCATCTTCAATCTCCCAAATGGAATTTGTAAGCCTTCTCTGGTTAGCAATGCGGTGAAAAAACTTGGTATTATTATCCTCCGCCTTGATCCAAATTGCCCAACTTTTTTGTCTCCAAGTCTCCTCCAACTGCCCCAATAATTTATGCTTTTCACCCTCCAAAGATGACAATTTATCTAGTCTGTCAGGATCAAACAAATGGTCATTGACGACTTGTGAAATCAATTGGATTTCACAATCAATATCCATCAGAGGTTTGTTATTTTCTCTTTTCTTGTTCTTTTCCCAAAGACTAACTTCCTTCCTGAGCTGAGAAAGTCTCTTAATAAGGCATAGAAGTGGAGAACCATGCACAAAAGCCGCACTAGAAGCCCAACTATCCCTAATCAGATCACCAAAAGATGGATCTTCGAGCCATATCGGGTTGAATTTGAAAAGATACATATGAAACATGTTATCAAAATCCATCTAGAGTGACACGACCTTATGATTAGAGAAGCCAACCGTATAAGTCCACAAACGATACCTCCTCATCAGGCCACACAGATTATCCGGCATGTAAAATTGATCCAATCTTTTGGCTATGTCATCCTTCCCACATCTACCATTAGACCAAGCAGGACCTGGAGCATTGGGCACAATGTCCAGTAAGTTGGTTTCGTCAAACATATTCGTGAAGTATTCTGCAAGGGGATCAATGCACTTACCAGCCCCCCAAAGCTCATCCACTGATCTAGTAAAATTAAGGTCGCCTGCCAAAATTAAATCCGGATCTTGGAGCAAACCATCGGATTTCACCTGATCCCAAAAAAATGCCTTCTCTGGTAGGGTGCATAAACATTTAAAGTATGAATACATCTGGAAAACCCGAAAAGTCTCCCCTCCATCAAAATGCCCACAACTGTCTGGAAATATTTTAAATCGACCACTTCTAGATTCCAAGTAGTCAAAGAACCCCATGAGAGTCTCGCAGCATCCATAGCACAAACCCTCCATCCCGGTTTGATACGTAGAAAAAAGGCCATAGTGTCTTCAACCTTAAGCATGGTTTCTTGGAGAAGGACAATTGCAGGTTTAAAACAATCAATGAAATGTTTCAGTGCAGCTCTTTTAGGGTCACTGCACAACCCTCTCACATTAAATGTAGTAATAATCATGGAGAAAAAATATCAGGGGCCGCATGTGCTCTAAGGGCCGATACATGAGAAGAATTCAAGGAATTGTCTCTCTCCAAACCATTAACAAATAAAGAGGTCACCTTGGGGTTAACACAAATAGAAGAAGGATCATGCTTTTCCCCTTTCCCCCTGACAGGCTTCTTAGGTTTCCTGATTGTCACGTTCCCTCTTCTAATAGAGGAAATGGGTATGACATTGAAGCAACCAGTGTCCTTCGTAGAATAAGTAGGAAGGGAGAGTCTAGTACCCACAACCACGTCCTAAGATCTAGCAATGACCGAATCAATTTCAAAATCAAGAATGGAGGAGGGAGATAAGGAAATACCCAACGAGTTCACACCCAACTCAACAGAGCGAACTATAGCAGAGGTCTCGGGGAATTAGGATGTAAGGGTCAAAAACTCAACATGGTCAACAGGATGTGCATCCTCAAAGGGACAAAACAGAGCATAAGACATCGGAAGATTAGGATTAGCATCCAGAATAACAACTAGTTCTCTGGTATGAAGACCCTTCAAAATAGGACAAACCTCCGCAGGAGAAGAGGAAACAAGAGTCGACAAAGGAAATGAGTTCGTAGCAACTTTAGGAACCAAGGAAGATTCATCCAAAGGGAAACCATCAAAGGGACAAAGAATTGAAGATTTCCTTGGCTGGTAATAATTTGAATAGAGTAGGGAGGGTTTTTGCAAACATACCTATGCATTCTTTTGTCGAATTGTAATCCAACGGTAAAAGACACTTAATAAAACATCCACTCCAACCTGGTTCAGCAAGTTATTAATGCTTTTTGCAACCCTCAAACTGGACGAGCAAGCCGCCTTCGAATGACCCACCTCCTTACATCGATGACAATGGAAAGGAATACGCCAATAATCCGGCCTCTGAATGAAGGACCCCCTTCCCACACAATCTCCAATTCACTTGGTAAACCCTCATCATAGTGTAGGTCAACCAACATTCTTGGAGTATTACGGTCCGACTCAACAAGGGTTTCATCTTCAATAAGAATGAGTCGACAGATGGATTTATCCACCTCAACAAAACCTTTGAATTTCAAGCATTGCAGTGGAAAATCAGGCAAAATAACCCACAGATGTCGCCGGGCCAGTCTCTCCTTTTTGGGGTCAAAGGAGGAGTGCCACCGAGACAGAACCAATGATCCAGAACCCAACACCCAATACTGGTTCTCAATAGAAAATCTATCTTCCTCCGACCATGCTTCTAATGATGAGCAACACACAACAAGAGCATAATAGATAAATGTGCATAAAACAATAGTGATTAGGTTTTTGCTCTACACTTAAGGTTTCGTATATTTTCTGTTGGCCATCGTTGTCATTATGTAGGGATGAACTATGTCCTTTATTATCAAGGGGTCGTTTCCCTTTTTTTTGAATTTTCTATTCGCCACTCCCATTATATGATAGGCACTATGTCCTCTATAAGCAAGGGGTTATTCCCCCATGTTCTTCCTTCAAGAATATTTTTAGTAATTTTTATGCTTCCTCAAGTCACGATTTTGTTGAAATGCCAAACGACAAGATTTCTAGCCTCAGTCAAGGTATTAGTAAGAAAGGAGCCTATTTAGCGATTATAGTTAGCCTTGGGATTTAAGAAAAACATGGGAGGGCGTCTATACAAGTCACGTGACACTTCAAGTTAAGTAGTCACCTTGGGACGTGTTGGAGGTGGAACCCAATACATGATGGACCATACCATCATCTGCAATTTTAGGCATGTGGCCATCGAAAGCAGTGCTAAAACGGTAGGTCAAGACCCATTGGAAGCTTAAAGGAACAATTGACTTCAAGCTAGGCATAAAATGTTTTTTCAATGCTATTTTCTCCTATGCTAAAGACCCATAGGCCATTTTTGAAGTAGACCCATACTTTTTTAACTCCGTTGGAATTTACATCCCATACTAGATGGAGAGACTTGATCCAGGCAAGGAATACTTCTCAAAAACATATTTCTAGATAAGATTCTACTCCCTGCAATTGGAGTTTGGGGATGAAGAAACTTTGGCAACCATTGGCAACACCTTGGGGTCCTATGTCAAATCTTCAAAGGTTACCAAGTTGGGTAAGTATGCTTCTTATGCTTGCATTTGTGTTTATATTAATGTCTCGGAAGCCCTCCCATCTACCATTACAATCTCCTTCAGAGATAACAAATGGATTCAAACCATGGATTACGAACACATCCCTTTAGATGTCGCAAATGCCATGAGAATGACCACTTTAGTTCGAGATTGTCCACTCGACAAGCAATTTCAAAACAAGCATAAAGGCGAGGGAAAATATGCACAAGTCTTCACCATAGTTCAAATCGAGAGGAAATAGAACAAGTGCTCAATCATACCCACTTGGGACCTAAAGCAAGCAAATGATAATGAAGCAAAAATAAATAGCTTGTTATGTCATCTAAGCAAACCCCCTTGGGTTCTAGCCAATTGCAACCCATCTCTACTCCAACCCAAAAACACAATGAAGGAAAGAACCACGACTCAATGGGCAAAGAGGACCAGGAAGCATATTTAAAGCACATGAAACTTGAGGCAAAGGAAAAATAGGATATGACAATTTAGCAAGATCAAAATCCAGAATGCACTATCCCAGTGGTAGACAAGCAAGATCTAGAAATCCTAGTAGCAACAGAGGACGAATCCACAAAGGAAATCTTGTCAATGAGTGAAGCAACCAAATATATGGACATGGAAGATAAAGATCTCTCTTTTTTATCCTCACATTTTGATGAATATTACATCAAATCCTAGTCAGGGAAATAGCTAGGAAAACTTGACAAGTCAACCTTAAAATCAACTCTAGAAGGTGGAAATAGTAAGACCACCTCTAATCCGTCAAACAACCTAGGTATAAAAGTCTCCTCTTTATAACCTACCAAGAAGTTCTAGGGAAGCCAAAGGGAAGAATGAAAAACAAAGCCAAATTGCAAGATAAGGGATAACATCTCATCAACTCAAGGCAAGCCAAATATCTTAGGGAGAAATATCTTCTTCACCCCAACCAAGTTTGACTTTGTGGATCATGTCATGGAATATAAGGATATTCAACTCTCCCATGAAACATAAGCAACTTAGGGTGAAAATAAAGAGGGAAAACCCTAACATCATTTTCATTCAATAAACCAAGTGCTTGGAGACTTGCATTGGGCAACATGGTAGTTCGCCTAAGTGCAAAAGGCTTCCTGGGGGGATTAGCAATTATATGGAATCCAAACTTTGTTCATCTTAGCAATTTAGTAGCTTCTAGATGGTGCTTATCAATCCATTTCAAGATTATTAGATCATGTGCCTTTGGATCCCTCACCAATGTTTATGGACCAACTAACCCCCATAAAAAGGAATCTTTCCTTTCCAAAATCCATCAGCATAGATCCATCTTAAAACCGGATCTATCAAACACCGAGAGGGATCCAATTTCTTGAGGTGTAATTTTTTTTTCTTCTTTATTGAGCCGACAAGGATTTTTTTAATTATTCTTCATTTGGTTTTAATTTTTTATTTTATGAGCTGACATGAGTTTTTTTTAATTACATTTTATTTTTGGTAATGTCACGTTACATAACGTTATACAACATCTCCCCCATAGTGGGTTGTAGAGCACCTCGCTACTCTTGGTGCAATAATACACCCCCAATGCTCCTGACAGCCTACAAATAATTAGGGGATATTTCAATGTGATAACAAACCTTGAGGAAAAGAGGAGGACTCAGTAAGCTAGAATTTGCACTAGGTTTGAAGACAAGATCGAAGAGCTCTAACTAATAGATGCCACCCATAGTGATGGAAACTATACCTAGAATAACAAAAGAGGAGGAATCCATCATGTGGAGGAAAAACTTGATTGCTTTCCTCTGTCATAAATGTTTATCGACAAAAGTATAGAATGCGAGTCACTCATCCTGCCAAGTCTAGGCTCTAACCATTGGTAAATTCTCCGCCATTTCCTACCTGGGTAAGGATCCAAGAGAACCCCTTTTAACTTCAAGAAAATGTGGCTAACTCATCCTAGCTTCAAGGAATAATAAAGAACTAGTGGAGTCACATGGAAGTTTGGGCAGGCTCACACATGTATGTCTTCCAAAAAATGTTTAAATATCTTATATTGAAGATAAAATCTTGGAATTGGAACAACTTTAGTAACATTTTTGAAAAAAAAGAAAAATCTTGAATCATGCATGATCAAAACACAAGAGGAAATCATGGCCATGGTCATGACTAGAGGCTTACAACAAATTGAAAGAGACCTCAACAACCAATTTGACTTGTAGGCAATGCAAGAGGAGATTTACTAGAATTAGAAATCATGCACCCACTCATTGAAAGGAGACTAAAACTACAAATTCTTACACAAGTCATCTCTAAACCACAGAAACACTAACAAGATCATGAACTTGCAAACACCTAATCGGTAGGAGCTCTATAACCATAAGGATATGGAAGTATAACTCAAATCCTTCTTCAAAAATATCCTTTCTAAGCCATCTATGAAGAAGTAAGAAACCATAAATAGTATCACAATGAAAATCCAAAAGTTGATCACTAAATTACGAGCAAAAAAACTCCCTTATGCAACTTGTCATCATGATTGAAGTTGAGTAGGGGGTGAAAGAAATGGCACTTGGGAAAACCCTAGGCCCAAATGGTTTCCCTGGAGATTTCTTTCTTGAATTTTGGATTTTGATGTGACTGGGATTTGGACCAAAAATGAAGACTCCAAAGCCTTTGGTAATAGGCTACAAGAACTCAACACCACTTTCCTTGCTATCGTTCCGAAGGAACATAGTGCTAACACCCCTGATAAATTTTTCCCAATTACCTTATGTATGTATCCTACAAAATCATCTCAAAAGTACCAACCAACCATATAAAGCCTCTTCTTGAGAAAATCATCTTTAAAGGGTATGGAGTCTATGTGGGAGTAAGACAAATATTGGATAGCATAATTATTAGCCATGAGTCGATACACTTTATGAAGGAAATAAAACCTTGTAAATGATGATCAAGATAGACATGTTTAAGGCCTTTGATAGACTATTGGACCTTCATCCAACAAATGCTCAAATATTTTGGATTTATTAATGCATGGATCCATTCGATTGTGAATATGATAAAATTATCTTTCTACTGCATTCTTATCAATGGCTCTCCATCTAGCCCCTTCTCAACAAGCAAATGCATTAGGCAAGGAGATCCCCTCTCACCCTTCATTTTCATTTTAATGGACGAAGGCATAGGGAACAGCCTTTCCAAAGCCAAAAAGTTTGGCATCTTAAAGGTTGTTCCCACTCTCCCCCAAATGAAACTATCTTTGATCTTTAATTCATTGATGATACAATGCCTGGAGGCACAACCACCATTTATGTAGCTAAATCCTTTGAGCATTTCCTTGATATTATCCTCCTAGCCTCGGGAGGGAAATTTAATGATTCTGAATCCTCCATTTTTTTTCTCCCACACTCACCTCATTGTCTAAAGAAGCAATAGCAAGACTCTTGATTTTGGCATTGGAAACCTGCCCTCCCTCTACCCAGATATCCCCTTAGTTGAGGTTGCTAGAAGGAACCTATCATGGGAACGACTTTTCACAAATATTAGGAAACAAATACATAGATGGACATTCAGATATCTCTCCCTTGTTGTCCATAGACTACCATGCCCATCTTCACTTTTTCAACCTTAGCTAGTTGCTAGGCCAATCATAGTCCTTAATCACTTTATAGACATTCAAAGAAGTTTCCTCCATGGAGGGCTTTCCAGACCCAAGGAGGGTTAGGACTCAAAAAACTAATAAACCACAACGTTGCTTTAGCAGGCAAAATTCTTTGAGATGGTTGCTTTCACCAAAATCCCAATGGATAAAAATCTAGCGAGCCAAATATGCTAAAGGAATAGACGAGAATGAACTTTTATGTCAAAATAACTTTCTAGATGGATCCTTCATTTGGAACCACCAAAAATATCACTTGGACTTGATCCATTAGAATAACTTATGGGTGATCAAAGATAACAAAACTGCAAACTTATAGGGAGAATCTTGGAAATATATTACCCCCCAACCAAAAACCATGCTATCAACTATTGAGCCATTACTTCTTTGAAGCATACTGGACAAAAGTTCACCACTTATGGAAAGATTTCAATGCAAACATCCATCCTCTGTTGGACTTATGTTGTACTCTTTGTAGGTTCCTAGAGAAAAGGGGTTCCAACAGGGGTTGATTATGCCTCATGGCTAGGGGGGATAGCACTCCTGAAAGAAATTTGTTTGGTCCATTTTGAGTTGTTTTCAACTAATTTTTTTTAGCCCATTGTAAACTAATTTCAGTTAAGGAGCGGTTGTAATCTAATATGTGTCAATGGATTAAGGTTTTGGAAGTTATAATATTGTATTGTAAACAAAAAATATAATACAATGAGATAGAGAGTGGATAAACTCTTAGGAATGTTGGTTTTCCCAGTTTTAGGTTCCCATGGTAAATATTTGTGTAGTGCGTGTTTGAACCATTGTTAATTCTCATGTTTTAGATTCTGTTTGGTATTGTTTTTCTTACACAGGTTTATCAAAAATCTTGATCCTTTGAACAAAGAGTGGTGCAACAAAGATTCCTAACCGAAGACTATGCATACTCAAGCTAAAGATTAATTATGGTTGATCCTTTAGATAAGAGTCATTCACTAGAAAGAAGGTCCAACTACTTCCAAGTAGGGCTAAGAGGGATGTGATAGTTAAAAATTCCAAGAATCTTGCAAGATAATATTGGAAGTTTTGAATGGCAGTGTATCCCCAAGTTTATGGCAATACATCTAGAAAGTCTATCTTTGGCCCAAGGTAGCCTCCTTCTTAATATTGGTAGCAAAGAGGAATTTCTTAACTTTGGAAAACCTTTTGCAAATGAGGATACCTTGGCCTATATAGATGCCCCCTATGTGGTGAAAATGAAGAATCAATGGAACACATCTTACTTTTATATAGCTTCTCTAACTCGCTTTGAGATATGGACACCACCTACATTAGAACCATATTTAAAAGGAAACAATATTCTTTTAACTATGTCAAATTGGTACCTGGAGCCATTCACAAACAAGATAGCCAAATGTGCATGGAATATATTCTTAGACCTCATAGCATAGAAAATATGGAAAAAAAGGAATAACATGAACTTTAAGGACAAAACCCTTTCGTGGTTAAATCAATGGGCATTGCTGGAAAATAAAATAAGAGAAACCCTCTATGCCAAGATTCAATCTTCAAATGATCTTATTTAGGACACTTATTACAACAAAATCATGGTTGCTTGAAGCCTATAAAATTCCAAGTCCAATCTCAAGTAAAAAACCCTCCAAGCTAAAGCCCCCTCCCCTAACCCTTGGTCTGCAGCCTCGACAAGCATAATAAAGCTAAGATTTGATTGTGCTCATAAGGGGAATCTTGGTCCTATATTCATCAAAGGAGCATTGAAAGAAGACAAAATATTCTCCTTTACTTTGACTTTAGAGGCATTAACACCAACAACTCTATTGATTTGCAAGTTATTCATGTGGGTCTTGTTCTTGCTAGAAAACATAATTGGTTCAATACTCTCATTGAAAGAGACTCCCTAATTGTCATTGAATCTTTAAGCAAGATTTCAAGAGGTGTAAAGCCAAAAAGATTCTCAAGGCACTGGAAATTCACTAGTGCCCTAAAAAACATTCCCCAACTAATATATAATCTCTAGATTTTCTCTCCAACTCATGCTCATCATGAAGCAAACAAGCTCGCTAGTTGAATGGTCAATGAAGGCTAAATAATATCCAATGTGTACATTGAGCTCACCTATTGGAGCACAAACAACAACAATCTACTGCATGATTACACCCTCACAACTTTGAGGGACTTGGATTTGTTTCAAATTCTCAGGTTGGAAATTGTGGGAGTAAAAATTGAGGGTTTATGAATTTTGGATGTAGATACATTGTTGATGAAGTTTAAAGTGGGAGATGGAGTGAATGGGTTCCACATTCAACATTAAATGTAGTGATGCAGGAATGCAGGGACTCGACCATGGTGGGAAATGCCAACAAGACTTTTTAGACTCTGCATTCTACATGCAAGACATGGAAATGCATAAAAGGAAAGAAAAGCTTGGAATTCAAGCATCACTCTCCACACCATAAGTGGCAATGCATGAATGTGAGGGCTTGAACATGGTGGGAAAAGGCAACAAAGCTCTCCACCTTGCATTTTGCACACTGAATGCAAAAATAAGGAAAGAAAAAATAAAAACTTGGCTCTACACTTTGCATCGAATTTTGTGATGCAAGAATGTGAGGACTCGTCCATGGCATGAAAGAGAGCAAGACTCTCTATACTCCACATTACACATACATAATGCAAAAATGTGGAAATGCGGAAAAGGGAAGAAAAATTTAGAAACTAGACTTTGCACTCTACATTGGATGTGAGATGTGGGGATGTAGCCAAAATGATAAGACATATTTTGAAGGGAAGCTCCACTATCAAAACACTTGGTCCTTGGGATCACTTTCATGTCTTGTCTACTCAAGCCTTTTGTAGCTTGTTTGTAATTTTACCTCCTTTGAAAATATATATATATATTAAAAAAAAACTTCATACCAACAAAAAATCTAATAGTTTACTCTTATGAGGATTGGCCTCAAGATTCTATGCTTTGGGATTCTTGTAAGAGAATCAAACTAACAAATCTATTGTATTGTTTAGACATGATTAATGATGATAGGCTAAAGTGCATCCGAACTCAATTGAAGAATACTTGCATTTCTTGTTGCACATAAATTGTCTTCTTGCAAGGTATTAGCTCATTTTGCTAAAGTGATCAACAATACCATGAGATAGTCTTTTCCCTACTAGTGGTTGTTAAACCCCTAAGGAACTCAGATGAAGTTAATCCCTAAACCCCGCTTCTAATTAACTATCATTACATTAATTATAGTCATTTAGGCTTGTCATTTCCTTCTATCCCATATTATCTCCTATACATAAATTAAGACTAATCATTGAAATTAACATTTTATCTCGTACACTCAAAGTGGTGTAATAGGAGGTTTCCCCCTCGAAGAGGCTTAACATTGATTCATTCTGTAGTTTACTTGTTTTAGGCATGTCATTATTGAATTGGATCATTTTTATTCTTATTTGGGTATTTGGTTGATAATATTTCATCTGATAACGAATGATCCTTAAATTGGCTCCTTGAAACAAGCCATCTTACCATTTTCACTCTTAACGTTTTTTGAATATTAGATTAGTGTCAGACTTGGGGGTTACAAACAAGAAACAACTAAGTATTTTCGGCAAAAAATTTAGAATTTGGTTCATTATAGTTTCAAAGGTATAGATTGCACATTTTATGTTTCTTGTCTGGCTCTCAAACTGAGCTTAAACATGTGGTTTTAGTAAAGAAACCATATTTGACGATTGAGGGGTACAAATTGGGTTCCACTTATTGATCTGGGTCGTGTCGAGGAAGCATGATGGGGACAACAGTTTGACTAGATGAATTGGCTCTGTTATGGCGGAAGGTATAAGAATAAGCAGAATGAGTAAAAGCAGGTTTACACTACACAAATAAACAAATATACACACAGACAATATGCAGGAATGTGAACTGATCTTCTATTACTGGAAACAAGTCTAAGACATGATAAGATTGATATGTTACAATATTATACATGTTTATATAAAGAGTGTTGAGACGCTTGGGTTCCTGCCCGTTACATTCAATTACAAAGAAGAAGTTAGAACAGTTCAAAAGTTCAACCGTTACAGCCGACTAGAAGACAGAGAGACAATCTATCGAAGTTCGACAGTCGCTGGTCGCATGTCGATGTCACGAACTGTGAGGTTGTTGAACATATTGAAGGTGAGGAGTGTGTCGCAGTATGTCGAAGTCGAGACTCGTCGGAGTTGTGTCGACGCCGACGACTTGTCGTAGTGGGAAGTTAGTATTCGACACAAATGCCAACTACGATGCGGATCATACCTCCTTCCTTAAGAAACAATGGTCCCCATTGTCTGCTCGCAAAGGTGAGGAAACTTGTCCTTTAATTCAGTAACAGAATACCATTTTCCTTGAGATGGGATTTGGCCAGCTTTGGAAACCTGAAACAAGGGAATTGTGTTCGTCCTTGTAAGGCCTACTCATTGTCCCACGGTGGTGTCGCAAGGAAGAGGCTCCTAACCATTTGGATTGATGTCTTCGAGTTCTGTTGTCGATAAGTCATTCTGTTCTAACAAGGGTGCATGGTATGGTCGAAGTAGATCCACATTGAATACTGGATGCAGACCCAGGCATGTAGGAATGTTGATCTGGAAAGCGTTTTTGCCAATCTGTTGAAGAATACTGTACGAACCATATCGCAAAGGCTTGAGCTTCTTGAATGGACCAATGAAGCCCTCCTTCTTGAGATGTAACCAAACCTTATCCCCAATTTGGAATGAATGAGGAATACGATGCTTGTCGTGTCGGGCCTTAGCTTTCTTGCTTGCTCTTAGCAACATTTCCTGTGCTTGCTTCTAGATGTCACATATCTAATCTCTGAACTTGACTGCTTTATCAACTTCTCGTTGGCTGTAGTCGGTGTCCTTTGGCTGTGTCGAGGAGTTGATCAAGTTGATAGGCACTGAGGGCTAAAATCTGTAACAGATCCCAAATGGACTCTTTCCTATAGAGCTGTGTTGAGCTCGATTGTAGCTGTGCTAGATGTATGGAAGACTTTCATCCCATGTGTGTCGATGCTTGTGGTTGTACATGCGAAGCAGTTGTATGACCAAGTGATTCACAACTTCCCTCGGTCCGAGGATGGAAAGCTGTCGACAATGAGAGTCACGTGTCTAGCTATTTCCAGAGGGTCTTCCAAAAGATGCTGACGAATTTTGCATCCTGGTCGGAAATAATGGTCATTGGTAAACCAAAGTGTTTCCAAACATGTGTAAAGAAGAGCTGAGCAGTCTGTTGCACCGTCGTGGTCTTCTTACATGGTATGAGAATGGCCATTTTGGAGAATCGGTCGACTACTACTAATATCGCGTCATGCTAATGTGTGGTAGTAGGATAACCCGTCAAGTAGTCCATAGAAATAGATTCCCATGGTCGACTAGGAAATGGCAGAGGTGTGTACAATCCCTATCGTCGATTAAGCGGCTTAGCAATGACACAAACCACGCATGATCGAATGTACTTGTTGACATCGGATTTAAGTGTAGGCCAAAAGAAATACTTATGTAGAATAGAAAGTTTCTTTGCTACTCCAAAGTGTCCTGCGGTATTGCTGTAGTGCGAATCCCAAATGAGCTGCTGTCGATGCTCACCGGTCGGTACATAAAGCTGTCCAAGCTTACATAGCAAGGTGTCTTTCAGGAAATAGTTGAAGGTTGACGACTTGTTAGTCTGTAACTGTTGGTAGACTGCTGAGAAGTCGCTGTCGTCCTCATACAACTGTGGCCAAGCGGTCATGTCGTATCCCTGCATACTCATCACTGTCAAAAGGAGAGTAATGGGTGGTCGACTGAGGCAATCGACAGCAGCATTGGCTTTACCTTTTTGATACTTAATCACCAACTGGAATTGTTGTAGGTAATTAATCCACTTGAGTTGTTGGTTTGTCTGCAACTTTGATTGTGTCAGAGCGAACTGTAGAGGCTTGTGATAAATGAGAATGACAGTTTCCTTGCCAAGGATGTAATGCCTCCATTGCTTGAGATCTTACACAATGGCGTACAATTCTTTTTCGTACGTCGAGTATCTTCTGACTATGTCGTTAAAAGTCTCGGAACGAAAAGCGACTAGGTGACCAGACTGAATGATCACTACACCCAAGGCATAGTCCGATGCATTCAACTCAATCTCAAAGGGCTGATGCAAATCAGGTAACACAAGTACTGGTGCAGTGAAAAGCTTGTGTTGGAGCTGTTCAAAAGTTGCTTGATGTGTTGTTGTCCACTGGAAGACGATTTTCCCTCTTCCCTTTGTCAATTGATTCAAGGGCCAGGCTATGTGACTGAAGCCGAGTATGAATCGTCGATAGAAATTTGCCAAACCAATAAAACTTCTTAGTTCTTGAATGCTTTTAGGAATGGGCCAATCTTTGAGGATCTGCACTTTGTCTGGATCGACGTGAATGCCTGCAGAGTCAATTACATACCCCAAACATTTTATGTTGGTCATCGTAAAAGAGCACTTTCCCATGTTCAAATAAAACTGATGTTGCTGGAGAGTATTGAGGACTTGTCGAAGATGTCCGACATGTTCTTCCCATGATCGACAGAAAATCAGTATATCGTCGAGATATACAATAACCCATTTGTCGATCAAAGGTTGAAGAAGGTTATACATATGTCGCATGAAGGTTGCAGGTGCGTTGGTTAAGCCGAAAGACATGACTAACCATTCAAACAATCCTTCCTTGGTCTTGAAAGCAGTTTTCCACATCTGAGGGCTCAATTGGAATATGATGATATCCCGATTTGAGGTAGAGCTTAGTAAAGAATTTAGCACTTTTCAGACAGTCGATGATCTCGTCTATCTCCGGCAGAGGGTAGCGATTCTTTACCGAAATTTTGTTGAGAGCTTTGTAGTCGATGCACATGCGCCAAGTCCCATCTTTCTTCGGAACTAGGACGATTGGACTTCCACAAGGAGAGGAGCTAGGGTGTATATGACCTTTGTCGATTAATTCTTGGATCTTTCTACAAATATCTTCATTTTTGAGAATGAATCTTCTGTAAACAGAGGCGTTAGGAAAAGAAGAACCATGAACAAGTTCAATGGAGTGTTTTACCTGACAATGTTGAGGTACTCCATCGGGAGCTTGAAAGAGGTTCTGGTACTCATCGAGAATATGATCGATTTGCTGCTTCTATTGGGAGCTGCATTAGTCGGTGACTCAACTCGTTGCTGCAGTCTTCTTAGAATGTTGCGGCTTGATCATGATTAATGCGAACTTTTGAGCATGATTGATGAGCTTCTTTGTTTGTTTGGAAGATATCAGTGCAAACGTTGGTGTAGGTTGATGCTCTGGTATGCTGAACCATCGATTTCGGATTCTGACAACCACCTTTTGAGGTCGTGACTGATAAATTCCATGTCTATCCCAGAGGTAAGGTTTCCCAAACAGGACATCGACTACGGAGAGTGGTGCCACATCGTAGAGTACTTCATCTTCAAAAGGCTTTATGAAGTAGGCGAGCTTGCATTGTCGATTGATTCGTAGTTCTTGTCCATCCTTCATCCAACCGATGTTGTAAGGCTGAGGATGCAGAGTGGTAACAAGACCTAGTTTCTTTATGAGATCTTCATAAACGAAGTTATTATGGCTTCCATTGTCCACAATCAGATGCAATGGGTTGCTTTGGACCCATATCCGTGTATGGAACAGGCATTCTCATCCCTCCTCGTTGGCGTTCTCATTCTTCCACCGTCTTGTCGAAGGTCGAAACTTTTGCCAAAAATATCTTCCGAGCTTTGCATTCAGACATATCATGCCAAGAAGAGTGGTGGCAACCACACCATTTTCTGGTAGGCGGTTGTTTGCTATGTTCCCTCTTGTGAAAAGGCTTCTTGCCATGTTCTGGCTTTGGCGGTGTCGGCTGAGAAGATTTCGAGTTGTCGAAGTCGGTCGGTGCCTTCTTGTCAGGTGGTCGTCTTGATGTCTGCTTTGTCGCGAAACATGCTTTCCCTTTTTGCTTGGTTTCAAGTTTGCTGGCGTAGTGGAATGCATCCGCAAGCGTAATGGCAGTCAGAAATTCCATCTCCTACTGAATGTATTGGGACAATCCGCTAATGTACTTCAGAACAAGCAATTTCTCTTCTTCTTGGATGTCGAGTCTAGCCATGAGTCGGTAGAACTCGTCGGTGTAACT
Source organism: Larix kaempferi (assembly GCA_027924585.1). Classification (NCBI taxonomy): domain Eukaryota; kingdom Viridiplantae; phylum Streptophyta; class Pinopsida; order Pinales; family Pinaceae; genus Larix; species Larix kaempferi. The sequence continues at coordinate 2,331,569 of BSBM01000275.1, read as the reverse complement.
CTATACTGATTGGTCTTTGCATTGCCTTAGCTGCTTCCACTTCTTATACTGCAGCTCGAGGTATTTTGACGGGTAAAATTCCTTTCGGATGTGTTCGACGAATTTATCCCATGTGTCGATGGGGTCTCCTCTTTTATCCATCTTTTTCGGGAGGTTCTCCCACCACCAGTGCACAGATGTTGACATCTCTAAGGATGCAATGGTGATCTTGTCGGCTTCTGAGAGTTGATTCATGGTGTAATAGGATTCCAATTGTTGTACCCAATTGTCGACGGATTCCGCGTAAATCTTACCTTCAAGATTCGATATGTCCAAATTCATTTTCACTTTGAAGGGGCTTATTTTATCGAAGTGAGTTCTCATCGAAAATCCTCCAGATGTCGAAGCAAATTGCGTGAGAATTTTGTTGAACTAGGCGAACATTTCAGTCCATTGTCGAGCCAGAGCTTCCTCAATAAGTTGTGCTGTCTCATCGGTTGCATGTCTATTGTCTGTTTCTTCTGTCATTTCTGGAGGTAGAGTCTGCTTGGATTGCTGAGATTCTGAGCGAGTTTGAACTGGCATAAGTCAGGTAACTTCGAGAGAAGTGTATACGCAGAACTTAAGCACAAAAACTGAATGCTTTGATTTGAGTATGCTCTGATACCAATGATTCGGGTCGTGTCCAAGAAGCACGAGGGGGAAAACAGTTCGACTGAATGAGTCGGCTTTGTTATGGTGGAAGCTATAAGAATAAGCAGAATGAGCAAAAGTAGGTTTACACTACACAGATAAACAAAAATACGCACAGACAATATGCAGGAATGTGAACTGATCTTCTACTATTGGAAACAAGTCTAAGACATGAGAAGATTTATATGTTACGATATTATACATGCGTATATAAAGAGTGCTGAGACGCTTGGGTGCCTGCCCGTTACGGTCAGTTACAAAGAAGAAGTTAGAATGGTTCAACAGTTCAACCATTACAGTCGATTGGAAGAAAAAGAGACAGTCTGCCGAAGTTCGACAGTCGCTGGTCACACATCGACGTTGCATGTCGATGTCGCAAACTGTGAGGTTGTTAAACATGTTGAAGGTGCGGAGTGTGTCGAAGTCGAGACTCGTCGGAGTTGTGTCGACGTTGACGACTTGTCGCAGTGGGAAGTTAGCATTCAACACAAATGCCAACTCCGATGCGGATCACTTATGGGATTGGCTAAAAGATATACTAGTATGTTTAGGTTCAAATTGTAGACATGTTAGGGAAATATTGGTGAGTTGGGAATTTGTACAAGTTCACTCACCTAAACAACACCAGCAATATGTTTTGGTAGCTTGAACCTAACGTTATCTTGAAGTTTTGAAATTGAATGAGACCCTTGGGAGTCTAAAGTAGATATATCAGGTTATTCTATTACCAAATTTTATAATTATAGGTGCAAATAAATCAAATTTACATCAAGTGCAAGGTCGACCGGTAGAGAAGACCCCAAATCAGGTCTTTATAAGGGTTTTAAGGAGACTCATATTTCAAATTTTTTCTTTATTATATAACAAGTGGATTTTTTATGCTAGATATGTGTATCTGTGAGTATAACCATAGAGATTTGTCCTTTGATGGGTAAGCACCTAGAAATCATACACATAGAGAATATAAACGGGGTCATCATAGGACACTCTTGTACACCTGTATTGGTACTCGATGAATAGTGTTGTATTAGATATAATTTGTTTATGGATTTTTTCTTCCGCATAGCCTAGGGTATATTAAAATCCCCATAGGAATATCGAAAACTGTCATTATATGCCTTTTGGTCATTTGACTTTATAGTGCATATATCACAATAGTTGGGGAGATCACTCTCGCGTACTTGGAAATTATATAATATAGCTAAGGTATGGTCAGTCCTTCTTGGTCTATACAATGAAATATCAATCAAGTACAATTATTCGAAATTGAATGGTATATCAAAGAGGGATAGATACTTACACTCCCTTTCCCATGAGACCTTGTAAAACCCTAACTAACTTAAAATAGAGGAGAATATAGAGGTCGGGTGTATTGAAAGGACTGTGGTTAGGTAATCATGGTCAAACCTGAGGTGATAGACATGCCAGGAAAACCCTTTGAGTGGTCATCAATGGCAATAGATGAAAGAGAACACTAAGAAATGTGTTTCCTTTAACTGTAAAGGAAAGTGACACCAATTTTTCCACCATGGATGACACCCTCCAAAATAAGGTAAGTATAATAGAATTTATAAATTTACAAGATAACAATGAAAGGAATCTTGATGATTGGCATATAAGCGTGGTAAGCAAAGAGGACCTCAAAGCCTTATGGCATGCATGACAGTTTTGAAGACTTAAAGGAGGACATTATAACAAGGCTATCAAGCCTCCTTATCCTAAATTCTCCCATTCAAGAAGAGGATAAGGAGAACATAATGATGTATATTTTTAGTTAAATATTGAGAATGTGTTTCTATAGAACACAAGCATTGAGTCCCATACACTTAATCATCCACCAAACCAACATCCCTGAAATTGTGCTTCAACTAAGGACCAAGGAACTACTCTATTGTCAAGATCAAAACGAGTCACTTTGATGATGGCAACCCATGATACGTATATTCCAAATGGAGTGATTCTTTGAGTTACACCAAGTGCCAACTCTACAAAATGTAACCTTTGCATCTGTATATTTAGAACTTGACTAATTTGTGCAGCATCGATGGGTTTTGAACACAAAAGGTACATTGTTGTCTCTTGGTCCATTTTTATGAAGAGGGGATAGCACACTTCATTAATAAGAAATTAGCTAAACTTCTCAATTGCTTTATATATCAAGCACCAGAATTTCATGTAATGGCTACAAATGGAGGTACCATATATTATTTAGGGAAGTGCCATAGTATTAAGATCGTTGTGAGAAATTATTTCTTGAACAAGTGAATCATTGTAATTTATTTCAATGTTGCTAATGTGGCCTTAGGGGTCCAATGATTAAAACCCTATAACATATTTTCTATGATTTTTCATGAGATTTTTCTTGGATGGAAATGAAATTGAACTCATTAGTACTTAAGGAAACCATCTAAAGTGATAAGCTCCAAGAACATGACAAAATTGTTAAAAAATGGACACCAATGAGTGATTGCACAATTATTCCCATTAGATGTTCAAAAATTTGTGTCCTTTATTATTTAGGATCTACAAAGAGTTATTGACAATTATTCGAAGGTATTTGTCAAGATTTTTATTTCATCCTATCCAAGAGCATGATTGTGTGATTCAAATCATTAAAAGGAGCCATCCTCCTAACATATGAATTTATAGATATCCCTATGCTTATCAGAGTGACATCGAGCATATGGTTCAAGACATGCTAGAGGGTGGCGTCATTCAGCCACACCAAAGTTCTTTCTTTTCCCCATAAGAAATGGTTCACAAAAAGGATTCTCCATGGCATAAGTGTCAAGATTGTTGAGAGCTTAACGCTATCATGATTAAAGAAAATTTTCCTATTCTTATCATTGATGAATTGTCAGAAGATTACATCCAACAATTTTATTTACTAACTTGGATATTTGTTCAGGATATTATCATACTATAATAAGGGAAGAAGACATCCCCAAACAACATTTAGAATGCATGAACATCACCATAAGTTTTTTATGATGCCTTTTTGGATTACTAATGTTCCTTCCACCTCTCGAAGCTTAATGAATTTTGTTTTCAATCCCTTCCTCTAAAATTTGTGTTGGTATTTTTTATTGTATACTAATTAACAACAATTTTTTGGAAGAGGAGGTTGACATAGTCTTAAATATTTTATTTTTTTGTAAATAAGCTTAAGACCTTCTATTACTTGAAATCAAAATATAGTACAAAATAGGATTACAAACGAGCATCACCGGCTGGTACCACACCAATAGAGCTTGACATGGCCGACTTCACTGAAAATGACAGAGTAGTATTGAAGCAGACAAAACATTCTAGGGCCGAACCCAAAAGAGGGCCTGTCATCGGGACTAGACACCTCGGGATAAAAAACTAACAGAAATAAAGATGCCCCCTATTCCTTCTATCAACCGAAACAATCAACAAAAAAATCGAGACCCAAGAAAACACCTGAGACGAGTCCCAAGGATAAGAGAGCCTGTGCACTACTGCAGCATCCCCAGGGCCTTCAAAGATCGAAAGAACGTCGACCGCAACCCGCGAACAGACTTCAAAAAGGAACCGCCATTGCCATAGCCGAGAAACGACCAACCATGCTGCAAAATCCAGGGAAACCAGCTACCCAGGCCCATCAGGGAGCCGGGTTCTCCTTCGCGGGTATCTCAGTTTCCCCCCGAATTCCATCTTTGGAGGACTCCATGAATTCCTTAAGCGCGACCTTCATCAGTCGAACCCCTAAGGAGTTGGCTTGCTTTCCCCCCTTCATAATCTGGAGAGCCTCACGCAAAACCTGCACCATCTGATTACGGGCTTGAATTTACCGCGCTAGAAGAATGCGCACCGCCCAGAACGGGCTTTCAAACACCCTCCGACCGAGTCGAGCCTCATATTCCCTAACCAGAGCAATCTCCTTACATGCAATATGGGACTCAATGTTGGGCGAAGTTTCATCCAGGTACTGCGCACTCTAGTTGAACGGCTGGGGTTCAGAAAAATCCCAATCCTTAGAATTATGGTGGGATGAGGAGGCCCCTGCATCCCGACCCTCACCCCTCATATGAGCAGAACTGCCACCCTGCCTCCCACCTCTGCGATTGCATGCTCTCACTCGCGGGGCCATACTACCTCTCAAATCAAGGAACCAAACACAGCTAGCCCACGACAAAGACGGAGGCAAAAGATCGACGATAACACAACAAATACACAGCTGAAACAAATAATGCCTATAGATATGGCCAATACCTGCGTAATGACCCATTCTTATAATAACACTCTAGGGAGGACCAATTACTGCCCACCCAGAGCCATGATAAGGAGTCATCAAGTCCGCATAGACGTAGGAGTTACCCTTGATGGCGTAGTACAACCTCATAAAACCAGTATCGCCTGCACTGGTACTCTCTGACACTTTAAATCTAAAAAACACGTACCTCCACTCTTGCAAAGTACTAACCACATTACTTTCCAGAGCACAGAAGCGATTTACTACCGCCGGGCTCATCTTCCAAGGAGAAGCAATAATAAAGATGATAGGGGAAAAAGAAGAGAAGGGAGGAGAACATACCCCAACATTAATGAGAATGACATCCCCGTTCCTCCGACGGATCCGTCCCCGTTATCATTCTTATCCCTGAATTGACACTTCTGGGAAGGAGAGTACTTGTGGAATCCCGCGTGGCTACATCATGGGTCCTATCGAACTCTCTCCTACTCCCGAAAATCCTCCCACTATAAATGACCTCCAGCTGGATGGGGTGCGAACCTCCAAAAGTCACATCTACAACACGGTGGAGGGCGTCATCGGGGATCAAAATAGTAGGTTGGGCTAGGGGTGCCCTGCTGTTCACTTGACAGGTACTATCCATGCAGCTACTCTGCATGCCTCCCTCCAGGTGTCCCATATCCTCCGCAACCAACTTAATACAATTCATTTTGAATCCCTCATCTGCCATTTCCGAGATAGTTTCCCTGTGAAAATAAATACCGACGTTTACACCTTTGTTGGCTATGGAATCTGCCACCTTATTTCCTTTCCTCCTAATATGCATGAACTGTATGGCTGAGTAGTCAATCGGCAGATTGCGCAGGGCCCTGAGACGACTTTCCCACATCCAATTACCATAAATTTTGTCTATGGCCGACCCGCACTGTAACCTTTTCACCATGGAAATGACAATAAGAGAGTCCCCTTCAGCTTCCAGCGGAATCCGTCTCTTCTGCAACGCCCACCTGATACCACTGACCAAGCCCTCCAATTCTACCACATTGTTCGTGTTCTCGCCCAAATCCCCCCGGAAGACACCGAGGATGTCACCTGCTTCATTTCTGACGACACCCCCGAACCCGGCCGCACCAGGGTTGCCCTTCGCAGCCCTGTCAAAGTTGAGTTTCAACACCCCAGTAGGCAAACATCTCCACAACTCCAGACTAAGAGGCCAAGACACCAGCTTGCTCGACCGACGTATGCTAATAGGTGTGTTATAAATTCCCCAGTCGTTTAAGATTAGCCTCTTCGATATATCATTTTTCATAACATCCTGATTCCACTGGCTGAGAGTAAGGGATTCCTTTAAATGTTTTTCCACTAGGCTCCATATTCCTTCAGAGGTGCACTGTTTTCCTTCGAAGATGCGATGGTTTCTCTTTCCATGTCTCCCACACCACAAAACCAGGGAAAAGCTCCCACATCCTGTTCAAGATTTCAGTTTTGAAAGCTTTGGGAGGCCAATTAGCTATAGAGAGATCTGGTCTATCTCGGACCCTGGCCGTCTTACGAAAGCGTTCGGACCCTGGCCGTCTTACGAAATCGTTCGGCCCCTTTATCCCATAGAAGGGAGGCAAAAGGGTACGAGTCCAACAAGTGGTTTATAGTCTCCGAATTCTTTTTGCACATTGGGCATATGGAGGGTCCAATGAAACCCCAACGCAACAGGTTTTCCCATGTGATAATACGCCTATGGATAAGAAGCCAGCAGAAGATGACAACTTTGGGCCACCATTGACCCTTCCAAATCTTTTTCCATTTTTCCTCTACCTCCATCACATGAGTCCCCTTCAACAACCCCAGAGCTTCTTTTATGTTGAAGTTACCCAAGGTGGTATAGCCCCATCTGACCTTGTCGGCACCTTCCAAAATCGGAATTCTGCGTTTAGAAAGCTCTAGATAGAAATCCTCAATATTCTCGCCCAGAGCAAGGGCCTGCCACCAGTCCTTCACTTTCCAAACCCTGAAGTGAGCGTCGTCTGTATTATCTTCCCAGAAGTCCTTCACAAACTTCAGAGGATCATTTCGGAGATATAAGAGAAGGTTAGGGCTAACAATTAGGTTTTCAAGAGTAGGCAACTACTGCCATGCATCCTCACTGAAACGAGCAGAGGCCCCATTTCTGATTTCCCAAAAATTGCGCTTGTGGATAATACCCCTATTCTCCTGAGCCGCCTTCCATATATTTGATCCCGGGGACTCAACATTGAAATGGATGAGCTGTTGCTTCGTCCAGCGAGGGGCATATTTCATATGCCATAATCTTCCCCAGGGTTCCACCATGTAAGTGATCCACTTCCACCAGATTTTACTACCCATGATGCTATTGGATTGTACGGATCTGCTTAAGAACTGTCTTTGGCACTGCCAGGACAAAGAACAAATAAATCGGCATAGCCTGGAGAAAAGACTTGACTAGAAGGATGCGGCTAGGGAGGTTCAACGCTCTAAAGGTCCAATGATCAAGCTTCTTCTTCAGTTTATCTGGCAGATCTTTCCACGAAATCTGTCTTATGGTAGATTCCGCTAGGGAAGCCCCTAAATACTTGGAAGGCAAAGTCCCTTCCGTGAATTCAAGGATTCTAATGATATTTCTTCTGGTAATTCTCGGGGTGTTGAAGAAATAAGCTCTGGATTTGTCCTTGTTTATCTCCAATCCGCTAGCCAGCAAGAACAAATCCAACCCTTCCCTGATCCCTCTGGCTTCCTGAACACTAGGGGGACCCATTAGCATGGTATCATCAACAAATCGTTGGTGAGTTTGGGGTTCCAGTTCGTCACAAAGAGTGAGACCACAAATTCTGCCACAGCCTTGCATAGCCTTTAGCAGGCGCCCCAGCCCTTCTGCAACTATGATAAACAGAAAAGGGGACAGGGGGTCCCCTTGGCTGATATCTATGGAAGCCTGGAAAGGCTGAGATGGAGTACCATTGACCAAGATGGAAAAAAACGTAGAAGAGACCAGACTCATCACCCAGTTAGTCCAATCCCTATTAAACCTAAATTTACTCAAAACTTTGTCAAGAAACTGCTAGTTTAACCTATCATAAGCTTTAGAGAGATCAAGCTTCAGTAACATACCAGGGATTTTCACCGTTTTCAGGGAGTGAATTATTTCAAGCACCAAAATAATACCATACGTGATCTGACGGCCTTCTGCAAAGCCCGCTTGCTCTGGGGAAATAAGTAGCGGGAGGAGGGGACGTAATCTGTTTGCTATTACCTTGGTGATAATCTTGTAGATCACATAACAGAGGGTGATAGGTCGAAATTTCCCCGGGTCTTCCGTTCCCGACTCCTTTGGGATGAGCGACAAATGGGTGGCGTTGAGAGATTTTAAGATAGTCCCATACTTTCTAGAGTTCTCTACCAGAGCTAACACTTCATCTTTAATCCATGCCCAACATGCATGAAAGAAGTTAGTGGTAAAGCCATCCGGGCTCGGCGCTTTATCCTCCTCCATATGCTTGACCATTTCCTCCAACTCTTCCATTTCGATAGGTTTCATCAGCATGAGGTTGTGATCATCTGTAATCACCCTCGGAATAACCTGCAGGACCTGGGATTGGGACTCTTCCCTATCCACCACGGGTTCTTCCAGTATGTCCGCAAAGAACTTATTAAGAGTGGTTTCTAGTTCTTCCTAGGATTCGACAAGCATACTGTCCCCTCTTTTAAGATGCACCACGCGATTCACATGTCGATGTTGGATGGCTGCTCTGTGACAGAATTTAGTATTGCGTTCCCCTTCTTGCAACCAACGGTTTCTGGATTTTTGTTTCCAGAGGAGTTCTTCCTGTTGCTCTTGAGAGTTGAATTCAAGAAGCAAAGTTTGCTCTTCCTTTTTTAAATCCTCTGAGAAATCCTGAGAAATGCCTTTCTGCTGTACTTCTTTCATTTTAATATCCAACCGCTTTTTTTCTTGGAAGATGTTCCCAAACGATTCCAAGTTCCAATGCTTGATTTTACCTTTTAGGGCCTTTAACTTTTGTTGGAACCTATACATCAACGTACCCTCGATATGCGGAATTTCCTTCCACAACTGTTTGAGTTTCTCGGGGAACTCCTGATTGAGCAACCAAAAATGTTCAAATATGAAGGGTCTTTGCAGGTTCTCACCGATCCTCGACCATTCCAGGCTCACCGGCCAGTGATAAGAACCTGCCGAAGGGAGAACCACCGCCGTTAAATCCCCACCCGCCATCATAGTCGATTCCGTAACCAGGAAGCGGTCCAGCCAAAATGCAATACTTCTGTCCCCCACCCTTTTATTATTCCACGTATAAGTACCATTTGTCGCTCTGATGTTCAATAACCCCAGAGCTTCAATAGTATCATTAAAGTGGTCATTGATGGGGCTTAACTGGAAAATACCACCTTTTTTCTCATCCAAAGTATGAATCAAGTTGAAGTCCCCCCCAAGAGCCAGGGAGTCGTTCCAACCTAGTCCTTCAGAGATTGTAGGGAGTTCAAGAAAGAGAGTTTTAGGTTATGAGTTGCAGGCCCATACACGTTGGAGATGAAGCCTTGAGTTTTCGTCCCCAACACATGAAAGGCCTCCGACAGATAAATCTAGGAGGCAAAGAAGCCCGAGAGAACGACCTTCCTCGGGTTCCACAGGATGCCAAAACCACCAACCGCACCTCTGAATCCTATAGCCATAACCTCACAGTTATGCCACACTTTCCTACCAATGTCTTTGAGCTCCTCAACAGAGCACTTCATTTCTTGAAGAAACATGATCATGGGTTTTTCCATTCTATTTTCCTTTTCAAAAGACAGATCTTTAGAGGGCTTTTACAACCTCTAATGTTCCAGGTTGTAATCCGCATTAGATAACTACTCGGGGATGGTCGCAAGAGCTGCGACAATGGTAGGGTATTGTCCTGATGTAACCAGCTGAGAACCCAACAGTTGGATCCTCTGCGCATTGTTGTGCCTTCCCCATTTGTCCTTCCTTCCTTCCTTTTTTCCCCCTCTTTTTCTTTCATGGGGTCCAAGATTATTCCTAAACCTTTGGTTTGCTTTGTTTTGAGTATGGATTTCTCCAACAAAGAGATTTGAGTTTGCAAGAGTGGATTTGGATCCTTCGCCGAGGCAACCTGCTCCAGGCTTTCCAGATCTAGAACTTCAAATGTCAGCTCCTCCCCTTCTTCTTCCCGTATTTCAACTTCCTCCATGGATACTTCCGTTGCCGGTTCTAGAATGGGTGTAACCTCAGAACCAAGGTTTTCTTGAATTTGATCTTCTTGAGGGATTTCACCTCCGTTTCTAGTATGCAAAACCTCAAATCTATTGTGGGTTTGTGTTTTTTTGCTCATCTATGGTCCGACTAGCATTTTTGCTGATCTTTTCTTGTTACTGACTTTGGTGAATTTGTCTTCTTGCTTCTTGTCTTGATTGCTAGCAAATCCTGGGTTTTTGTTAAGGGGGCAGTCCCAAAAGAGATGGCCATATTCATGAAAACACCTGCATCTGAATGGTATTTGTTCATAATAAATAGCTTCAAACCAATCCTCATCTTCCCAAGATAACTCGATCCCATCCAGCAGATCCTGAGAAATGTCAATATACAAACAGATTCTAGCATACGAGGTGTATCGCATTTGTTTTGTTTGTTTAGACACCTTGACAAACACCCCCAACATGTTACCAATATCAGTGAGGATTTCTTCCTTCCAATATTCCGTTGGAAGAGAGTACAACCGTATCCAAACCGGTGCTATCGTGAGGTTCTCCTTATCCGGGTTGAAACATTCTTTCCACGGCCTCAGTTACAGGCCTGCTGAATGGAAGAAGTACAGACCATTATCGAAAATCCTGGTACGGTCAGTTTCATTAAAGAAGACCACCGTAAAGAATCCTTTAGCTCCAAGCTGGAGATTGAAGTGACCTTGAGGTTTCCATGTGGTGTTGATCCACCATAACAAAGCCTTTTCAGCTGGCCAAATTCCAAAGAATTTGCTGATTAGAGCATGCTCCTTCATGTATTGTATATCCTCTCTGATCCGTTCATATCGGATTTGCAGTCTAGGTACCTTCTTTGACTTTGGCAAGCATTGCCCTGGTTTTCGGGTTCCCGTAATCAGGGGGATCCCTTTATTTACTCCATTGTGCCTGGCTTGACCCTGGCCAGCAGGAGATTCCGAAGCTTCAGCTTTCCCTTTGCCTTTATCTCTGTCCATTCCGGGGGTAGGAGGCGGAGCCTCCCCACCCATTGTCACGTCCATTTAGACTGAACCCTACTTCAGCAGGGGATCCAGGCCTAGCCCGAACCGTCCCTACACCCTTTGAATCTGACTGTCACACCTTACACCTCCGTAAAACCTTCCGCCTCCATCGCTCTAAGAAACTCTCCCAACACACTTTGCCTGTAATTATATGTTATAATGAGTCCACATTTGAAACTACTAGTCTTAAATCTAGTGGAGGAGAAATGACTATATGCGAATCCTTCCAAGTGTGATTTTAGTGTTCAAGAAGTGGAACATTTAGGGAATATTGTATCTCATGAGGGCATTGAGATGGACCCTAATAAAATTAGAGCTATGGTGTAATGGGCAATTTCTATAACCCTAAAGAATCATGGATTATGTAGTGTCCCATCTTGCTTAGACTTGATCTTGTGTTCATTGAGGTCATTCTAGGTGTCGAGGCTACCCAACTTGATACATAATGGACACATTTTATGTGAGTATGGCATGTCTCAGACACATGATTATATAAATAGTATACCTATTATGCTTTACTATGTCTTTGAATTATGCACAAAGAAATTTGTGCTTGGTTTCACCATGCACTGAGCTATGTCCCAGATTTTCATGATTGTGTGTGGAAATGTATATTATATCCTATAGGTTAGGATCTTGTAGCACACATGAGATGGATGTGATATGGTAGATGTATATGTGATGTATAGATGGATCAAGTTCTACTTGGTTTATGGATAGAGATGTGTTCTAAATTTTACATGCATTATGCCGAACAATAAAATATGTATTATGGTTTATAATCACATTGAGGATGTGAATGATATGTTGCATTATGACATGTCTTGCTTCATTTGTGATATATGGTTGTGTGCTAACCTATTATTGCATTGGTACATGTGAATAGACATGTTGAAAGAATATGGTATTACTAACTAGGTTCCTAGTGTGACAAAAAACCTTGGAGGCCATGTTGGACTTTAAGAGCGGAATCAAATACGAGGACTCAAGTCAGGATCATGAGACATGCTATATCATTGTAACTTATATTGTGAGTAGAATTATGGTTACTTTTGTTGGAATTGATTTAATACTAAGAGGGGGGGGTGACTCAGTATTAGTGCAGTTATCAACAGTTTTAACTTCTTTAACGGATTAGCCTTTACTTAATCTTTATCTCCAGTTATGCATCAGTAAATAAACATCCACACATATATGCACCAACATAAACAACACATAACACATAGGAATTTTATGTGGAAACCCAAACGGGGTAAAACCACAGAATGCTTCTTTATAATAAGAAAGAATACATTCAAGGAAGCACCAACTTCTTGTGGTTACCAACACCAATTGGAAGGAGGCACCAACCCCTTGGTTTTACAAGATCCAACCTGAAGGAAGCTATAACTCCCTGTGTTTCTCCAGCACCAACTAGAAGGAGGCACCAACCCCTGTCTCCTTGTTGTTTTACTGGCACCAGCTTGAAGGAAGCTCCAACTCCCTATCTCCTTGCCTCGTCCGACCGCCCTGATGTCCAATGTATGATTCTGTCGAACTTCAACCTTACGCACCCTTCTGATCTTTTGATAATAAGTCTGTTGTGCGCTACCTTCGTATGCAGTCGATACTCTGTTACTGAGTTTCATACATCACTTGACTTCGCATTCCTCTCAAATCACACTTTTGTTTATGACTTACTTCATGTTCTGTGTGCTCATTGATACTGCAGTCCGTGTCACTAATTATTTCATCGTTCTGCTTCTTGCGTGATTGCAATGACCAACTGATATTGTGCTTCCAATTGATAGTTTGTTGTTATGAAATAAAGCACTAGTAATAGATGGAACTGCGCACTTACTGATGGGTCCGTTATGTTTAAGTGCTATAGTTTCTTATACAATCTGCGATGTCATGTGCGTCAAATGTTTCGTCTGTTCCGTTTAACACACTTGTCTTAGATCATCTGCATTACGATGCACATGCTAGATCCTATATTTCTTGCGTATACTTCAATATTTCTTCCTTTCAGTACTTGCGCATCTGTCACAGATCTACAACATCTTTCTGTGCACTATCAAAACTTCGTTCAACTGCTTGTGCACATTCGACTCCTCGCTAGATCATACTGTTCTGTCCTTGAGCCCTTTGATGCCCCGAATATCAAACTTCAACAAAGACTTGAAGCTCTTGTGCTCTCACCATTAAGCTTACTTCCATTCTCCAACTTGCATCTCTATTTATACATGTCCTTCACGGATTTTATGTTCACAAGTTGGTCGTGGCATCCCTTCTTCCATATTTCACAGATTGTGCATATGCCACATGTCATATCATGAGTTGTTTATGTGTAATTTGTTAGGTGTCAATCACCTTCATGGTCCACAACATAGTGGGAGTTTACACCTTGGTGGTATACCTCTGCGCCCTCGATGTACCATTGCCTTTGGGGTATTGTGCCCTTGCAATATTAATTCTTTGTGGATTATGCGCATACTCCAACTTCTACTTGGTGGGATTATGACCCTTGCCTTGTCATCACTTGTGAAACTTGTGCACCAGTTGTACCGTCGGCTGTGGAATTTTATCATAGACTTGCTTCAACCGATGTACCTTTCTAGGAACTTGTGCACGTTCCACTAACCGAAAGCATCTTCTCATTGGCTAGGCTTTCGTGCTTTCATAACTGTCCAACCATTTGCTAGTTATTACTGCATGCGCACTTCCTACCATCAACAAAGCAATGCTTAGACTTGCTTGCACACTCGTACCATTTGTTCAACCAACTCCTTGGGTGCTTGTGCACATGTACCATTGTCCAACCAACTCCTTGGCTGATTGTGCACCTGCACCACTATCCAACCAACTACTTTGATTGCTACAATGAGAGAGTATGACTTGGTGGACTTGATATCTACGCAAGGACCACATGCAGAAGGATACATTACTTGTGTTCTTCTTTGAACTAGATCTGCATGATGTATCTTCCCTATGTATTTATTCAAACTCATCATACATGATGTATCCTTGGACACACTTCTTCAGACTCAATACACTTCTAGATATACTTCATTAAACTAACATCCATGTCTGTCACCTTCACCATCTTGCACATGTACTTATGCCACTCATGTTCTTCTTTATCTTGCGCATATACTTCTTCAAAGTGGCTTCCATATACTTATTTCACACTGCTGTAGGAATGTTGTATCCACTTTGACATCAGTTGATATCAATGACTCATACTGAATCAATTGACATCCTCTTTGAGATTAGTTGACATCAATGACAACCAAAGTTCAACAACTTTTTTGTTAGGCAGTGTTATGTATGTGCTCTTAGATGTGTACAAGGATAGGGGTCGTGTCGTGCCATCTAACCATCACATGGGTAGGGATGATGAATGGTAGTTAACACATGGTATATCCAGGATAGGTAGAGGGAACATGCCTACCCAAAATGACTTCATTTCCTCTAAGGTATAGGGATCATGATGTGATGGAGTCGGGGAGATCATTGTGAAGAATAATTATGGGGCGCGCAATAAGGATGCATATTCCCTATTCCTCAATTGGTCACGATCATTTCACCATAGCCAATGGAATGGAGTGTAAAGACCTCATCCCTAACAACTAGTGGGTTAAGAGTTCAGAGGCCTCACCCTTGGTTTTAATTGATCTATCCATCCATTGTAGATTGGGCATATTAGCATGCATTTGGAGGGTGACACTATTGCATATAATATGCATTTGATTTTTATCCAAGTAATGCAAAGTTAAGAATAGTTAGCATACACCTGTAAATAATGTTATTATATAGAAAGTGCATTATATTTATTTGGAAAAACGATTTCAATGTGCAACTGCATGTAACTGACTTTTGGGTATGGAAAATATTAAAATAATGCATAGGGTGGTGAATAATAGGCATTTTGTATTTTGCAAAAATGCGTGGATTTTTGCATGGGGACTTAGGTGGCATGTGTATGGATGTTATAAAAGGAAAATGGAAGGGCTATGAAAAGCACCCAGTCTTGGATGGTTGTCCCAATGCTAGTTTGATGAAGATAATGGTGAGAATGGCCATATTATGCTTGGACCTTGGTTTTAGACCTATTTCATGTGGTTGGAGATCCATATTGCATAGTTGAGATGGTAGGGATAAGACACACCATCTCTAATGGTACTCCTTTGGTCGTTCATGTAGCTCGATGCGGTTCAAGGGAAGGAGAGTGCCTCAAACATAGCGGGGCAGTACTTTTGTTGGCATTTTATTAGCAAGACTTGGAGCAAATGATTACAGATAGGCTTGGAGAAATAAGGAAGAAAAAATTCTCATCTTGGTATTTTTCATTTATATTGTGGCCATAGTTGATTTTAAATTGTTAAAATATAATGAACAAAATGAGGGAAAATATATGGTGGAATTAAAAAAATTACATATATGAATGCGTTGTTAAAAATGGAGTAAAATACATATTATTATAGTGGTTTATTTATGTCAAATTATATGGATAAACTTGCAAATTAAAATGGGTAATTAATAAAATTAGTTGTTGCAATTTGAATATGGTTATTTTAATTATTGGTTATATATGTATGAACATGGCTTGAAAATTGAGTGGGAATTATAATATTATGGGATTTTTTTTCAACAGAAAGCATCACGAGGAACCCTCGGGCACTTCCCCTCGTTTCAAGGATGGTACTGGTGCAAGGCAGGTCTGGTCGGACCCTCTTGCTTAACAATAACACACACAACACACAGGTGCTCACAAGAACTAGATGTGAACTAAATGCCAGAAGTTGGCATCTTCTATTAAACTGAATGAAATTACAATGTTTAACTATGAAACTAGTCGGACTTAGCCTATTACAATATACAGAAATAAACTATGTCTCTCGGTGTGTTTCTTGATTGTGTGTGATCCTCCTCCCTCTCACGGTCTCTGTTGAATGAAAGAACTCGCTGAGCAATGGATGAACGATCCCTTCCTCTGTGCCTTCGCACTGTTCTTCTACTCTGCTCTGCTGCTCTTCCCGAGGTCCATTTCGTTCCCCGAGACGTATTTCCTCTGTCCACCAAATTCTCCTCATCCTGCAGACCTGCAGTTTTCAATGCCCTCTGTTCATGCTGCACAATTTCTGCTTATGGTGACATCTGTCATGATCCCAACCACCTTCACAACTACCTTTAACTTCCACAACAACCACGAACGGTTTCTAAGTACTTCGCCTTGACCCCTGCACTTCTCTGACTCTATGACAGTTGTCGGTCCCATCTCCTATCTCGACCATACTGCACTTCGTCACCCTCGACCTTGCTTGTCTTGTCGGCTTTACTTCACTTCCACGGATTCCAATTCGCCCCGTCCTCCATGCTTGGCATTCGCTACTTTCCATCGGTGTCGTCGGTCGACCATATGTCGACCTTCGACGCCTTCGCTCTGCTTCCTGTCGTCTGTCGACATCAAACCTGTCGACTCTCGACCTCTTACTCCTGTCGACCGCATATCGACAGCTTTTGCTCAACTGCCATTTTACTTCACACCAGTGGTCGTTGTTACGCCCCCTGGTTGGCCTTTTTTTGTCGATCAACTTCGATTGTTTTGCTTAGGCCCCGATGCTCCTGCATCAGACTCCCCAGGTGAAAAATAACTTGACTGCTCCGTCAGTCTCCTGAATTCCTCTTCTGAAACCCATGTTGCCTCCTTCAATTCATCATATCTCCATCAGAGTAAATATTCCTTCTTTCGCGAACTTCGTGTGAGTCCGACTTTGCGTTCCTCCAACACTACAATGATTTCTTACTTGTTGTGTTAACCTGAAATCTGCACTATCCAATCGATATCCGACACTTTTGCGTTGTTGCTTTTTAAACCTTTTTCATACTTGTACAGATCTGAGACATTGAAGGTAGATGAGATGTTCAAGTATTTCGGTAGCTCCAACACAAGCATTGTCCGAAATCTTCTTCAAGATCTTACATGGTCCAATCTTCTTCAGCTTTAGCTTGTTATACGTTCTTGTCGGGAACCTCTCTTTCTTCAAGTGCACATAGACTAAGTCTCCCTCATTGAACGACTGTAGCCTCTTCTTTATGTTGGCTCTCAACTTGTATGTCGCGTTTCTCTTTTCAATGCACTTGCACACATCTTCATGCACTTCCTTCATATGCTCTGCAAATGATTATGCATCTACATTCTTCTTGACTTCTGTCGGTATCTCGACCAAATCTACCACTCCATGTGGGATTTGACCTTGAACAATCTGGAATGGACTCATACCTATCGACCGATTCACAGAGTTGTTATACGTGAATTCTGCTTGCGCCAACACATTCTCCCACTGCTTGGGTCTGTTGGTTGTCAAACATATCATAAGGTTTCCCAAACTTCTATTTACCACCTCAGTCTGTCCACCTTTCTGCGGATGATATGCCGAGCTAAATTGCAACTTCGTGTCCAGTTTCTTCCATAGGGTTCTCGATAAATTCCCCATAAACTTGGTATTTATGTCTAACGTTATACTCTTCGGCAACCCATGCAATCTGACTATTTCCTTGAATAATAGTACAACAATGCTTGTTGCATCACTTGTCTTTAGACACGGAATAAAGTGTGTCATCTTCAAAAATCTGTCAACTACAACAAAGATTGAGTTGTTACCTTGCTGTGTCTTCGACAATCCTAGCACAAAATCCATGCCTAGATGCTCCCATGGGGTATTTGGCACTGGTAATGGTGCATACAACCCCATATTCTGACTGCTTCCCTTTTCCAACTGGGAAACTCAACACTATCGTACCCAATTACCAACATCTGTCGTCATTCGTGGCAAATAATACTTTTCTTCGACCAACGCCTTGCTCTTGTCGATGCCAAAATGACCTGCTAATCCTCCACTATGCACTTCTCGGATTATGTTCTCTCTTACGGATCCTCTGGGAATACACAACTATTGTCCCTTGAATAGGTATCCCTCTTGGATAAAATAATCCAAGTATGGAGATTTGTCGACACTCCATGGTTCGCTACTCGCCTTCCATGCTTTCGCAAAATCCTCGTCAGTCTCATACTTTGTCTTCACCGACTCTATTCCTGTTGCCTAAACTATCATCATGTTCAGCAATGCAACTCTTTGACTCAGTGTGTCGACAACCTTGTTTGATTTTCCTGACTTACCTCGCAACATGAAGGTATACCCCTGCAGGAATTCAACCCACATCATGTGCCGCTGGTTCAACTTCGACTGAGTGTTCAAGTACCTCAGTGCTTGCTGATCTGTGCAAAACACAAATTCCTTGGGCAACAAATAATGCCTCCACTTCTTCAACGCTTGGACAATAACATAGAACTCCTGGTCATAGACCGAATATTTTTTCCTCGCTTCATCCAACTTCTCATTGAATAATGAAATTGGTCGGACTTCCTGGCCCAACACTGCTCCAATTTCCATTGCACTCGTGTCAGAATCGACTTGGAAAACTTTGTCAAAATCTGGGAGCACTAGCACTGGGCTTTCAGTCACCTTCTGCTTCAACTTGTCGAAAGCTCTCTGGGAAGATTCCGTCCACTTGCACTCCCTTTTATTCATGCACTCTGTTAATGGTGCACATATCCGACTGAATACCCTGATGAACTTCCAGTAAAAACTAGCAAGTCCATGGAAACTTTGCATTGCTGTCGTGCTTGTCAACTCCAGCCACTCCAATATAGCCTTCACTTTTTCTGGGTCCATCACTAACCCTTTACCCGAGATGAAAAATCCCAAGTATACCAGTTCTTCCTTCATGAAGAAACATTTTTGCGGGTTCATTATCAACTTCTCTTCCTGCAGGTTCTGCAATACTTGTTGAATGTGCTCCAAGTGTTCGACCTTGGTTCGACTAAATATCAGAATGTTGTCTAGATACACTACGACAAACTTTCCCAAGAATGGTTTCGGTACTTCATTCATCAACTTCATGAACGTACTGGGTGCATTAGTCAATCCGAATGGCAT
Source organism: Larix kaempferi (assembly GCA_027924585.1). Lineage (NCBI taxonomy): Eukaryota > Viridiplantae > Streptophyta > Pinopsida > Pinales > Pinaceae > Larix > Larix kaempferi. The sequence continues at coordinate 2,312,427 of BSBM01000275.1, read as the reverse complement.
GACTAAGCACTCATACAATCTTTCCTTCGTCTTGAAGGTTGTTTTTGATTCATCGCCCTCTCTGACCCTGATATGGTGATAACCACTTTTCAGGTCGATCTTGGTGAAGTATCTTTCTCCACTCAAGCAATCCATCAAGTCATCCATTATTGGAAATGGAGACCGGTACTTGATCGTGAGTTTGTTGATGGCTCTTGAATCTGTACACATCCTCCATTCTCCACCCTTCTTCGGTGCTAGTACAGCTGGTACCGTACATGGGCTTAGACTCTCTCTGATCAATCCTCTGCCAACAACTCTTGGACTTGCCGATTGAGTTCTTGACCCTCTGCTGGAGTCATTCTATGTGGTGCATTGTTTGGAAAACTCGATCCTGGAATCAAATCGATCTTATGGGGATATGCTTCTCGTCGGTGGCAATCCCATTGGCGCTTCGTCGACTATTATGCTTCGAAACTCATCGAGCATCTCTTCATCGACCGGGATAAGGTGGACCTCCAACACCTCCGCTGGGAGGGGTGGGCCTCCTCCAAATGGTGGGGGTCCTCTGCCACCATCGGGATAGGGTGGACCTACACCACCTCCATTGGAAGGGTGGGGGCCTCCTCCGCCACCTACACCAAAATAGGGTGGTCCTCCACCATCGCCACTAGGATGGGGTGGTCCTCCACCATAAGGTGGGGGTCCTCCGTCGCCACTGGGAGGGGGTGGTCCTCCACCTCCACCAGAAGGGAGAGGGCCTCCATCTGCTCCGTTAGGAGGGGGTGGGCCATGGTTTCTAGAATTAGGTGGTCCTATGTCATAAGGTAGAGGTCTGCCTCCTTCGGAATTGTGTGGGGGCCCACTGCCTCTGGAAGGAGGTGGGGGGGGGACCGAACGAGGGTGGTGGTACTTGAGGGACGGTAGGTGGGGGTCCACGTTGTAAAACATTTTGATGCCCCCATAGAGTGTATGGATTTCCGGGATAGGGTATCCCGTAGAGTACATTTCCAGGATTGAATTGTCCTGACACAAGGTTAAGAAAACCTGGATACACTTGAATCCATGGTGGTTGAATTGAATGGGATGGTCCCCCAACATGGGATAATCCTGTGGTGGATGTTCCGGCGGGTAGGAAAATTCCAACGGAAGGTCCGAGAGGAATTCCTTCTCCAGTGTTATGGTTAGGAGACAGGGGTTGCACCCTAGTAGCAACGTGCTGACCACTAAATCAAGGGTTGACCCAACATAGGTTGTTGATTATCTACTACAGGATTAACATTACTCGTAAGGAAAGTAGGCGGTAAAGAGTATCCTCCCCGTGAGTTTTTAGGTGGGGGAGGAGTGGGTAACGTTCTCGTAGTAGTGAGAGGAGTGTTGTCCTTCAATAGGTTGAGTCGTTTGGGGAATAGAACTAGTTTCCTGTCTAAGGGCTGTACTTGCAGGAAATGAGGGTTGACGAGATTCATAAGTGCTCATGTTGTGGATGGATGGTTCCAGTGAATCATAAGATAAAGTGCGAATCGGGATCTGTCGATATGCAGGTAATGTCGGGTCTTCAACCCTTCGTAAAAGACTTTGTTTTTGAAATTCCTTGCCCATGGCACATAATCGATTCAAGCGATCACGAAAGGGTCCGAAAAGCTCGTCAGGAGTGGACCAACTGGGTGGGGATGTAGTGGAAAAATGGGCCACTTGTTGGCCTAGAGATGTTTCCCAAAAGGGTGCAGCTAGACCAAACGCAGCTAATACAGGGTCGTCCTGGGGGTGATTTAATCATTCCACCGATCCAGGCTCTTCCGGTAAAATGGGAGGGAGAGGTACGTATTGTGAAGTGGAATTTTCTGCCTCTTAACCCCTTTAGGGGTTGGATTTGCATGAATCTGGAGGGAACATGTGTGCCCCAACATTCAAAGAAGGGTTTTCTACTTCAGGTGACACGACCGTGATGTGTGGGTCCATTATTACCTTCGAAATTACCTCTCGATTAAGGGGATTTTTGGGTGGTAAGTTCAAAATCCTACTGGACCTTCTCCAAGGAAAGTCAGCCAGAGTGATTGAAACAAAGTTTCTCCTAAGAGTATTCTAAACAAAAGAAAAGCAGTCCCGAAAAAATCTACACAAACTAAGGCCGCAAGCAAACTTATGTGCTAGGTGTGGATTCAAAAGTCTGGAACCTCATAGGATTGTCAAGGCTTCGCAACTCGCTATATACCATAGGGTCCAACAGTAAAACGTGACAAGGAGGATTGTCACCGTACCCTTGCCTGAATACCCGACTACCTGGATGACACGTGCGTAGTAATCTCCCCGAGTGTTGTTCTCGGTGTATTGCTCCTCCAAGATGGCCAAATGCTTAACTCAGTTGGTTTCAGGAATCCTAAGAGTGTCTCCTGATATACGCAAGGTACGTGGGAGCTCAAATCCGTGTTGGTGCTGTCTAATGCACAACCGTATGGCATGAGACCTTCCGATATACTACCAAGTACATGAAACATGTTTCAATATACGTCAAGTACGTGAAGTTCCTTTCGATATACCCTAACATACGTGAAAGAGCCTTCGATATACTGGTTAGTACGTGAAAGAGCTTCGATATACCGGTTGGTACGTGGAAGACTACAATACCCGCAGGATGCAGTGTAGGAAAATAATGACAGTTGCCATGTTTTAAGACGTCGGAACATGTCTCTAACTTAACACACAAGTTACTAAAGATTTTACCCTAGTTCTACTGTTAATTTTATTTGGACGGTTACGTGAATGCATGAGGTGAGTACATAAACGTAAGCATGATGCAAGCCCTAACTACATGAAAAAACGTAGTTTTTCTTTTGATGAAATCTACGTACGGGAAGGAGAAATATTTTTCGAGTGGTTTTTACCTAAACAACAAAGCTTCAACAAAATCCCAAATCTTACCAAATTTGACAATGAAAGTACTCTTTTCATTTTTTCGAGCAAAACATGAAAATCAACAAGCATCAAAACCAAATCTAAGCATTTTCTTTTTGTCTTTTTCAATTTAGCATGAAATCAAAGATGACGAAAAAAGAGAGAATTTATATCTAGAGCACACTTAGCTTTTCAAATTTCACTATGGCAATGTAAAAGCATGAAAATCAAAAGTACATATAACTTTGTCAAGCATGGGATCACTTTTGCAAAAAAATTGACTATACTTTGGATTTTTCAAGAAAATGAATGGTTCATAGTTCGAGAAAAGTACAAATGATGAACTCTTTTTCAAATTTTCCAAAAAGATCTATGATGAATTCCAATGCATGAACCAATTTCTACAACAATTCTCAAATGCACTTGAAAACGGTAAAAATGAAGCACTTTTAATTTTTTCAATGATATGCCAAGACTACAACTTGATAACAATAAAGTTTTTAAGCGTGAATGGCTGAAAAGAAAGATTATTTGCAGCACTCTAAACACTTAGAAATTCTTAAGAGAATGACAAGCACTCCAATAAACTGAAAAATACTCAAGACACTAAAAAAACAACCGGATGCAAGTAAAGCTAAATAACACGTGCAAAAGAGGCATGGGATCTGATCCAATGCAAAGACTAGATCAAGCGAGGAGAGGAGGGAATGCAAGGTCAAGTGGATGAAGGTGGGGGAGACTAAAGTGTCCACCACTACCAAGTCTCAAACTTGTCCAAAATGGAACCCAAAACCAATCCAAACAAATCGAAATACCACCAATGCAAAATAAAAAAGATCTCTGACTGGAAGGTGCAGTGCAGAGAAGGTCTGTAAGAAACCAAACTCAAAAGTTGGAGAGGAGAGGACCTAAGCACAAAGCTTGACTGCTCGGCGCAGCCTGTGGTCAGGCTCAGAGCACCCGTTGCAAGTAGCAAATAGGTGTCTTGCGTCGATGGTGCAAGATGTAAAACTGAGCTAAGTGTCGACGACGCAGGTTGCAGAGCAGCAAATTGTGTCGAGGAGAGGACTTTGCTCTGGATATACTACCCAGGTGCTACGGGAGAAATCCCAATGCAAGGATGGAAAGATCTCCAAAAATGAGCAACTAACAGGTTTGATGATGATACATACAGACTCAAAGAAAGCTAACAGACTCTTCAACAAGAAGATCTGATGGTGAAAAAGGCTTAGGAGGAAAATGAAATGGCTCACAAAGAAATCAGAGAAAATGACTTTCAACCTGAAAAACTTAAAAACAATGCACGTATTCCCCAGTATGGTCGCCAAATTTGTTACCAGACAATCTACCAAAAGCGGACTTAAGGCATGACCTCCCTAGTTCAATGTGAATCTAGAACAAATAGGACATAATACATATCTACCTTCCTAGATCAAATTAGATATTAAGAGACATGAACATATTACCTTTCAGATCTGTACATCTATTTCTCCCTCGTCGCTCCAAGCTCCATGGTCGTCAGATCCAAAGCTGCAAGACCTGTCAGAACATGCAAGAGACAAACAAGCAGTAATATCACATCTACACAATAATCGATCTAAGTAAATGGTTAAGGAAGTAAAATATAAATATCAATGCATAACAAGACATTTTTGGAAAGAGTTTTGTATTACTGTATAAAAAGTGGGAATACAAAAAAGAGTGAGGATTACAACTAAGCCCTAACATTGAAATCTTCCTCCAGCAAGCCAAGCCAAAACCTCTAAGGAGAAATGGGTGCCTCCAATGGATGGATGATGATCTCCTAAGCTCTATTTCACCAGCATATGGATACTATAGCCTTCCTCCCTTTGGAATGGGAAGGAGCTTCATATATATAGGACTAGGAGGATAGGATAGGTTGCTAAATAGTGGTAAAGGACTAAGGGATCTTCCCAAAGGGTTAGGGAACCGAATGCCAGCTCTCTTATGGGTTAGGGATAGGGATCCAAGTCACACACGTTCAATAAGTGGCTCAAAGATGCCCTTTATCCACTTTAACTGACATCGGCGCGGGATGCATTAGGACAACCCGCAACAGTGCATGCTGCATAAGGGTGACCTGCGACGACCCAACTAGACCCTATGGAAATGGGTCAGTATCTCTTCCAGTTTGACTTCATAGTCATGGGAACTTCAGGGATGTTTACACTGGGTCTTATGGTGGCAAGATTTAGGTGTAACAGAAATCCTCCCAAAGCATGAAGTTGTTGGAACTTGACAGGTGAAATGCTTTGACAGAAGGATGGCAAGGAATTGTCAGATGGAAGATGCTACTGCAGTACAATTGACTCTGAGAACACTGTCTCGTATGATGTACAACATGGATGCCGACCAATACATTGCAGATCCATGGTAGTAAAGATCGACTGAACACAATCATGGCTACTAGACACAATCCTAGATCCATGATGAGATGATAACACAACCACGACCAATACAAAAGTGGATCATTGTAATATGACTCAAACAATCTCCATCGCAACCTGGGTAAAACATGACTCCCCAGGTTCTTCAAACTAAACCCGCAATGATACGAATCTATCCATGTGATTACAAATGTCTTGACGTCGAACATGGTAGAAACCACTTGATTACTAGTCATTGATGTATACCATTAACAAGCGTGAGGGAAATCACCATTAATGTCAATGATCCCCAAGGTATCATAGTACATATCATCAAGCGTGGATGAATGAGTTGAAGTCGAATGCTTGACGAAATCTTTCAATCAAGAGTCAATGATGTAAACTCATGTTGAAAGTGAGGTAACCTGCCATTGGGGCATGCAGGCCCAAGGTACTCGATTGATTTCTAGATTCAGTCCTCAGATGATGATTTGAAGTCGACAAGGATGAAGCCATCGAAGGAGGGCCATGACGAATCCCCCATCAATGACACGAAACTCGATAACAGATGTTTGGAGTAGATCGGTTGGTACTGTAAGATGCAAGACTGACTCAGAGTAGATCGATATGATAGAGGGTGTATTGATTGCAAATGATGAGCGATGAATGTATCTTGAACATGGGCATGGCATGACTTGGCAGTATTGTCATGACGAGAACAATGCCAACCCCTAATGCAACTGATGATGGAAGTATTCTTTGGATGACCCAAAGGAGTAACAAGACTCATGAAGTTAGCAGGACTCGAGGACAAACAGATGACCCAAGTACTGTATGCGAATGCAAATGAGTGCCATGTTCAAGAACGACTAAGTACTGCCACAGGTAAAGGTGTAACACAAAAAACTTTCCTTTTTCCCCATCATGACTGATGAGTGCCTCATCTGTTTTTGACGAGCTTGATGAAGGTAACCAGATGCTCGGTATAGCTCATCTCATAGATGAGTCCAGTCCCAAACGTTTTTCGAACCTGGGAAAGGAGGGGTTCGTCCCATGACGGACCCTTTAATGTTTAATTTTAACAAGTCCATGGAAAGTAAACTCGGTGTCATTTCATGTTTAGAGAGTCTGAAAAGAACTAAAGAAGACTCCAAAGGTCCTTTTTCATAAAGTTAGCCTCTTCTCCCGGAAAAGGGTAAAACAAAGTGAGAGAGGACTCTTCCAGTCATGATTAGCTGGAGTATTCCTTTTTCGTAAGTAGTGCCCCCTGGTTCAAAAAAATGTGTAAACTATCACCAGGAAGACGACCATTCAAATACTTTAACAAGCATGAATGCGACAAGTTCGCTTGGTGATCTTTTCGTATTTTGAGAGCCTGAAAAGAGCTTAAAGAAAGACTCTGGGGGGGTTCCTTTTTCATAGGAGTTTAACGAGCCCGAAAAAGTGATAAACCATAACTCAGTGACTTATTCTCATCATTTTACGATCACGAGAAAGAACAAAGAGTCAGCTCAGTGTCATTAGTAATTGAATTTAGTGAGCAAAATAATGACAAAAAGATGCTCGAAGAGTTGTTCATACCTGATAATACTTACGATATGATCATCACGACGAAGAATGGCATTAATTAGGCACCTATCTTCTCTTGCAGCTCAAAGACTAGGTCAAAAATAGTTAACCAAGCGTTTAAATGTAGTAAATAATCTAAACTATATTAAAAAACCCACTAAAGCATCAAATTACAAAAGGAATATTCCATTTTTGGTTATAAAATGGGTGAAATAGTGAAAAAGAATTACAATTGTTTTTTACCAAGTTTGGAGAGTGTGAAGTGCCATTTGGAGCCAAATTTCATTTGCTAATTTCGGGATCCACGGTCCACCGTTTCGTGAGCTGTCAGAGACAGGTAGGCCTAATCTCAGCTATGCAACTTTTCAGTGGATTAGTTTTATGTTTTTTGCTTAATTTTTAAGGTTTTGAGTCGTTTTGGCGGGGGGGAATGCGCCCACGGGTTGGTGCAATCCCTCCTTACAGGAACTGCGACGGCCATGCGCTGTCACAAAACCCGTAAGGAAATTTTGCACCGAAGTCGCATTGTATGCAAAGATGCCCTGCGACGGTGCAAACGCCCAACTTCAACTCAACGCCCAACCCAAAAGAAAAAGTTTTGATGCATGGAGAGAGTTCTAATAGTGTTTACTTGTTCCTTTTGATAGGTTTACGGTGACAAACATGGTTATAGAGTGGCGAGAACGAGAGCACGAGGTGGATGATGCTCAGGCCGAAAATGACCCTCAATGCATTGCTGCATTGAGGAACTGCAGGTTACTCAAATACTTCTGAGTGTCGGGCATGAGGGCCCAAGTTCCGCTGCTGACACACATGATCTGATGTTGGGATCCAGTGCAACAACACTTTGAGATCGGGGTGCATACATTGAATATAGATGTCGAGGACATCTACTTCCTGACAGGATTATCCCAGAGGGGAGAACTTGTATCTCTTACTGGATCACGAGGAGGTATCGGACAATGGACGATATGATTACTCAGTACTGCAATGGAGGCATTGTGGCTATTGGTGGGAAGATCCCCATAAAGGAGATTCGAGACCGTCCTTTACGTACGGTGCTCTACACTCTAGTGAGGGTGGCGGGGAGTTAGTTTGTTCACCTTGCAAGCAAGACACAGTTGATGTACTTGGAGGAGTGCATGGGTCCTCGCGTATTCAATTGGTGAGAGGGGATCCTTATCAACCTTCAGAGTCAGTTGACCAAGTGTCAGCGTGAGGCGCTGAAACAGTTCGGATATGGGTCCGTGGTGATATCTTTTATATTGGAGCGGGTACCTTATCTACGTCCACAGGTGGACTTGGATGACCGATATTCCTGGGACCCACACATGACCCGATGGACAGAGGTGATGGCTCGCCATGGTGGCGGGGGTACTATCATAGGCTATGGTACAGGGTTCTTCACTTGGCTAGAGGGATAGCTCCTCATGATAGAGGATTATCCGTACAGCGGGACAGATTTCAGAGGTGATCCCGACCTGGTGCTTCCCGAGGGAGCACAATGGGGTGACATCGGTAAGAACAACAACTTTTGTGTTTTTTCATTATATATATATATATGATTTTTTTGGAGTAGTGTTGATGACTCAATGTTTTGTACAGATGTGGGTCCATCGCGACCAGTTGGATTCTCGCTCATTGCGAGGAGAGGAGAGGTGCCGGTTGTAGGTCCTGCGATGCGTGATGCCATCGAGGAGGTCTATGAGAAACTCAATAGGTTGACACTGGATATCCCAGAGCCGAGTGTATGTGATCTACCTCAGGGTTACTAGAGGTACACCATCGGGGTGTCTACACATTTTGGCACGCTGCTGGCTAAAGTGGCAAGGGTCGTAGTCTGCTATCATGAGCAGCCTAGGGATTAGGTTTTTGCTTATTTATGTACTGAAAGCTTATGAGCTTCATATTTTGTTAGAGATGACTCTTATTGAAAGCTAGTATGCTTCAGATTTTTTTTATCAGCACCATCATTTTGCATCGATTTATATATATACAGACATTTTCGGCAGCTTTACACATTATGTGTTCTATGGATGATTAATGAGATGTTGTTTATATGTTTGCTTATACAATGGATTATTTACATATTATGTATGATTTTATATTTTATTTATATGTTATGTGTGTGCAATGTACCAATCTAGAATGAAGTTGGCCATCAAGTCAGCAACTGTATTCATGTCTCATGGAATGTGCAGGTATTGAATAGATTCAAAGGACCTTTCCAGAAGACGGACTCATCTGAAGAGACGAAGTAGAGTAGGGTCGCGGATAACATAAATCCGGTTGAGATGAGAAACCACTAGTTGCAAATCCAGATGGATGACAACATGGTTCATACCCAAGGAAAGAGCATTGGTTAGGGTTCCAATCACTGCCTGATACTCTGTGGTGTTGTTGGTTGCGAATCCTAGACAATTTCCTCCTGAGCTAATAAGCTCGCCGGTGGGAGAGTAAAGTACCCAGGATGCCGAGGCAAGGTTACGAGTATGCTGGCTGGCACCGTCATCGAATCCGTAGTAAGTTTCCATCTGCACATGCAGACAGAACATGGTATAAGAAGCGAAAACAAGATCTAGACACGCTAAAATAAAAGCGTCACACCACACAAAACACACACACTATGTACAGTATATACAAGATGTCTATGCGTGAAAGGCTCAAGCATAGTACCTCTTCAAGTAGATCCCATTGCGGGGCTCACCCAAAGATATCCCATCATAGTCCTCTAGTTCTGTTGTTGCTACAACATCCCCCCCCCCAAAATTCTTATAAATGTTTGGGGCCCCTCCTTTTAATTTTGTTTTGAAGCTCATTGCTCAAAATTAGCCATTTTTCTCCTTTCAACTTTTTCCTAAGTATTGATCTTTTCCAAAAAAAATTCTATCTTTTCGGCTGAAGCATTTTTTTCTATCTTTAATGCAAAGCACAATTTGAGTTGTTAAATGTGCGCTAAAAGCGCAACTCGCAAGTTTAACTTTGCACCGAAAGGCGCAAGTGTTGGTCTTCACCTTACCATTGTGGCACCAACAAGTTCCTTAAATTGCCGCCTTTCGCGCAGTTTTTTAGACATAAAATCTGCGCCATATTGGTGCATCATCTCGTCGCAAGGATTAATCCCAAAATCTCCGCCATTGCACGCAGTTTTAAACCTAAAGTCACCGCCTGACTTTCACGCCCTTTTGCCTTCCCATTGGTGCATCTTTTGGGAGCAAAACCTAACCTTTGTTCCCCACCTGTTGCGTAGATCCTAATCCTAAGGTCACCGCTATCCTCACTTTCCTTTTAACCTTGCCTTCGTCGCATCTCTCTGGCGCAAAGCTTAACGATAGTTTCCCCACCATAGTCACAAGCTCTGCACTTAATAGTGCTGCTGTGTCAATCCCGCGCTATCGCAGGTCTTGAGCATAAAACACCGTTCGACGCGGGAAGATGCTATTCAAATCACCGTTGTAGCATGCCCGAAAGCTTATGTATATATTTGGTTGGTGGAGCCATTTAATACGGCTTGTGCGGCTTTAATGCACTGTTGCGCCGAGCCCCATGCCCACCAAACACCAATTAATTCACGCATGAGAAATTAATGCTCCTACCATATAAACACAAAATGGACTTTCGACTGTTCATTGTCCCCAAAGTCGACTTAGATTCCGGTGTAAGACATTCGACGTTTATTTTTAAGTTCCTTATTTGCTTGGGTAGACGCGTCAACCACGGGCGACCACTTCGAAGGCACCAGGTAGGAATCCTATCCTCCGTTTGCTTGTTTCGAGGAATAACTCCGTTTGAGGCTTGTCTTTTGACAGTTTAAAAGGTGAAATTTGTTTCATTTACAGTTGTTTGAGTCACCCACGATTTTTTCGGTTTCTCCTTGGCCATGCACCATGCACCCTGCATTAGTTTTCCCCGTAAGACCTTAAAACACTAAGTTGCCCTGCATGCTTCGATGCGAACTCATGACATCCTCCCTTTATGTGTACAATGCCAGTCATCCTCGCTACTTTCGCGTTTACTATTGGAAAAGGCTCCCTCCAGTCATTACAAGCCGAGTCATCTTCGTCATGAATGCCTTCAAGAACCAACTTGATAGCACCATATCCTCTTGGTTCTATATCACACATTACCAATGAAAAGTCACCCATGACTATAGCACTCCATTCGTCCGGTGCGTAGGCGTTAAGTTGAGCCTCTAGCAAAATAGCCTTGGCACTAAAGCCAATAACATGCGATGGTTTCTGTCCCATACCATAATAGCAACCCACCACATGGTTGCAAATTAGCGCCTATATGACACTTCAAACTATCACAATCCTGTAATACCGTCTTACTCGTTGATCAATACGATGCGCGCACTGTACAATCTTATCTTTTGAGTAATCATGTAAAACTAGCCTCCTTCAGTTTGAACAGGTAGGAAAACAAAACGAAACTTGTTTTCTCCCCAAATTTCCCGCTTCTTACTCAAATAAGAGGTAAAAACCCAAATGCTATAGTATTCTTACCTTTAATAGAAGAAGGTTCTTGGTTTAACTCAACAAATATGTATGAATGAGACGTCGGCAACTTCCATTTTTTGGTTTTGAAAGCACTTAGTTTGGAGTTACTACATGAATGGTTTTTTGTTTTGAGTCTCACTGCCATTATTCTAAAAGAATGTTTGAGATTGAGAAGAGCCATTTGTTGTTCCTTATTCATTGATTAGTTACTTTGTATTCTGGGTGATATCTATGGTGTTCACTACTTATGAATATGCCAAACTCCTCATTTGTGCTGCCTTGTCGACGCAGGTTTGACATGCATAGAATATCTGCAAGGAAGAAAGCCACAGAAAAGGTAGATTCAGATTCAGACGTGGAGATCCTGCTAGATACCTCACTTGAAACCATGTTTAGTGATACGCAAGCCACCACTAATGTACCCCCAGGAAGCAATGCCCCAGAGTTTTAGTGGGGTGACTTATATAGATTCACCAGGGATCAGGAATACCCTAATGCCCCCCTAGAAGATACTTTGGTATACATGAACATTAAGAAGTCATGTATCCACAAGGCAACAACCCGACCTGAGTTATTTCCATGTTCCAAGGTCCTTGGCTGGTTGATCCCTCATGTCAAAACTAACACCAAGTTCATAAATGACAAGAATGGAATGAATTTGGCATCGTTCGCACCTGAGAAAATCACAGCCACTTACAGATTGCCCCCGACAAGAGCTTGGTTGGACAATAACTGGATAGCAGAACACCCCATGGACCCTCTGGTCTCTGTTAGGAAAATGACGATAGCTAACAGACAAATAAGACAAAGGCAGACCAATGAATATGAAAGCAACCTCCTAAAAACCCCCTATAGACTTATTGTTTTGATGCTAAGCCGGATCTTCGACATGCCTAATGGTAATATCTTCAAGCTTGGCATGGTACCAGTAATATTCCATGTAGCCATGTCTTGTACCATTTTCAATTGGTCTGATATAATTTCAGAAAGCCTGGAATCGTAGTTGACCGCCACTCAAAGAGGAATGACCCAGAAGAAAGCAGACTTCTTTATGTCTTCTTATTTGATAGACTGCATGTTGAGCAAGACACCTTCCCAGACTTGGGCTGTTCATGGAACAGAAAGGAGACACCTCTCTTCATAGCTTATCAACCCACATGGGCAAGCAAGTATGCGAACTACTACAGCAGGTTTGCGAGAAATTCATCATGCCCTTATATCAGCTTAATTTTGTAGAGGAACCAAATTGCATGTCAGAGAATGCCATGCCCATTATTGAAGCATTTGGCAATTATTACCACGCCCAAGAAGGAACCTACATCCGCATGAGTGGAGGATCCATAGCTCCCTTTCTACTTCCCAGATATGCTACAGATTTTGTGATACACAGGGAATCCTTAAGGCAACTCTTCAGCATTGGTGGAATCAGTAGAATCCTCACTGAAAGGAAGAAAGGGATATATCCGCCAATGCCTTTCACTATCGGTGCATACAGCCTCCTGAGGGAAAAAGAGGGAGAAAACTATGTTCAGGACTTGGAAGTCTTTCATTTTGGTACAAATTTTTACAGGAGGCATGACCCTTATTGTAAAGTTGCCAGACATGTTATTGATGTCAAAACTTCTTTTGAATACACCCATCTTATAGACCAAAATGAAGAATTCTTTCGTAGTGCCAGGAACTTAACAGAGTTAGGGAAATGCTACAAGAAGAAAGGCGGAAAGAGTACTACTCCCAGGCTTGTTGGTCTGATACAACTAGAGAAAGAGGCAGCAACATCCCAATCAGGAGGTTCAAAAGACAGAGAACCAGAAGAAAGAGACAGAGTCCTACAAGAACAGGCTGTCAAACAACACCAAGATGAAGAAGCTGCAAGGCTTCAAAATGAACAGACTACCAAATTACAACAAGAGGAGGCAGCAAGGATTCAACAAGATTTCAGCAAGAGCAAGCTACTAAGTTGCAGCAAAAGAGGAAGCTGCTAGAATCCAAAAGGAACAGGAAGCAAAAACCCTGAGAGAAGAAGAAAATAGGATCCTCCAGGAACAAGCTACTAACTTGCAGGAAGAAGAAGAGGAAAGACTCTTGGTAAATGAAGCAAATAGGCTGCAAGCAGAGCTAGCAGAAAGACAAGAAAAGGAAGAAGCCGAGAAAGATGTGGAACAAAACCTGCCTAGCCCACAGGCCATGGACTTAGGTATGTCAAAGTTAGACCAACCAGGGATAGCTCATGAAGGGTTTGTTTCTACTGAAGAATTAGCACTGACCCCATACAACCCCAGAAAGTAGCGCCAAGTGGCCAACCTGGATTCCGTCTATTTTCACGAACGAAAGAGGGCTATATTGATAGAAGAGTAAGGAAAATGGATATTGGGGAGGACTTATATGAATTCAGAGTATCAGAGACCACACTTATCCAAGGGACCGACATTGACCCTTCATTCCAGGCAGGATGCACTGTAGGCTCAGCCCAAGCAAGTAAAGACAATGTCAATCGGTTAATGGAAACTGTTAACAACTACAGAGAGCTGTGTTTCAAGATAAAAGCTGACAGGAAGAAGGAGGTATTAGAAAGCAATGAACTAAAGAGGAAATACAAAGAGCTCCTATAAGAGAAAGAAGAAACCACTTGGAAAGCCCTACAACTTGAAAATGAGAAGAATTCACTGGAAATGCAACTAGCAATTTCAGAAGATGAACAAAAGGACTTGAAAATTCACATATCAAAGTTGGAAAGACTAACAGAAGAAAAGACTAAGATGTTGGAACAACTCAGAGAATCCAATGAAAAGAGGCAGGATCTATCCACCTTTTACAAGCAGGCCTGCGATATGCAAGAGAGGATTCATCAATTGCTGGTACTAATTTTTGAAGAAGTTTGTGGGATGAAAGAAATGATCACAAAGATGACAAGCATTGAGATTGAAACACTTCAGATTAGAGACAAGCATGCGTAACACGTGGTCGAGATTAAGGAGCAGTCTGAATGGAGAAAAGGAAAATCAGGTTTTCCCTCAAATCTGCGCGCCTTAACCGATGAGGAGATAGATTTGGATATAGGAGTCCTTGAATTTTGCAGAGATTGTGGCAATAGATTAAGTGTTGAAATCCATAAGACAGTAAAAAAGTGCTACGTTATCTATTCCAAGATTCGAGAATCTCATGAGACATGTCAGATGCCTCTACCACAGAGTATTTTTGAGTTTCCTGAAAGAGACCAGCGCATGACGATGTTGAAGAATAATTTGAACGCAGAGTTGGATTGTTTAAAGAAGATAGAGACTATATCCTCAGAAGACCTTAATTAGTTCATTGGGCAGATTGCTGTCCACACTCACTTTCTGGAAATCTGTGCACAGAAGACTGTAATAGGGACAACGACCATCAAATTAGATTTACGCAAGCACATGATAGCGCAGAATGTGACAATATCATTAAGAGGGAAAACCATTGTAAGGGAAATTGGACAGTGGGCAAGTTACATTCAGAAGGAAGATAAATCAACACAATCAAGCGAGCCTGTTGAAAAGAGCAAGCTAATAGTAGAAGAGCGACCCGATGAGTCAGCAAAACCATGTGGGCCATAGTTTGCCTTCTTATACTTTAGGAAAGTAAGCTGGAAAGTTTTCGTGTATAAACACATTAGGAGACAGTTGTCCTTTAATTTGTCTTTTGTGAAAGGGTCCTCATGAATTATTCAATTTTATAGTTATACACTAAATGACAAATTAGAAGGTTCCAAAAATTTTTAGGGTACACTTGGCAGCTCAAGGAGCAATTTGTAAAGTTATATATAGAGGGATAAAAGAAAGAGAAGGGACTTTTGGCAGGTGAAAGAATTTTCTTCCTTGTACGTGAACTATTTTACTACATGCTCCAAGAAATCGATTTTGCCTAATGAAAGCCTGGGAGAAGATGTTTTTGCCTGGAGAATGTGTCAAATGTGTGCTGGATTATTCATGTATCATCTGCATATTGCTGTGAGATCATTCCTTGCTATCATGAATTGCTTCTATGTGATGAATGTTCTTATATTTTCCTGTGCAAAGCTGTTTTTTCTCAAATGAGTAATGGAATGTATTGATTGAATTAAAGATATCTTTAATATCTTTTGTATTCGGCTGGAATTGCATCTTTATGATTAAATAGCTATTGGTATGATCTTTAGATGTTTCTTTCAGTGTATTACTCATCTTTACAGTTTGATCCTTGCAAGGATAGGTTAAATTTGTTTACACAGTCTTACATTAATTTAAGTTAATTAATTGCATTTAGCTTAGGGCACCTGCATATCATCTTTAAAAATAAAATACATAAACGATGGATCGGACCGCAACCAGTGCAAAGAACAAGAATCTTTAAAATCTTACGGTAGCCGGAACCGTTAACCGGATGTATTCCCCACACCAAATGGTGAACAATCTAATTGGGACTGATTACCGGGGAGGATCCCTAATTGGGACTGATTCTCCAGAACACGTTTGATTATGTACGGTCCATGCCACATGGAATCGAACTTACCTGCCCCCAACTTATCGTGACTTTGGTCATATGTGAGGACCAAATCACCCTCGTTATAGATGCAGGGTTCTACCCACTTATCATATTGCGCTTTGATGCGCTTCTTATGTGCCTCGTTTGCAAGAGTAACATCACGGCGAGTCTCATCGAGTTTTGTTACGTCGAGGAAGCGTTCTTCCTCGGCAGTGGTGTTCGGATGAAGTTCAACTGTGAGTTTGAGAGATGGAATCTCGCACTCTAAAGGTAGGGCTGCCTCCAATTCATAAATTAACTGGAACGGTGTAAATCCGGTGGCAGTCTTAACGGAGGTCCGGTATGCCCATAGCGCGGAAAAGAGCATGTTGTGCTAATTAGACTTGTGCGTACCCACTATGCGTTGAATCATGGTTTTCAAGACATTGTTAATGGCCTCTACTTGTCCATTGGACTGTGCGTAGTAAGGTGTTGATTTTTCATGATGAAAACCCAATTTGGCGCTCAAGTCATCAACCATGTGGTTCTGAAAGTGAGATCCATGGTTAGTGACTATGGCTTGCGGAACTCTGAACTGTGAGATAACATGATTAAACATGAAGAGTGCGCCGATTTTTCCATAGTCAGTGTATGTAGGCATGGCCTTGACCCACTTTGTAAAGTAATCCACGACTACTATGACGTAACCATGCCCCTCGGCCGAGGTAGGCTTACAGTGCATGAAGTGAATGCCCCATTTTGAAAAGGGTCCAACGACAATAATCGGGTGTAATGGGGCTCGGTGAGTGGGATTTTTCATTTGAAAATGCTGGCATGGGGGACATTTTTTAACGGCCTCTATGCAATCTTTAAAGATTCATGGCTAGTAATATCCCATGCGTAGTATCTTCTGGTTTGTCGCCATAACAGAGAGATGACCGCCACAAGCCCCAGCATGACAGTCGTTCAAGACGTGTTCAACCTCCTCATGTGTCAGACAACATCGAAGTACAGAATCAATACCACGACGGTACAAGGTATCACTGATGATCAGGTAATACTTTGCGTGGTGGCGTATTCGACGACGATCGTCACAAGACAGTTGGGGGTTGAAACATTGGGTTTGAAGATATAAGGTAATATCTCCATACCATGGGTCAGACGTGTTGATAAGGAACAATGACTCATCTGGAAGAGAATCATTGGGCTCAGATCCTAAATCAACACGGGGAAGATCACATATGAGCTCGGTAAACACCAAAGACTTCTTAGACTCGGCTTTCTCGAAAAGGAGGCCGAACTCTTGAAGTATCATGATCCAACATGAATACTTGCCCCCAAGTACTTGGCGTGTCAAAACATGGTACATGGGGTTTGAGCCGGCGATAATGGTGGTGGTGCGGAGCAGAATGTAATGACGAAACTTTTGGACGGCATTGACTGCCGCGAGAGCGAGCTTCTCGACATGTGAGTAACAAGTTTCAGAGTCAATAAGATCCTTACTTAGGTAATATATCACATGTTCCTGGGCGTTGTTGTCCTCCTGTACCAAGACCATGGCAATCGTGGTGGCAGAAGTGGCAAGATAAAGAACTTAATCTTTGTAGTAATTGGGCGGTTGGAGAACAGGGGCATGCATGATGGCATGTTTCAGACTATCGAAGGATTGTTGTGCTTGATCGTCCCAAATGAACGGGATGTCCTTCTTGAGTAGTCTCATATAACCCTGCGTCTTCTGAGTGAAATTACAGACAAAACGTCATAAGTAAGTTGCCTTCCCTTGCAAACTTTGAAGTCCCATAACATCAGTAGGAGGTGGGAGAGCAACAATGGCTTCCACCTTCAACAGATCAATGCTATTCTCCACAGTATCCAATGGGGGAAGGAAAGATGATCGATGATGGAGGTCTTCCCACGAAGGGTAATCCCCACTCATAATCTCCATAATGGACTTATCGGAATGAAAAGTCTGGAGCAAAGGATCGGGTAAGGACGACGTCCGCCGTAGAGAATAGGATGTAGAGGCCACAACCAAGTGGTCCTCTGGTGCTGACTGGATAGCCTCGTAAGTGAGTTCAGCGGGTTAAAGAGGCATAGTGTCTCCAATCAAGTGCATAGTGGCTTTGTCGGGTACCAGCCATGGATCGGTGGAGTTGGGAAAAGAGGATATCATGTTCACCGTGGCAACATGGTTAGGGGGATCCGGGGTGGGAAAAACACCCATAAGAGATGAATCTTTTATGAGTCCGACCCCCACGCTCTCATATGGTTGTGAAGATTTCCCGAGTAACGGGACATTGTCTCCGGGATGAGTAGTGGTGTCTGGTGTACATAAGTCCAGTTGGTCGATAGTGACAATTCGTCCTTGGTGGGGGAATTGCACAATGCGGAAGACAGATGATGCGACCACAGTCATGGCATAAAACCAATTACGACCAAGTAGAAGATTATAATGTAAAGGGGCGGTGACCACTTCCACGTTAATGGTTGCGGTCTTACCCCCCAACTCGACTGCCAAGGCTTGTAACAGCCCATGGGGTTGGAAACCACGACCGTCAAATGCTTTCAAGGTGGTGGGAGAATGGTTTAACTCGGGAGAACCAATGGCTCTCCAACACGATATCGACATGACCGAGGTATAGGCACCTTCGTCCAAAATGGTACGATGGATTGTCTTTCCAGCAACGTTTGTAGCAACTTGAAATGACAACTGGTGGGAAAGCCTCAGTTTAAAGTACTCAAGTCGGAACATGATTGTAATAGAGGAATCCAGATCAAACGCGCTAATGGCAGCAAGAAGAGTCTTGCGCTGGTTGGGACAATTCTGCAAGACTTCTAGTGTTGACATAGTACAAGGAGCTTGTGCCTAGTCATCTACAATATTGTAGTTTTGAGCTGCCTGAGCATTGGGATTGAAAATGACTTTTCAAATCGTGCTCTTAGGCGGACGCAACACTGACTCTAAAGATGGCTTCTCAATGGTGAGAGAAGCCTGTGGTACGGTGACGTTGGGAATAGAAGTGGAAGCTTTTTCAGTATTACTTCCAACGGGTTCCTCCCGGGGACTAAGTCGTATGAGTGTGAACGTGTGTTCAAGTTAACCGTCTCACTATGCATCATGAGAACATGCGCGGTGGAGGACGCCCCTCCGTGGGAAGGAGAGGTTTGAGTGATCAGTTGTTGGTTCTTAGTGGGGAAGGGATCGTTGAGGACTACAGTAGTAGAGTTTCCTTTGAGAAACTTATGCACTTCGTCTCAGTGAGGACATTCCTTAGAGAAATGCTCACCACTGCACAGTAAACAAGGATACTTCAACTTCCTCTTATGTTTGGTGTCTTTGGGGTTGGGCTTGGGCTCCTGCTGATTAGAATATTTCTTAGGTTTTCCTTTGTTTTTCTTCTTACCACCGAATTTCTGGGGTGAAGCTGATTGAACAAAATTCACCTCTTCGATGGAGGTAGGAGTGGGTGACTTGGTGGTGTTGTTTCCAGCTTGTGGTGGGGATGGGGAAGAACCCTGGGGGTTCGACGGTCCACCGGTTTGAGTAGAAGGCTGGGAGTTAAGGGAACCAATGATGCCATCATCCTGAGGCCCCTTGGGTGGTTTCGTAGGGTCATACGTAGGGTGGGGTGCGCCAGGAACAATTTCATACAACCTGTCGGATTGAGCATAGACCAAGTCTAAGTAATGGGCATGGGAAATAGCCTGTTCCTTAGTGACGGCCCCTCCCATGGACATGTCTAGAGCTACGACAAGTAAGAGAGACTTTGTGAACCAGTCAACTAAGATTTGGTCGGGAATATGAGCCTTAATAAGATGTCGTCTCCTGCGCCACTCATGTATATGATATGAGATATGAGTGGCAGTGTTTTGAAGGAGCGAGGTCAATAAGTCCGTACCAGTCTCTTAGTGAATGGGAAACTGGAAATGGGTCAAAAATGACATAGCAAGAGAGAGAAAATCTAGAAAAGAGTTGGGTGGTACTTCAATATACCACTTGGTAGCTAGGAAGGTGAGAGTCCGTTGGAATAACCTAAGACGGATCGAGTCGTCCATCAAGGAGTTGGATTAACACCATAAATGGTATGTCATCACATGATTTTTTGGATCTTCACCAGGTTGGCCATAAAATTTATGGATATCGTATGGAAGTTTCACCGAAATTGGTGGCCAATTATATCCGTGGAAGATGAGGTCATTAGTCGGACGAGACATTAGGCAGCTGTTGATTCGGCTGCAAGTACTAATAGTACTGATATGGCATATATGGACTAGTGGGACCTTGCATTGACTGGTTGTAGGGTGTTCCTGGAGGAAACTGGCCGTAAGGGGGTGTGCCTCCCGGACCATATGTAGGTCCACCACCATAATAGGGTGGTCCGTTACCATAAGGTGGGGGCTCACTACCATCATCGGGAGGGGGTGGGCCTCCTCTAAATGGTGGGGGTCCACCGCCGCCACCGGGATAAGGTGGACCTCCACCGCCTCCGTCGGGAGGGGGTGGGCCTCCTCCAAATGGTGGGGGTCCACCGCCGCCACCGGGATAGGGTGGACCTCCACTGCCTCCATCGAAAGGGTGGGGGCCTCCTTTGCCACCTCCACCAAAATAGGGTGGTCCTCCACCACCGCCACCAGGATGGGTTGGTCCTCCACCATAAGGTGGGGGTCCTCCGCTGCCACCAGGAGGGGCTGGTCCTCCGCCTCCACCTCCACTTCCAGGAGGGGGTGGGCCATGGTTGCCAGAATGAGGTGGTCCTCCGTCATAAGGTAGAGGTCCTCCTCCTCCGAAATTGTGTGGGGGCCCACCGCCTCCGGAAGGAGGTGGGAGGGGATCGAACGGGGGTGGTGGTACTTGAGGGACGGTAGGTGGGGGTCCACGTTGTAAAACATTTTGATGCCCCCATAGAGTGTATGGATTTATGGGATAAGATATTCCATAGAGTGCATTTCTGGGATTGAATTGTCCCAACACAAGGTTAAGATAACCTGGATACGCTTGACTCCATGGTGGTTGAGTTGAATGGGATGGTCCCCAAACATGGGATAATCCCGTGGTGGATGCTCCAACGGGTAGGGAAATTCCAATGGAATGTCTAAGAGGAATTCCTTCTCCAGTGCTATGGTTAGGAGATGGGGGTTTCCCCCCAACAACAAAGTGCTGACCACTAATCAAGGGTTGACCCAACATAGGTTGTTTATTATCTACTGCAGGATTAACATTACTCGTAAGGAAAGTAGGGGTAAAGAGTATCCTCCCCGCGAGTTTTGAGGTTGGGGAGGAGTGGGTAACATTCTTGTAGTAGTGAGAGGAGTGTTGGATTGTTGTCCTTCAACAGTTTGAGTCGTTTGGGGAATAGAACTGGTTTCCTGTCTAAGGGGTGTACTTGCAGGAAATGAGGGTTGACAAGATTCATAAGTGGTCATGTTGTGGATGGATGGTTCCGGTGAGTCATAAGATAAAGTGCGAATCGGGATCTATTGATATGCGGGTAACGTCGGGTCTTCAACCCTTCGTAAAAGACTTTGTCTTCGAAATTCCTCGCCCATGGCACGTGATCAATTCAAGCGATCACAAAAGGGTTCGAAAAGCTTGTTAGGAGTGGGACAACTGGGTGGGGATGTAGTGGCAAAATGGGCCACTTGTTAGCCTAGAGATGTTTCCCAAAAGGGTGCAACTGGACCAAACGCAGCTGATACAGGGTCGTCCTAAGGGTGATTTAACCATTCCACCGATCCAGGCTCTCCCGTTAAAATGGGAGGGAGAGGTACGTCTTGTGAAGTGGAATTTTCTGCCTCTTCACCCCTTGAGGGGTTGGAGGTGGGTGAATCTGGAGGGAACATGTGTGCCCCAACATTCAAATTAGGGTTTTCTACTTCAGGTGACACGACCGTGATGTGTGGGTCCATTCTTACCTTCGAAATTACCTCCTGATTAAGGGGATATTCGGGTGATAAGTTAAAAATCCTACAGGACCTTCTCCAAGGAAAGTCAGCCAGAGTGACTGAAACAAAGTTTCTCCTAAGATTATTCTAAACAAAAGAAAAGCAGTCCAGAAAAAATCTACACAAACTAAGGCCGCAAGCAAACTTATGTGATAGGTGTGGATTCAAAAGTTTGGAGCCTCACAGGATTGTTAAGTCTTCGCAACTCGCTATATATCGCAGGGTCCAACAGTAAAATGCGACAAGGAGGATTGGGACCATACCCTTTCCTGAATACCCGACTACCTAGATGGCACGTGCGTAGTAATCTCCCGGAGTGTTGTTCTCGGTGAATTGCTCCGCCCAGATGGCCAAATGGTTAACTCAGTTGGTTTCAGGAATCTTAAGAGTGTCTCTCGATATACGCAAGGTACATGGGAGCTCAAATCCGTGTTGGTGCTGTCTAATGCACAACCGTACGGCACGAGACCTTCCGACATACTATCAAGTACGTGAAACACCTTTTAATATACACCAAGTACGTGAAGTGCCTTTCGATATACCCTAAGGTACGTGAAAGAGCCTTCGATATAATGGTTGGTACGTGAAAGAGCTTCGATATACCGGTTGGTACGTGGAAGACTACAATACCCCCGGGATGTAGTGTAGGAAAATAACGACAAATGCCATGTTTTAAGACGTCGGAACACATCTCTAACTTAACACACAAGTTACTAAAGATTTTACCCTAGTTCTACCGTTAATTTTATCTGGACGATTAGGTGAATGCATGAGGTGAGTACATAAACGTAAGCATAATGCAAGCCCTAACTACATGAAAAAACACAGTTTTTATTTTGATGAAATCTACGTACGGGAAGGATAAATATTTTTCAAGTGGTTTTTACCAAAACAACAAAGCTTCAACAAAATCCCAAATCTTACCAAATTTGACAATGAAAGTACTTTTTTCGTTTTTTCGAGCAAAACATGAAAATCAACAAGCATCAAAACCAAATCTAAGCATTTTCTTTTTGTCTTTGTCAATTTAGCATGAAACCAAAGATGATGAAAAAGAGAGAATTTCTATCTAGAGCACACTTAGCTTTTCAAATTTCACTATGGCAACGTAAAAGCATGAAAATCAAAAGTACATATAACTTTTTCAAGCATGGGATCACTTTTGCAAAAAATTTGACTATACTTTGGATTTTTCAAGAAAATGAATGGTTCATAGTTCGAGAAAAATACAAATGATGAACTCTTTTTCAAATTTCCAAAAAGATCTATGATGAATTCCAATACATGAACCAATTTCTACAACAATTCTCAAATGCACTTGAAAACGGTAAACATGAAGCACTTTTAATTTTTTCAATGATATGCCAAGACTACAACTTGATAACAATAATTTTTTTAAGCGTGAATGGCTAAAAAGAAAGATTATTTGCAGCACTCTAAACACTTAGAAATTCTCAAGAGAATGATAAGCACTCCAATAAACTGAAAATAACTCAAGACACTAAAAAAACAACCGGATGCAAGCAAAGATAAATAACACATGCAAAAGAGGTCTGGGATTTGATCCAATGCAAAGACTAGATCAGGCGAGGAGAGGAGGGAATGCAAGTTCAAGTGGATGAAGGTGGGGGAGACTAAAGTGTTCACCACTAACAAGTCTCAAACTTTTCCAAAATGGAACCCAAAACCAATCCAAACAAATCCAAATACTACCAATGCAAAATAAAAAAGGTCTATGACTGGAAGGTGCAGTGCAGAGAAGTTTTGTAAGAAAAACCTAATGCAAAAGTTGGAGAGGAGAGGACCCAAGCACAAGGCTTGACTGCTCAGTGCAACTTGTGGTCAGGCTCAGAGCACCCATCGCAGGTAGCAAACAGGTGTTTTGCGTCGATGGCGCAAGATTTAAAACTGAGCTGAGCGCTGACGGTGCAGGTTGTAGAGCAGCAAATTGTGCCCAGGAGAGGACGTCGCTCTGGCTATACTACCCAGGTGCAACGGGTAAAATCCCAATGCAAGGATGGAAAGATCTCCAAAAATGAGCAACTATCAGGTTTGATGATGATACATACAGACTCAGAGAAAGCTATCAGACTCTTCAACAAGAAGATTTGATGGTGAAAAAGGATTAGAAGGCAAATGAAATGGCTCACAAAGAAATAAGAGAAAATGACTTTCAAACTGAAAACTTAAAAACAATGCACGTATTCCCTAGTATGGTCGCCAAATTTGTTACCAGACAATGAACCGAAAGCGGACTTAAGGCATGATCTCCCTAGTTCAATGTGAATCTAGAAAAAATATGACAGAATACAAATCTACCTTCCTAGATCAAATTAGAGATTAAGAGACATGAACATCTTACCTTTCAGATCTGTAGATCTCTTTCTCCCTCGTTGCTCCAAGATCCAAGGTCGTCAGATCCAAAGCTGCAAGACCTGTGAGAACATGCAAGAGACAAGCAAGCAGTAATATCACACCTACACAATAATCGATCTAAGTAAACGGTTAAGGAAGTAAACTATAAATATCAATGCATAACAAGACATTTATGGAAGGAGTTTTGTATTACTGTTGGCTTGGTTTTGCAACCAAGCTTAGTGCTATGGGCACCTGCTAACTAGTAGCAGCAGTTTCAATATTAAGCAAAAACAATAAACTAAATCTAAACTAAAACTAAACTAGCATGTGCATCTTTGAATTAAAAAACAAGAACAAGAAATATAAGAAAATAAATTTGTATTGAAAATGGGGGGCAAGCAAGTGCTTGCAATAGTAATACCTCCAAATGATGAAGATAGTTGAGAAGCTCCAAGGATGAGCAGCTCCAAACTCCAAAGGGTCCTTTCTCCAAGGTTGCTACAATGGCCAAAAGCTCAAGGGAGATTTTGGCAGCATGAGGATAGGAAGATGGATGGATGTGAAATGAGGAGCCCCTACCACCTTTTTATAGGTTTTGGTGGTGGGGAATACCATTTGTGGTTTTGTGGAAACCAATGGTATTGACCAACATGGTTTTGGTACTTTTCCCTCATTTTTCCTTTTTTGAATATTTTTATTATTTTTTATTCCCTTTTTAATATTTTGGGAATTTTGGACCCGTTTTGAGGGTTTTTTATGCTTTTTTAGGAAAAATACTCATTTTGAGTGGAAAAAAGGGGTGTACTAAGGCCTTTTGGTGACCTTTTGTTGGCTTTAGAGGCTCAAATGGTGAAAAAGTGGACAAATGGGTCATGTGAATAGGGAAATGAGCTAGTGAGCACTTTTTGGGTGTTAACAATTACTATATAAAAAGTGGGAA
This sequence comes from Larix kaempferi, assembly GCA_027924585.1. Taxonomy (NCBI): domain Eukaryota; kingdom Viridiplantae; phylum Streptophyta; class Pinopsida; order Pinales; family Pinaceae; genus Larix; species Larix kaempferi. The sequence continues at coordinate 2,287,384 of BSBM01000275.1, read as the reverse complement.
TAGAAAGAAGAGTGAGGATTACAACCAAGCCCTAACGAGCAATCTTCCTCCAACAAGCCAAGCCAAAGCCTCTAAGGAGAAATGGGTGCCTCCAATGGATGGATGATGATCTCCTAAGCTCTATTTCACCAGCATATGGATGCGATAGCCTTCCTCCCTTTGGAATGGGAAGGAGCTTCATATATATAGGACTAGGAGGATAGGATAGGTTGAGAAATAGTGGGAGAGGACTAAGGGATCCTCCCAAAGGGTTAGGGAACTGAATGCCAGATCTCCTATGGGTTAGGGATAGGGATCCAAGTCACACACCTTCGAGAAATGGATCGAATATTCCCTTTATCCACTTTAACTGACATCAGCGCAGGCTACATTAGGACAACCTACGACGGCACATGCTGCACAACGGTGACCTGCGACGACCCAACTAGACCCTATGGAAATGGGTCAGTATCTATTCCATTTTGACTTCCTAGTCATGGGAACTTCATGGATGTTTACACTGAGTCTTATGGTGTCAATATTTAGGTGTAACAGTAGGCTTCACCGACCACTCTGAACCTCTATAGGCTCAACTCGTCCTGTATGGCATACTTCAAGCCATTTACATATCTTGCGACAACTTCTTCACCTTTATCGGTTTGACCTGACAGAATCGACAGTCTATAGAACTCTTCTGTGTACTCTTTCACGATCATCTCTTTCTATCGAAAGTTTTGCAACTTCCTGAACAAGGAAATCACATAGTCATTAGGAAAGAAATTCCCTTTCAGCTTGACAACCATCTTGTCCCAAGACTTAATCTTCTCCTTTCCTTTCTTGACTCTGTCAGCCTATACATTGTCCCACCACAATGAGGCATGACCCTTCAACCTCAGACATGCAGTTTTGACCTGCTTAGGATCCTCTATTTGCTCTATGTCGAAGTATTTATCCATCTCTCTGAACCAGTCTATCAAGTCTTCTGGATCCATAATTCCTAAGTAGGTAGGCACATCCATCTTTGTCTTACCCCTCATCTCTGACAGTAGCTTGATGAATTTATCTTCTGGTTCTTCCTCGATAGCTTCTCGTGCTTCCACCTCTTCGACTTCCTCGTCGCTGTGGTCTAGCGCATCAGGAATACATCCACGTCTTTGGCTCTCTTTGATTGTTGCAATTTCACTCATCAAGCTTCACATTGTTCGCATGCACTTGTTGAACATTTCACGATCAACTGTGACTGCTGCGCCACGCGCTCTTCGTCCTACACCTCAGACATTAATGCCTATTTGAGCCATCCTTTCGACGAAGTTGAAATATTCACTCGTCCAATCGCAACCAGACTTCACAACTTCGTGCACAACTCTACCCAACCACAGCTAGAGTTGTCAACATACTCGTAGGTTCTTCCGACTCTACGGATTCAACTGCTCAACACTGGATTCTCTCCTGCTCGGATACTAACTGGCGATAGTTAGGTTGGTATCGCTATCTCTCCTGCTCATAGGATGCTTCGGCTCAATCGGATTCTGTTTTGGGATCTGATACCAACTGGTGCAAGGAAGGTCTTGTCGGAACCTCTTGCTTAATAATAACACACACAACACACAGGTGCTCACAAGAAATGGATGTGAACTGAATGCCAGAAGTTGGATTCTTCTATTAAACTGAATGAAATTACAATGTTTAACTTTAAAACTAGTCAACCTTAGCCTGTTACAATATACAGAAATAAGACTCTGTCTCTCAGTGTGTTTCTTGACTGTGTGTGATCCTCCTCCCTCTCACGGTCTCTGCTGAATGAAAGAACTCACTGAGCAATGGATGAACGATCCCTTACTCTGTGATTTCGCATTACTCTTCTACTCTACTATGTTGCTCTTCCCGAGGTCCACTCCGTTCCTCGAGACATCTTTCCTCTGTCCGTCGAATTCTCCTGATCCTGCAGACCTACAGTTTTCAGCACCCTTTGGTCATGCTACACAACCTCTTCTTGTGGTGACATCTGTCATGATCCCAACCACCTTCATAACTACCTTTAACTTCCTCACAACCACGAACGGCTGCTAAGTACTTCGCCTTGACCGCTGTGCTTCTCTGAATCTGTGACAGTTGCCAATCCCATCTCCTGTCTCGACCATACTGCACTTTGTCACCCTTGACATTGCTTGTCTTGTTGGCTTTACTTCACTTCCACGGCTGTCAGTCCGCCCCGTCACGCTTTTCCTTCGCCGCTTTCCGTCAGTGTCGTTGCTCGACTATATGTTGACCTTCGATGCCTTCACTCTGCTTCTTGTCGTCTATCGACATTAGACCTATCGAATCTCAACCTCTTACTCCTGTGGACCGCATATCGGCAGCTTCTGCTCGACTGCCAGTTTACTTCGCACCTGTGGTCATCGGCACTCCCCCTAGTTGGCCTCCTTCTATCGATCAACTTCGATTGTTTTTCCTAGGCCCCGATGCTCCTGCATCAGGTACCCACGGTAAACTGTCTGGTTGCAGTGATTAGGCAACCTAACCCGGTGGGGACATCAAGTGAGGCCCCATGCATAGTTGCCCGAGGATTTTACCCCAAGACCTTCTGCTTGCTTTTTATAGCACTAAACCACTTGAGCTAACCCACCGAGCTAATATTATGGGAATTACGCTATAACCTTTACAAATATGGGTTAAATAGTAGAAAGATGATGAGATAAGGTGCTTAAGTTAAATGATATTATTTATGGTTTATTTATATATTTCACTATTTAATTTATCAATTGGGTCTAGCCCAAGCGGTTACAGGACAAAGTGTTATCCTCCCCACGTGTCACTTGGAAAATAGAAATATTGTATTTCCTAATTTACAATTAATGTGGTTAGGAGAAATTAACAATTAATCTATAAATTGCTAATTTCCCTCTCAAAACCTTAAAACCAAAGTTATAAAAGGAATACAAGCAAATGAAAGATAATTTTTTTATTATTTGCTTTGGAGAGTGAAGGAAAGGAGTTAGTGAGGAGAGAGATTCAAATCACTTCCTCGTCCTCTTCATCCATTTGGATGAAGGTTTCTATGCTAGGAATAAGAAACCCTCCCAAGCAATGACTTCTTTCTTGTTTTTTTGTAGCTAAGATAGTGGAACCTTTCATTGCCTAGTAAAAAGATTACAATTATCAACAATCATAGTCATAAAAAACATAGTTAATGGCCTTTCTCGACGGGAAAATAGTTAAGGAGTGACCCATAAGTATCTATCCCGGAGGGTAGGCAAATAGTAAAACCAAGTAGTAGAATCTATGATAATAAACCTAAACATAACAGACATACAAAACCAATCGATGCAACCAAAATATTTTAGATAACATTGTCTAATAGAGAGGCATGATAACATGTAAGAATAAAACCCATTATTGAGGGTTATCATTAGATCTGTCGGAGCAAATGGTTGTCGAGGAGTCAAGCGAACAACCAAAGTGAGGTTGCACACCAGTGTCGATACCCATACCAACAACAATAAGCTTCATGACCCTTTCCATGTGCTTGAATTTTTTTGTTAAATTGTCCAATTGGGTTTGCATGGCATCTTGTTGCAACAATTTTTCATTGTATACCTCTCCCCGTTCAATGAGCACCCTGTTGATCAAGTACTTTTGGATCTAGAGCTATGTCATTGTGCACCGAAAGAGAGAGATTCATGCTCTGGTGTTACCCGGGTCCTCTATCCAACTATCAAATTCTGAATGGATTTCATCATTGGGGATACATGGTCATTCAAAATTATCTTCTTCCTCTACCTCATTGATAGCGGTGTGAATATTCTCTACGATCTCATGTCCGTAGGCATGCGTTGTGCAGATGGCTCTTCTCATGCAGGAAGTAATGGGGGTTGGGGCCTTGGAGGACCGACCAATAATTTTGCACTTGTCGCAATGCGCCATTAGAATCCTAGCACTAGGGTCAACTCCCTCCTTCCTCACCAAATAGATGGTCGCAATCCTATCTCTCTAGGGGATGATAACAATGCCTTAGGTTAGGTTGGAACAGATGCAGTAGAGCGAGTCTCTCTTATGCCAACCTCCTGACTCATTTTGAGTGTTATAATCACCCATTAGGACCATTATCATGGAAAGGAATGTTGAGATGACAAGGTTATGTACTTTAGAAGGAGAGTGTTGCTAGTTTGGACGAGGAGTTAACTTGCCAAATTGTCAACCAATCTAATTAAATAAATAGAGGTGTGCAAGCTACAAGCATACTATCTTATTTTATGTGCAAGAGATCGAACGAGGTATGGGGGGCATCTATGTCGATCATGGAGATGGTGGCATCATGAGTATTGGTGAGCCACCTCATGTCGCATGAAGCCACTGGATCATCGCGTGGGGTGGAAGGGGTAGGCACCCTACATGAGGTAACAACTTCTTTCATGTTGAAGTAGTTTCATAGTTTTATTTTCAATGCATGGTTTCTCTATTCCTTTCTTGCTTAGATCCACCCATATAAGTAGTAGTTTTATTGATCTTTTGTGTGTATATATATATATATATGCAAGTTTGAATGGGCATTGCTACCCTTGCTATCCTTGACCAATAATATGTTTTTATTTTTTCAAATTAGGAATGGGCACAACCCTCCATCGACACCATTGTATTATTGATCTCTCATGTAGAACTAGGTCATGCCCATTATTTCCTTTTAGTTAGATTTCAATCCTGCATTTATTTGGGACAAGGGCCTTTACTTTTTATTTTTAAGTCTGAACCTATATAGGGATTCCCCTATGTTGTGGGGAAAATGCACCTATAGTTCAGGGGAGAAACTACCAACTTACGGTGATAAAGATAGACTTAAAAGCATTCTGCAAGTACAACAAATAAATGAAGAGATTAGGGTTTAGAGATGTAGGCACCTTATTCAGAAGGTTGATCCTAGCTTTGCCTCCCTCGCTCTTCAATGCTTATCCAGTGTCGCAATGCCCAGACCTGCAAAACAACTTGATACCCTTCTCAAACACATTTGACTACACATATAAGACTGATATTCGTAATAGAAAAAGACATCAGATTATAAACAAACTATAATCAAATCTAATACACATTAATAGGTCATATTTGGAAAGAGAAGAACGTCTGATCTTTATTAATGAATGAAAGCAAGTACATAAAGTTATACCTTCCTTCAAGCTTGGCACTTCACGAAACCTAGATTCAAGATCTCCTGCTTCCGTTCTCCAAGGATTCCAGCCTCTAATCAACTGTGCTAGGGTTTACCAAAACTGACGCACAAGAGAGGGGGATGAGGGTCTCCATTCCTCCAGCATAACTTTGTAATTGGGCTTAGTCCCCTCACATGGCCCTTCTACCCTCCTTATATAGTCAGTCAAGGATAGGAAAATAAGTTATAACCGAGTAGGAGGTTCCCCAACCAACTTAACTTCCCAAAATTTCGGGATTTTAACCAAAATAGGGGTGTACGTTACTCTACAGTAGACAAAGTAGCGTACATATGGAGTTGAGCGCTACTTTAATGAAGCAAAGTCGCATACACACGCTACTATTTCAACAGTGAAGTTGCGCTCAGAAGAGTTTGAGCGCTACTATTTCAACAGTGAAGTCGCGCTCATGTTAAAAAATGGCCAAAAAGAAGCTTTTCTGCTCATTTTCAGGAGATGGTTTGGTTTGGAAAAATGTTCCTAAGGGTCATATACATCAAATGGGTCAAGAATGAGGTAATTTCAACCATTTTTAGTGTCCCAAATGACTCCTCCATCCACAAATGTCCTGTTGTTTGACTGAACTTGATCTCAAGAAGTGTCGTCATGCGACCAAGGGAAGCAAGTGTTGTCACGGACGGAGAGGTGTCATTTCAAGCTATAACAGATGCCCCCTAATGTATGAGGTCAGAGGGGGTGTGGGAAACGATGGCCGAAATACATTATAAATAACAAAGAGTTGAATCATGGAGGAACGGAGAAACCAAGAATCATAGGCTCAAATGAAGTACCTGAAAGCAAAGGCAATGTCGGACAAACTTATCCTTGGGGTAACTGTCCATGTTCAAATGGTGGAACATGACCTCCAAGAGGATACAATAATGATCCAAAATACTAATGCATATATCATGGCCACTAGAATACAAGCATGGATCCATGAGGAACATAAGTGTAAACATAGCCACATAAATACAAGGTGGATCTATGTCAAAACTGGAGCACATAGCCATAGAGAACAAGCTGGATCTATGTCTTATCAAGAGCCAAAAAGAGTGTGGCTCAGTCTTGCGCAACTTGGGAAATAACATAAATGAGGTGATGCTATCGAGGATCCCAAGGTCTTCATCCAAAAAGAACCCAAGGTACAAACCTATCCATGCGAATAAATGAGTTGATGTCGAACATGGGAGGTATCGTTTGATTACCAGTCATTGATGTATACCGTTAACAAACGCGAGGGTGTCCACCAATAATGAAAATGGAACCCAAGGCACCTAGTACATTCAAGCAAGTTCGAATAAGTGGTCTTGCCGTCGAACACTTGAAGAATCCATCGAATAGGAGACATTGATGTATTCCCATCTATCCAATAGCGAGGGAAATTGCCACTAATGACTGCAATCCCCAAGGTACTAACCAAAACTCTAAACTTCATTCCCAGAGTACAATGAGTTGAAGTCGATGGGAAGAAGTCCGTTGGAAGGGAGGCCTTAATGCATCCTCCATCATCCAACAAGAGGGACACTCAACAGGTATGAGCTGATTTGGAGTAGGACTGAACACATGATGAAACATACTGACACCAAGGAATGGCCGACACATGAGGTCAAGGCAATTGCAGAATGGCCGACACAGGTTGTATCCTTGAACAATGAGCATGACACAAGAGTGACTTAGGTAGCTTTGAACACAAAGGGACCACGATGCAAGTCTGCAATGTAGGAGACATTAACAGATTCTCCGAATGATTGGAAGACTAACCAAACGGAGGAGTAGGAACTCTGAGATCAAGTTTACCCCAAGGCCAACACTAGAACCCAACTTGTTTGATAGACTCAAAATAGGTGCTTTGTTCAAGGAGATAGTTGACTTGCTGCCATCATATTGAAAGATATTTTAACATTCTTCCCTTCCCTTTCCTTTTTCATTTTTTAACGAGCTTGACAAAGAACTAAAGCATGCTCGACGGTATTTTCATATTTAAGGAGTCTGAAAAACCTAGAAGAAAACTCCATACACCTATCCATGGATTTTATATCGAGCCCGGATTGGTCTGTGCTCGGCGATGTTTTCTTGCTTATAGAGTTGAAAAACTTAAACAGTCCTCTATACACCTATCCGTGGATTTTATATCGAGTCCAGATTGGTATGTGCTCGCTTGGTGTTTTCACATTTCGAGAGTCTGAAAACCCTAAAGACGACTCCAAAGGTCCTTTTTCGTAAAGTTAGTCTCCTTCCCCGAAAAAGTGTAAAATAATGGAAGAAGAACTCTTGAAAACCTATAAACACAAGTATTTAATTATTTAAACTCTTGAACTCTTGAAAACCTATAAATTATTTAATTTTTTCAAACTTTTTCAAGTATTTGATTTTTATGAATGAATTTTGAAGTGCTAATCAAGTGTCATATGCAGATCTTGGGCCTGTTCGTCCTGAGGGACATCCTACCATCTTTGTGAGGCCAGCTGATATTGCTGCAGCAGATGCTATGTTGGGGACCTTAGAGAGAAAAATGAGTCGGTTGACTCACGAAGTTCCTGCATGCCGTATGGATCAGATACCTATTGATATGCAGGAAGATGTTGTTGGGGTGCCCCCGGCATGGCTTAGGGTGCTGCGGAAGATAGCTAGGCTAGTCATATGCTATCGCAATGTAGTAGATGATGATGATGTCCCTCCTTCTCCATAGGAGAGGGATACATTCTATGTATATATTTTTGAGGTTACTATGCCCAGTTTTTGTACTTTTATGACTTGACTTGAAAGACTTGTGACCCAAAACTCATATATTTTTTGATACAGTATCGGTTATATATAGTATCGGTTATTTACATGTGTATGTGTTTTATGTGTGCAATGTTGTTTATGAAAATGTATGATGCAAATGCCAGTCTAACACATAATTTGCTAATGAATCAGCTAATGTGTTTAAACTTCTTGGAATGTGTTCATATAATATAGAATCAAAATGTCTTTCCAACAGTCTAACTCGTAGAAACTGACATAGCAATCCTGGATCCCTAATCTGATAGACACCTGTTAACTGAAATACAATTAATTGTGAGTCAAGCCTTAACTCCAAATGTGAAATGCCATGACTGAGAGCATCTCGGAGAAGTTCTATAACTGCATTGTATTCAGCCACATTATTCGTGGTAGGACCTAAACAACCCCCCCCGAAGAGACAAGTTGGCCAGCGGGTGAATAAATGACCCAAGCTGCTGCAGCCAACTGACAGGTGTGGCGACTGGCGCCATCAACAAATCCTAAGAAATGTTTGGTTGACATCTGGTACATGAAACGAAAAAACACACATAAGATTAACTAACGAGCATAACAAAACTAGCTTTACAAAAATATACAGCTATGTTACAAGAAAAAGTACTTCAGCCTAAGCGTAGTACTTCTTCAGGTAGGGTCAATGCCTGGATCCTCCTCGTGAGGTCGGGAAAAGATGTCATGGAAATCACAGAAAAGATTGGTATACGGAATGATCTCATCGAGATAACAGCCCGTTTCAATCAAAATGTTTCCGGTGACCCTAGTGAAAATGTTCACCAGCAAGGTATTCAATCTATTCTCTTCAACAAAACCAACTTGTGAGGAAGTGAAATTAGTATTGTCACTGGGTGTTGGACAAAATTCGCCTCTCTCTACCAAGTTAAGAAAAGGAAACAAGAAGGACCCGGGATCTATATGTTCACGAGGATGGTCCAGGTCAGTCATGGCTTCTAACATTTCCTCTTCAGAAGGTAAAGTAGTATCTGAACTATCAAGAGAGTGGATCGGGTCTGGTGACTGAGTAGTAGCACAATCTATATTTGACTCAACAGACACTAATGGAGTCAACATATGTTCTGTTGTAGTTTGATAAGAATCTAAGTGAGTAACTTCTGCAACAGGGGTGGGCACAAAGGGGTTCGTATTAGTTGGGAGAGACCCAGAATCAGTTGTTAAACTAACCATGGAAGTTTCAGACGATGAACATCCCTCAGTACCGACAAATAAGGTAGGAGCTGGTAGGTCAAAAGTGCCAATTAATGAACCGTAAAGTCCTGCTCCTAAACTCTCACCAACCGGGGTGGTTTGATCAATCAATGGAACTGTGGTTTCTGAAGAAGTTTGGTTGTTTCTCTAAGTGAAAGAAAGTTGATCGACTGTAACGATCTTATCTTCAAATGGGAACATAACAACTCGAAAAACTGCCGATGCGATGGCTCGCATGGCATATGTCCAACTCCTGCCCAATAACATATTGTAATCAAGCGGAGCATCCAGAACTTCTACTTCTACAGCAACTGTCTTATCAGCCAATGTGACATCAAATGATGGCAAAACCCCATGTGGGTGGAAAGTTTTGCCATCAAATGCAGTAAGCAGTGTGTTAGAAGGGGCTAACTCGGGGGAACCTAAAGCTTTCCAACAGGAAATTGACATTACGCAAGTCGACGCGCCCTCATCTACGATAGCCCGTCTGATGGTCATTGGACCATGAACGACTTCAATCTGAAGAGCAACGTGGTAGGGCAACCGGTATTTGACATCAGTCATATCAAATCGCGCAGACATGTTAGAGGATTCCATACTTCCAATAGCTGCCAAAAGTGCATTCCGTTGTAAAGGACAACTTTGCAAGACTTCTAAAGTAGACATGGCACAAGGGGTCTGAGCTAAATCTTCCACCACGTTGTAGTTGGAAGCGGCTCGAGTGTTGGGATTGTGCGATGCCCGTTTCAAGACACCTTTCGAAATCTTGGGCATTGGGTCCACAGGTATGTGGAGTGGAGTGGAGGATTCTGGAATCTCTTTATCCTTTTTCTGTGCGTTCGGGGTATAGTTCTTGGCTCTCATTTGTAAGAGTGCATCCGAATGAACCATGTTAATAAAAGTTTGATCAACCGTAGCATGTGTAGTGCCCCTAGTGTTGGAGGTGCCAGAAGTTGAGCTCTGCCCTTTAGGGAATGGATCTTTCAATACGGCAGGCTTCTTTTCTCTTAAGAGTTTCTGGGCTTCTTCAAGCAGAGGGCATTGATGAGTAAGGTGGTTCTGCTTGCAAAGTTTACAAGGGAACTTAACCTTCTTTCCCTCTTTGTTACCCTCTTCGGCATTCTCTTTTTTGGGATTTTGTTGGTTCCCCTCTCCTTTCTTGCCCTTCTTTTTGTTATTGGGCTACCGCGGGCCCTTTTGATTGTTCTGAACCTGATTGACAGGCTTAGAAGTAGAAGGAGAGGTTGTGATGGAAGGAACATCTGCAGTCGATTGTTTGACAGATAAGGCATGAACTTGTTTGGTCAATGCTTCGAAAGCTGCAGAGTCAACTGAACCCACTATGCTGTCAGCATGTGGTCCAGGTTTAGGTCTACTTAGATCGGTATTCGATCGCGGTGCATCAGGTATAATCTCATACAATAACCCAGATTGTGCATAAACGAGATCTAACTGCTAGGTCCGTAGGATGGCTTCTTCGTCGTTTGATACTCCAGATGTAGCTACTTCCTTAGAAATATAAGGAAGGAGTGATTTCAAATACCACTCAAGAAGGAATTCTAGAGGTATGTTGGCCTTAATGAGCCTCTTTCGTCTTTTCCACTCCTGAATGTGGTCAGATAAATGAGTGGCTTTATTTTGCCTAAATGTAGACAAAAGGTCTGTTTCGGCATCATACCGAACAGGAAGCTGGAAGTGATTCAAAAAGACAGTCGCGAGATCCCCAAAATTAGAGAATGTAGCTGCAGGTAACTCAATGTACCATTTGGCTGCAGCACCGGTTAAAGTCCTTTGGAACAGTCTCAATCTAATGGAATCTTCATTTAACGAATTCGAAGAACACCATAAGTGGAAAGTAGTGACATGGTCACCAAGGTCTTCACTTGCTTTGCCTTCGAACTTTGGAATGTCCGAAGGTAAGTTGGTAGGAACTGATGGCCATGTAGCATTATGATACACTGGATCATTGGTCAGTTTGGAAAGATATGGCAAGCTTAAAGTTGCCAGAAATGGTAAACGAGGCCGGTAAGACGGTACTTGATAAGATGGGGTCGAAAAAGGGGAACCACCCATAGTTTGACCCATGAACTGCTGGTAGGGGTTTCCCCCAACCGTCTGCTGGTAGGGGTTGCCCCCAACCATCTGTTGATAGGGGTTGCCCCCGGCCATATGCTGATAGGGGTTTCCACCTACCATCTGTTGATAGGGGTTGCCCCCAGCTACTTGTTGGTAGTGGTTACCCCCTTCCATCTATTGTGGCTGGGTGTTAGCCCCGCCATATTGCTGGTTAAAAATATTACCCCCCCTTGAAAATAAGGAAAAAGGGACATTACCTGCAGGCATATTACGTTGATTCATGTTGGGACCTGCAAAGGTATTGAAACCAGTGGTAGCTGATGTAGACGGTGCGATCATGGTACTCATGATAGGCACGATTGCAGAAGCACTTGGTCCTACAGCAGGTGTGGAAATCCAAGTACTGGGTATCTGATATAATGGTTGAAAAGCAGGAGGTGGTGCTAAATTGGCTGTACTGCTAGGTCCAACAGTAGGTGTAGGGATAGATGCCATCGTTGTTGAACTTGGCATACCTAATGTACCAGTGTTAAAACTGAAAGACGGAGTAGACACAGAGGTTGTCTGTGCCTGACTCGGCGTAGCAGTAAAAGAAGGATTTACTGTGTTATGTTCATACCTAAGGTGGGAGTTTGGGGAACTCCCTGTTCACCTCCTAGAGTAGACATCAGATGTCCGAGCAAGGAATTATATGCACTGTAATGGGGCTACTGGAAACCAACAGGTGACAGAAGCGAAATTCTAGGATTGGTCAGAGGAGGATTGAAAGGAGTGCTATACTCTGCAGAAGTAAGATCTTCAATCTCAACCGAACTAAAGTATCGTTGATCTGGGGTACCTGGTTGTGGTTCCTTAGGAACCTCTATTTCAGGGTTTTCTATTGCTGTTTGTTGTTCTTCAGGAAACTCAACTTCAAGTGGTAATTCCTCAGTAATTTTAGGATTTTCTGTTGTAAGAATTTCCTCAGGAAATTCTGTTTCAGGAATAGTTTCTGAAGAAATACCGGGGTTTACCCGCTGTCGTCTAGCTGGCTGTAAAGGTTCTGTTCTAATTGGTGGAAGGTTTTGAAACCTTCTCGATCTATGAAGTTCTTGATTCTCCGTGATTATATATATAAAATAACAAACTAGAACCTAGTGGTTACTACAACTAGGGGGCAAACAGCACGCCAACTAAAAAGTCCTAAGTATGCAAACCAGGCAAACAAGATGCCTTCCGGAGAAGAGTCTGGGATGATGAGGGCCTAGAACAGATCAACGAAGGAAGAAAGACATTTACTCGGGGTCCACAATACAATGACTAAGGGTGCAAGTGCTGGAATCACCCAACCGCCCTCCCAAAGACCTGCAAGGGATTTCCTCCCACGTCTGTCTTAGGTACAGCAGATATACCCTCTGCTGTCACCTGTGTATGAACCTAAAGTCAGATACTAAGGATACCACAACACCGAAAACTCCTGGGGGAATAGTCACCGGTCGAATCAGAAGGCGTGGGCAGGGTAACTGAGCCCGAAACTCAAAAGAGTCCCCAAACACGATCCAATCCTGGCGTATGCTCGAAACAGAAAGTAGGAGTATTCCCAACAATCTGATCTCGCAATGACCTACTGCATAGATCCCAGGCAAGCTTTGAGTGAAATGGATTTACCTGTGATAGTCGAACTACGATTTTTGGGTAATGTGTGATCTTGAGTGGTTTAAGGTGATTTAAACTCAAGATCCTAACCAAGACTAGTTGGTGTAGTGTATCCCTAAAAAAGAAAATTTGTTTCTATTTCATTTTATTAAATTTTTTTTTAGGGCTGTTATTACTCAAAAGGTAGTGCTTTTGTGTGGCGTGGTTGCAACAGGAAAACAAAAGTGCATAAATTCAAACTTTCTACAACAAAGGTCTTTTTATTTTTTTCATTTACTTCTTTTCCAAACTGAAAAAAACTGAGCAAATCTACTTAAATCTCTTTTTGTTTTCTTTTTTGAAATTGTACAAAATAACCTATGCTATCTTGTAACAAAAAATAAGCCTTATTAAACTTAAACTACCAAATTTTTTGCTTTTTCTGTTATCATAAACAAAAAAGAACTATAAACATGGAAAGCAAAATAAGACTTGTGTGCAATGTGTAAGTATGGCTAAAAATGGTTCTTAAGCTTATAGCTGTCAAGGCACTAGCTCAAAAAAGACTTGATCTACAGGTTTTTTGCAAAGAAAAAGCCTCTAAACTCGGAAACAAAGTGGGAGAAAACAAAGAAGATAGATACAAGAGGACTAACCTAAAGCATCTAACCTTAGCAAGACCACTATGCCAAGCAAAAAGTAGACAAGCAAGCTACCAATTACCCTACTAACACAAAGAACTGAGAAATGAATCAGCCTAAAGCACTTTAAATACACTTGAAACCAGAAAAAGACAATAAGTCCAAGAAGATTGGAAATCAACAAGTTCGGAAGACACCCTAGAGGCTCTAAAACGGACCAAACCCTAAAACAAAGGATAGGATAGGTAAAGAGCAGACAAATGTTGCCACAAACAGTAGATACAAAAGTATGCAGGTTTGTAAACCAGCAACATACAGTCAGGGCCTAAAAAGCGGAAGTGCTCACCACAAAACACAACCTAGTCTTCCAAAAAGTTATAAACAGTCCAAATGTTCCAAAGGTAAACAAGCGATCCAAAGATTGTAAAAAGACTCAAAGAAAGGTTCTATGACTTAAACAGAAGTTAAAAACCTCATACACCAGTCAAGGAGATCTAAAAGCAAAGTCAGCAGACCACCACAAGGGCTAAAACTCAATCAAACCACTAACATAAGGCTTTAGGAAATGTACCCTACTGTGCAGTAGGGAAAATCGCGCCCCTGCAGAGATGGGAACTATTGTATGTATAGCACAGTAGCGTATAGGCGTTACTGTATGTACAACAAAGTAGCGCTCATATCTTAAAAGTTTAAAAACTGACTTTGAAAAGATACAAAAAGACTGATGGAAGCAGAGAAAAACAGGCAGGGGATACCTACAGGGTTTCTCAGCACATAAAAGGAGTCAAAACAGTTCTGGGAAGACAAACCAAGAAAAAGTTTCCTAGAGCAAAAGCACAACTCTCCCCAGCAGAGTCGCCAGTCTGTTGGCGGGCAAAACTACCCTATAGCAAGGAAACTAATGCTATCAACTGGGATGGGGTGACAGGTAAGTGTATTAAATGTATTGCAGAGATATTTATGAAAAGAAATGAGTTGTAGACCTTTAGAACATACCTTTTAACTAGCTTTGATTTGATCCCTCGCTCAGTCCTCAAATCCACCTTCTGTTCAGTAAACCTGCAAAACAAACACCTTTCTCAGCGTATCTTGGATAATATATAATGTTTGAAAGAAACAAAAGCAATGTTAAACATTTGATATTGACCAAAACAAATCCAAATTAAGATGTTATTTTAGAAAACATTTAAGTTGGAACAAGAAAGACACTTCAACCTTTATTGTCAAATGCAAACTGATGTACAAGTATACCTGACTTTGTGACAGGCTCTTGCAGCTTGATTCTAGGCTCTTGCTATTCTCTGGCTTGGATATCTCCAACATCAACTCCTCCAATGCAAGCTTCTCTTTTAGATCTCTATGTTTCTAAGTTTCTCCATCTATCCATCTAACCTTTCTTTAGTCTTCCCCATATTTATAGGATCAGAGAAGTAGTTTAGGTCGATATATGGTTATGGAGGAAGTTGGGGAAGTTGGGAAACTACCAGCAACTAATCCTCCTCGTGAAATTAATTATTTTTTAATAATCTTTTGAGATGTATGCTACTATTGTTCAGTGAAGTAGCGTTTAGGGCGCTACTATGGTGCCCATCAACTAGCACTCATCGATTTTTAAATGCTGAGCGCTACTATGCTGAGAAGGAGTAGCGCTTATAAGGCTTTGAGCGCTACTATTATACACTGGAGTAGCGTACAGGCGCTAGTCTATTGAAGTAGAGTAGCGCTCATATCTCATAATGATATTTTTATGGTTTTTCCAGTAATGTCAAGAAATGGAGTAAGTCAAAGTATCATCTAGGGTCAACATGCTCCTCCATCCAAGTTGTCCTTTTGTGTGATCAACAACTCAAGGTGATCACGGATAGAGAGGTGCAAGTTTGACCTATAACACCCTATGCATAAGGGTGTAGCCATGAAGGCACACAAACCACCTTTTCATCGACATCCAAGACTACAACCTTGCATGCATGTTGATCCCTATAGGATGGGGTGGTTGCATGGAAGATGTTAATTTTCCATTGTAACCTTTAGACAAAATCAATCAATGGGAACTTTAAAAATATCCCTCCGTAAGTGTTTATTCAATTTCCTTCGAAAGTCCATCAAAAGGAAATGAAATCAGTAATAAAAGTATCTCATACAATAATCCATTTCCAATTTCCAACTTTAGGAGAAAAAGAATAGATTTAGTATTATTCTATAAAATATTTTGAGGTCAAGTTCAAATTGCATGCCCATATTTATAATAAAATTATTTAAACGGTCTTACTAGTATTGTGGTTTAGTATGACCATAAGAAGAACTGATAAATTCAATGTCGTATGTTTTTTCCAAAAAAAAATACCACAGTTCAAAAAATTTATTCAAAATCTCTAAACGATATTGTTTAGTTGGCATAAATGCCTTACACGTAATCATCATCAGATATATGCTTTCAACTTACATAGATTTACTGCAAATAACTTCATCCAGCTTACCCAAAGATACTACAAACCTATAAAAAAAATCACTTATCAAGAGATATAACTTTTACATCATCTCATAAAATATAGTCCACTATTATAGCTAATGTGAATGACTATTTGAAATTAATCTGTACCCTCATAGTATCACCACAAAGACTAGCTCCATGGGTAATAGATTGACCAAGGAAAGGTCCCAGGTCAAGTTCCTTAATGATGTCTTTTTTTACCTCCCAAAATTTCCAGGTGCCTTCTGCATATTGAATTCCCATCTTTGAAAGTTGATATTCTTGTACATTTTGTTCCTTGTATATATGTTGGAAGGATACATCTTCAAAAGATGAAAGCACCCTACAAATATTTGCATACAAAGGCTTTGGGAAAATATTATTTGGAGGTATTTTCAGATTAAGCCACTTAAAGACTAATAGCGAGTCCCCAAAGATCTGAAAATTTTTCACCCCTCTTGACATTGCTAGCTTCAAAACCATCTTAACAACAATCAATTCAACCTTACTGTTTGTAGTAATGCCTATACCTGCTGAAAAATTATACCAATGGAAATCTGAAATAAACAATAAGTCCCCTACTCCCTCACTGATCGGTCTTCCTTGTACAACACCGTAAAAAAAACACCATGCCTTTGACTTATTGATATGTTAATCTTCTATCCTTCTCTTGGGTTTATCCTTTTTTATCTGAGGGAACTACTCCAAAATAGATAGACTCTTTGCTGCATAAATGTGAGGAGGAATAAAGACATGTCGGAAAATCATCTTATTTCGGGCTAGCCAGTTCCCCCATATCATTAGGACAAGAAGGGATCTATAAGCCATAAAAGAAAAGTTGTTCAATCACGACTATAATGAAGCTTTAATCCCTTCACCCTCCCAAATAAATGGAATACCAGTAACAAGAGACACATACCTCCAAATTTATATCATATAAGGGAAACAAATAAACATATGATTGATGAATTATCCTTCAAGCCTACAAAGAGAGCATCTAATAGGCCCTACACCAAATTTCCTTAAACAATTATCCCAAATAGGAACTTTTCCTGCCAAGGTAAGCCAAAAGAAAAGTTTGGACTTGAGTGGGCAGTTGAATTTCCAAATTTCCATATTCCACCATTCAGGTGGAGGATGGTGTTCTTCTTCATATAAAACCTGGTAGCCAAGGTTATGTAGATATGTACCCCCAGTAGCATTTTTGGTCCAAAGAAGGGTGCCTCCTCCTCCACTAATATGACTTGACTTTCTTTCAATGCTTTTATATAACAATCCCATATGACCTTATCATCATTCTCAAACTCCATTATATATGAAGGTATCCATTCTTAAAGAAGGGGAGTGGTATTATGAGGATCTTGAATCTGATACAGAAAAATAAAACATCTGGCTATGAGAGATTCAACCATCTGCTCTAGCAATTTGTGTGCATCCTTACTCCCAATCCACAGACTAAGGTCAAGTATGATACTTTTGTCATTTCTGACCTCCCGTGACATCTAATCACCGATAACATTGAAGGATAAAAGAAGAGCCTTCCACATAATAGACACATTCCTTGAAGGACTAACACTAGTCTAAAACCATTCCATAGTAGTCAAGGGATGCATATACTTTTTCCGAATGACCTTAACCCTTCCACCTTCTCCTTTCAACACTCTCCAAATACCTTTAGCAGCAAGGGATTTTTAAAAGCTCAAGTGATGTTTTAGCCCCTAGCCACCAAGCTCTTTAGGAAGGGTGAGCCTTTTCCAAGAGACCTAGTGAAAGTGTTTTTCATCAATCTTTCTTCTCCATAGAAATTTAAAGTAAAGCTTCCCGACGCATTCAGGAATACCCGTGGGAACATGAACAAGGCAAACCCAAAAAACATGTAATCCTTCCATAATAGATTTCAATAAAACCAATCTACGTGCTTTATATAACCATTTGTTACACCACAGTTGTAACTTGGTCTCAACTTTTTGAAATAACCAAGCCTAATCCTTATTGTTGTAATCATTGGATTTTATAACAAAACCCAGATATTTTAAGCCCACATATATGTCTAGGATCTCAAAATCAAATTGAGCAGCTATCAAATCTGTAACCTCATTATCCAAGTACAATAGACTTTTTGGGATTACATTGCATACTTGTAGCTTCAGAGAAAATAGCAAGTATGGATTTGAATTTTAAAATCTCCCTTCTGGAACCATCAGTGAAAAGTAAGATATAATCTACAAACAATAGATGTGTGATGTAGATTGGTCCTCCAAAGTGAAAACCTTTAATATTACCATTAACTATGGCATTGGTGATAATTCTTCTTAGGCCCCCCATAATTAATAGAAATAAAAGAAGAACAAGAGGGCAGCCTTGCCTTAATCCTTTGCCTGGTCTAAAAAAGGAAGAAGTTTATCCATTGATCAAAATAACTGAATGAACCCAAGAGAGGATCCAAATCACCAAAGGTAGATCAAAACCAACCTGAATAAGTACCATCCTAAGAAAATTCCATTTCACTCACTCATAAGCCTTGGATAAATCAACTTTAATGACTACAATAGGAATGTGCTTGATCTTTTCCGAATGAATAACTTCATGTGTTATGCCAATAGCATCATGTATATGCCTTCCCTCAAGGAAAGCAAATTGTTCATGAGTAACTACTTTAGAAAAAATGCCTCTAACTCTTCTTGCTAAAATCTTTGCTATCAACTTTTATACGCAGTTACACAATGAAATAGCCCTAAGATCTTCCAATATTTCCACTTTATCTATTTTAGGAATCAGACTTGAAAAGGTGGAGTTGAACGCAACCAAAACTCTACCTTCCGTCCTGGACTCTTCAACAACAAATAAATCTTCACCAATAACCTTGAACAGTCCCGAATAGAACTCAACTGACCAACCATTTTGCCTTGGGCTCTTGTCATGTTGCATTGATTTCATAGCCTCAATAAGTTATTCTCTAGAAATAGCTTCATTTAAGGAGATATTTTGCTCATCAGATACAACTCTTGAAAAATGTGCAATTAACTCCAGCATAGAAACTACAAGTGCCCTATTGTCCTTGTTGTATAAACTTGAAAAATGCTTCACCCCACCTCTAGCAATATCATGGAATCTTGAAACCATATTCTTGTCCTCATCTTCAATCTCCCAAATGGAATTAGCATTGATTCTATGTTCGATAAAATTATGGAAAAACTTTGAGTTGTCATCTCCCTTCTGTAACCAAATGGCTCTGCTTTTGAGCTAGAGGGAAGCCTCCTTCTCCTATAACAAATTCCTCCTTTTGGATTCAAGATCCATAATGTGAAATTTATGATCATTGGAAGCAAAACCTTTGGGATTGTAAGAGTAATAAGAATACAATTTATTCTCGATCTTAAGTAGTTCCATCCCCTTATTTTCCCTGCTTTTATCCACGTAGGAAATGGTATGTACCTTAAGTCTTTTCTTAGTTAGTTAACAATTTAACATAGTCTTTACTTTTTCTTCTATTTCCAATTTTTTTCTTATAGAAGTGATTGGTAATACAACTATGCTATTTTAGTAAGTTTCTAAAAGCAAAAGCATAAGAATATGTTATTCATTGGCCATTAAATGAGATTGAGTTAACTAGTCAAAGTTTTGGAAATTATAATAGAAGTTTTTTAAGGAAAAATTATCATTTTTTTGTAAGTAAGAAGACTATATATTATCTATAAACCAAAGGATTACATCTGCTAACTATCAACCTAGACTAGGAATTAGGTAATAAATAACTGAATAATTTGCTATACGATGGTGCAACTCTGCACATTTGTTCGGCGGCCCCTAGCCAGCTCCCTAACCAGGGCCATACCACGATCAATAATATGGTATTAAAATCCCCTCCCCCTTAGAATAACACCGTCCTCGGTGTTCCAATACTTAGGAATACTTACATAGTTTACACATGTCCAAGATTTACAAAAATTTTATAGGTATTCCCTGCATGTCATCCTTTAATTTGAACCTTTAGGACCAAGTCCTTTGGCTTCCATAGGCTGCTCCCCACTGGCTTTGATCTTCCAGCTCTGCAGGTGGGAATTTCTCCACAGCAATCCCTTCCTTTTCTTTACCTTCTAGTTGATCCACAAGTCTGGAAACTTTATGGCTGCTACCCTCTTGATGTTCCTTTGTTGGGCAGTTGCGGAGGCAATGATTTCCTCCACATTTCCAACATTTCATTGGCTGCTTTATATTTTCTTGCTCAATTTCCTTTGAGTCTTCCCACCTGAAACGTTTCTTAATGGGCCAATTGGATGTATGTTTCTTCATTGATCCACTTTCCTTTCCCTTACTGATCACTCCCAAAATGCGTTTTACCTCCCTTTGCAGACAAATAGTGTCATGCAAAACCTTGTGGTTCATCTCATTCTGTTGCCTCTGTAGCTTGAGCATCTCTCCAAGATTTTCTTGGGTCTTTGCAATTGTTTGAAGAAGACTTTCAGCCAAATCCAATAGCCCTTGGTCTATTTCCATGGTCAATGTGCACAACTTACCACACTTTGCTTACTAGAAACACTTGCTTGTATCAGCTGCAACCAATCGCTTCAATTTCTTACCTGTGAAATTCATCATGGCAATTCTTTGTTAGGACAAGCATAACATAAATATTAAAATCAATCAATTACTTGCCCAATTGACATGGAATGTCCATGCTTTATTCATGAGACTTCCACACTTTCCATGCTTTCCCAACATACATATGAACTCATTCATGTTCATCCATTCAGAGGGAATTAAATATTTCAACATTCACAATTCATTTCAAGCAATTAAACACAATCTATTTTCAGCCATGACATGCACTCAATAATATTTTGTTTCTAAGATGCATCAGTCAAAAGGAAAGAGAAGAGTAAGAATTTCCTCCTCTTAGTCTTGTTCCATTCTAGAGACACACCACCACTGTGGTTTCATGATCCTTAGTCTCATTCACTTCAATGCGGATGCTTGACTTGCCCTTCCTTGGCTATGACACTTAGTGTCTAGGGCCTGTCTAAGTTTTTTTTTTTTAACTAGGGAACCCTTCCCAATTGTTGCTTACAAAAACTTTGGCTGCTAGGACCCATGCAAGTCCAGTAGCACCATATTTCATTACTACTCATACTGAGCTCTTTAGGACAGTCACGTGTCCACATGCATCCCCTTGATGCTTTCATAGTTCTTGATTCTAGCAATACCTACACTCAAACATTGAATCGATTCACATGTTTAGTTTATTTTCATAGGGTTTATCTCTAAACGAGAGTTTAAGAAATCACAATCAAATCATGTACACACATGTATTCATTTAAATAAGCAAGAGGCTGCAAGATAACCAAATACTTATATGTATTGTACAGTTCCTCTCTACTCCACAGGTTTCCTTCTCTGCTTTACAAGCCTTGGACCACCTGTGGGGTGGATGTTTGTCCAACACACATGCTGCTCCACAACATCATGTAGTTAATGCCCAACCAGTTACTCTCTAGATTCACCAAGCATTTGTAGATCCCATCCAATTACTCTCTGGACTTACCAAGCATTTGTAGCGCCCATCCAATTACTCCCTGGATTTACGAGGCATTTGTGGTCTTTCAGGGTCCTTGCTTCCTGCAATGACCAAGGTTTCCAACAAGGAACAATAGTGCATCAACTTAGCTGTTAGAAGGCTCATACCTGAAATCTTCATTATTCCAAACAAGAAATAAATGAAATTGAATACTTATCTATATTGGACATTTCCTCTCTGGTCCACAGGGTCCTGCTTCGCTTTGCAAGCCTTGGGATCTCCTATGGACTTGGATGTTTGGCCAACACACATGCTACTTCCACAACATCAAGTAGTTAATGCCCAACTAGTTTACTCTCTAGATTTACCAAGCATTGGTGATAGTTAATGCCCAACCACTTTACTCTATGGATTTACCAAGCATTGGTGGTGCCAAACCAATCCCATACCTGGTTTTCTCTCTCCATTGCCAAGCCAATACATCCGTATGGGTCATTAGCCAATGGAAGGAAACTACACCACGACCATTTCTAGGTCAAGGCTCTACTTACGGAGCCATAGGAATCTCAGGGATTTTCAGTCCGTCTCGGCACCCCATCTTACTGCTGACCCACCCCATCTTACTGCTGACCCAATGGAGATTTTATGCCTTCATCGATATCACCACACCTTCACACACCAAAACCCTTCATACACACATCAACTCTTCATCCACACAAGGATGGCACTCCTTCTCTTAAGCAACCCAGTGGTTCCCTTAGGAACTCTATAGGTGACTTTCCTGATTGCAGGTTAGCATGGCCCCACAATACCCACTCACACAAGGATGATACCCCTTTTCTACTACACAGCTCCTTGGGCCTATCCATCCCTTCTAGTGTCTTTAGTGTGAGCATAGAAATGTTACCAATGCCCATACAGTATTCCCGAGTACCCTTTCTTCACTTTGCCTCTTAATGTGCAACACCAATTTGCATCTGTATAAGCTGACAGCATAAGAAGGATAAGCAAGCTCATCAGTATTGTTGTTCGAAAATTGCAAACATATTTCATAACATTCACTATCAAGTATTGAAACACCAGGAATGCATCCATTCCCTTAGGGTGTAGTCAATATTGACAACCCTAACATAACCCAGCACCAAAAAGGTGTGCACCCCTCCCTATGTGAGCCATGTAGGCTCTAATCATACTCAAGTAGTTTGGAATAATAATGAAATAATAAAACATGCTTTGTATATTAAATATAATAACCAGACATGTATATTCTTAGCTAGGGTTACAAAATACTTATCCCTTTTCAGATGTATTCTCTCTTCATTTGTGAAGAATTGGGGCTCCCTTCTCCGAGTCAACAGTCCTTCGGTTTGCCACCCCAATATTTTCACTTTCCATAACCCACACATGCCCTCTTGGCATAATTTCACCATCTTACTCTCATGGTTTTCCAACATGCAGTGCAGCTGGGATATTATTAAAATTTACTATGGCGTTTCACCCGAAACCCATTTCCAAAGCATGGGGTCCTTCCCATGGAGTTTGGCTTCTACAGGCCATCACACATGGTCTTCCTGCAATGTGTCTTCCTGTCACACTTAGCAAATATCCAAACAATCAGCATCATTTAACAATAAAATTCAAATTTGATTGTCCCATAGCCAATCAATGGCATTAAGAATTAAATTCAAACATGAATTTGCAATTTTGTCTACTACAGAAATTGACTTGCTTAATCATGAGGTTATCCTCATATTGTTTGTCTCTTGTAAGTGGCACCCCTCTACCCATTAGGGTTTTACGCTTGCTACAATAGCATGAACATCCACTTACAACACGTCCTCCTGACATAGTTCTATGCAAACCAACAGTGATTAGCGATTATCAACAAATTCTCAAATCTGAAATCTACAAGTCCAAAAATTGACGATTTGTTTTGCACATAAACTATTTTGAGAGCCATGAGATCCTTCTCATGAGGTTTGGCTCTTGCACGTGGTAGATTCCAATCTTCATCATGGACTTACCCACATTTCCATGCCCAAAACAATCTACCTGAAATCTAAAACTTCAATCAGCCAAACACTTTGTAAGTCTCTATGCATATAATATTTCATTGCTGCAACAGTCACTAAAACATTTTCAGAATTATGGCAATCCATAATTCAAACTTTTCCAGCTGTCAACATCTCAATATCACCAAAACTCATTTGCTTCATGTGAATCATTATCATACTAGAATTTCAAGGTACAGTCACCTCATTTATGCAATTTTAAATAAAAACTCCAATATTCATTACTTCACAGCCATATCATTTTATGCGACTCTGTCCATTCAACAGAGCACTCTTGGTAGCCCATCAAGATGTCTACCTTCTTCATGCAATCATTCTCCTGCATCCATAGTAGCTCGTGAAATGTTCTCAGGATTGACAATAGTTCACCATTTCATCTATTATCTAATTGCAATGAAACATACACCACAACCATGCATTCACACAATTCATCTCAACATGTACACCCATACCTATGCATGCACATTTACATCACTCACATAATATTTTAATGTGCATTCACTCAATGCATAACCACAATATTGCCAAAATATCTTAGT
Source organism: Larix kaempferi (assembly GCA_027924585.1). Classification (NCBI taxonomy): domain Eukaryota; kingdom Viridiplantae; phylum Streptophyta; class Pinopsida; order Pinales; family Pinaceae; genus Larix; species Larix kaempferi. The sequence continues at coordinate 2,263,296 of BSBM01000275.1, read as the reverse complement.
GCACATCCCTTCAATGCAACCTTGCATTAATTCATGAATACTATGCATTCAAACATATTATGGCCTAACCATGACTACCACACATAACATGCACTGCCATGACAGGGCCATAAGTCCTCACTTGCTTTGGTTATTAAACTCATAACCAACATACACAAATGGCATGATATACTTTCATACAATGCTTTTACAATTCAAAACAGCTAGATGGTATAAGGATCCTTTCCCTTACTACCACATACCTTGCCATACCTGAGGGAATAATGTTCACATACATGCATTCAATATCCCATTCATGCCAATTTATGATTATTAAATATGGCTCAAGGATTCTTACCCAATCCCATTTCACTATTCATGCAATTAAGCACAAATAACTATTACCTGCATGGTTGTCATTAACATCGCTTGATGTTACCTAATTAGTTGGCCTCTTACCAAGGCTACACCATCCTTTTTCCAACCTTTTGATCATGAGTCATTACTCCAGCCTTCCCTCTCAAGGTTTGCTGGTCACATGTTGTGACTTCTTTTGCATTTTCAGTCATGCTTCTATGGTCTGATTCCTACAACCATTATCAACAACATTAATTGTCATCAACCATAGGAAATATCATTAACCGGCTACTGCATGTGTAACTTCCCTACCGTTACCCATATGCGACATCATGCTCCTGCATAAGCAATTCACATGCACTATGCAATGACTCTTTAATCATGCCCAGTAATTCAGATGCATTCAATCTACTACTCTCTTACATTTCTAGCATCCTTATGCCATAATTTTCTATACATAGAACTTGAAAATATGATCATATAAATAAGAGGAGGTTAAGGAATTCTCCCTTTCCAATCCCTCTTCCTAACAAGGAATTCCTCTTCCACATCATAGCTGATCAAATTTGATGGCCTCTTAACAAGCATAGAAGGAATCATTCGCTATGATTGTCTCACCAAGCAACAATTCAATGCATATATACACGTATAACATTCCTACTTGCTATTTTCCAAGCATGCAATTGTTATGTTATAAACATAAATAGTTTAAGGTGAGAGATTTCCCTCTCAACAACAGTGACTTACTGCTCCAATTGCTTGCTCAACATTCTCTTATGGAATACAATTTCCATAATGCATATCACAACCAATTACTCTTAATAAGGCTTCCACCAACCATCTATGCAATTCCTACTTCTCATTCCAAGCATAGAGAATGCATTTCACACATTCAACGATTGTCACCGGGGAACAACGGGGGTCAAGGAGGCTTGTCAGTGCCCTCGTTTTTTTTTTGTAAATTTTTTAATTTCACGCAATCTGTCGCATAAGTTCCATGGCAATTTTTCACTTTAGGGCACCTAAAAAATCCCCGTGGAAGCTGCTCAAATTTCCCTCTTTCAGTGTACTTTTGAATTCTCCTCCGACCGTGTCGCTGCAAACTTGGCTAAAATCGCCAACCGATCTCCTCCAACTGTGTCGTGGAAAACTCGACTAAAATAGCCGACCAAACTCCTCTGACCGTGTCGCGGAAAAATCGGCGAAAATCGTCGATTGAACTCCTCCGACCGCTGACCGATTCTTACGCCGACCTCCAACCGATTCTTACGCCGACCTCTGACCGATTCTTACACCGACCGCTGACCGTGTCGTCGCAATCCTGTCGGCGCAACTCAACCGATCACGCCGAAATGTATTGCTGAACTCAGCTTAACTCGCCGACAATTTCGCTGAGATATCGCCAAATCTTACTGACTGTGTCGCACAAAAACTCACAAAATTTTGCCGACATGGACTTGGCAGAAACTCATAAAACACTTAGAAAAAAATTTCAAATTTTTCTCTTTCTCTTCTGATGATTAGTGATGGGCAGTAAGGGTTCTTACCTTTGCAACTGTGATAGGTAGCCCATATAGGCCCAATGTTGCAACCTCGTGCTCTGATACCAATCTGTCACGTCCCCTCTCGTCGATCCAACGCAAGGAAGGGATCATGACACTAAAATCTGGGCTTTTAGACAATACTCAACCCCATTGATCATGAATAAAACAAATGGAATTACAAATAAAACGCATATGTGTGCAGATGCAAAATCAAGCAAACATGCACAACGGGATAAAACATCATCCACACACATCCACATGCATCCACCATATCAAGAACAACCATCTATTAATTAAAATAGTGTAGAAATAAAACACAATAAAATACTCATCTTGATGTAATGTTGCCCCAAGAAACTAGCTATGTCGCTGCAACGTTCCACCCAACCATAGGTCTTTTCCCAGCCTATATTCTTTCAACACTTAGAGACCACCCCCGAGCTGGGCATGATATCTACAAGAAAAAGGGGACTCTCAAGCTCAGCACAACCCAAAGCAATGGATACCCATCTCAACCCCAACATTCTCTTACACACAGCAACTCAAATATTGGGCATGGATACACATTTTCAGCAATGGAATTTATAGATAGGGTCTATGGGTTTTTCCCAAATCGTGGCACACCCAAAAACAGATTGTGGGAAGAGGAAATCAACCTCAGGGATGAAAACCGATTTCTCCCACAGTACATGAGCATCCAGTGGGCCAAAACGACCTCTCTGAAACCCCCAAATCGATTTATTCTTTTCCCCACTGTTAACCACAACAAAAACACCCTTCCCAGCTATAAAAATGAAGGAAAACACAACAAAACCATGGAGGAAAACGCCTAAGAAGATCCAAACTCGTGAGAGAGAAAAAATGATGGGTGAAGAATGGCTTGGGGAGCAATTTCATGGTTCCTTTCTTTCCAAGGAATCCAAACACAGATTTCTATGAAGGGTGGCTTGCCCATACCCGAATTTGGATAGCCATACCTCTCCATTCCCCAAGGCATTAACATCCTCAACCAACTCTTGGGAGAAATGAATGATTGGGCACAAAATTCAACATGGGTAGTTGAGGGTTCATGGGTTCTCTCATTGACACTTGGCTTGACTTGATTGGCTCAAGGGTTTGAATATTTCCCTCCCAATTCCTTGTAAATATCATGCCCCCATCTCTTGTTGCATTGCATAGCTAGTTGTGGGCATTTCTATTAAAATGCATATTTACAATTTCCATTGCTCACTAGCACATGGGTAGCATAATACCAAATAATTTCCTTTTCAAGGTCGAGCGTTCACTAGCGGGGCCTTGGCCTTGAGGTCCACGCTAGGAATCATACATAATATGCATACACTATTTATATTATAGCCCAAAATATCGTGAGGGTCAAAATGGGGGTATTACACTGTTGTTCGGAGTCCCTCTGGCGTTAACCTCATCCCCTGTCGATCTCAAAGGGTTGGTTCATTTCCATGGGATCCATTGGAGGCGGACCTTCATCCACTTTTCCTGTAGCAAAAGACGAATCTTTCAAAAGATTGATCAACGCATATGGGAAGAAACCGGTGCTCCTCCTAGTCCCTAAATTTGCAAAGAAACTGGATGATGTTCCAACAATTTCCCTCCCTCCGGACCAGCCAATGAAATTTAATGTTTCCCTGGAAGATTGAGCATTGGTGGGTCAGTTCTTAGGGCTTTGGCCCTCTCCCCACACGATGGACAACTGGATCCAAAAATCCTAGAGGCCTCTAATATCTGCCAGTGTAACCTGCTATGCAGTAGGCAGAGGCTTCTTTCTGTGTGAATTTATATCAAAAGATGACATGGATTTGATCTTCAGAAGCGATCCATACTTCATGGGACCGCAAGGTTTGTATTTAAACCAGTGGACACCAAACTTTGATCCAGCCTAGATGTACCCAAAGCTATTCCTATATGGGTTTTCCTGCCCAGATTATCGATCCACTCTTGGAACCCCTCGTCTTTGCAATCAATAGAAAATGGGATAGGGAAACACATAAATCAAGTTGATCCCAAGGGTTAGTATTCTTGTGCCTGGATCTGCGTGGAAGTGGACTTAGAAGATGTTCTCCCTGAAGTCGTCAAACTCACCGTAGGGGAATGGCATCACTTTCAAAAACTGGACTATGAACAGTTACCATTTAAATGTAGAAGTTTCCATGAACATAGCCACTTCCAAAAGAACTACCCAGAGGCTCAATCAAATCAACAAGAAAAAGAGGCAAGGGAACGATGGAAACTATCAAAAAGATTGAAGGAAACCCCTAAAAACTCTCTTAAAAAAGATGGCATCACCCCTAACCCACCCACAACCAATTATCGAAAGGAACAAAACTCTCTGAAGGGAAAATTACCGATAGAAAATAACTTTGAAGTGTTAGGAAACCAAGAGCTTGAGGCCAGTACTCTAGACGATTCCTTAGAAAAAAACATAAAGCTTCCAGAGGTTGAAAACCAAGCAAACAAGGAAATACCGTCCCCTCAGGAACAAGGCAAAAAAATAGACAGCCAGGAACTAGAAACAGAGGAAGAAGATACGGAGGAAGAGGAAGGAGAAATAAAAATAACTCAAAATTCCAGTCAGCAACTCACTCGTGGAAGGAAATCGGCAAAGGAAAGAAGAGAAAGGGCCACTTACAAAGAGAAGCTCTAGGGTTCCCAACCCACCTTGGAAAAAATGTTAAACACTCGCAGTGCAAGACACTAGGGGCATCCCTCCAAAGGGGCCACTCCCAACCCAAAAAAGTAAGCGATGAAGGTATTCTCATGGAATTGTAGGGGGCTGGGAAGTAGAACAAAGGAAGATTCGATGAAAGATCTTCTTCTCATATCAAGCCCGAACATTCTACTTATCTAGGACACTAAAATGGAGGAACTAGCCTTCCTCCAAACTAGCGATTTTTTTTGGAAAAATGGGCAAGGAATAGCGGTCAGTGCAAGGGGAGCCTCTAGTGGATTAGGCACTCTGTGGGACAAGGACAAATTTGAGCTTTTGGCCTCTGACATCTGCACTCACTGGATTTACACTAAACTCCTCCACAAGGAGTCATATTTCCAGATCTGCCTTTTTAACATTTATGCCCCGAATCTTATCTCGAAAAAAAAATATTGTTGGAATCTCATTCAAGACTACCTCAGAATTCACCAATTAGAGAATATTGTTTTAGCTGGAGATCTAAATGTAACTCTATCCCTAGGGTAAAAAAGAGGGGGATCCATTGTAAGAGACCAATTTCAGGAAATGGTGGAAGATCTCATTCATGAATGGGAGCTAGAAGACATTAATCCCTCCAAAGGTAAATTTACTTGGACAAACAAAAGAACGGGCCCAGGGCACATCACCGCTAGATTGGACAGATTCTTAGTCCATATATCCTTTCTTCTTCTAGGACTGAATGTCACCTCTAAAATCCTGCCTTTTAATGCATCTGATCACAAGCCTATTCTTTTAGATGTTTCCAAAGACAAAAACTTGGGGCCCATTCCATTCAGGTTTAGTCCATCTTGGATCCAGAAGGAAGGCTTCCATGAAATTGTCCTCAGAGCCTGGTCGAGACCAATCTCAAGTTCACCATTCTTCGTATGGGAAGAAAAACTGAGGCATCTTAAAAAAGATCTCCAGAGCTGGGCTAAAAACATTAAATCCCCAATACATCAAATATTGGAAGCCCAAACTCAGCTGGAAAACCACCAAATCTTAATGGAAGAAATCCCAATCTCCAATGAGAAGATGGAACGCGAATTGGACCTTCAAAGGAAACTTCACTCTGCATGTAGAGAGGAGGAAGATTATTGGAGGCAGAAGTCTAGAAGCCTTTGGCTTCAAGCTGGTGACAAGAATACCAGTTTCTTCCACAAACAAGCTGAAGCCAGGAAGCAGTACAATTCGGTAAAAGAAATTCAAAGTCATGAACAGATCATCAACAATTTCAACGAAATCAAACAGGCTGCTCATCTCCACTTCAAAGAGGTGTACTCAGAAAATACTCACGCGCGGGATGAAATAAGTAAGAATATTATAGAGCTTGTCCCATCTCTAGTAACGCGGGAAATTAATCAAAATCACATCGCACCGATTACCAGAAAAGAAATCAAGATATCCTTGGAAAATATGGAACCAGAAAAAGCCCCTGGCCCGGATGGGTTTACTGCTAGGTTCATAAAAGACTGTTGGCCAATCATCAAAAAAGACTTACACAAAATGGTTGTAAAATCTCAGAACTGTTAGAAGATCGGAGGGAGCACTAACTCGACATTCTTAGCCCTGATCCCTAAAGAAAAAGGAGCCTCCTCATTCGACCGATACCATCCAATATCCTTTTGCAATATCGGTTATAAGCTCATCACTAAAGTAATTGCCAATCGTGTCAAAGATATTCTTCCTGCCATCATTCTAGAGAACCAGGGGGGATTCATCAAAGGAAGACATATTACTGATAATATTATCCTAGTCCAAGAAGCAATTCATTCAAGCAACTACTGAAGTGAAAAAGGTATGACTGTCAAATTAGATTTAGCTAACGCCTTCGACAGGGTTCGACATGACTTCTTGTTTCAGGTAATGCTCCAATTCATATTTGCTTCAGAATTCATTAACTGGGTAAAGGCTTGTATAGAATCCCATTGGATAGCCCCATTGGTCAATGGATGAGCTACTGATTTCTTCCAAGCCACCAGGGGGCTGTGCCAAGGATGCCCGATGTCTCCTCTGTTGTATGCTATTCAAGCTTCTGTTCTTACCTTTCAATTAGAGCACTGTCCAATCCATGATGAGCTAATGGGAATCAGAATAGCTCATGGAGTCAAGGAGATCAACCATGCTCAGTTCGCTGATGACACGCTTCTATTGGGAGGAGCCAGTAATATTACTACTAGAAGAATTAAAAGGGAGCTTGATCTCTACAAAAGCTTCGGGAATTCCGATAAACTACAGGAAAAGTCAAATTTATGGGTGGAATTGCACCACAAGAGAAATGACGGACATATCCAAAATTCTGGAAATGGAAGGGAAGACACATTGGAATTCCTTTAAATATCTAGGAATCCTCATTTCTAGAGCAAACATAAAATACGATCAATGGACCCCTCTGCTCAACAAACTAAAGAACAAAATTAGTAATTGGGGAGCAAAGTGGCTCAACAAAGTTGGGAAGTTGGTTTTGATAAAATCTGTCCTTTTCAACATACCTATCTTTCAAAGCTCAATCATGTTGGCCCCAACTAGTTTCATCAGTAAAATGGAAGCGATCCTTAGAATATTTTTATGGAAAGGTGGTAAAAACAGTGAAAACAAACTCCCTCTGGTTAGCTGTAATGTCCCTTGTTAGGAATTTTATTAAAATTGCAAATTTCCACTTTTTTTCCCTAGTTCGACCTTTGACTAGTTTGATCTCTAGGTCCCAAATTTGCCCCAAATGATTTCAAATCTTCTGAGAAGGTATATGAATGAGATTAGAACATAAATATGTGTTTCAGGGATGCCTTTGTACCTTTAAAATACTTCTGCAAATACTCTTTCAATTCTGGTCAATGTAGGTAACTTTACTAGTGATTTCCCTTTGACTAGTATTGGTCTCTAGGTCTCAAATTGACTCCAAATGCCTTCAAATCTTCAAGTAAGGTTTATGAATGATATTAGGGATTGAATATGATGTTCAGGGATAACATATAGCCACCAAAAGACCTCTGCAAACTCTCTTAAGATTCTGGACCAATTATGCAATTTTACTAGTAATTTGGGGTTCAAATCCCCCTGGGGTAAACAATGAAAATGGCTTCCCAAATGCCTCCAAAGCCACTCAAATTTCTGAACAGAGGTAGAGAATGTATTAAGGATGTTATTAAGGTCTCATTTGCACCATTAATTGATTATTATATCTGTTCCAACCCTCTCCCATTCAACTGCAAAAATCACCAATTCGACCCTTGGGGAAATGGCACTATTTCTTCTCCCAGTGCAATTAAACTAAGTAAAAATACTTCAAATGCTCAAGTACAGTACATGAAAATTGTAGAAGACATCCATGGAATTATATTGACCACAAATATATCAGATAATCATCCATCCATTCGAAATCATCATCAATACATTGGCTCACAACAAGGTAGTGGGGAAATGGCATTGTTCTTCCATTAAAAATGAGATTTATACATTTCTACTTGGAATTTCGACCTGAAACTTTTTGGAGATGAAGAACAGAGTATTTAATTCATATTACAAAAGAAATGGGGCATTAAAAGCTCCCCCAAAGAGTACAATAGCTCACCAAAAACGCCCTCCCTCAAGGATCAAGAATATGCCATCAAAACCGGAAATGGTTGAAGGAGTGAGCTGCAATAGAAGAAACCATGAGCTTCCCTGTAGCTTACACCTGCAAATAAAGACTCCATTAAAGCTCCAAATGAAAGGTCTGAATGGCCTTTCCAATTACCAACTTGGATGGGAATCTTTCACCCTCGAAATTGGCTAAGGCAAGAAACTAGTCATCCACTAGCTCTCCCTCTTCACAAATGCAATTACAAATTCTACAAATGATCAAAAGCTGGTTTCATTCTTTGTTATTGACATTTATAAACTTCTAATGTCCTCCATGGGTCGAATTCATTCCAAGAGACTCATGCCAACTCATGTTGGGAAGAGATTCCAAAGAACGCCACTTGTACAACAATTCCTAGTCTCCCACTTCCACCAAATCACATGTGGAAGCATCTTAGCTGCCCTAACACCCTTGAGCGCCCTCTTGGAGTCTATTTTTAGCCCTGACATGTCATATATGTCATATGTCAGCCTTCAGGTCTGATTTGTGTCATAGGTGTCATAGCATCTTCATCATTGTTGTCATAGAGCTAGGGAATCTAGCCCAAGTGTCTCACTAGCTCCAAATTGCCTCTTCCTCTTCCATGGGAGTTACTCTTCCTCTATATTTCGACCTTGGATGAGTCATGCAATGAATAATACCTTTTGGACTCCCCCAAGTATGTTACCATTCACCTTGAATTCGAATTGGTGAGAGAATGATGCCAAGTGTAGTGGGGAAATCTAGCCATATGTGGGTCCCACTTCCTCCATGTGTCTTCATGATGAAATGCCACTTTGATTTTCACTTGTATATATTTATTTAGCTCATTTATTAAATATTTATGCCATTCTAATGTTCAAACATCATTTATTATCCCCATTATTCCAAATCCCAAAGCTTCCACCCCAAACCTAGGAAACTAGTAATTTTCCTCCTTGGCAATTATTTGACCTTTAGCATCAATTTGACAAACTCTAATGAATAGGGCCAATGTGATTAGGCCATTGTGACCCAATACCAAATTTGGGACATGACATTAGCTGGGGAAAATCACCAAACCGTTGTTAGAAGGGGGTCTCCAAATCAGATACATCAGAGCTCAAAATCTAGCTCTCGGTGCAATGTTGCTTTGGAAATTGGTAACTTGAAAGATAACTTGGAGCAAGCACGCTCTCTGGAATAAATATTACACTGGATCTCTCATTTCCTGCCTCGATAAGCCTCCAAAAGTAAGGAAAGGTTCATCGATTTTCAATATATGTCAAAAAGCTTCTGGTTTCTTCCAGCCACTTCTAACTTGGATCCCAAGGAATGGTAAAAATATCCTTATCTGGGAAGATTCAATCCTTGGAGGACCAACGTTAGATTCAATTTTAAACAATTCAAATCTAAAAATGCATTACAAGTCCCTAAATATTTCCCCACTTTGGGATATCTAAGTTTGGAATGAGGACAACTCCAAGACGTGGAAGGATTGGAAACTCCCATACTATCCTAATCAGATGATTGATGGAGAACGCATCCTGATTTACTATCTACATGGGAAGGCCCCTGTAGCTTCTAAGATGAAAGACACGCGTGGTTGGGGCTCAAACTCTGGTTATTACACTGATGCAAAAGGTTACAAGCAAATCAAATCCATTCCGAATGTCCCCCCCAATCCAATTCTCTGGAAAGAAATATGGAGATCCAAAAGTCTCCCTAAAGTTGATATGTTCATATGGACGGTGGCCCATAACAGCATATTAACTGAAGATAATATTAAAAAAAGAGGATGGGAAGGAATGATGAGATGTCCAATGTGCCTCCTTTCAGAAGAAACGGTCGACCACATTTTGCTAAAGTGTCCCTTTGCAACAAAAGTCTGGACTTATGCCCTGGGCTCTTGGTCGAATCAGATTGCTCTCCCTGGGGCGGTCTCTTCACTCCTAAGTGAATGGGTCTCGTTGTATCCATATCCCCTAATCAAAAAAGAAAGAATCAAAGTATGTTGGTTAACCCTCCCTAAATTTATATTCTGGGATCTTTGGCTGGAAAGCAATGCCTGTATTTTCAGGAATAAAAATTCTCTTGCAGCCCATGTTGCTAGAAAAGCACAAGCCTTTATGGGAGATTGTTTAAAATCTCTTCCTCTCCAGGAGAATAAAGGAACGTTGAATGGGGATGAATAAATTTGGATGAACAACATCATTCCTCTCCCTCATCCCATTGTCCCTACTTCTATCAAATTGGAAAACTAGGAAATTTGGATGGATCCCACAAACTTCAAATTGTGCCAAAATACACTGAGAGGACATATCCTTTTCTTTGATGGGGCTTCCAAAGGGTACCCCGGGGAGGCTGGAGGAGGAGGGGTGTTGCTAGGCCCCAAGGATGCTCTTGAACTTCAATACTCCTGGGGACTTGGTGAAGACACCAATAACATTGTTGAAGCCTTAGCTTTATGGCAAGGTCTGTATCAAGCTAAGACTAGGGAAATCAGAGATATAAATGTCTTTGGCGACTCTAGGATGGTGATCCAAGCCCTCGTTACCAAAAATCGACCAAAAAATTTGAGAGTTTGGCATATACTCAAGAAAATCAAGATTATTATGAAATCTTTCCAAAGAATTGAGATCTTCCACATTCTGTGAAACCTCAATGGAGATGCGGATCGTGCTGCTAACAAAGCAGTCCCACTAAGCAAAGGAATTCTGGAAATCAATGGGATCACTAATCTATTCACCATTCCATAAGGAAATCAAAATATTGAATTGGATTCAACAGGAAGGGCCACAATATAATCTAGATAAATGAAAGATGGAGAATCCGTAGAACACTGGAGGATTTAATTGGATCTCGGGTGAGGTTACTCTCAAGCCTACGAGTTTTAGGCCAGTGCAAGCCTGCAATCATTGGGCAAGCATTTGGCATCTAAATTGTGGCCTGCGTTGGGAAAAATGATCAACTTCGATAACAGAACCGTGGCTTACTTCAACAGTTTCGATAAGCTGCACATTCATTTCCTACTACTCAGTGATGTTTGGAGTTGGATCATTTTGTTTTGGTTTGATGAGCTCTAGTTTTAGGATTATGTTGGGGATAAATATGGACATTTCAATCAAGATTTCCTCTGTTTGTTATAACTGCCCCAACTTTCTTCGTTGATTTTAATACAAATTATAACCATTATTGTTAAAAAAAAACTATCAACCTAAACTGAGTGAGCCACCATGATCCCATCTACAAACCACAGACTCTTTGACCGAATCAAAACTTCCCCTCCTTAGTGGGGAAAATAGGGTGCATACTAGTTTTAGAATTAGTATCAGACTTTGGACCCATACATAACCATACTATTAAAACATACCCTTATTGGACTAATCCCTTGATACCTGTGACTTATATCCTTGTTTAGCAGAGTTCACAAAATAACAACTGTTCACTTTATGTTCGTCCTTGTAACATCATAATCCAGACCCACATGACACTTTATCTACAGAACATCTCATCTATTGCTATATTTACTTAACACTACCCTATGTAAAGACCAAGAAAAGCTAGGAAACCTGACTTCCTTGTTGATGTGCCACTATGTTACCTGGAGTCGCCCGCATTTCCTTCCCACTAGAATCGTTGAAGCCGCTCGAATCAGGATCTCTCGACATAAAGGGAATACCAAGGTGGCTCCCAATTACATCAATTTTCCTATGCATCCGTCTCGAATCTGCATGGTTCTCCTTCCAACATTGCACTAGAACTTCATCACCTCTTCTTTTCTCCTCCCTCTCCAAAAGCACCTAATCCAACATGCCTTTCATAACCCAGTACAATGATATAGTCCAGTCATACAACGATAGTCTCTAAAAAGTGGAACCAAGGTCATTAATCCAATGTCCCAACACCTCGCACTCCTCCATGGGTTTTGCCTCCTCCAATTCAACCCGTAAGTCTTTTTCAACTTTGTCCATTTCTACTTGAATTGCTTGCGGAATTGTTGCTTTGAAGAGCCAAGCCACCTCGACAACTCTTAATTGTTCACGGTTGGTCCAATGCCTCCCACCTAGAGCTTTGCTTGTGTTATATTCACCTAGGTCCATACTTTTGCACCCTCCTCTATCTAGACTAACCGTAATAAAATTGTCTTCCACCCACGGAATCCAACTCCCCGCACTTAGACTTTCAGGTGATACACTGCATTTACCAAGTGGGGGATTTAAATAGCAATGGGATATTTCCCCATTTAAGTCTATTATCAATACCCCGATCCTCCATCCCTTCAGACCTCACCCCGTAGAGCATAAACGACCTCCGCACACATATCAATTTCTTTGCACATACTCCTCCAGCCTCACTTGCTCTCACCATTAATTAACAAGAAATTCCTTGTACCATCATCTCCCCTCCCACCTTGTTTAATAACTACCCTGACCGAGGCTGAGGTAAGACTGGCGTGGTCCATTTTATGGCACATTCCCCCCACGTGCTTGCTCCTCCTTGCCACGTGCTTCATCCTCCCTCGGTTGTCGTGTCGTGCTCTCACCTGGATCTAGGTAGCAAAAATTATCATTTTTCATTATAATGAGAAAAAAAAGAAAAAGTATTAATTTAGTTGACTAGTTTACATTGGAAACCAAAAGAAATGATTTATTAGTTTATAATGGAAATTGAAAGGAAAGAATTATTAGTTGATAATGAAAATTGAAAGGAAAGATTGATTTCATTTATCAATTGATAATGAAATATAAATTAAAGATTGATTCTTTAATAGTTGACAATGAAAATAGAAAGGAAAGAATGATAAAGTGTATTAGTTGACAATGAAAATGGAAAGGAAAGATTGATTTTGTTTATTAGTCGATAATGAAAAGGAAATATTGATTTTATTTAATAGTTGATAATGAAAATAGAAAGGAAAAAATGATTGTGTTTAATAGTTGGTATTGCAAATAGAAGTGATAGATTAGTTGTTGATGAGAAGATTCTAATTTGTTTTCATCAATGACAAAGGTTCAATTCATATGAGGGCATCCAAACCCTAAGGTTGCCATGGGGGCAACCAAAGGAAGTGTTCAATTGTGAGGCTTACATTGTACTCCTTGCATGCATGTAAGTGGATCAAAGGCCACCCTCTTGTCATCCTTAAGATCAGACACTAATCATTATGACCACAGCCAAATTTTTGGCCAAAGGGGTTGGATCCATCAGTGAGAAATGAGGGGTTTTTCACATGTTACCAAGGTTCAGTTCCCATCAAGGCGTCAGGGCCATGACGTTTCCATGGGGGCGCTCAAAGGTAGTAATCAAATGTGAGAGGTTGGCAAAACACTCCCTATGCACTCATAAGTGGAGCATAACCCACCCTCTTGTAATCCTTAAGACCAAACATTGGCCATTATTTCTACGACCATAATTTACAAACAAATTGAGAGAAACCCTTTGAGTTGAGAACACTATATCTGCTTTGTGTTCATGGATATTGAACTTGGAGAGGGGCACTTTCCCCATCTTGAGGTTGAGGCTTTGGCCTTTCATGATTTCATCTCAACCATTGGGAATATGCTTTGAATCCCTAACTTCCTCAACTTGTGAAGAAATTGGATAATATTCCTGAAGTTCCTCTTCTCATATTTAACTCTCAACACATGGCTCTTGCCTTGGTTGAAAGAGAATTGATTGGTAAAGTATTAGGGATCTAACCTTCACTTTCTTGTCATCCTTAAGACCAAACACTAACCATTATGGATATGACCATAATTTAGGAACAAATTGAGAGAAACCCTATGAGTTAAGAATGCCATGTTTTCTTCAAGCTCATGGATATTGAACTTGGAGGGGAGCACTTTCCCCGTATAGATGTTGATGCTTCGGTCTTTCATGCTTTCATCTAAACCATTGAAAAATCTACTTTGAAGCCCCATTTGTCTCAATTTGTAAAGAAATTGGATGGCATTCCTGTAGTTCCTCTTCATATACCTAACTTTCAGGAAATGGCTCTTACCTTAGCTGAAAGAGAATTGTTTGGTCAAGTCAGAAGGATCTAGCCTTCACCTAGATAGATGGCCATTTGGGTCCAAAAAAACTGGCAGGTTTTTATCAAAGGGAAGCTTTCAATTTTTTTGTGACACGGGGTTTATGCCTTTGTATCTGAATAAAAGGAGAACAAAATTTTAATCTTCAGAAATGGGCCTTATTTCTTCAACAACAAAGGGTTATAGTTGAATCAATGGATCCTTATTTCAACCCAAAGTTATATTTTCCTTTTGTTGTTCTTGTTTGGGTATTTTTGCCCCATTTGCCTCTTCATTGCTAGGGTGAAGATTCATTGAGAAGTATTGGCAATACCTTGGGAAAGTAAATGGATATGTATAAACATAAGGATGGAATGTTCATTTGTACCTGAATTTTCATCGATCTTGATTTAGAGAAATGGTTGTTGGAAGTGATTCTCCTTACCCCAAGCAACTAGAAGCATAAATAAAAATTGGATTATGAGCAATTTTCTTTGAAATGCAAAATTTGTCATTAGTACATGCACTCTGCGAAGGATTGTAAAAAAAAACTCCCTCCAGCTCGGGAAATCCATAATAAACAAAATTAGTGGCAAGTGGTTAAAAAAATGAACATGAAGCAATCAGAAGCATGATAAAAAAATTTGGATTATGAACAATTTTCTTTGAAATGTAAATTTGTCATTAGTACATGCACTTTGCAGAGGATTGTAAAAAAAACCTCCCTCTAGCTCAGGAAATATCTAATAAACAAGATTAATGGAAAGTGGTTAAAAAATTGAACATGAAGCGGAAAATCAATGCGAATCTAAACTAGTCCTCTCCATCATCTTTAGTTCAAACAACACATATTGGTCCAAAACAAGTCATTTCCATTCATCTAGTAAGACCAGTAGTACCAAAACTTGCTCATGTAGTGCTGGTCCAAGGAATCTCTATCTTACCCTTTGGACGAAGTCCTTAGACAACTAAACCAATTCCTCTTGCTAATAGGTTTAATATACTCTCTTAGGGTGACCCTTTTTCTTTGTATAGGTTGTGGCTCCATTTGTTAAGGAGTCTAGTACATCTTCTTTTCCACCTAGATCTCCCACTTTCTTAGACTCTCAATTCTAGCCTTCCCTGTGAGTAGATGACCTTTTCTCTAATCGTTGTTAGTTTTTTTAACTTGTTTAGCATAATAACATTAAACAATCTAATCACTGAAAGAAAGACAAGAACGACAAACACAAAGAACACAAAATTTCTCTCGGGGAAACCACAAGGGAGAAAACCCTGACAAAACTTTCTCAATATAGAATTCACCAAGTACAAGATAAAACCCCAAGAAAAAAACAATTTCTCTCCTTTACTTGTGCAAAATTTTCTCTCTCCTATGCGAACTTGAGTGAGTGCGATGAGTGATACAAATGAGCAACTCAACCTCCTATTTATATTCTTCTGTTGAAGTGAATTTTTCCCAAACATGTCCGACTTGACCTAACTGACTGGGCTGACTTATCAATTACATAATATAATATTCTTTTATGGGTTCTTCTAGGCCGACACAAGTCCTAGGGTTTACATTGACTCTTTCAAGGACTCTTACATTATCAATTACATCAATGACATCTCCCGAAGGAGCAATACAATAATACAATAGACAAGTACATTTAGAATATCTTATGCAGTTACATTTCTTTAACACTCCCTCTTAACTAGGAAGGTATTCTATAGGAAACATCATCAACATCAACAGTTTTCCAACTGACTGGTGAAACTCTATATGTCGTAGGAAGTTTTTGGAGCATCATCATATGTCTGGGGCATCATCAACATCATCTGCTGGAATATCATCATCATCATCGCCAGAAAGAATTTGTTAGAACATCAACACCATCTGTTGGAATATCACCATCAGCATCATCATCATCATCTGTTGGAATATCATCATCAGCAAGAACTGTTGGATCATCAACATCATCATCAGTATATGAATACTGGAACAACATCATCAATCATTAGTAAGTAAATACCAGAACAACATTATCAATCATCAGTCAACAAGTACTGGAACAACAACATCAATCATTAGTAGGAAAGTACTGGAACAACGACATCAATCATCAGTCGACAAGTACTAGAACAAATATCATCAATCATCAGTCGACAAGTACTGGAACAAATATCATCAATCATCAGTCGACAAGTACTGGAAAAACAATCATCAATCATTAGTTGGCAAGTATTGGAACAACAATCATCAATCATCAGTTGACAAGTACTGGAACAACAATCATCAATCATCAGTCGGCAAGTACTGGAACAACAATCATCAGCATGTGAATGTTGGCACAACATCAACTGGGACAGTACCATCATCAGGAATATGCGCTGTGGTGGGCACTCTAGTAGACGATGTTGACTTACTAATCCTTTCAGACCAAATAAGCCTAGTCAGACATCCTAATCTACCCAGGGATCAAACATGCCTTGTCTGGCTTACTAATCCTTTGGACCAAACAATCCTAACCAGACATACCAATCCCCCTAGGATCTAGTCAGAGATGACATACCAATCATTTCGGATCAACCAGACCATGTCAGGCTGGCGTACCAATCCTAGACTTAGCTGCCATACCAAGGTTCCAGGAAACTACTCCCTCTCTCAAGGGTGATCCTTTCGGACCCCACTCTTTCTTTTGAAGGAGCTCAACCAATCATCATAATCACTCCTTCTTTCGAGGGAGGTCCTTTTGGACCACACCAATATTGTCTCAAAAGTATTCAAAATTTATGCGAGAGAGAGGCTTAGTCAACACATCAACAACTTGTTCTTCTGTAGGAACATACTTGAGCTTTACACCTCCGTTCTGCACCATATCCCGGATATAGTGAAACTTGATCTCGATATGCTTTGATCTATCATGGAACACTGGATTCTCTGTCATCTTGATACAGCTCTGATTGTCACAGAGAATATCAGTCACATCTATCTCTCCATCAAACAATCCTGCCAACATCTTGCGAAGCCAAACTACTTCGCTACAAGCTGAAGATGCTGCGACGTATTCAACTTCTGTTGTAATAAGAGCAACATAGGGTTGCTTTCTATTGAGCCATGAGATCATACCTGATCCCAAACTAAAACAGCATCCTGAAGTGCTTTTTCTATCTTTGGCACTTCCAGCCCAATCTGAGTCTGTATATCTGTATAAACTGAACTCACTATCTGATGCAGATCTGAGTCCATAGTCCAATGTACCTTTTAGGTACCTCATCACATGTTTTGCTGCAATCAGGTGAACATGTCTAGGCTCCACCATATACTGGCTCAAGGTGTTCACAACAAAACATATATCTGGTCTAGTATTGGTCAAATACATCAATGAGCCAATAATCTGTCTGTACAATGTGACATCTACTGTCTCTGATGAAGCATCATTCAAGAGCTTCAAGTTTGTCACCATCGAAGTGGTCATGGACTTACAATCCAAAATATTTTTAGGATCTCAATAGTATATTTTCCTTGACTTAGGAAAATCTCATCTGGGAACTTCCATACTTCAAGACCTAAAATATAGTGCATCATCCCAAGGTCTTTCATTTCAAATTCTGTAGCAAGCTTCTTCTTGCATTCAGTGATGGGATTTTCTTCTCCTGTCAGAAACAAATCATCCACATACAGTAGCAATATCATAGGTTCATCATCTATGACCTTATAATAAAGATTAGAATATGCTTTACTCTTGGTAAAGCCCAAGCTCATCAGGAAACCATCAATTCTTCCATACCATGCTCTAGGTGCTTGCTTCAACCCATATAATGCTTTCTTCAGTTTACATAAATATGTTTTTTTGTCATCTGTTTCAAATCCTTCTGGTTGCTCGATGTATACCTCTTCTTCTATTTTTCCATTTAGGAAAGTTGTCTTTACATCCATTTGATGTAACTTCCATTTCATCTTACCTGCAAAGGCAAGGATGGTTCTAATTAAGGTATATCTAGCCACAGGAGCAAAGGCCTCCTCATAATCAATTCCTTCCTTTTGAGAGAACCCCCGAGCTACAAATCTTGCCTTGTAATTTTCAATGCTTCCGTCTGTTGAATGTTTTGATTTGAAAATCCACTTTGAAGAAACTATTGAATTGTCCTTCGGTCTTGGTACCACATACCAAACATCATTCTTTATGATGGATTGGTATTCTTTATTCATATCATCCAACCATTCCTTCTTCTTTGTTGCATCTTCAAAACATGTGGGTTCTTCTTTAACAAGGTTGTTAGGATATTCCTATACTCCATCCTAGTCCTAACAACATTTTCCATTTTTGCATTTCCAGTCATGAATGTAGTCATGAAAATGCATGCATCCCAGTCATCAGCATAGTGTCCTCTAGCACCTAGTCCCCATTTTGCTAGCCCCAGGAGCTTCTTTCTGATCATTTCTAGCCCTATTAGTGCATGATGCACCCTCCTTTCACCTACCACATGTGAAAGGCACCCTCCTTCACCTACCACCGGTGACACACTTAGTTAGTTGAGTAATTTGTGGATATTTCCTTGATTTAAGGCTAGATTGACTCCTTAACTAACTGTAACACTCCGGTGGACCTCCAGAGAGCCTAGATTGACTATTTTGACTCTAGTCAGCTCCTCATGACTCTAGTTAGATCCTCATGCGCCCTCCATTAGTGCTCCATGCATCAGTTACACCTACTGCACCTAGTTACACTCATTGTGACACATGGTTGATGGTTACTTGTGCTTTGATGACACTCCACTGATCTGATGATCATCGCATGCATGCTAATTCAAATTGCCACCTTGGAATTTGAATCCTCTCCACCATTGTATTATTTATTGTTCATATTATGATTAATGAATTAGAGTGTGATGTTATTCTGCTTGTATCTGAGTTCTATTGTATCATAATTATGTTGCTCTTTTACATTGCATTGTCCACTCTTCTTTTATTTTCTTGCTTAATCTTTCTTGTGAGGTATACATTAGCTCTTAGATCTGCTGTGAGGATTTTCACAAAGGCTACATAACTGGAATATGGCCTTGGTCTCTTGATTTCTCTACTGGTTCCTTCTGGGGCACCATATCTTCCTGCATCTTGTATTATTTCTTGTGCCCAAGTTGGTCTTCTCTTCCGTGGATTTTCCTCATGAGGTGTCTCCTAAGGTCTTTGAGGTTCTGTCATGTCATGATCTTCTGGAATAATTTCTTCTTCAATATTCATGTCCGGTACATTATTAGTTTATTTAATTCTAGGAACTTCATGCTCCTCTTCATCCTCATGAGTCTTCTTAGACTTATTGAAAGTTGTGTCTTCATCAAATGTAACATCCCTTCTAAGTTCAATATGTCGGTATACTAGGATGTAGATACGGTAAGCCTTTGATTTCACACTATAACCCACAAATATCCCCTTTCTTCCTTAAGGTTCCAACTTTGATCTCTTCTCTTTTGGAATGTGAATAAATACTGGACACCCAAATATCTTTAGATGACCGACTTCAAGCTTCACACTGGTAAACATCTCTTCTAGAGTTTGATTGCTAAGAGCACTGTGAAAGATTCTATTATGTACATAGACTGCGGTTCTAGCTGCTTCATCCCATAGATGAATGGGTAGGTATTGGTCATGGATCATGGCCTTCACTTCTTCCATGATAGATCTATTCTTCCTTTAAGCTACACCATTTTGTTGTGGATTATAGGGGATGGTAAGCTCCCTCTTAATCCCTTCTTGTTTACATAATTCTTTGAAATCGCCTGAAGTGTATGCCCCTCCATTATTTGTCCTTAGTATCTTGATCTTCTTTTTAGAGAGGTTTTCTACAAGAGCCTTAAACTTTTTAAACTTTTCAAAAACTTCACTTTTATTATTTAGAAAATAAATCCATGTTTTGCAGGAATAATCATCAACAAAAGAAGCATAGTAAACATACCGATTAATGAAGTGGTAGACATAGGTCCACAAATGTCGGAGTGAACATGTCCGATATTCCTTTTGCTTTGCTACCACTCCTTGGAAATGGATTCTTCGTACTTTTTCCTTGTGCACATCCTTTGCACACTCCTTCATGATCAACCTGGATTTCTGGTAATCCAGTCACCACCTTACTCACTATTCATAAAGCTTTGTAGTGTATATGAGCTAGTCTTCTATGCCACAATTCATAGGGTCTCATGGTACTAGCCATTAGTGTTGAATTTGCATGACCCTTGAGATTATAGAGTCCTCCTTCTTCAACCCCAATAACGATTGCATCATTGATTGTCTTCCCCGTTGGCCACATAAGAACTTCACCATCTACAAATTCAATTCTAAGACCTTTCTTATCTAAAGCTGAGATAGAAAGAAGGTTCTTTTTCAAACCTGGAACATATAATACTTCCTTCATGTTCATGGAATTTCCAAAGTCCAATTTGTAAGTGGCCTCTCCCATTCCTTTGATAGGATATTGGTAATCATCTCCAAGCTTTACTTTGTGTGGAGAATATTTCTGCATGAGATGTGAAAAGGAGTATGTGTTTCCTGTCGTATGTTTGGAGGCTCCACTGTCCACTATCCAAGTGTCACTTCCATGGGATACTGAACCAGTGAGAGCTGAGATTAGAACATATTCTTCACTGGAGTCTTTGTCTTCTCTGGTTTTGATTTCGTCGTCATATTCATTTTCTTTGGCTGCATGAGCATGAAACATTTTCTTCTGCTTATTGGAATGTCCAGATTTGAATGGACAATTTCTTGCAATGTGTCCCATCTTGTGACAAGAGAAACATTCAAAGGAGAAGAAGTCTTTCTTGATCCTTTGAGATCTTTGAGGTCTTCTGGGAGAGTGGTCATAAGTATGTACATCATTATTTCTTTTCCTTCCTCCTTTGACATGAGTTGCCAAAGCTTGATCTTCATTATCATTTTTTTCTCTTCTCTTACAGCTATTCTTTCTTCTTGTTGCACACACTCTTCCCATAGTTGTCTGAACATTATTAATATTTTCCTAGTGCATATGCCACGAAAAAAAGGTTCCAAATCTCTAGGAATACCATTCAGAGTGATCATCACAACTTCAACTTCTTCTACCATGTCTCCAATAGCTTCTAATTGTTCTTTGATCTGAGATACTCTGGAGACGTAACAGTGCATAGTCTCAGACTTTTGGATATTCACACCCTTGAGTTGATTTCTCAAGGTCATCTTCCTATTAATGTTCTTTCCTTCAAACAGGTTGTTCAAAGCATCAAACATTTCTTTTGGAGTCTTCTTTGAGGATACTTGAGGAATAAGGTGATCTTTGATAGAGTCAGCTATGATCCTCTTAGCCTTGATCATATTCTTCTTGTGTCTTGCTTTGGCATCATCTCCTTCTGGTTCTGCAACTCCCTCTTTTACAAAACCTTCTAGGTCATGTTCTTCAAGAATGAGCATGACTCTATATTTCCACACCCTGAAGTTCTTAGATCCTTCAAGCTTCTCATCAAACTTGGTATTTTTTGTCATTTTGATAATACGAGAACCTCAAATGGAAATAGAATGGATTCAGTGCTTTCCAGTAAAGTTGTCCTTTAGAAAACTGCTTCTACCTTGACTTAGGTTTTGACAGAGAAACCCTAATTTTCCAACTTCGAGATCCTGGAGAAATCAGTGGATGAAAATATGTGCCTCCTCAAGGCGAGTTGAGCAAAGTATTCTTTCTCCCAAATCTGTGAGAAGATCTTCCAAAAACTTAATGCCCTAGTTCTCTAGGTTGATGTGGTGGACCCAGAAATGAAAATTATTATAATTGAATTATGCTTCGACAGAAATATGCACCCTAGTGAGGCGAGTTAGATGCACCCTCTTTTTCAGCTGATTTGTGGAGAGAGATCCCAGAATAAGAATCCCCAGTTTCTGCAGTTGCAGAGACTGCACAATGTTTTCTTTCAGGCATGCTTGTTAGTTTTTCATCATTTAATTCAATAGATCTAGGATATTAACTGAATGAATAACATGTACATCATATCAAGCATAAGAGACAAGAGAAAAGAGACACAAAACATTTCATCGGGGAAAACCAAGAAGGTGAAAAACCCCGCAACTTCCTCAGAGATAGAATAAGCATCAATACAAGGATCACAATGATCAAACCCAAGAGATAGATATCTTCAGCAGCATACTCCTCCTCCACTTGTGCGCACTCCTCCTCTCTCTCACTAATGCAAAGTGAGTGAATGAGACAATGTGTAAAATGAGAGAGACACACTCTCTATTTATACACTAACTTTCACTTGACCTTTACTCAACTAGGTCGGCCCCAACTTAACCACTTAACATAATACTAATTGGGCCGACCCCACTAGGGTGGTCTAATAACCCTTTAACCCACATGACTCATACAGGGTCGACCCCATCAAGGTGGTCTAATAACCATCAAGTATAAGTTATGACACTTACAATATAACTTGCAACACATGCAAGTACAACTGATGACACTTCCAATCGAAGGAATAATACATCTCCGTTAGGGATACAATCAAGTACAAATACAATATACAAGTGAATATCTTCTGAAGTTACAAATACATCAACACTCCCTCTTAACTAGGAAGGTATTCTCTTGACACAAGTCATCAATACATATAGGCACAAGTCTTCAATACTGGAGCTGGATCATCATCACTGGATCATGGAGCATCATCATCACTGCTGCTATACTCGTCATCTCGATCACTGGTGCTATCTCTCAATTCTTCTTTTCATAGGAAGTTCTACAGAGCCAGCCCTTTTTCAGGCTGGATGTAGGCCTAGCCTCCATGTAGGTATTCATCATCTCTGCGAGCAAGCCATCAAGTAGGTACACCTCAGGACTGATTACACAGCCTCTGCAAAACCTGCAAGATCTCTGAGGACTAATTACACTGCCTCTGTAAAACCTGCAAGAGCATCTCAGGACTGATTACATGCCTCTGCAAACCCTGCTGTCACAACATTGTCTTCATATCACCTCATCGTCCACAGAGCACAACCCAGATGCACATCACACAGCACTTACACTCACCGGCATGGGAAGACACACCTCAACCATCTGTGAAAGGCTCAACACTTATATCTATGCCATGGGAAGACACACTTCACCATGTGAGAATGGCATCGCACTTATATCCATAGCCATGGGAAGACACACTTTAGCCATGCTAGGAATGTCACAGCACTTATATCGCAGCCATGGGAAGACACACTTCAACCATGCTCGAATGGCACAACACTTATATCGCAGCCATGGGAAGACACACTTCAACCATGCTTGAATGGAACAAATCTTACATCAACGACCATGGGAAGACACACTTCAACCATGTCGGAATGGCCCCATCCCTTATATCTGCACCATGGGAGGACACACCTACCACCATGTGAGAATGGCTCATGTGCATCTGGGTCTCCGGACTCATCACTTCCCCTTGGAAGGAATATCGATCTGAAGTAAACCAAGACTCTCTCTGAAGTACTCAAACTTCACTCTGGCCAGTGGCTTGGTCAACACATCGGCTATCTACTCGTCCATCGCAACATACAGAAGCTTCACTACTCCTCTCTACACCATATCCCTGATATAGTGGAACTTGATCTCAATGTTCTTCGACTTGTCATGGAACACTGGGTTCTGCGACAACTTCACACAACTCTGGTTGTCACAAAATATACAAGTAGCACTTAGCTGGAGATCAAACAAATCAGACAGTAGCTTCCTAAGCCATACTGACACACAACTAGCCGAACAAGCTGCAACATACTCTGATTCGGCTGTACTCAGTGCCACACAGGACTACTTCCTGCTAAACCAAGAGATCATATCGGATCCCATATTGAAGCAGCACCCCGAAGTGCTCTTTCGATTAATGGAACTGCCTGCCCAATCTGAATCAACATAACCATCCAGGTTAAACTTTTGACTCGCATCATACTTGAGCCCATAATCAATTGTACCCTTCAGGTACCTCAAAATATGCTTTGCAGCTATCAGGTGAACATGTCTCGGATCTGTCAAGTACTGGCTCAAGGTGTTCACCACAAAGTAGATATCTAGTCTTGTATTCATTAGGTACATCAAGGACCCAATCATTTGACGATACATCATGGCATCAACCGGCTCAGATGAAGCATCACACATAAGCTTCAAGTTCGATGCCATAGGTGTGGCCATGGCCTTGCAGTCCATCATCCCGAACCTCTTCAGGATCTCTACTGCATACTTCCCTTGTCCAAGGAAGATTCCATATGTGCTCTGCCACACCTCCATACCTAGAAAGTAGTGCATCATAACCAAGTCCATCTTGAACTCGGCAACAAGCTTCCTCTTCGTATCGGTAATCAATCTATCCTCACCTGTAACAAACAGGTCATCCACATACAGAAGTAGTATCACTGGATTGCCTTCCTCAACCTTGTAGTAAAGGTTGGAGTCTACTTTACTCTTAGTAAAGCCCAAACTGGATAGGAAGCCATCTATCTTGTCGTACCTAGTCTTAGGTGCCTATTTCAAACCATACATGGCTTTCTTCAGTTTGCAAATGTAATATCCATAGTTGGATATTCTCAATAAATTAGGGTTGAACCCATAATTTCTAAAATAACCCACAAATCCGTAGATATAAAATGATATATAAATTAATAATATAAGATGATTTACAATTGAGGGCCCGTTATTTATACTTTGGCGGAATACCCTTTCACTAATAGTCATGTCTTTTTGGAAAGACATTATTAATTATCATTATTATTATTATTATTATTATATGTTGATGTTTATTATTATTATTATTTTATTCATAACATTACCTCTCTCTTAGAAAGGCTTTGTCCTCAAAGCCTTATAACGTTGTCGCACCATTTCTTGTGACGTCGTAGCTGATGAAACATGTCGGTACGAACTTCTAAGTGTAGAACATAACTTCCGATATGTTGACGGATCAATCCAGCCAAAATTGATTTGTTGCCGACTGTTGGGATTCTCTATTGATCTGTTGTCAGGAGCTTTGAGAACATTAGTACCATTTCTTTCGGAAATTCCCACTTTTTAGGATACTGGTTTATATGGTTGGGGTGTCAATAGGGAGTTATTGTTGTTTGTTTTTTTACAAGATTGTCTTCTTTCTGAACTGTGACGAGGACTGAATTTGTTTCCTCTACTTGACTTTGTTTTCTAGAGGGTTTGGATGCTTCCTCCTGGATTTGTGCTAATTTGTTCTCTAATAGATTGTTATTACTCTAAATTTTCTCGAACCTTTCGTCTTGCGACTTTTTGTCCTCTTTTAACTTATTGACTTGTTCCTCTAATTCTTGATTAAACTTTCTGAGGTTTTGGTTTTCTTATTGCTTTTCTAGTATTCTTCCTTCAAGGTCTTCATTTGAATGTTCCGTCTTCTGACTATGTTTCAGCTTCTTGATTTTCGTAAGTAATGTCTTGTTATGAATTCTTAGTCGAAATAGTTCTTCGGCATTGCTTGCTAATTCGTCCTTGATTTTCTTAATTTCTGGCTTGTGCGTCTTTTTAGTAGCGTCGTATGTCTGCTGGAGTTCTTTATTCTTTTGTTGTTGTTGACCTATGTCTGATTCTTGACTTTGTAGCTTCCTCTGAACTTGAGTCAATTCATCATCTTTGTCCCTGACAAGCTGGTTTAAACGCTTTATTTCTTCTTCTAAATCATTATCGCTTCCATCGGGTGACTTGTTGTCGTTTTTTGACTTTCTAATCTGGTCTTCTAGGTTTTGATTGTGGATTTTTAAACATGATATTTCTTGATCATGATCAGATAACATTTTCTTGTTATCTCTTATGGTTTGTTCTAGTTGTCGATTTTCATTCCATAAGCGATGACACTCATCGTTTCTCCACTCTTTTAAGAACTTCTGTGTCTCAATATGTGCTTGTAGACGTTTACTGCTCACTTTATATTGCTCTAATTCATCCAGTGCTGCTTGTAGCTTTGAATTCATTACTGAATATGTGTTTTCCATTGTTCCTGACTTTTTCGATGATAGCTGGTTTCCTTTTACTTGATTTCTTTGATGATAACCGATCTTCAAATTTTATTTTATTTTTTTAACAATAATTGCTTTGCCCTTATAATAATTATTATTATTTAAATGTAATAATAATATTATTTTAATATTATATATTTCCCAAACAATTGTAATATTTTACAATTATGGACTAATATTAATTAATCTCCACGTTGGTTAACCTTTTGCTTTAGATTAATTTCTTTGTGGATTGTGTGTAGATTAGGTGGTTGGGAAGAATGATTGTTACCTTCCCCACCCAAATTCAAATCTCACTTTTGGTTTGTTCTTAGGGAATAAAACCAAACCCACTTCTCACAAAACCACGTGCACCTTAAAACCATGTGCGGTTCCACTTCTTACTTTTACTTTTTACTTCTATTCACTTTTAAACTTTACTTTTACTTCTTTCTTTCTTTCTTTTTCACTTCTTCTCACTTCTTTTTTATTTATTTTTATATTCTATTTTCTTCTTTTTTACTTGTCTTTCTTTTCCCCTTTTTATTTTCTTTTACTTTTTCTTTTTTCTTTCTCTCTTTCTTTCTTTTTTACTTCTTTGGGCCACGGGCCTGGTTTTGGACAAGGTCCTAAATTGGTGGCTACAAGCTGGCTCTGATACCATTGTAATATCCATAGTTGGATATTCTCAATAAGTTAGGGTTGAACCCATAATTTCTTAAATAACCCACATATCCGTAGATATAAAATGATATATAAATTGATAAGATAAGATGATGATTTACAATTGAGGGCCCGTTATTTATACTTTGGTGGAATACCCTTTCACTAATAGTCATGTCTTTTCGGAAAGACATTATTAATTATCATTATTATTATAATTATTATTTATTATTATTATTATATATATATATATATGTTAATGTTTATTATTATTATTATTTTATTCATAACAGCACACATGAGTCCCTCTGTCATGTGTCTCAATCCCGAGTGGCTGCTCCACATACACTTCCTCTTCAACTACACCATTCAAGAAAGTTGTCTTGACATCCATCTCATGTACCTTCCATTTCATCACTGCGGCTAGAGCAAGTACTGATCTAATGGAAGTGTATCTGGCCACAGGAGCAAAAGTCTCTTCATAATCAATCCCTTCTTTCTAGGAGAAGCCACGAGCTACAAACCTTGCCTTGTATTTCTCTATGCTACCATCTGCAACATGTTTGATCTTATAGATCTATTTTGAAGTCACAACAGACTTCCCTTCTGGTCTCGGGACCACATCCTAGACATCATTCTTCATGATCGACTGGTACTCTTCGATCATGGCATCCTTTCATTACTGCATCCCAGATCCTGGGAACTTCAGATTCTTCAATATCTTCAATAGATAGTTTTCTTGAACTTCGTTGCTGGAACAAATGTTGTTGTCCTTGTAGGTAATTGTACACGATCTTTCCTACAAGTCAGATTCAATTGCATGATTAGAAACTTCTCATAATTTTTCAAAACACATTCTTATGCATAAAGACATATGTAATACAGGCATGCAATTATCTTAGCCAATGCTTCAATACAACATTTATCCATATCCCGTATTCACATGGTAACTTTCTAGATGCCTTCCATCTCTACCAGAACATTTGTTAAGAGTGTGCACAACTCCCAACATGTTAGCAAAGAGGTTTGATTCTAGATAAGTAGCAATGGAATGTTGTACAGTACCATAGGCCACTTACCCATTACATGCATATTAGTAGTATATTGTTCATTAATGCAAATATCCTATTATGCATAATACACATCCTAAATCTAGGAACATAAGTATGTATATGGCTCAACAAAATCATATATACAAGAAATGACAATTTAAATACTTATCTTTGTTTGCTTGTTGGTGGACTCCCTCTCAATATTTGCTTCCTTGAAGGAACTACTAGAGTGTGCTCCTTCTTGATCTTTGCTTCCTGGATTATCTGTCCTTGAACTTATATCCATCCTGGACCACTATGCATGCTTAATTGTGCACTAGTGTCATCATTATGTTATCCTCAAGATCTCATACATAACCATACATACATTAGTATAATCTCAATACTATCAAAACATTATGATTCTAAATAATCTTATGTATGGTCATGATCATTTCATACGTAGGTAATAAGCGTTAGTATTCAAGGTTTCAGGGAAGACTTCTTTTACTCATGTATATTCTTATTTCACCATAGGACTCTTCTGGTTAGTCATATCATCAATCAAAGTAAGAACCATAATATGCATAAACCCTTGATTACTTAAACTTCTAACTTCAAGAATAATCATTATCATTCATACAAAAGTATAAGATCCTAACACAAGGTAGGATTCTATCTTGATATAGGAAAAACATACTTGGTTATCATGTTTGCTAGTTATGTCTAACATACCCAAACAATGTCTTCTTGTTCTCTTCAATGACTTGTGCTTAGTAACCTGCATAACTCATAAGTTAACCATTGTAGAACCAAACTATACATACCTCGTAAGTAGAGCTTCTATAATGGCTATGGATGAGTCTTTGTCTTCATGTCACCATGGTCATATGTTCTTGATCTAGAACTTGATCTGTCTTTCTTGATGTACCTTTCATGTTAGAGGATGACATCAACCTCATACAACATCATGGTTCAAATTTTCACTAAGGTGATAAGACAAGTCCAAGATTAATCAAGATTGTACTAATAATATGAAGACAAACATATCATAAACTTAATCATGAACAGATTTCACAAACATACCTGTATCTCTTCAAGTCATACCTGTCAGGATTGCTTGTATCCTTCTCATGTAAATCCTCAGCCTTGTCTCCCTCCGGAACCGGAACTTCTTCACTTATGCAGGTGTCCAATTCATTCTCTTCTAGGATCAACCCAATCCACTTTGATTTGCTGAGACTAGATCTAGAGTTGGATTAGGGTTTGTCAGAGAAACCCTAAAAATTCAACCTTTGAATTTCAAACTTCTGAATTGATGGAAAGATGTGGCTTGCTGAGCTGATCAAGCTGGTATACTTCAATTTTGAAAGCTGCAACATTTGACCCCTCAAAAATGCCTTTGAAACTTTCGGATTCACTAAACAGGACCTCGAACTAGGGTTTGATAAAGCCCACCCTTCTGCTCAACCAAAAAGTTCGATCCAAAGCTCTAAGCTTCTATTTTTCTGAGGAGCTTCTAGCCGTGGTCACAGACTTCAAAAATTCCAACTTTTGTAGAAGCCCTAATTTTCCATCTTTCCAATCAAAATCCCAAACTAGGGTTTGATCAAGCCCGTCCTTCTGCCCAGCCAAAAAATTCTATCTTGGTCTCTAAATTTCGATTTTGATGAGGAGCATTCAATTGTGGTCTCCGATTCCAAAAATTCCAACTTTCTCCAAAGCCCTAAATTCCCGCAGCAGTGATAAGCCAAGAATGAAGGTGCTCAAAATTTAATAATGTTTTGGCAGAAATATGCACCTTATTGTTTTTGGTGCATCTACGAAATTACGAATCCGCAGGGTATGAAACTTCGGCCTATTGTAGCCTGACCTGTCTTCTTTCCAACCCCACAAGTCTGACCTCAATTGGATTCTCTGAGAAAGAGTTATGCCAAGTGTCGCAACGTGACCTGCTTATGGGATAAAACAGGAGAGCGAACTTGTACGGCATGCCACGTGTCATTGGTTCAACTTCGGCCTCTAAAAAACTTACCTGAGAAACTAAAGTATGTTCTCTTACTGTCACTTTTTACATAATTACATTTGAAGCTTCCTAGCCCAAGTTGTGACCTTTTTTCCTTGGTCACCTATTTATGACTGAGATTTGGAAGAGGCAGAAACCCTACATTGTACTGATCATAAAACACAAAGTACAACGAATTAGATGCTGTGCTTCAAACATAAGATACACGGGGATGTTATTTATGACTTGTAAAAGTTTCAGATCCTGAAACTTCACCAAAATGGATTTATAGCGAAAGAACTACGATGACTGGTTTTTTCTATATCAAGCCCTAGCTTCCAATTTGTCGCAAGTGCAACAAGTCTCATAAATGCCATACCATGCCTTCCTTCAAGCTAGATCTGATACCATGTTAGTTTTTCATCATTTAATTCAATATATCTAGGATCTTAACTGAACGAATAACATGTACAGCATATCAAGCATAAGAGACAAGAGACAAGAGACACAAAACATTTCACCGGGAAAACCAAGAAGGTGAAAATCCCCGCAACTTCCTCAGAGATAGAATAAGCATCAATACAAGGATCACCATGATCAAACCCAAGAGATATATATCTTCAGCCACATACTTCTCCTCCACATGTGCGCACTCCTCCTCTCTCTCACTAATGCGAAGTGAGTGAATGAGACAATGTGTAAAATGAGAGAGACACACTCTCTATTTATACACTAACTTTCACTTGACCTTTACTCAACTAGGTCGGCCCCAACTTAACCACTTAACATAATACTAACTAGGACGACCCCACTAGGGTGGTCTAATAACCCTTTAACCCACATGACTTATACAGGGCCGACCCTATCAAGGTGTTCTAATAACCCATCAAGTATAAGTTACGACACTTACAATATAACTTGCGACACATGCAAGTACAACTAACGACATTTCCAATCGGAGGAATAATACATCTTCGTTGGGGATACAATAAAGTAAAAATACAATATACAAGTGAATATCTTCCGAAGTTACAAATATATCAACACTGATTTGATACCATGTAGGTTTTTTAACTTGTTTAGCATAATAACATTAAACAATCTAATCACTGAAAGAAAGACAAGCACAACAAACACAAAGAACATAAAATTTCTCTCGGGGAAACCACAAGGGAGAAAACACCTGCAAAACGTCCTCAATATAGAATTCACCAAGTAGAAGATAAAACCCCAAGACAAAAACAACTTCTCTCTCTCTTATGCGAACTTGAGTGAGTGAGATGAGTGATACAAATGAGCAATTCAATCTCATATTTATATTCTTCTGTTGAGGTGACTTTTTCCCAAATAGGGCCGACTTGACCTAACTGACTGGGCCGACTTGTCAATTACATAATATAATATTCTTTTCTGGGTTCTTCTAGGCCGACACAAGTCCTAGGGTTTACATTGACTCTTTCAATGACTCTTACATTGTCAATTACATCAATGACATCTCCCGAAGGAGGAATACAATAATACAATAGAAAAGTACATTTAGAACATCTTCCGCAGTTATATTTCTTTAACAATCGCTAGGAGGAAATTGACCTGGTATTAAAGAAACCCCACCCCAACACTCCATTGGGGTTTTGACAAGGAAGAAATACCAACATAAATTTGAGGAGGAGTATAAAGAGGAGGAGGAAGAAGAAAGACAAACCAAAAAAGTAGTCAAGAAACTAACAAAATAAACAAGGGAAGAAGTATTGAACAAGGACAAACTTGTAGTTGTCAATGGGGGTTGGATCTAGAAGTGATTCCACAAAAAATTTAGGAACTCATTCACCTCCATAGAGTAGAGGCCACAAACGATCAAACATTAAATAAATATTGTCTCCTATAATTGTAGAGGTAAGGGTATCAGGTTCAAAGAAGCATCCTTGAGAGATGTAATTAAATTTGAGAATCCAATTATCCTCTAGCTCTAAGAGACTAAGATAGAAGTAGATGGCATGCTTAATATTGGCAAGAATTAGTTGCCAAAGTAGTGAAAATGTTGTGGGTAAGTTCAAGAGGTGCATCATGAGGTATATGCACTCCTTGGGATATCTCCACATTGCAAATGGAATTTTATCATCAAACCCAACAATGGACCTTAATGTTCCCAGTGTTCCAACACTCATGTATTAGATATCATATTTTTTATGTTTGCATGCCCATGTTTTATAAGGAAAAAGAAGATTAATGGTGTTCCTTGTAGGCTCTAAAGGAAACTAAGGCCACTATAAACAACATTGTTGCTAGTGACTTCAATGTGGTTTTGAATATTAAAGAGAAAGGAGGGAGAAATATCATTAGGGATCCTTACAAATAAAATATGGAGGACCTCTCAAAATATTGGGATTTAGTAGACATCGAGCTTAGTGAAAGGAAACTATTTGGACAAACAAGAGGATTGAAATAGGCCATATTGTTTCCAGACTTAATCACTTCCCCATCCATAGAAATATTATGTTCAATAACTACCTCATCACTTCAATACCAATTCCATCTACAATCTCTAAACATAAGTATATTTCTTCTTATAGCACCAATCCCAATAGTTTGGTCCTCTCTCCTTCATATTTGTTTGCTCTAGCTTCAGAATTCAATATCCATGGAGATTATATTGAGGGAAGGGGAAAATCCAATCATAGGATCATAAATTAAAAAGCTGTCAATACAACTCTAAAGGACTATGCAAAATCCTCCTTTCTATCACCAGACAAGGAAAAAGTATTAATTTTGAATGAGCTTGAATACCTTCATACGAGGATGGACAAATAAGATATTACAGAGAAAAAAAATCAAGGAGAGAGCCCTCTATAGTAAGCTTCATAAACCATCCAGATTGGAAGAAGAGATATGACAACTTAAATCAAGTTGTTATTGGTTGTAGTTTGGAGACAAGAATGTGTCCTTTCATTGACAAGCCAATACATGAGTCCAAAAAAAGAATGTGAAAGAGATATATTTGGATGATGGATCTTTCCTGAGGTATTTAATAGCCATCAAAGATGAAACCGAGAATAATTTTGAAACCTTATATATAAAAGAGGAAGAGACTATAATGTCAATTGCTATAATGTTAGAGAATATTCCCCACCTAATTTATGAAGCTGGAAAATAAGAGATAGATAAAGAGATACAAGAGGGAGAAACCTAAAGAGTTTTAATAGACCTATGTAAGAAAAGCAATGCCAAACATAATCTAAAACACAAAAATCAACAATGGCTCACACACACGATACACAAAGATTTACCTTAAAACCCAAAACTAGGAAAACCAACATACTTGATAGTTTCTCCACTCTCTATCTCATTGTATATATCCTCTATTTACAATAAAATATTATAGCATCCAAAATCCTAATCCATTAACTCGAATTAGATTAAAACCTTAATTCCTTAACAAAAATTAGTTAACAATGGGCCAATGTAATGTCCCCATTTAAATAAATCTCAAAAAGAGAAAATTCCACCCAATCTACTAGTTTCCTAGGTTGGGGTGGAAACATTAGATTTGGAATAAGGGAACTATAAAACTTCAAATGGACATTATCTTGACCAAATATATTAAATGGGGAATAAATAAATAATTAATATAGGAAAATAAGGTGGCACTTGGTCATGAGGGCACATTGGAGGTGTGGGGCCCACTTAAGCAAGATTCCCCATGCCACATGACATTCCACTCTCACCCATTCGAATCCTAGGTGGAGTCCACATTCTTGGGGGATTTGGAAGGTCAATATACTTGGAATGACTCAATGAAGGGCAAATTGGAGTGGAAGAGTAACTCCCATGGAAGAGGAAGAGGCATTTGAGAGAAGTTGAGACACTTGGGCTAGATTCCCTGGCTTCTATGACAACAATGATGAAGATGTTATGACACCTATGACAAAAATCAGACCTGATTGTTGAAATCTAACATATATGACATGTTAGGGCTAAAAATAGCCTCCAAGAGGGTGCACAAGGGAGTTAGGGCAGCCAAAGAGTCACCCATTCGAATTGAGTGAAGGAGGAGACTAGGAATGGAGGGACAAGTGACATACATTGGAATCTTGTAACATCCCGAAAAATACCAAAATTTAATTTTTTTTTTTTTAAATAGCAATAATTATCAAAGTCATTAATACGAAACATATAAATTAATTTTATTTCTTAACGAAGATAATTAATAACGATGACACATCATACTTCTCAAATAAATATGATATAATTGTATTTGCTATTTCAGATTTAAACGGATGCTAAACTCCTTAACGAAAGATCTTTTTATGATTATGCATAAGAATACAGTTTACAGATTTGCTTAAGTTCTAATTATGATTACATGCTGTACATAGTTTATACTATTATGATATTCTTGATGAAGTGCTGACAATTTGTTTGTATGTTGATGAAGGGGTCCTACGAGGTACCTTGGAGTTTACTTAGCTACGTTTAGCTAAGGCATTTGAATCTTGTTTCCATGTGCAGACCGCAGGTAAGAAATTCTACGACAACATGTGTTAAGAGTACATGTGTCTTTCAATTCCTCGTCAATGTAAAATTAGAATGCTAAGTACTTCCTTGCGAAACAAGTTACTGGAGGTATGGATACTTGGTTCTAAATCTAGTTTGTGTATTTATTTACAAAACTCTTCAGTGTTATAATTTCACGTCATCCAAGTATTTGTTATAATGCTGCAATTACTATCCTATGACTATTGTCATTATTATCAAAACAGTGATACCAATATCTATTGATAAAGCTATTAGAAAGCTTGTAGAGAATAGTGTTTATACTTTGGAGCTATCATTACGTTTTGCTTCTACAGAACTTAGACTATTCTAAGTCCTGAATTCATTATTTGATTATCATTACATAGTTAAAATGAGCGGTCTAGTGACTAGTGCTTGTGCTATGAACTCAGCATTATAGTGTATAACATCACCAATTAAACTATACCTTAGGTATTACATCTATCAATTAGACTTTGCAATACATGGCTAGCATATTAAAATGTGTATCGCTTATCTATAACTATAGGCTCACACGATTATTATGAATTGGAAATTCATAGATATTGTATGAAATCTATAATGTACATAGTATCTAATTATACATTTGCTTAGCTAGAATCCCAACTATATCTAAGGTCTCCATTATCAAATGATTAACAATATATATATATATATATATATATGGCTAACCTTTATTCTATATATATCTATACACGAGCCTTAGTAAATGAATTGTTAACATTATAAAGGGACTATACAATCACACCATACCTTGGCATATAATACAAATGTTTGATACATAATAACAAAACTATATAGACTAATATGAAATACGATCCACGGGTCTAACAATGAAATTATTTTGATGTTGACAGGGTGTTAAACTTAGCATGCTTTCCAAGCTGGCGTTGATAGACCTAGCATTAACGTTGTTCCACGAATAAGCGATGTGGAAGCCCAGTTGTAAGGTATTCACATGGTTTGTGTTTGAAATGAGTATCACAACAAGCTGAGCTGTGCCATGCATTGGCTCTTAATCTGCTTACTTGGCAAATGGTGGATGAAGTAATTAATGCAATATTGATTGCAATTGTGGTTCGATAATCAACATGCCTTAACTGGCAGATCTCCCACTGTTGATCTCTGCAAGATCTGGGGCTGTGAGTGAAACCCTATCCACGCATTGGTAAGTAATGGAAAAATGGTTTTCGGCATTCATTGTTGCATTTTTTATGGAAGGTCATGGAACCAACTGTCTGCTGCAATGTAGGGTTTTAGAGTGGGTTGAGAGGAGGACTCCTTCCTCGGTTTCGAACCTTGGACCCGTGAGGATATTTTTAATAGCTGTAGGCTCACAATCGTGTGCCATAGCACTACGATATAGCATGGAAGTTGTGTGTGGTTTTTCTTCTGTCAGTTGTTAAATTCATAGTTGAACTGGGGTTCGATCCTCTAGTTTGCGAAAAGATCTTCTGTGTTTAAATCATGGTTGCTGTCAAATGCCAACATGATTCGTCGTTTTTACTGGTGTGGTGTGCCAAAGTTCACGGCTTCATTTCTAAAGGTAAGTTCTGACGATAATGAAACTAATACTATGTTACTTGTTTTTATAATAGCATTTTCTTGTTTTGTAACCCTTCGAACTGTATTTTGGCAGGTACCCACTTCGTAGGAGGTTTCTTATGCATAAGATTGTAGAATGGGCATGCTGCTACTGCTTCCTGGTAAGCTCTGGTGGTTCTTGAAACCTCGTAGGTGCCCTTTTGCATGGTTTTGATGGTGACTACTGTGTGCCGAGAGTTGGAACTATTCGACCTTGTTTCGGTGATGGCCGAGTGTTGAGTTTTAAAGTCTTATTTTGATACATACTGTACAGAGGATAGCCTTCATTTGTTTAAGTTTCTACTTGGCTATTTGATTCCTGGTTGTGTCGTTGATAAGAACTTGGATCTCGTTTTTGTGCTGCTAAATTCAAGGGTAAAACCCTGTGTAGTTTGTGGATCTTGTCCTCGTTTAAACGTTTTGGTTGATAAGGTTTAAACTTCTGTGTAATGTTGGGAACCTTGACAGGTCCTTAATGTAAACTCTGTTATACTTTTTGAATGTGAAATGAGAGCCGAGGGTTCTCTTTTTCTAAAGACAATGGCTCGCTTGAAATGAAAAGACTTGTTTTAAAATTAATGGTTGAGGAAGTAATTGTATAACTGTTATGTGATGCCAAACAACAATAGTTGTTTTTGGCCGAGGGTTATGGTTTGCATAACTGTAATAGTTGTTCCCTATAATTTTGTTATCGTTGTTGATATTTATGTTTTTTTTTGGAATCGTGATGAGATAGTTCAGCTATTAAACGTTTTTGGAATGGCTATGCCACGGTGTTCAATTTTATTTCACGATTGAAACCCTACCTGTAGCTTTCGTTGGTAATCTTGTTTGTACAGATGCATTCGAACCCACAAACTGGTTCTTAACTCGTACATGTGAATGTTTTGACACTGTGTATGCTTTCTTACTAGAGTTTAAACTATCGTTAGGTATTATACTGAATTGTGCTTTCTGCTAAGTGATGCTTACTATCTTGTAGTAGTCTCGAAATGTTAGTTAGGGTTTGGAAATCTATAACTATTAGGCTCTGAAAAGAAATGTCTATAGTTTGCCATGAATGGCTTGAGGAGAAAATTATGAACTGTGTAAACAGAAACTAAGGTCTGTAATATCTTAGGGTTTGATACTACTGTGCAGATATTTAATATATGAAATCAAAAGTGACAGTTAGTGAAGAAATAAAATATGTATAATTGTAACAAATCTACAGAGATTAATTCTTGCAGCTGTTATAATTCTTGAAAATATAATTGCTTGAAAAACATTAAATGCATAATATTGAAATGCATTTGCTTACTATCTGAACTAAATAGAGTTAAAAAGAAATATATAGAACTGTGCAGAAACATAATGTGTTTTTCTTTCATGTAATAATTAGATGAATTCTATACAACTATTGATACTATACTGTAATGTTTACTGTGTTTAAATATATGGTAGAATTATAACAAGAACACTATTGTATTCATCTTTCCAATCAATGGTATTCTGCCTATCACTTATCTTTCTCAATTTACTTCTCTATACTGGAGTACGATGCAGATAACAGCATGGGGAAAAATATAGAGATGGTTATCAATTCAATCATTTCATAAAGCTCTTTCATTCAGAATCATACTTAGATCAGAAAATAGAATAGTTTCTTCTATATGACTGTAATTAATAATTCTATTATACATAAACATTTAACTGTAAACAAAATTAAGAACAGTAAAACCTGGTTGACTGTAGGAGAAACAAACAGCCCAAAGAACCTATTCCACCCAACCTATTCCTGAAGACAGCTAAGTTACTTGCCTTAGGACCCCCGAGCCTATTCACTGAACCACCAGGAGGAAGATTCTGTAGAAGTCTTAGTACATCAACTTGCAATAGAATATAGATTGTCTAGTCATCAAGACTCAGCAGCCAAAGAGACCTGCACCAGCACCTTTGGTTTGCCTTCTCAGTATATTTAGCAGACTCACAGTTTCACTCTCACATAGCCTCCTTATTTGAATCTCTCAGTGATCACCTGATGCACTTGAGGAATATTTCTACAGAAAATATTGTAAGGGGCTTCCTGCCTAATTCGAATTGCCTTATCTATGCTGCCTAGGCCTTTTAGTGTTTAACTGGTTATTAATGAGCTGCTTGCTCTCTTCCACCCACCTGGGGGATAATGCCACAAATTTAGGGGTAGTTTTCCCATAACCAACAACTAGTGGTGGAGTGCAAATGCTGCCATCTGTCCCATACCTTCTAACAGCTTCCATTCCTCTTAGTGCGTCAGTGAACACTCATTTAACAGTTCCCTTGGGTGTTTGTCTCCTATTTTAATTTATTTAAATAATAATAATCAGTAATTACAATCATCCTTGACCAAACTTGGTCATAATTACAAAACTTTGTAATTAAAATTTAACATAAAGTATTTTGCAAATAAAATAATATTCTCAGAATTTGGGTAGGTGACAAATCTCTTCCTAATTTGAGTTGGCATGAATATCATGGATGGAATTCGAGCTAAGGAGGTATTTGGAAGTTTATAAAATTCAAGAAAAAAGCAGAGTGGATTTTGATCATTTCACATTTTTCATTTGGAGAGGAGAGCTAGTGGAGTGTTATTCTACTTGCCTTAGCACCAATTTCGAGGGTGAAAGATTCCCATCCTAATTGGAAATTGGAGAGACCATTCAGACCTTTCATTTGGAGCTACAATGGATTCATTTGTTGTAGTTTGAAGCTATAGGGAAGCTCGTGATCACATCTCCTTTAGCTTGCTTCTACAACTATTCTTCCTTTTCTTCTCATATTCTTGCTCCTTGAGGAGGGGCGCACTTGGTGAGGTGATGATCTCTTTGGGATAGCTCTTGGAGCCCCAAATTTTTGTAATCTGATATATATACTCTATATTTACTGCTCAGAATACTTTCAGATCGAAACTCCAAGAAATTGTATGTAAAATGCTAAACTATGATTAAATGGTGCCATTTCCCTAATACCTTGTTATAAGCACTTCAAGTGGTATCAAATTCGAATGGTTTAGTCAAAATCTGATATATTATTGTTCTATGGAGTGCCATTAATATTCTGAAGAAGTTTTATATTCATTAGACAAGCATTTGGAGCAATATTCTCAAGTTTCATAACCATTTGTGAAGATTTACTATCATTTCCCCCTATGTTGAAGCTAGTATACAAACATCTGATATATGGAAGTTGCAGAAGCCTTTAGGAACTTATTGATGATGTATTTGGGATCCCATTGAAGTCCTTTAATAGTAACATGTCTCTACTCTGAAATTTGGGAAGTTTGTACATCATTTGGAGATCCATCTTTTACCACTACCCTTGAGGGATTTGAACCTCGATTTGACCAGTAAATTGCCCTATCTTTCCCTGATTATAATTAAATGTTGCAAAAATATTTTGAGAGTTTCCAAGCATACATAAGTCACAATTTTATGTCTTAATACCTTCCAAACACTTTCAGAACCAATTTGGAAGCATTTGGAGGCATTTGGGTAAATACTAGTCTAAGGGTCAAATTGGCCAAAATTTGCAATTTTTCCAATTTTACCAAATTTATTAAAAAGGGACACTACAGCCAAAAAACCATTGGCCAAAAATAGATAATAAAACTGACAAAATACACACCCCCTTTGCTCTAGGAACCTAAAAAAAGTACAACGCATGTCTAACATTCTCACACTTGTTGTATTCTTTGAAACAAGGGGGCAAAGGGAAAGCAATGAAATTAGCTACCAAGGGAAACAATGCTCATTGATTCTCTACACCAAGAGAATTTTTCAGAACTAGTAGAATTTGTCAATGAATCTACAAAATTTCTCAAGGTATTTACCTTCTACAACAATACTTTGTTTTTTTCAAGCATGTCTCTAACAAAACGGTAATTTACATCAATATGCTTTGTCTTGGAATGATAGGCATGGTTCTTTGCTAGAAATATTGTACTTGAGCTATCACAAACTATTCTCACTACTTTCTGAACAAAACTAATACCCGAACATAATATTTACAACCTAAGGTTTCCATAATTCCATGAATGGCTACCATGTATTCAACTTCTCCAATTGACAATGTAGCTACACCTTGCCTCTTATCCATCCAACTAATTGCTCCACCAAATAATTAAAAAACATAACCACTTGTAGATATTTTGCGGTCAAGGTCATCTTCAGCCTAGTCTGCATCAACAAAAGCCTTGTATATCTATTTCCCCATTAATTCTAGGTCTTCTTTGGTAGAAGATTGCATAATATGA
Organism: Larix kaempferi; assembly: GCA_027924585.1. Taxonomy (NCBI): domain Eukaryota; kingdom Viridiplantae; phylum Streptophyta; class Pinopsida; order Pinales; family Pinaceae; genus Larix; species Larix kaempferi. The sequence continues at coordinate 2,223,019 of BSBM01000275.1, read as the reverse complement.
AGTGTCGCGCAAATATGTGAAGACCCTCTTGACTGTCATCCCTTGTTCCTTCTCTGGATTTGGCTTAGATGCCTGCTAGTATATACCATAACATACATTAGACTTCAAACAACACTATCATAGGGAACATGTGACATGTATTTTTACCTCTTCTTGAGTCTCAAGTTGTTGATTTGCATATAACTGTGCACCTATAGGAATAGCGAACTTCATTGGTTTACATTCCTGCATATTAAACCTCTACAATATTGTCTTGACATATTTATTTTGACTCAACCATAGCCTTGTGTTGGCTCAATCTCTTTTAATTTCCATGCCAAAATAAAAATTGCAGCACCAATATCTTTCATATCAAACTTAGAATACAATTGAGCTTTGACATCCTAAATGACATCCTTGTTGTTGCCAGCCAACAACATATCAACGACATACAAGACCACATAAATAAAACAATCATCAACCAGCTTGGAATACACAAAGTGATAAGCTTTGTTTATTGAGAAACCAAGTCCCAATATATAAGTATCAAACTTTTGATACCACATTCTCGGTGATTGTTTTAATCCATACAGGGACTTCTTCAGCTTGCAAACCATCTTCTTCTTTCCCTTCCTTGCAAAACCTTATGGTAGTTCATGTAGATTTATTCTTCAATATCACCATCTAAAAATGTTATCTTCACATCCACGTTCTCTTATTCAAGATCAAAAGCAGTAGCAATAAACAAAAGAAATATAATAGAAGTTAACTTAGTAATAGGAGAAAAAATCCCACCAAATCAAACCCCCCCACATGGTAATATCCCTTAGTTATTGGGGGAGATTTGTAGTTCTCCACCCTACCTTCTTCATTTTATTTTTTTCTTAAACACCCATTTAACCTTTCTTCCAGGTGTCAACTCTACTAGATCCCAAGTCTCATTTTTATCCAATGCATCCATTTCTTCAACCATTGCCTTCTTCCAAGTTTACTATCTTTTGAATCCATCATGTCCCTAATAGTTTTAGGATCATCATCACTAATAGATAGAGAAAAATTATAGCAAAAATCAAGCGGTCTATACCTTTCTGGTTGCCTTCTTTCATGAATTGATCTCCTCAAGGCTGGAGCTTGAGGTTCTTCCTCTTATCATTCATCTTCTTCTGTTGAGCCACATTCTTCAGGTTCCAACTCAAACTATATTGTCTTTGGATCTTCTTCCTTTGGTTGGACATCCTATTTGGGAGGAATTTTATCCTCTCTAAATACAACATCCCGACTATAAAAATTCTTCTTGGTTAATGGGTTCCAAAGTTTATAACCTTTTATACTATCTTTATAACTAATAAAAATACATTTTTCAACTTTATTATCTAGCTTACTCCTATTTTCCTTTGGAATGTGCACATAAGCATCACAACCAAAAAAATTGAATTGTTAAAGAGAGGGGTTTTTACAATTCTATGCCTCATGTGGAGTTTTTTTAACTCGTGATGATGTAGGTAATCTATTTACCAAGTAACATGCAATATCCATTGCCTCCGCCCATAATTCTTGTGATAACCCTGCACTACAGAGCATACTCCTTGCTTTCTCCATTAGTGTCGTGTTCATGTTTTCTACAACTCCATTATGTTGAGGCATGTGTGGAGTAATCTTTTTCCTTCCTATTCCACACTCCTCAAATAATTCCTCGAATTGATTTCCGTAGAATTCTCCACCATTATCAGTCATCAACACCATTTTATTCTCAGTTTGGTTTTCTATAGTGGATTTAAACTCTTTAAATTTACTAAAAACATCAGATTATTATGGTGGGTATAGACCCATGTGTTCCTCAAGAAATCATCAATAAATGAAACATAATATACATATTTACCTAGTGATGGAACGGGAACATGTCCAAACACATCACTCTCTATTGACTCCAAGATTACTTTTTCTCTTGTAGCACCACATGGGAATCACAACCAATTTTGTTTATCATATATGTAATGTTCGCATAAATCAAAATCTAATAAGCAATCAAACATACCTTCAACCATACCTTTACTACGTAATTCTCCAACGCCCTTCTCTCCAATATCCCCCAATATTTGATGCCAAAGTATTGTCTTCTCTAAAGAAACAATAGGTGTCTTATCTTTGTAATATCCCTAACCTAAGATCAAATGATATTATCTCAAATTTGAAAACTTACAGTATAAATTTATTTTTTTCTGGCGAAGACTAGTTAACAGAACTAGTGGAAAGGGCTAGTTTAGGGCACAAGCATATTCCTCCTGGGTTATGAATTTGGGATATTTAGGTTCTGCCAAATGTATGGGTGAATGTGCAGCAAAAAACATACCAGAAACGAGGCCAACTTCTGAGTCCTATGCACAAAGCACTGGGGCCATTTACATTTCAACAACAGCTGTCGTTGAGGTCTACTTTGAGGCTTCCTGGGCACTCCAGCATATGCGTACTAGGCTCAGTTTCTTACACATAAATGTAACCAGTAGTGGATATTAGACATTAAACTCCCAATTAGGTGTTGGAAAAGTTCTTCTGATAATTTGGGAGGTTCTGGTGGAATTTGGGAGCAAGGGAGGCAAGGGCGCTCTGTTGGACTGCTCAACTAGTATTTTTCCAAGTTCTCCCAAACAAGATGAGATGCCTTCAATAATCATGGAAATGGTTGGGGATGCTTCATTAAGGTCTCAGGAACCTAACACAATTGACAGAATTGAATTTGGGCATATAGATACTCATTTATGGATCAAACTGCAAAACTAGTCAAAAATTTAAGCAAGGAGAGAGAGCCTCCTGAATGAAGATTTCTAACAGCTAGAAAAGGAATCTATGTCTGATTTTAATGATTGGTATGAGTATTATAATTACATGCATACCTGAAATAAATAATAGAATTACACTTCACTCTAATTTTGGCTTACAACAGTAATTACATACAAAACTAGTTATAATTCTCATGTAAACTAACTAGTATTGAATGAGGAGTATGTAGACAATCTTTGAGGCTTTCAAGATATCCAAACATTTTTTTTTTTCAGACTGAATTAGGACTAATATGACATAATCAACTTCATTTATACATTTATGGCATCCATTAACATTATAATCCTAGCCTTGCACAGAGAACTCAAGATATGAAGTGCTTCTTACAATACATTAACCAGTCTCTTCAAGAAAGTGCATGATAAGAACAATAGGTACTTAAATAAGAATTTAATAGGAGGGATGTCTGTATTAAGGCTCACAAATGATGCATATGCATCATAATTCTCTCTCAAAACTCCTCCAAATGCAATGGACTCTCTGACTGGAATGGTTTCTTCATCAACTCCTTCAAATCTCTCCAATCTCTGCAAAATGGAATTAGAGGCTTGGACTCTTCATAGGATGTAATGATTTGGACCTGAAATAAGAATATACATGGATTCAAGAGAAGGATTAATATCGTAGAAGAAGAATTGCAGAGAAGTAATGGGGCTCATCTCCCACTGGTTGGCTAGGGCGCATCTCCTTGCCTTGGTAAGCTAAAGTGCTCACACATAAATTCAATAATGATCAAAAGTTGTGAAAAGGAGTTTCTTGGATTCTTTTATAAACTTCTTGATGACCTGCTAAGAAAGTTGATGTGCTTGGTGACCTGTGAGATCCCTTCCAAATTCACCCTCCTTGACTGGATAGGCTTTCCTGCTTTTCCCCTCTTACATCTTTTCATCCTTTTAGAAACTGCGCCCTCCTTGACTTGAGATGTTTCCTGCTTTGTAAAATAGTTGCTTGCTTTGTAAACTTGCCTCCAATTTGGAAACTGCACGCTTTGGGATGTTTCTTGATTTGTTAACTGTCCTACTTTTGGAAACTACACCCTCCCTTGGCTTTTCTGGATGTTTCCACTTTTATGCTTTTGGAAACTTCTTACACCTTCCATGCTTTTCATCTTTTGCTATTTTCTTTCCCCCAGTTCCATTTTAGCAACATTATCCTCACAAGGGTGCCCTCCTGGCCCACTTGCTCAAAATTTAGGAATAATTATTTATAAAAATAATTAAAGTTAATAAAATTATTGTTTATTCTAGACTTATGATCATTTTTATTCTAAGCATAAAACAATAAAATAAATTTTTCTCCTTAGGGGTTATTGTGTCCCCTTTACCCATGGAGACTAAATGAGCCAAAATTGGGGACATGAAAGTCTTCTACATTACGATTCTTATAAACAACAAAACTACTACACCCATGATTATAAGTGTTTCCCAGTAGCTTGTACATAATTCAAAAATAAAATCCTCACATCAACACCATTACCCCTAAAACCATCTTGCATGTGCCCTTTTCAAATATAATATGCACGCCTAGATCACCCATCTTACTTACAAATATCAAGTTTCTAGCCAAAACTAGAATGTGCAAAACCCTAAGAAAAGTTATATTCCTTCCATCTTTGAGCAACAAATTGACCCTTCCACGTCCTATGAGTTTGGTTTTCGAGACATCTCTTAGGGAAACATCACCCCCATTGTACTGTTCATACTAATGTTATATTTTCATCATTTAATTCAATCTGATCTAGGATCTTAATTGAGAGAACAACATGTACAACATATCAAACATAAGAGACAAGAGACACAAAGCATTTCACCAGGGACAACCAAGAAGGTGAAAAACCCCGCAACTTCCTCGGAGATAGAATGAGCACCAATACAAAGATCACAAAGATCAAACCCTAAAATATAGATGTCTCCAGCAACTACTCATCCTCCACTTGTGCGCACTCCTCTCTCTCAACTATGCAAGTTGGATGACTGAGTGAATGAATAGAATGAGAGAGTCACACTCTCTATTTGTACAATGACTTGACCTGCCTTTAACTCTAATTGGGCCAACCTCCCTTGGGAGAGTCTAATAACCCATTACCACTTGTCACTGGGCTGACCCCACTAGGGTGGTCTAATAACCCTTTAACTCATACTGGGCCGACCCCTCTAAGGTGGTCTAATAACCCATCAAGTATAAGTTACGACACTTACAATATAACTTGCGACACTTGCAAATACAAATGAGGACACTTCCAATTGGAGGAATAATACATCTCCGTTGGGGATACAATAAAGTACAAATGTAATACATACAATATACAAGTGAATATCTTCCGAAGTTACAAATACATCAACACTCCCTCTTAACTAGGAAGGTATTCTCTTGACATAGGTCATCAATACATATAGGCACAAGTCTTCAATACTGGAGTTGGATCATCGTCACTGGATCATGGAGCATCATCGTCACTGATGATGTACTTGTCATCTCGATCATTGGTGCTATCTCTCAATTCTTGTCGTCATAGGAAGTTCTACAGAGCCAACCCTTTTTCATGTTGGATGTAGGCCTAGCCTCCTGTAGGTCTTCATCATCTCTGTGAACGGCCTGATAGAGGTGGAATCTCAGGACTGATTATGTGCATATGCAAAACTTGACAAGAGCATCCCAGGATCCTTTATGTGCCTTAGCACGACCGGCAAGATCTCCCAGGACCGATTACATGCAGCCTTCACAAAACCTTTAAAGAGCATCCCAGGATCCTTTATGTGCCTAGAACGATTGACAAGATCTCTAAAGAGCATCCCAGGACTGATTACGAGCTTACTGCTCAACCTATCGGATCTCTAGGACTGATTACATGTGAACTTCACAAAACCTTAAAAGAACATCCCAAGACTTTTACGTGCCTAGCACAACCTAGCGGATCTCCAGGATTGATTACATGTGAACAAGCAAAACCTTAAAAGAGAATCCTAGGATCCTTTATGTGCCTAGCACAATCGGCAAGATCTCTAAAGAGAATCCCAAGACTTTTATGTGCCTAGCACAACCTATCGGATCTCTAGGACTGATTGCATGCCTCCCTCACAAAACCTTAAAAGAGCATCCCAGGACTGATTATGAGCTTACTGCTCAACCTATCGGATCTCCCAGGGAGCTATTACATGCTACTGCACAACCTGCCACATATCCACAGCCTCAAAGTATCACCTTGATACTCATGATCAACCTGATCATCCTCACACGAAGCATCATCTTGATTCTCATGATCATACTGATCATCATTCAGTGCATCATCCTGATGCACATCATCATTACATGATCATCTGGGTCATCATCATAGCATCGTTCTAATGCATATCATCATCACATGATCATCCTGATCATCATCATACATAGCATCATTCGGAGCATCGTCCTGATGCTCATCACACAACACTTACATCCACATCCATGGGAAGGATCCTCCTACCACCATGCTTGGAATGGCTCCTGCAAATGTGTCCCATCACTTCCTCCTCTAAGTATCTTCTATCTGAAGAACACCAATCCTCTCTCTAAAGTACTTGAACTTCACTCTGGCTAGTTGTTTGGTCAACACATTTGCAATCTGCTCATCCGTCGCAACATACAGGAGCTTCACTGCTCCTCTCTGCACCATATCCCTGATATAGTGATATTTGATATCGATGTGCTTCGACTTGTCATGGAACACCAGGTTCTCTGACAACTTCACACAACTCTGGTTGTCACAATAGATACAAGTAGCATCCAACTGGAGATCAAATAAATCAAACAGTAGCTTCCTTAGTCATATTGCCTAACAACTAGTTGAACAAGCTGTGACATACTCTGCTTCAGCTGTACTCAGTGCTATGCAGGATTGCTTCCTGCTAAACTAAGAGATCACACCTGATCCCATACTGAAGCAGCACCCCGAAGTGCTCTTCCTATCTGCAGCACTTCTTGCCCAAGCTGAATCAACATAACCCTCCAGGTTAAACTTTTGATTCGCATCATACTTGATCCCATCATCAACCGTACCCTTCAAGTACCTCAGAATATGCTTTACAGCAATCAGGTGAACATGTCTAGGATCCGTCAGGAACTGGCTCAAGGTGTTCACCGCAAGGAAAATATCTAGTCTCGTGTTTGTCAGGTACATTAAGGACCCAATCATCTGACGATACACTGTGGCATCAACCGACTATGATGAAGCATCACTTAATAGCTTCAGGTTTGATGCCATAGGTGTGGCCATGGACTTGCAGTCCATCATCCCGAACAACTTCAGGATCTCTACTGCATACTTCCCTTGTCCAAGGAAGATTCCATCTGCAATATGCCACACCTCCATACTGAGAAAGTAATGCATCATACCCAAGTCCTTCATCTCAAACTAGGAAGCAAGCTTCCTCTTCGTGTCGACAATCAACATATCCTCACCTCTCACAAACAGGTCATCCACATACAATAAGAGAATCACTGGATTTCCTTCCTCAACCTTGTAGTAAAGGTTGGAATCCGCTTTACTCTTGGTAAATCCCAAACTAGACAGGAAGCTGTCTATCCTGTCGTACCATGTCTTGGGTGCTTGTTTCAATCCATACAAGGATTTCTTCAATATGCACACATATGACTCCCTGTCATGTGTCTCAAAACCGAGTGGCTGCTCCACATACACTTCCTCTTCGACTACACCATTCAAGAAAGTTGTCTTGACATCCATCTGGTGTATCTTCCACTTCACTACTGCAGCCAGAGCAAGTACTGTTCTGATGGAAGTGTATCTGGCTACAGGTGCAAAATTTTCTTCATAATCTATCCCTTCTTTCTGGGAGAAGCTATGAGCCACAAACCTTGCCTTCTATTTCTCTATGCTACCATCCGCAGCATGCTTGATCTTGTAGATCCACTTGGAAGTCACAACAGACTTCCCTTCTGGTCTTGGGACCACATCCCAAACATCATTCTTCATGATCGACTAGTACTCCTCGATCATGGCATCCTTCCATTACTGTATCCTGGATCCTGGGAAATTTAGATTCTTCAATATCTTCAATAGATAGTTTTCTTGAACTTCGTTGCTGGAACAAATGTCGTTGTCTGTCTTTTGTAGGTGATTGTACAAGATCTTTCCTACAAGTCAAATTCAATTGCATGATTAGACACTTCTCATAGTTTTCAGAACAAAATCTTACACGTAAGGGCATATGTCATACAATCATGCAATTATCTTAGCCAATGCTTCAATACGACATTTATCCATATCCTGTAACTTTCTAGATTCCTTCCATCTCTAAGAGAACATTGTTAAGAGTGTGCACAACTCCCAACATGTCAGCAAAGAGGTTTCATTCTAGATAAGTAGCAATGGAATGTTGTACAGTACCATAGGCCACTTACCCCACACTTACCCATTATTTTGTATATTAGTAGTATCTTGTTCATTAATGCAACTTTTCTAATATGCATAATATACATCCTAAAGTTAGGAACATAAGTATGTACATGACTGAACAACATCATTTAAGTAATAAGAAATGACAATTCAAATACTTATCTTTGTTTGCTTGTTGGGTGGACTCCCTCTCAATCTTTTCTTCCTTACAGGAATTACTAGAGTGTTCTCTCTCTTGATCTTTGCTTCCTTGTAGGAACTACTGGAGTGTGCTCCCTCTTGATCTTTGCTTCCTTGCAGGAACTACTGGAGTGTGCTCCCTCTTGATCTTTGCCTCCTTGTAGGAACTACTGGAGTGTGCTCCCTCTTAATCTTTGAACTTATATCCATCCTGGACCACTATGCATGCTTAATTGTGCACTAGTGTCATCATTGTGTCATCCTCAAGATCTCATACATTATCATACATGCATTAGTATAATCTCAATACTATCAAAAAATTATGATTCGAAATATGTATGGTCATGATCATTTCATACACAGGTAATTTATCACAAGCGTTAGTATTCAAGGTTTCAGGGAGTACTTCTTTTCCATGCATATTCTTATTTGACTATAGGACTCTTCTAGTTTGTCATATCATTAATCAAACTAAGGAGCATAATATGCATAAAACCGTGCTTATTCAAACCTATAACTTCATGAATAATCATTATCAATCATACAAAAAATATACTTATATAAGATCTAACACAAGGTAGGATTCTAACTTGATATGGGAAAAACATACCTGGATTATCATCTTTGCGAGTTATGTCTAACATACCCAAACAATGTCTTCTTTGTTCTTCTTCAATGATTGAGAGACCTTGTGCTAGTAACCTGCATATCTCATAAGTTAAGCATTGTAGAACCAAATTATACATACCTCGTAAGTAGAGATTCTATGTGATCAATGGCTATGGATGAGTCTTTGTCTTCATGTAACCATGGTCATATGTTCTTGATTTAGAACGTGATTTGTCTTTCTTGATGTACCTTTCATGTTAGCGGACGATATCATCCTCATACAACACCACAATGCATTAGTACAATCATAAGTGTCATAACCTAATCAATGAATGTCTTCTATCATTCACATGCATTCATACTTTTACTAAGGTGATAAGACAAGTCTAAAATTAATCAAGATTGTACTAACCTTAATAATATGAAGACAAACTTAATCATGAACATATTTCAAAACATACTTGTATCTCCTCAAGTCATACCTGTCGGGATTGCTTGTAGACTTCTTATGTAAGGCCTTAGCCTAATCTCCCTATAGAACCGGAATCTCTTCACTTATGTAGATGTCCAATTCATTTTCTTCTAGGATTAACCCAATCCACTTTGATTTGCTGAAACTGGACCTAGAGATGGCTAGGGTTTGACAGAGAAACCCTAAAGATACAAACTTGGAATTTCAACCTTTTGTCTAGACAGGGAGATGTAATTGAATGAGGCGAGCAAGCTAGTGTGCTCATATTTTGAAGACTCCAAAAATTGACCCCTCAAAAATGACCTGCGAGTTTTGGATCTGCAGCTTCTGTCAAATTCTGGTTTTCTGGTCAAAATCCCGAACTAGGGTTTAATAGAGCCCGGGGTTCTGCCCAACCAAAAAATTCAATCTTTGTCTCTAAATTTTTATTTTGAGGAGGAGCATCCAGCCGTGGTATTACATTCCAAAAATTCCAACTTTTGCAGAAACCCTAATTTCCCGCAGCAGTGACAAGCCAAGAATGGAAGTGCTTAGAATCCAATTTTGTTTTGACAGAAATATATGCCATATTGTTTCTGGTGCAACTCTGAAATTTTGAATCCTCGGGATCTAAAACTTCATCCTATGGTAGAATGACCTGTCATCTTTCCAACCCCATAGATTTGACCTCAAATGTATTCTCCATGAGAGAGATATGCCAAGTGTCGCAACATGACCTGTTTATGGGATGAAACAACATAGCGAACTTGTATTGGAGTGCCATGTGACATTTTTTCAACTTCGGCCTCTGAAACTCGGACCTGTGAAACTACAGTATGTTCCCTAACTGCCACTTTTTACAGAATTCCATTTGGAGCTTCCTAGCCCAAGATATGACCTTTGTGCCTAGGTCACCTGTTTAGGGCTGCATTCTGGAAGAGGCAGAAACCCTAAGTTGTACGGATCATATCTCACAAATTACAACGAATCTGAGGCTGATATTCTGATACAAGGTACATGAACATTTCATCTTCAGCCTATAAAAGTTTTAGATCCTGAACCTTCTCCAAAACTGATTTATAGTGAAAGTCCCACGATGACTAGTTTTTACTAAACTAAGCCCTAGCTTCCAATTTGTCGCAAGTGCAACAAGTGTCGTAAATGCCATATAATGCCTTCCTTTAGGCTAGCTCTGATACCATGTTATATTTTCATCATTTAATTCAATCTGATCTAGGATCTTAACTGAGATAACAACATGTACAACATATCAAACATAAGAGACAAGAGACACAAAGCATTTCACCGGGGAAAACCAAGAAGGTGAAAAACCCCGCAACTTCCTCAGAGATAGAATGAGCACCAATACAAATATCAAACCCCAAAAGATAGATGTCTCCAGCATCTACTCCTCCTCCACTTGTGCACACTCCTCTCTCTCAACTATGCGAGTTGGATGACTGAGTGAATGAATAGAATGAGAGAGTCACACTCTCTATTTATACAATGACTTGACCTGCCTTTAACTCTAACTAGGCCGACCTCCCTTGGGTCTAATAACCCATTACCACTTGTCAGTTGGCCGACCCCACTAAGGTGGTCTAATAACCCTTTAACCCAGACTGGGTTGACCCCTCTAAGGTGGTCTAATAACCCATCAAGTATAAGTTACGACACTTACAATATAACTTGCGACACTTGCAAATACAAATGATGACACTTCCAATCGGAGGAATAATACATCTCCTTTGGGGATATAATAAAGTACAAATGTAATACATACAATATACAAGTGAATATCTTTTGAAGTTACAAATACATCAACAATTCATAAAACCACTCCCCACAAGGAGTCATATGAAATGAATCACCCGAGTTGATCAACCATACATCATGATCTACATGTGTACTTGTAGATCATGACAAGTAAACACCACCTCCTTCTTCTATAGAGTTTTTTTGTTTATACGGAAGAAGCATCATTAGATCCCTTACCTTTATCAACATTCCTAGATCTACATTTTTTTCTTATAAATACCCACCTTTACCACATTTCTAGCATTTGTTTGCAAATTGTCCTAGAGATATAGATCTACCTGTAGACTTAGATATTCCCCCAGAGGACTTACTTTTGTTCTCTTGGGAGCGACTTCTCACGCATAAAGTATCCTTGGTCACACCCTCCATGGATTTTCTCCTCATTTCCTCTGATAACAAGGATGCAACTATATCCTCAAACTTTAATATGGATTAAGTGGCACTACCAATTGCTACAACTAGAATATCCGAGTATCGAAAATAACATAACAAGGAAATACAATTATCTTCTTCCTCCATCTTAATATCAAGAAAGACAAGTTTACTTACCAGAGTATTAAAGGCATTTAGATGATCTTCCATAGAATCACCATCCTCCATCTTAAGATGAACTTCTTCGGAATAAATAACTTGTTTAGCAATTTGGACCTTGATTGATACAAAATCTCAAAATTATCCCATAGCTTCTTTGCGTTGTCTACTCTAAGGAAATTCAACAACACTGAATTTGAGAGGTAGAGTCAAATCATGATTCTTAATTTTCTTCCCAACTTTTCCCAATCTTCTTTTGACATACTAGTATGATTTGTATGTGGATATGTAACAATCCATTGTCCTTTGTCTACAAGAAGATTGAAGGGATTCATATATGGCATCTTTTTGACACTCTTTTTGGTCACCTTTTGTATGTTTTTGATACCTGTAATGATCATTCCTAAAGGGTAATATGTCAAGTGTAGCATTGGTATGTAGTGATCATGTTCCTTAACTAATGAGTAGGGGTATGGTTATGTTGCCTTTGACTACTTAAAAGAGTTTGTTGTACTAAGCTTGTTGCCCGTTACAACTTTGTGGAAGCTACAGAAAGTGCTTTGAAGTAGCTGCAAAATGTAATACAAAACCTTAATAGAGTAGCTGCAGAATCCATATTGTAAGGATACAAACGAACAAAATGTTGACTATGGACTTACTTCCTAAAGCTTTGAAAGTCATGATGTGGTTACGACAGGATCTACAAGGTTTCATTGATCATTCTGTTGGGCCATGGCACCAAGTGAAATGATTCGGCATCCAACCGAAGAACAACTGTGGAAACTTTCCAAAATGATCTACAAAGCATTAAAACAACCCATAACCCCCTCCTAATTGTTGTCCCAGTTGGATTAATATATTTCTCTATCTTTAGACCTGATCTCATCTCTCTAAAGTCATAATCTTAATATGGTTCGCAATATTTTAGGGAGCTCAAGTTGGCAGTTTACCATGTTTAGCATTCTGTTGTAACCTCAGATCGTGGGATTTTAACTCTTAGTTCTTTTCAAGTTTTGTAGGATGTATAAAGACTTCGATTCTCTTGATGGGAGGATTAGCCATAATTTTGCACAGAACTGTTGAACCTTCTTGTATCCAGACTTATCATTTTATAAAACTATTTGTTGCGAGTTCATGATGTGTTGAATAATTTTGTGTGATTAAGTGGTTTGCCTAGGTCTTGTCTTCGAAGGTAGGGCCTCTTAAAGTTACATCATCATGAGTCATTCTCCAGGCCAATCTTGTGTGTTAATATTGAGCCTCGCGTGTTGAGGTAGTGCCTTATAGGAGCCTGCGTTGGACTCATGAAACTTGAAGAATAATCTTGTGTTGGACTGAAGAATGGTTAAGATTCATGTGTTGAGGCAAGTTCTTTGTATGTCAAAGTGATGATGTTGTACATTCCTGCTAGTCAAGGCTAAGGTCTTGTCTTTCAAGACATATACTCATGTGTTGAGGTGGTGCCTCATGTGTTAAGGTGATGCTTTGCATGTCAAATAATGTATGGTGTGTGATGTACTATTAACCATGGCTGAGCTATTAAGTCTCCTTTAGAGACTGGCCACCTCGAGAGTGAATTACTTTAGCCTATAACCACTTGGAACTATAGTAGAACAATATGATCACATCATTGGGAAAATATCCTTGGTATATTTGATATGATAATTAAGCTCGGACATGTGGACCATGCAGATAAGACAAGAGATAAATATAAGATGTGATAAGATATGAGAGAATTTGAATTGCACATAAAAGAATTAATTAAGAGAGAAATTGAATTGTTGAACTTCAATGAAGACTTCAGTAAATCAAGGGAGAACTCTAATTGATCTCTATAGTGATGTTAACAAGAAAGAATCAGTTAAGAGAGTTAACTAAGTGATAAAATAAGATCTAGTTAATTAAGTGTTATTGCATGACGACACTTATGTTAAACTAAAAGACGGCACTTGAGTTGTGACACTTGCATGGTGACACTTATGTTAGCCACCTAACTAAGTGATCAAGTTTTCACTTAAGGGGTGAGTTCATCCTAAGAATCAGTTTAGTGAGTTAATGCACTGCATGAGAAGTGGGGCGCACTTCTTCATGCAAGATTGATGCATCCAAGTAGAGGGCGAGTTCATCCTGAACTCAGAAGATAAAAATAGAAGCCAATGAATGTCAAGAATATATAAATATGTTATACAGGATTGATGAATTCAATGTGAAGGGAATTCTCTTCTCTCATGAAGGCAATGCGCTTTTTTTATGTAGGATACTATTCTGAGTCTCTCTTCTTTATCTTTCTCTTGCTCTGTAATTGCACCAGGGGTGCTTGATGTAAAAGACATTCTCTGTTATCTATCAATATACCAAGGAAGGTTTTGTTGGGGTTTTATCCCTCAAGTCATAGAGGGTTTCCCCAGGGTAAATTCATGTGTCGAATGTGATTGCTCATGTGTATGATTGTTATTTGATTTCAAGTATTATTACAGCTTCGAATTAAAGATAAATAATTAACATGGTATAAGAGCTCAAGGCGTGAGAGAGCTAATTTTATCGATCAAGCTTGAGCCTGCATAGATCTCGAGTGTGCACAGTACTTGAAGAATCATGGCTTCAATCTTAGTAAGACCAGAAGATCGTCTTGAAGGAACTTCGAACTTCAATACTTGGAAGGCTAGGATCCTTAATATCCTAGAAGAGCATGGTTTAGATGGATATGTATTCAATGTTATTGAAGAGCCTACTTCTAATGCAGGGCACATTCCCTTCAAGAAGAATCAATCCAAATCAAAGAGAATCATTTATGATTTCGTGAAAGACAACTTGATTCCCATGATTACTCCATTGAAGACCGCAAAGGAATGCTTCGACACTTTGACAAATATTTACAAGAAGAAGGTAAGTAGTCAAAAGAGAGCATTGGAGAACAATATTCAAAATATAAAGATGGAAAAGGACGAAGTTGTGTCTTCCTTCTTCATGAAGATCTCTCAAGTAAGAGATCAACTCATGAGCATTGGTGTGACAGTTGATGATGATGATCTCATGCAGACCGTTGTTGATGGTCTTCCATCTTCATGGGAGACATTCTTAGCTGTAGTAAATAGTTGAGAAGTGCAACCTAACTTCGAGAGATTGTGGCATGATTTCCTACAAGAAGAAGGGCGAATCTAGATCAAGTATACTGCCTCCAAAGAAGAGAACCTCGCTCTTGCAGTGAAAATAGGTAAGAAATATCACAAGAAATTATCTCATCAAAAGGAGAATGATTTCAAAAACTTTGATAAGTCTAAATTTAAATGTTTCAATTGCAATAAGAAGGGCAATTATGCAAGAGAATGCCTTACAAAGCAAAGAGGAAATTTCAAGGGTAGGTTTCATGCTTCTATTTCTATAGAAGATGAAACTACAAGGAAGAATTCATTCAATGATCAAGAGATGAGGAAGGAGTATTATCTTGTCTCATCCCTTCATAGATACATTGACACCAATCCTGAGACATGGCTGGTAGACAGTGGCGAATCAAAGCACATGACTGGATATAGGGGTGCTATCACAAATCTGAAGGAAAAGAAGTTTTCTTATAAGGTGGAGCTTGGAGATAATACCCCCTATTCGATCCAAGGTATTGGATCCACTTCCTTTCAGTTGTATTCAAGAGATGTATTGCATGTGGATGAAATTTTGTTTGTCCCCAGATTGAAGAAGAAACTCTTATCTGTTTTAGTTCTAGAAGATAAAGGATTTAGAGTTATCTTTATGGACAACAAAGCGCTCATGTGGCCTAAGCATGAAGAATTGAACTCTGCATTAGTGATTGGAGTTAGAGAGGGAGGCCTCTACAAAGTTCTTGGAAAGCTTATTCAAGCCATGATCCATGACATAGTCAGACTATGTGAGATGTGGCATAGAAGGCTTGGTCATTTCCATTTCAAAGCGCTACCTAGATTGCAGAAGATGGTGAAAGGTATGCACATATTTAAATCCGATTTTGATAGTGTTTGTAGAGGTTGCGCTCTTGGAAAAAACATTGAGAAGAATTTTCCAAGTAGTACTAATAGATACAAAGTGATTCTTGACTTGATTCATTCAAATCTATATGGTCCTATGTTTGCACCCTCCTTGACTGGTTACTTGTATTATGTGATTTTCATAGATGACTTCTCTCACAAGTCATGGGTTTATTTTCTGAAATCAAAGAGTGAAACTTTCAACAAGTTTCAAGAGTTTAAAGCATTGGTTGAGAATCATACTGGAAAGCACATTCATGCTTTGAGATCTGATAATGGAGGAGAGTTTGAGTCCCATGACTTTAATGACTTCTGTCGAGATGCAGAAATAAAAAGATAGCTAACTGAACCCTACAACCCTCCACAAAATGGGGTTGCTGAAAGAAAGAACAGAACAATATGTGAGGCTGCAAAAGCCATGATGTGTGATCATGATCTACCCACATCCTTATGGGCATAAGCCTCCAACACTACTATTTATATTCAGAACAAAATCCCTCATTCTATCTTGGGATAAAAGACTCTTGAAGAGGTTTTCACTGGTAAAAAACTAGATGTTCAACACTTGAAGATTTGTAGTTGCCTTATCTACGTTCATGTACCAAAAGAGAAGAGAACAAAGATGGAGCCATATGAAAAGAAAGGAACATTTGTTGGATATAGTGATTCCTCCAAAGCTTACATAATCTATGTTCCAAGACAAAGAAACATTGAAGTCAACATATATGTAACATTTCATGAAGAGGATGCCTTCAAGGGCTCCAAAGAAATTTAGTGTGATTCAGACATGGAGGAGCATGATACTCCTAATATGGAGAATCAATTTTATGATTCTCCCCTTTCAGATGCTGAGAGGGAGAAGCTAGAAGAGTTTGTAGATCTGCTTGATCCTGAAGAACCAGAATATATAATAGAAAGATCACTTGATGAACCTATTGCTAAGAGGAGATCTGCATGGTGTCGAGACATTCTACAAGAGGCAGAAAATCATGGAGCACCTCCAGGCTCATCCAGAGAGCAAAAGAGACCTACAATATTTTCAGGATATGTAGCACAGATGATTCACATCAGTGATTTATAACCCCCTACTTATGAGGAAGCCTCAAAGGAGCAAGTATGGAAAGATGCCATGGTAGAAGAATACAAATATATCATTAAGAATGGTGTGTGGGAAGTGGTTCCTAAACCTAACGGGAAGTCCATAGTAACTTCCAAGTGGCTTTATAAAATCAAGCATGCAGCTTATGGAAGTATTGAAAAGTATAAAGCAAGATTTGTGGCCTGTGGTTTCTCACATAAAGAAGGGATCTACTATTATGAGACATTCCCTCTTATGGCTAAGTACTCTACTATCTAAACCATAATTTCTCATGCTTCAGTTTTGGGTTGGAAACTTCACTAGATGGATGTGAAGATTGCCTTCTTCAATGGTGAGGTTGAGGAAGAGGTTTACATACAACAACCTAAGGGGTTTGTAATTAATGGGAAGGAGTCCCATGTATGCAAACTTAAGAAAGCCTTGTATGGGCTTAAGCAAGCCCTGAGGGCTTGGTATTCGAGGATTGACAGTTATCTTATGAGCTTGGGCTTCTCCAAAAGTGAATTTGACCCCAACTTGTACTTCAAGGTTGTGAAGAACCAACCATTTGATCTTGGTTCTCTATGTTGATGACTTGTTCCTTATTGGAGAGGAGAAAAAGACAGCACAATGCAAGAGGGATCTCACTTCTGAGTTTGAAATGAAATACTTAGGTATTATGCACTATTTTCTTGGGCTAGAAGTTTGGAAAAGGAAAGATGAGACCTTTCTCTCGCAGGGAAAGTACACAGTTGATGTATTGCAAAGATATGGTATGATGGACTGTAAGTCCATGTCTACTCCAATGGTGTATAATCTAAAGAAGCTACATGATTCAGATACTGGAACGGATCTAGTGGATGCTACCATGTATAGGAAACTCATTGGATCCTTGATGTATTCGATACATTGTAGACCAGACATATGTTATGCAATGAGTATCTTGAGTTAGTTCATGTCTAAGCCAAGACATAGAAATTGGGTTGTTGCCAAGCATGTGCTTAGATACCTTCGACGTACTATTGCTTATGGAATAAGATATGCTTCCAATGGTTGAGTGATGTTACTTGGATATGCCAACTCCAACTGGGTTGGTGGTATTATGGACCGAAAGAGTACATCCAGATTTTGTTTTAGCTTGGGATCAACTATGATCTCTTGCTCCAACGGGAAACAGGGCTCTGTAGCCCAGAGTACTACAAAAGTAGAGTATATTGTAGCTAGTACTCCTTGCTGAGAAGCTGTGTGTCTTAGGAAGATACTTGTTGGGTTGTTCGGTGAGAAGCTTGAGACTACTGGCATTCGCTCTAACAATCAAAGTTGCATAAAGCTCTCAAAAATACCTATGTTTAATGATAGATCAAAACACATTGAGATGAAGTATCACTACATTAGAGACATGGTCTAGAGAGGTGCCATAAGACTTAAGTACAATGCCTACTAGTGAGCAGATTACATATAAGTTGACTAAGCCTCTGTCCATGATGAAGTATAGGTACTTCCGAGACAAGCTTGGCATGGCAGAGAATGCCTCCCTTGCTGAGAGGGAGTGTTAGTTACAGCACCATGATTGATTCTCCAGATCAATCTTGTGTGTAAGGATTGATCCTTGTGTGTCGAGGTAGTGCCTTATAGGATCCTGAGTTGGAATCAAGAAATTTAGAGAAGAATATTGAGTTGGACTCAAGAATGTTTAAGCTTCATGTGTCGAGGCAAGTGCTTTGCATGTCAAAGTGATGATGTTGTACAGTATTGCTAGTCAAGGCTAAGGTCTTATGTGTCAAGACAAATCCTCATTTGTTGAGGTGATGCTTTGCATGTCGAAGCATGTATGGCGTGTGATGTACTACTAACCATGGTTGAGCTATTAAGTCTCCTATAGAGACTGGCCACCTCTAGAGTGAATTACTTTAGCATATAACCAATTGGAACGATAGTAGAACAATATGATCACATCGTTGGGAAAATATCCTTAGTATATTTGATATGATAATTAAGGTGTCACATGTGTACCATGCAGATAAGACAAGATATAAAGATAAGATGCGATAAGATATGAGAGAATTCGAATTTGCACGTGAAATAATTAATTAAGAGAGAATTATAATTGTTAAACTTCAGTGAAGACTTCAGTAATTCAAGGGAGAACTTGACTTGATCACTACAGTGATGTTAACAAGAAAGAATAAATTAAGAGAGTTAACTAAGTGATAACAGAGAAGATCTAGTTAACTAAGTGTTATGCATGACAACACTTATGTTAAACTAAAAGACGACACTTGAGTTGCGACACTTGCATGGCGACACTTATGTTAGCCACCTAACTAAGTGGGAAAGCTTTCAGTTAAGGGGCGATTTCATCCTAAGAATCGGTTCAGTGAGAATATGCAATGCATGAGAAGTGGGGTGCACTTCTTCATGCAAGATTAATGCATCCAGATGGAGGGCGAGTTCATCCTGAACTTAGAAGATAAAAATAGAAGCCGATGCATGTGAAGAATATATAAATATGATATACAGGATTGATGAATTCGATGTGAAACGAATTATCTTCTCTCTTGAAGGCAATGCACTTTTCTTTGTGCAATATACTATTATGAGTCTCTCTTCTTTATTTTTCTCTTGCTCATTAATTGCACCGGGGGTGCTTGATGGAAAAGACATTCTCTGCTATCTATCAATATACCAAGGAAGGTTTTGTTGGCGTTTTCTCCCTCAAGTCATAAAGGGTTTCCCTAGGGTAAATTCATGTGTTTAATGTGATATTTGTATGACTGTTAATTGATTTCAAGTATTATTGCAGCTCCAAATTAAAGATAAAAAATTAATAGGCCCCCCTTCAAAAGACAGGTGTTGTTGTAGTTTAGGTTCTTCCTTTTCTACAATTTATAACCGAGTGGTGTGATTTAGTTTGTTATGTTGTTGTACTTTAGTTTATGCAATTTATAACAGAGTGACGTGATTGAGTTTGTTCCGTTGTTGTAGTAATTACGTGCTTTCATGTTAATGTTCGGAACAACGAATAGATTGATTAGTTTTATGCAATTGTCTTGAGTGATGTTTGGCTATGTGATATAAGAGGATTGTTTGTGATATGGATGTGTGATTGGATAATAATAACATATTGGTGGGTGAATAGAGAAATATGGATTAATAGTTTCTTTAATGCTGGATTGTAGATCAGAGAAGTAGCAGTACACTTTTCCTTTCTTGCAAAAGTAGTTAGGTCTAGTTTCCTTCTTGCTGGTTAGAATAGTTGTTGAATTGTTTTTGCAAAGTTAGACATGGAATCCTTTCCTTTATGCAAACTAATTCTAATTTGTTTGTTTCTTTTATTGGAGGGTTATTTTAGTTGTTGGATTTCCTTTCTATAAGAGCAATTTTAGAGATTGATTGATTTTAGATTAACAGGGTATGCCAATTACTAATTTCTTAAAAGCTCAGTAGTATTTTCTTCTCACTATAGAAGTAGTTGGTTCAATATTATCTTTTGCCAAGATTGTCAACAATTCTTTGGTCTAAGTTCCAAACCATTTAATGAAGGTCCCCTATCTTTAAAAGACTATTAAAAGCACAGTGTCTAGCATAAACTTTGTCAGGTGGCTCACAAGTTCTCATAAACCTTGGTTTGATAATTAATGCATAGTTTTCATTTGCTATCCAAGTCAATTAGAAGGTAATAGAAAACCTTGTCATTTTGGTACCATTGTTGGGGAGCTGCCAAGGACATCATAGTTTTGTTGGTCAATTTAGTTTTTGGAGGTGTGATTGTTTTGATTGATTTTTTTGTAAGCTGGTTGTGTCAAGCTTTCATTATGTTGTGTCATGCGTAGAATCAAAGATGATATAGGGAGACTTGTTTATACTTACAACAACCCCCCAAATACTAACAGTGCAGGAAGTTCAATAAGAGGAGGCGCCCATAAATAATCACAGAGGAGGCCACCTCCTATTGATATTCCAAAAAGGAAGGATTTAGTGGATGTGGGTGAGGAGTTTATACATTCCACTGATCTTACAAGTAAAACTGCTTCACCAACTTGGATTGAGGGTGTGCTTCCAATGGGAGAATATTTTAAAGGGAAGGATCTTTCCAATCAGCCGGGTGCCAATACTCAGCAGAATGAAGGCCATAAATCTACAGATTCACCACCTTCTGTAGGATCAGAAACACTAGAAGACTACAAGAGTTTTTGGCGAAATATGGTTCGAGAAGGTGAGCAAATTCCTAACAGGGGAGAAACAACTGCTGAAACATCCACTAGAGCAAGAACTTTCAAGTTCCCAATCAGAAACCAAGGGTATACACTGATAGCACAAATGAAGAACACTCCACACTCAGCCTTGCCAAATTTTCATGGTATGGCTAGTGAGGACCCAGACACGTTTCTGTTTGAATTCGACATACTCTGCAGGAGTTATGACTGTCACAGATGCCCATAAATTAAAAAAATTTCCCACCCACCTTGAAAAATCTGGCACTTCGCTGGTTTATGGGGTTGGGGGGATATATCATCTCAACTTGGGAAGAAATAAAGAAGGCCTTCTTAGAAAAATATCAGGAATACTACAATGAAAAGGATCAAAATGAAGCAATTTTGAAGATGTCTTAGCAGAAGGATGAAATCTTGGAGGATTACATGGAAAGATTTCAATACAATTTGCAAAGGTCAAGGTAGAACTCACTGAACGATGAGACATTAAAAATACTATTGTTACAGGGGATTAGAGACGATTACATTGAGGTATTAAATATAATGGGTGCAAGGGATGTGTCCTTGATAAAATATGCAGAGATTTGTGATCTCCGTAGAAGATATTCATGGAACACTTATAGATCAGGGAGAGCATTCAGAGATGCAATAAATAGAACCACTAAAACTGCAAAGGAAGGCATTTCAAGCATGGAATTAGTAACCTCCTGGAATATTTTAAAACTAACATACTTAGCTCTTTGAGTTCCCAATTGGATGCATTGCAGGCAAAAAATAGAAAACAAGAAGAAGATCGAACCCTGGCAATATTTTGCTCGAAATGCATAAAGAAGCACTCCCTGAAGGACTGCAATATAGACAAAGCTGAAATTTGCCTCTTATGCGATTAAGATCACCCTACCAAGTACTGTCCCTCACTTCCGAGACTGAAGTTCGTATATGTAGAAGCAGGAGCAGAAGGGGAGCTTGGTTTCTTCATATCTCAAAAGCATCCATGGAAACTTCTACCTCTAGGTACAATGTCAGATCCTATACAGTCATTTAATCCTTACTGGAATAATGCACAAACACCACAAGCATCCCAACCCTGGTACCCTCCTATGCCCCAACAACCCTAGACACCTCCATATCCACAAAACACCCCTTAGCAACCCAATTGGAGATATCTAGACTTTGGAAATCAACTACAAGTTCATATGCAGCGTCATCAATTTCAATTCTCACCCATGCAACCACCTCCAAAACCTCAATTAACACTAACAACTCCGAGCTACCCACCTCCTAGGAAAATCCTTCCTGCACATCCAAACCCTAACCCTAATAATAAAGTCGTGCAACCAGCATTGGCTGTAGAACCAATGAATTATCCCACATATTCCATTTCCTTTGTAGAATGCCATGATATTCAATTGCGTTATGGGAGGAATATTAATAAAACTCCATCCCATGTAATTATAGAGGAGAGAACAAAAAAAATATCGGAGGACCTACGAGATCAACAAGAAGATCTTATCTAACCCTCCCCCCCAAGGGAAACAACAACCTATAGAAAACAAGTAACATCCCCCATACCCCGAAAGGCTAACCTTGGCTAAACTTCTGACTCAAACTAAGTTTGATTTCCTTGGGGAATTGAGAAATGTTTGCGTGAAAATCCCATTGTTCCAAGCCATCAAAGATAGCCCTATCTACTCTAAAGCAGTTAGAGAATTATGCATCCGAAGGCCTGGAAGGAAGTGAAAGGATCCACAGACTATTCATGTGATTGGTGACTTAGCAAATCTGATGTGAACAAAGGTCCTTACTACCAAATATTCAGATTATGGTAATCCAGTCGTCAAAGTGCAAATAAATGATGTTTTTCTTCCTAACACACTTATAGATCTGGGACACTGATAGATTTGGGAGTTGCCATCAATGTTATGATAAAAACAAACCATGGAAAGATTGGGGCTCACAAATCTAAGACAAACTCCTATAGTTTTACAGCTTGTAGACCGGTCTACCATCAAACCAGAAGGCATTATAGAGGATGTTGTCATTTCATTGGATTTGTGGGAATATCCTACAGATTTCATGGTTCTGCAGACCAAATCATACCTCAGAGGATACCCTTTGATTCTTGGACGACCATGGTTGGCCACCACTAATGCCTACATTGGATTCCGGTCAGGAAACATGCAGATCTCCCATGGTAGTGTTGTTAAAGAACTCACATTGTACCCCCTGCTAAGCCAGAGGTAAAACAAGAACTTCCATTGTGGTCGGATGGTGAGGAATCAGGGGAAGAAGACAATGCCCAGCAATTGAGCAATTTCAGGCTGGAAAAGAGCAGATAGAGGATGATATCATCAACCAATTCATGGTAAGCTCTCTTACTACATCTGCAACAAATTATGATGATATGGATTATGTGTTGAATCTTGCTACCCAAAAAGAGGATGCTTCAACTAGTTCCTCATCAAATTATGCAATAATTCCAAGACCTCTCATTGATACTTCAATCGTTGCTACCAAAGACATTGAAATTGAGCCAGAAAGACATTGAAAATCAGTTCTGAACTGATAGATCAACAAACAGAAAAGCTCATGCATGTGCTGAGAAAATATAAAAATGTATTTGCTTGGGATTACAGAGACATGAAAGGACTCCACCTTGATTTGTGTACACATCACATCTATACCAAAGATGAGTGCAAGTCAATAAGACAGCCCCAGCGTAGAATGAACCCCACATTACGAGAGGTATTCAAAGAGGATCTCTAAAAACTGTTGGCTACAAACTTTAATTACCCTATTTCAGACAACAAACAAGTCTCCCCACTCGTTATAGTCCCTAAGAAGAATGGGAAATGGCACATTTGTGTGGACTACATGGAGTTGAATAAGGCAACACATAAGGAGCATTTTCCATTGCCTTTCATCAATTAAGTATTGGACACACTCACCAAAAAAAAAATGTACTTCTCCTTTCTGGACGGATTTAGTGGGTACAATCAGATCAGTATTGCTCCAGAAGATCAGGAGAAGACAACATTTACGTGTCTGTGGGGAACAATTGCATATCGGGTTTTGCCTTTTGGATTATGTAATGCTCCGGCAACATTTCAACGTGCCTCAATATCTTTGCAAATCTAATCCATGAGAGCATGGAGGCCTACATGGATCACTTTACATCTCATGGTGGAGACTTTGAGGAAGCCTTAGACAATTTGAAAAGAGTACTCATCTAATGCATAGAAGTGAACTTGTTAGGAACCCATGTCTTTACTTTCTTAGTATATTGTTGTTGGATGCATATGCTTTGTAAGTCGTCCCGTAGTATTTGTTGATCAATATTTTGTGTTATTGTTGTTGGCGCATATGCTTTGTAAGTCGTTCATAGTATTGTTGATCCATAGTTTGTAGTGGCCCGTGGTTTTGACCCATAGTATTGGCACCTAGACTTAGTATATAAGTGTGTGTTGAGACCTATGAAGGCACGGTGAGGTTATTTGTATTGAGCTTTCTCATAGGAGGTTGCCCCCTCGAAGTGGCCTATGATCAATATAAAAGTGATTCTGAGTTCTGTCATTTCTGCTATTTCGCATATTCTTATTAATTAATTGTTGCAGGTGCATCACATCTGGTATCAGAGCACTTTCTTGCGCTCGCTGGGTGAAATTTCTGCCAAATTTTTTTTTCGCATCTGTTGTAGGTTCGGATTTTGGAATAATCCCTATCTGCTTAACTGTGGGAAGTACTTGGGCATAAGCCCTAAAACTCATTGTGAGGAGTACCACAGGAACCCCGAAGTAGCTGGCCCATTGAGAGTACCTGCCAGCGAAAAGGGCAATGACCCCTACCTGATTGACTAGTTCCCACCCGTGAGGTAAACCAAGAGCTGTCATTTGTGGCAAAGCAGTTATCAGTTTTACCTGAGTGGTGGAGTGAGGGGTACTGCCCCAATACGCAAGTTGTCAGACAGCATTGGTGGCCGAGTGAAACCCCTGAACTGTTAGGAAGCTGCACATACCTTGGGTCCATATCTATTTTCAGCTGAACTGTTGTCGATCACTTCTGCGCCGTTTCAGATCCAGCCGTTCAGATCCATTTTGCAAGCCGTTCCAGATCCAGCCGTTTTCAATCCATTCAGCGTTGTTTCAGATCCCTTCCGAGCTGTAGCCACTCCATATCTCCCTTGTTTTCACTCTGTTTCCCTTGAAATTTTCGGGGAACCCCTGTCATCCCATTCTGCATATTTCATTCCTGAGGACCCTGTCCCCAATTCCCCTTCCCAAAACCCGAAATCCCACATTTGTCTATTTTTAGGGTTTGCCATAACTTCCTCAGATTTCACCCAATCACCTTCAAATTTTACCACAGAGTTCCTTTATGAATTCTGCTTCTTTGTCCCCCTCTGCCAAATTTTCCCATTCTTTCACCCCGCTTCTGAAATCCTCATTTTTGCTTCCCTGTCTATTCAACAGTGTCCAAAACCTAGTCAAACCCCAATTACCCTTCAGATTTTTTCCCAAGTCCAGATTTTCCTTTACTGAAGCAGTTTCTGTTTTTGTTTTCCTACCCAGTCAACCAAAAAAAAAAAAAAAACTCCTGGTTATGGTTGTCACCCGTGCAGGAGCAAAAACCATGGAAGATGCACTTGCAGCCATCCAAGCCAAACTCCAGGATCTGGATGAAAAATTTCTCAGCCTCCATCTTGAACATTCAGCTATGAACAACAAACGGCAGTCCGAGTCTTCATCAGACAATGGGTTCTCTTCTTCCATCAATTTCCGTGGTCCGAAGCTTGATTTTCCTCGCTTCAATGGTACTGATCCAACTGGATGGATCTATCGTGCAGAACAATATTTCAGTCTGCATAATACTTTTGATGTCAACAAAGTTCCACTGGCATCCTTTCATTTGGAACAGGAAGCTCTTCAATGGTACCGTTGGTACATCAAGGCTCATGAAGAGACAAAATGGCCAGACTTTTGCCAGCTCCTTTTGCAACGATTTGGTCCTAGTGCTTTTGATGACTTCACTGGAGCCCTCACTAAACTTCGCCAAATTGGCACTGTGAGAGAGTATCAAACCGAATTTGAGAAACTAGCCAACCACACCGAAGGATTGTCTGATGACTTTTACCGGAGTTGTTTTATCAGTGGTCTAAAGGATGCCATCCGCTCTGAGGTCAAAATGTTCTGTCCCAAAACAATGATGGAAGCCCTAGGGTTGGCTAAGTTGGCAGAAGACAAGATTGCAGCCCAACAATGCTCCAAGCCCACTTTTGTTCCCTTCCAAAATATGGGTTCTCAACGACCACCTATACCGCAGGCTCCTCGATTTCACTCGGGGACATAGATGTGTTCAGCAAAAGCTCTATCTCTTGGAGGTGGATTCTCCGCCTGCCTTTGAAATTGGTGATGAAGATCCAGAAACACTGGATGCCCCGGTCGACACTCAGGAACCGCCTATTGACCCTCTGTCTCAGGATGACCAGCCAGAGATATCTCTCCATGCTTTAGCTGGAATCACCACCCCTCAAACAATGCGGGTCAGGGGTTACTTCAAGAAGCTTCCTCTTACAATACTCATTGATTCTGGTAGCACTCATAATTTCATTGACCCTCGGATTGCCAAACAAGCTGATTGTTTTATCCATCCTTGCTCCAACTTTGAAGTCATGGTTGCCAATGGGGGCACCTTACCTTGCAAAGGGAAGTGTTGAAATGTGCGTATCTCTATGGGAGATTATACCTTGCACTCTGACATGTTTTCCCTGACCTTAGGTGGATGTGATGTGGTTTTGGGCGCTCAATGGCTACGCACACTTGGCCCTATCTTATGGGATTTTGCTGAACTTTGGATGCAGTTTTCCCTCAATGGACAAAAACACACATTGACAGGATTACAACCAGGTTCTCTCAGCATCATTAGTTCACATCGCATGGAAAAACTCCTCAAGAAGAATTCACATGGTGTCATCGCTCAGATCCATTCCATTCAGATGCAACCATCAGTGGTCTCCACTACTCCTTTAGATCTACAACAAATTCTGGATCGATATATAGGTGTGTTTGCTGAACCAGTGGGATTGCCACCTTCCAGGCCAGAAGACCATCGTATTCAGCTCCTTCCTGGCAACGTTCCTCCCAACATCAGGCCCTATCGCTACCCATTTCACCAAAAAACGGAGATTGAAATGCTCGTTCGGGACTTATTGAAGCAAGGTATTATTTGCCCAATCACTAGTTCATTTTCTTCTCCAGTTATTCTTGTCCGTAAAAAAGATGGGTCATGGCGCCTCTGCATTGACTTCCGAGCACTTAATCACCTCACCATCAAGGATAAGTTTCCAATTCCTGTTGTTTATGAGCTTCTTGATGAGCTTCATGGGGCTCACTTTTTCTCCAAGTTGGATCTTCGTTCTGGGTATCATCAAATTTGGGTTCATGAGGATGATATCCCTAAATCAGCTTTCTGCACACATGATGGCCATTACGAGTTTTTGGTCATGCCCTTTGGCCTCACTAATGCTCCTTCCACATTCCAGGCCTTAATGAATAAAATATTTCGACCCTACTTGCGGAAATTCATTCTGGTATTCTTTGATGATATCCTAATCTACAGTTAAACATGGGATGAACATCTCCAGCATCTGGATCTTGTCATGCAACTTTTCTCTGACCATCATCTCCATGCCAAGCAGTCTAGATGTGTTTTTGGACAGAAGGAAGTTGAGTATCTCGGGCACATTATCTCATCACAAGGGGTTCGCATGGATCCTGCCAAAATCGATGCCATGAACAATTGGTTGCATCCTCAGACACTCAAGAGCCTTCGTGGTTTTTTGGGGTTAACTGGCTACTACCGCAAG
The DNA here is from genome assembly GCA_027924585.1 of Larix kaempferi. Taxonomy (NCBI): domain Eukaryota; kingdom Viridiplantae; phylum Streptophyta; class Pinopsida; order Pinales; family Pinaceae; genus Larix; species Larix kaempferi. The sequence continues at coordinate 2,195,069 of BSBM01000275.1, read as the reverse complement.
TTTGTCAAGGATTATGGGAAGATTGCAGCTCCATTAGTAGCTCTATTGAAAAAGGATGCTTTCACATTGACACATGCTGCTCAATGTGCATTTGAAAAACTAAAACAAGCTATGTGTACTACACCTGTTCTAGCTATGCCCGATTTTTCCAAGCCCTTCACTATTGAGAGTGATGCTTGCGGCAATGGACTTGGTGCTATTCTCCTTCAAGATGAACACCCCATTGCGTTCACCAGCAAAGCCCTTTCAGGTAAGAATTTAGCTACCTCTACCTATGAGAAGGAAATGATGCCTATTTTGCATGCAGTACAGAAGTGGCGTCCATACCTATTAGGGAATCATTTCTGCATCAAGACTAATCACCAGAGTCTGAAATATTTCTTGGAACAGCGTGTCTCCTCCCCGGCACAACAGAAATGGGTTAGAAAACTCATGGTTTATGACTATGAGATCACTTACAAGAAGGGTGAAGACAATATTGTGGTAGATGCTCTTTCTCGCACATTTGAAGCCCAAGGTTCTCTTTCAACTATTTCTATGCCTGTTCCAAATTGGTTGCAATCTGTTCAACAGGGTTATGTCAATGACTCTTCCTTATCTCAAATCATCCAACGCCTGACCAACAACCCTTCTATTGTACCACATTACTCTTGGGATGGTGCTTCTCTGAGATACAAGGGTCGTCTGGTGCTTCCCCAGAGCACAGATCTTCAACAGGCTGTCTTCTATGAACTCCATGCTTCTCCATCGGTAGGGCACTTTGGGTTCCTCAAAACGTATGAACGGGCACGGCGTAACTTCTTTTGGCAGGGCATGAAAAGGACAATTCAACAGATGGTGGCCGAATGTGATACCTGCCAGCGCAATAAGGGTGAAACAACACTCCTTCCAGGATTGCTTGAACCCTTGCCCATACCTACACGGATTTGGACAGATATTTCTATGGATTTCATTGAAGGGATCCCTAAATCTGGCGAGAAGATAGTGATTCTCATTGTGGTTGATCGCCTCTCCAAATATAGTCATTTTTGTGCTCTCAGCCATCCCTATACAGCCTCCTCAGTTGCTCAAATTTTCCTAGACCAGATCTTTCGTCTTCATGGCATCCCTTCTTCCATTGTCTCGGATCGTGATGCGACTTTCACCAGTCATTTTTGGACATAACTATTTTGCCACACTGGCACCAAACTGAAGATGAGTTCAGGGTATCACCCATAAACAGATGGTCAGACTGAACTTCTCAATAAATCCTTGGAAACTTATCTTCGTTGCTTCACCTCGGAACAACAACATCAGTGGGCAAAGTGGCTCCCTCTCGCTGAATGGTGGTACAATACCTCTTACCACACTGCCTCTAAAATGACCCCATATGAAGCAGTATATGGTCAGGCACCTCCAGTTCTTCTTCCATACACCCCCACCAGTTCACCAGTTCAGGAAGTTGACACGGTCTTTCAAAACCGCGATCAGATTCTTCGCATTTTGCGGGACAATCTTCACATGGCAAGAAATCGCATGAAGCAACAAGCTGATCAGCACCGTTCTGAGCGCACTTTTCAAGTCGATGATATGGTTTTTCTTCGTCTCCAGCCGTACAAGCAATCCTCCTTGAAACTCAAAGGGCATCATAAGCTTGCTCCAAAGTTCTATGGGCCATATCGGATTCTTCAGAAGATTGGGTCCGTTGCTTATAAATTGGAACTTCCTCCTTCTTCCCGCATTCATCCAGTCTTTCATGTCTCTTGTCTGAAGAAAGTTCTTGGTACCAACATCAGTGGACGAACGATTTTACCATAACTGGATAATGAAGGATCCATCCTTTTGGATCCGGAGGCCATTCTCAATCGGCGCACTCATCAGCTTCGCTCTTGCTCTATCACAGAGGTCTTAATTCAGTGGCATGGCATGCAACCAGAGGATGCTACATGGGAACCACTCCTTCAGATTCAACAACAATTTCCACATCTAAAGCTTTGAGGACAAAGCTTTTTTTTAAGGGGGAGGGGATGTTAAGAACCCATGTCTTTACTTTCTTAGTATATTGTTGTTGGACGCATATGCTTTGTAAGTCGTCCCGTAGTATTTGTTGATCAATAGTTTGTGTTATTGTTGTTGGCGCATATGCTTTGTAAGTCGCCCGTAGTATTGTTGATCCATAGTTTGTAGTGGCCCATTGTTGACCCATAGTATTGGCGCCTAGACTTAGTATATAAGTGTGTGTTGAGATCTATGAAGGCACGGTGAAGTTATTTGTATTGAGCTTGCTCATAGGAGGTTGCCCCCTCGAAGTGGCCTGTGATCAATATAAAAGTGATTCTGAGTTCTGTCATTTCTGCTATTTCGCATATTCTTATTAATTAATTGTTGCAGGTGCATCACAGAACTTGTGCCTTGGTAGTGAGAAGTGCAAGATGTTGCTTACATAAGGAGTTGTCTTCGGCCATCTTACTTCGCTAGAGGGTATCAAAGTAGACCCAACAAAGATACAAGTAATTCTTAGCTTGTTGGTACCTTGCACACAAAATGAAGTATGCAGTTTCATTGGTTATGCAAGCTACTTCAAAAGATTTATTCAAAAATAGCTTGCCCCTTGTTTCTGTTGATGTCAAAAAATATAGAATTTGAGTGGTATGATTCCTGTCAACTAGCCCGGCAAACATTAAAATAGAAAGTTTTAACATCTCCTATCCTAAGGAGGCCCAATTGGTCCTTACCTTTCATAATTTCAACATATGCTTCAGACACAACTATTGGAGGAGTATTGGGTTAGCAGGAAGGTCAAAAACCTTAAGCCATATATTTCATTAGTACAAATTTTACCCCTACAAAATTGAATTACACAGTGACGGAAAAAGAATTATTTGCTTTCATTTATGTTATCAATAAGTTTTGTCACTACAACACGGGATATCCAACCACAATGCACATATATCACTCCGCCATTAAGTACCTCGTGAACAAGCCTATTACCAATGGCAGAGTGACAAGATGGATGTTGTTATTGCAGGAGTTCAATATCACAATTGTGAATAGGCCAGGGAAGGACAAGTTGGTCACTAGTTTTCTATCTAGGCTGACCAATAATGCTGAATCACCACCTGTTGAAGCTGTCTTCCCAAATGAACACTTATTCGCAATGCCCACTAAGGCACCTTGGTTTGCAGATGTCGCAAATTATTTGGTTGCAGGAAGACTTCCGATGCACCTATCAGTAAAAGAGAGGCAGAGAATTGTCCAATGCAGTAACAGATTTTCTTAGATAGAGGGGTATCTTTTCTACACTGGATCTTTTCTACACCGGACAAGACCTAATCATTTGTCGGTGTGTCAAAGAAGATAAAATTTATAGCATCTTCCAAGCATGTCATGATGGTCCATGTGGTGGGAATTTTGCATATAAAAGGACCACACACAAAGTACTTCACCTTAGATATTATTGGCCCTTTGTTTTCAAGGATACCCATCAGTATGTCAAGAGTTGAGATGGTTGTCAAAGGATGGGATGTCCTTTGCAGCGAGATGAGATGCACCTACAAGTCTGATTGATGGTAGAACCTTTCGAGAAGTGGGAATTGGACATTGTGGGACCCATCTATCCTCCATCGAGATAGAAATCATATATCTTGGTCTGTACGGACTATGTCACGAAATGGGTGGAGGAAAAAGCATTTGGTAAGGGTTACAGAGCAGGTAGTTATAGATTTCCTTTTTGCGGAAATTTTTATGCAGTTTGGAGTACCTTGAGAAATTGTTATAGATGGTAGGACTCAATTGAACTCAAAGCTTATTGTTTCCATTACAGAAAAGTATTGAATCAAACATAGAGTAACCTCACCATACCACCCACAGCCAAATGGACAAGTGGAAGGAACCAACAAAATTATGGAAGTAATATTGACAAAGACTACACAGGTCCATCTTGGAGATTGCGCATACATGCTTCCAGAAGCCCTATTGGCTTATAGAACAACCTGGAGGAACACAACAGGACCAACACCTTATGAGCTAGTCTATGGAAAACAAGTCACCCTTCCAATTGAGATAGAATTCAAAACTTTGAGGACAATAATACAGTTGGGCATGGACCTGTCTAATGCTCAGCGAATCGATTGAATCAGCTCAATGAGTTGGATGATCTCCTCTAATGTGACTTGCAATAGGCTGCAATCGTACAGCAATAGAGGGTTAAATGGCATGATAGCTTTATAAAAAATAAGACATTCAAAGAAGGGGATTGGGCTCTATTATACGATTCCAGGTTCAAAGAATTTAAAGGGAAGAACTGCACTTGGTGGCTAGGACCGTATGATATTGAGTTAGTTTATGAGAATGGGACAGTGAGGTTATGCACCATTAATGAAGATCAAACCCTGCTAATGGCTAATGGACACCAGTTAAGGATTTATAACAAACCACTGTACCAAGATGCATTCGTCCGCAATATCTCCACATGTTGTGAAAACAAGGAGTTCGAGATCTTAGTCTCGAATTCATCCCTAACATTACCTCTGGTTTCATGAAAAAATAAAAAAATAAAAAATTTGATGACTATGAAAACCTATTATGGAGGCGCAACCATTAAAAAAAAAAAACAATGACTGTGAAAACCTCTTATAGAGGTGCAATAATTAAAAATGAAAAAAAATGACTGTGAAAACCTCTCCTTGAGTTGCAGACATTAAAAGAGAGATTTTTTTGACACTAATAAAACTGTGTGAACTTTTACAAGTCTCTGCCATAGTATTCATCCAACCAAAGAAAATTTATATGCTTCGATATAAGGTTTTTAGACTTTTTTTCACTCAATAAAATTTCATTCATTTATTTTTTCTCTCATATCTTAGTTTCCCTACATCACTCACCCTGCAGGAAGAAGCATCAAATACAATATCACTACAGATCACTACAATGATGCTGCTAAGTTATCACCTTCATTCACCCATCATTCCCCAGAACATTCCATAACTGTGATTGTCCTAGTCAGTGAGATGTTGCATATAGTTGAAGCTTTTATTGACGAGTTTTTAGTTTATCGTAATTTGCAGAGCCTATAGTAAAGCCCTTAAAAATGCTAGTGTTGTTTTTGACAAAGAATGTTATTTCTATTGATGTGATTGACCCCCAACATTGTTGAAAATGGTTGAAAGCCGTATTGTTACCAGGCAATCTAAAGAAAAATCGTGAATCCTTAAATCATTCTTTTGGAATGTCCACTTCAATACAAAAAGGGACAAAAAAGGAAAAATGCAAAATTAATTAGAAAAGAGGTATGGGGTGTTCCATTGAAGATGGAAGAGGATTATATTCAAACTAGATTTGGCAATCACCAAAAAAGGGACACAACGGGACAAATGCATAATTAATTAGAAAAGAGGATTGAGGTGTTATATTGAAAATGGAAGAGGATTATATTCAAACCAGATTTGGTAATCACCATAAAGGGGGCTACATCATTTCGCTTAGCATTATCCGAGGAGAGCAGGAGTCGGTGCAATCAGAAGACTAAGAAAATAAATAACAATAGAATTGCAGAAACCTTGCAAAGCTACAATTGAAAACAAATCATCCCACGAATCCTACATCAACAACTTCATGGGCCTCAATTAGGGATCCTACATCACCATTTTCGTGAGCTCAACATTCCTCGGCTATGGATCCTACATCACCAGTTTCGTGGGCTCAAAATTCTTCAACTATGGATCCTACATCACTAGTTTTGTGGGCTCAACATTCTTCAGCTACAGATCCTACATCATCAGTTTTGCGAGCCCCAACATTCTTCAGCTACGGATCCTACATTACCAGTTTCGCGGACCCCAACATTCTTCAACTACATATACTACATCAACTGTTTGTGGGCTCAACACTTATTATTATACAGATCCTACATCACCAGTACGGGGACACCAACATTTACTATTGTACTGATCTGACATGCACATTATCACAACAAATCCGTAAAATATCTTATTGCGAATCCAACATGGGATCTGTTATCTTTCAGATCCGCCAACACAAACACATCCAGATTTGAGAGCATGTGAAGGGAAACATGTTGGAGCAGAAAAGACATCCACATCAAACAGGGTAACAACAATATTATGAACAGGAATGATTGCACTCCAAGCATAGTTACAATCGAGACCAACGGCAAGACTCTAAACACCATGGTCACATGACAGGTAGCTAAGGTATGTAACACCCCCTCATTGGTATTTAGTAGTCTGAAAGGACTGATCACTATATTTACATGCTATTTTTCAACACAGGGACGTGTTAATCCATGGTTGGGGGGTAGACATACTACCAAATCTAGCGAAATGACTAGGCCATAGCATAAGCCTTGTTGAATTTAGCTGAGTTATCAATTTTGTGATGAACCTATGCATGCATGGGAAAAGTCACCACCCCAAATTATTATAGGACGTGCACATAATTAACCCTACTGAAACATTATAACCCATTCCTCTGTGAGCATAAGAGACCGCATCTTCATTTTTTTCTCCTCAACTTGATTTTTTTCCCAACATCCGAACACAACTCTTCAGATTGGACCCTTGAATTCCAATAAAGAATTCAAGCACAATGGGCTACCCGATCCGTAGCGAACTAGAAAATACAGATGAGGTCTACAAAAACAGAAAAGTGAGGTGTTTTTCACAAAGCAGGTTGGCTAGATTACTTTGACAAAATGAAGAGTGATGTTGGAATTACATTGGAGTTCGCTAGAAAATATACTCAGTCAACCACATAAGTAAGGGGGTTGAAGATTCAAGTCGATGAAGTGGTGATTGCAAGAGTTTCAGGGCTGTCACAAGAAGGCGAGAGATGGTTTGAGAGACAAACACCGATAGGACTGTTGAAAAAGGAATTCTTGGAACTGAGGGAGCAAGTGCAAGGATCGGAGAAGGGGACTCAAAGAAAGTCATTGCCAACACCATGGGACAAGGTGGCTCTTCACGTCATCAAGTTTATTACATGTGAATGTCAGTTTAGTTTGTTGTACGATTATCACTTTAAAATCCTAAATCATTTAAGGCATCAAACCTATATCATTTTACTTTATTTCCTGTGGAAGTCCTTAGAGCTAATGAGTAGAATGGTCAAGGATAATAGAAACCTCGACACTAGTCTAAGACATCATGGTCTCATTATATTACTGGTAGAAGACGCCCTACAAAAGGAAAATCAAACGTGGGTGTTATTCTCTAAATTATCCCCATCAACTGAGCCCTAACAAAAACTAGTGTCTAAAAAGACGGAGAAGCTAGTCCAAGTTACAAACCCTAAAGAAACTCTGGTTCAAAGGACAAGGAAGAAGAGTTCACTAAACAAAACCCTGACTACCTCATCTAATCTACCTAGAATAAGATCAAAATTTGTCAACTTTGAAGATAGAAGGGCCATGGAAGAGATACCATCTCAAGAAAAAGGGTTTGATGAGGGTTCTGGGGATTTGATCGAATTAGTGGGGGTTTCCAGTCGGAAGAGAGTAAGGTTAGGGTCACCTATCAAAGGTAGGACCCATCATCGATTAAACAACAAGAGGTCAATGAAGTGCTTGATATAGAAATCATAAATCAAGAAGTGGCACAAACAGCCTCTCCACCCAGGAAATAGGGCCTAATTATGAGGATATTTAACCCTTTACTCCTGAAGAAATATAGAAAAGCTTACAGTGAGTTGAAAATGGCTCATAAAAAATTGAAGTTGGCTTATCAAAAATATACTAACGAAGTTATGGCCTTAAGGAAGGAATTGCAATAGTTCAAGGACCCCACATGGATGGAAGTTTTATTAGATGCCATAGGGGTGGCAATAGAATAGAATGAAGCATTGAAGAAGGCATCCACAGAAGATGAGGCCGGTACTAGTGGAATGAAAAGAAACCTAGAGCTAGAGGAATGGCCTAGAGAACAAGAGGAAATGGGTACATAAATTGATGAAGGTAGGCCTTTTGATCTTGTTATAATTGAAAACTTAGGAAATATGGTGGCCCAGTTAAAAGAAACAACAAGGGAGTTGGATGAACAACTCCTGAATGATGTGGATCAAAGGGAAAGGAACATGAAGAAATCGGGGACGAAACAACTTAGGGAGCATGATTATGGTATGGCTACAAGAAAACTGAGTATGGTGGTTGAAAAGCTCAGGTCTGAAAAACATTACTTGAGCTATCTTTCACATGCCATGAAGAATTTAAGATCCCCCTAAAATCTGTATTATGTATTCTTAAAAGAACAATTGAACTCCTTGAATATTACCACAGTGGCAGAAGGATATGGAGACCAAATTGAAACCCAGAGAAGTTCATTAATGCTTTTTCCATGAGCAATGAAGAGGAAATGGATTTGCTGTGTGAATTGTACTTACATAATATGGTCATGGTTGACTATAATGATTGGGATCCAAACCCTAATGTAGGAGATGTGCAGCTTAGGACCTTTATGTCCTTTATGATGAATCAACTTAGATGGGATAGTGCTGCGCCTTAGGTAGAGTATATAGAGTGGGAGGATATTCTCTGGGTGAGAGGATCCCCTTCACCTGGAAAATTGTTCACAAAGAGAGGGAGGGTAATGCAGGGCCAAGCCTTTGTCAATTCCTTGGAGGTATCCCATGCTGCAGCTGCTAATGACTATAATTCCCCTTAACATATTGGAATCCTTGCTCTGTTTAAGGAGAAGGATTGGGGATTTGGACCCTGAGCTAAAAAATAAGGAACCCCTTACCTATCGGTTGTTTGAGAGAGCCCTTGACAGAGTACAGATCTATTAAAATTGCCTACAGGTGCATAAATCCAAATGGATTGGCCTCAGATTTCATTTCCCTCTACTATGGATCCCTCTCTTTGATCAGGAGGATAGTGAATTATGGCATATTGTTACTGAGCATAGAGGTTTTTACACAACGGTTGAAGGACACTCCTCTTATAAGTGGAGTGAGGAGTGCAGGAATAGCCCCCCAAGTGCCTCCAACAATGAATCTTAGTTTTGTTTGCCTGGGGTCATGTAAACCCTTTAGCTAGGCGGAGATGAAGGGCTTCATTTATGGCATGTTTTTGGCACTCTTTTTGGTCACCTTTTGTATGTTTTTGATACTTGTACTAATCATTCCTAAAGGGTGATATGTAAATTTTAACATCAGTATGTAGTGATCATGTTCCTTGCATATTTGTTACTTAACTAATGAGTAGGGATATGGTTATGTTGCTTTTGACTACTTAAAATAGTTTGGTGTCTTAAGCTTGTTTCGTGTTATAGCTTTGTGGAAGCTACAGAAAGTGCTTTGAAGTAGCTACATAATGTATTACATAACCTAAACAGAGTAACTGCGAAATCCATATTGTTAGGCTACAGACCAATAGAATGTTGACTATGGACTTACTTCCCGAAGCTTTGAAAGTCATGAGGTGGTTACGACGGGATCTACAAGGTTTCATTGATCATTATGTTGGGCTGCATAACCAAGTGAAACAATTCCAAAACCAACCGAAGAACAATTGCAGAAATTTTCCAAAATGATCTGCAATGCATTAAAAAATCCTGTAACCCCCTATGAATTGTTGTGCCAGCTGGATTAATAGATTTCTCTATCTTTAGATCTAATTTCATCTATGTAAAGTCATAATATTAATAGGGTTCACAATATTTTAGGGAGATCAAGTTGGCAGTTTACCATGTTTAGCATTCTATTGTAACCTTGGATCATGGGATTTGAACTCTTAGCTCTTTCCAGGTTTTCTAAGATGTATAAACACTTCGATTCTCTTAATGGGGGGATTATCCATAATTTTGCATAGAACTGTTGAACCTTCTTGTATCCAAACTTATCATTTTATAAAACTATTTGATGTTGGTTCCTTATGCGTTGGGTAATTTTGTGTGAATGAGTGGCTTACCCAACTCCTGTCTCTGAAGGCAGGGACCCCTTTAGAAGACAGGTGTTGTTGTAGTTTAGTTTATTTATATTCTACAATTTAGAACAGAGTGGTGTGATTTAGTTTGTTATGTTGTTGTACTTTAGTTTCTTTTTTTTATGCAATTTATAACATAGTGGTGTGATTGAGTTTGTTCTTTTGTTGTAGTAATTGTGTGCTTTCTTGTTAATGCTCATAAAAACGATTAGATTGATTGTTTTCTGTAATTGTCTTGAGTGATGTTTGGTTGTGTGATATAAGAGGATTGTTTAAGATATGGATGTGTGATTGGAGAATAATAACATCTTGGTGGATGAATAGAGAAATCTGGATTAATAGTTTCTTGAATGTTGGATTACATATCTGAGAAGTAGCAGTACACTTTTCCTTTCTTGCAAAAGTAGTTAGGTCTGGTTCCCTTCTTGCTGGTTAGAATAGTTGTTGAATTCTTTTTGCAAAGTTAGACATAGAATCCTTTCCTTTATGCAAAATAATTCTAGTTGGTTTGTTTCTTTTCTTGAAGGGATCATTTATTTGTTGGATTTCCTTTCTATAAGAGCGATTTTAGAGATTGATTGATTTTAGATTAATAGGATGTTCCAATTACTAGTTTCTTAAAAGTTCAACAGTATTTTCTTCTCTTTGTAGAAGTAGCTAGTTCAATATTGTCTTCTTCCAAGATTGCCAATAATTCTCTGGTCCAAGTTCCAAACCATTTAATGAAGATCCTCTATCCTTAAGAGACTATTAAAAGCACAGCTTCTAGCATAGAGCATAGACTTTGTTAGGTGGCTCGCAAGTTCACAAAAACCCTGGTTTGATAATTAATGCATAGTTTTCATTTGCTTTACACGTCAATTATAAGGTAATAGGAAACCTCATCAAATATCTTCCATATTCAACTTCCATAAACCAAAGATCTAGTTGTTAAACTTCTCTACTTGTATTCTTGAATTGCTTGCTATTTTCTTTACATGAGATTCATTGTGCAAAGGTCCCACTCCAACACATGTTTATCGCAAACACAAGATACCCTTGCTCTTAATAGGATGAGATGAACCCTAGCAACAAAGGTGTCCCCTTGAAGCCAATAAATTGGCTCTAATACCAAATGAATAGTTTTGAGAAACACGTGTAAGAAAATCAATACCGAACATAATCTAAAATACAAGAATTAGCAATGCCTCACATACACAGTACACAAAGATTTACCCTAGAAACCTAAAATCAAGAAAAATAGCATACCTGATAGTTTCTCCATTCTCTATCTCATTGTATTATCTTATTTGTTTACAATACAATATTATTATCATCCAAAACCCTAATTTGATAATATATATTAGATTACAATCCTAATTCCTTAACCATAATTAGTTTATGATGGGCCAAAAACAACTAAAAAATAGACCAAAAACAGACCCAAAAAATTTCTATCAAAGGCAATGCCCCCAAACCCTGGGTAGGGGGGCCTAATTATCCCCTCTAGACCCTCTTTTCTTTGGGAACCTACAAAGAATATAACATGTGTCTAACAAAATCATTAAAGCTAATTGGGGACTAGCTCCATGCCTTAACAATTTCTCCACTCATTTTTCTAGGCCCGTTGATCTATTATAAAATATGTTCTAAAGTGAATGCTCCCTCATTTTTAAAATAAGCATAAATTATGGGGCAACACAAACTCCTCTTTCTTAGATCTCATTCCTAAGGAAGCAAATCCTTCAACATGCTCCAAGTTTTGTCCAGTCTCCTTATGCAACTCTTCCTACAAAAGGCTAACCAAAATAATGACAAACGTGTTAAAGAAGATGCTTTCCAACATAATCTTTAATAATCAAGGCATATTCATGCATAAATGACAAATAATAGACAACATAATCATGGTTAAGGAGGTGATACACTCTAGTAGAGAGAAAAAGGGAAAATGGATGCTTATTAAAATAGATATGGCCAACATGATTGAATGGGTAAGAAACTCTTTCCTCTTTGTTATCCTTTCCAAAATTGGGGTTAATAGTAATTTTATGTAGTGGTTAAAAGCATCCATTAGTGGCCCATGGATATTATACTTAGTTGATGGGAGGCCAAACGTCTTTTTTAAAAGTAGCAAGGTTGTCCTCTCTTCCCTCTATTATACACCACTATGGTAGAGGCATTGAGTAGAAAGATGGAAACTAAAAGAGTGGTTGCTTACCTTCCAATAACAAGCTTGGTATAAGTGTCATGTGAATCAATCATTCAAAATTGTAGATGATACTCTTCTCATCAGAGGGGCCTTAATAGTAATATCTTGGCAATTTAATTGTGTCCCATACCACTTTCTCAATGCTTCAAAAAGAAAAACTAATTATGGTAAAAAATTAAATTTATGGTTGGAATATTCGTCCTTAGCTTCTTCATTCAATATCTAGAATTCCTAAGTTCCTGTGTTTAGATTCTTGGACAACCTTTAAATATCTTGGAATGTTGATTTCATTAGATAATCCCTCTACAGAAGTTTCACAAGGTGTGATCAGTAAGATCATGTGCAAATGTTAGTAGTGGAGGTTGCATTAATTCAATTCTACATGCATAAATGTCCTCATTAAATATTTGTTATCATATTTCCCCATATACCAATGTTTATCAATGTTGGGCCCAATCAAAATTATCTAGTAAATAGCTAGAGAAGTTCACAAATTTATTTGGCAGTGAGGTAAATGAAATCAAAAGAAATTCCATTTCATGAATTGAAATATCATCAAATCTCCTAAAGAGCGTGGTGGTCTTGGTATTAAAGATCCTGTAATCATGAATATAGCACTCGGATCAAAGATTCTTTGGAGATTAATCACCAGAAAACTAGAATGGTGGAAAAAAGTACTTGTTAAAAAATACTTTTGGGTAAATCATAAGTGATGTATAGACAGACCATTAGAGGGCAAGAATGGATTGCGCATTTGCAAACTAATTAAAGCGATGGTGCCATTAACTCAGTCTTAGCTTACTTGGATACAAGGTAATGACAAAATGATTAATGCTTGGAGGGATAGCATTATGTGGAACCCACCCATTGAGAGTAATCATGAAATTATTCCTCTAAAAGAGTGGATGGAAACCAAGGTCTTATTTATTTGTTGACATTTCGACTTGGTCTTATAATGGTGTCCAATTGAAGGGTTGGTTATCCTTATCATGAGAAACCAATTCAGATTCATTGGTACTTGCTCTAATCGCCTCATTTAAAGGTTGCATCGTGGTCTACCTCTTAGTCCTTGATAATAGAGGATGGGGCCAAAATGAATATATTGTCTCGAATGGTTATCAAGCTTAAATGATGAACTTCCCTCTCCTTTAGCGTGCTAGCATCTGGAAACATGTGTGGCAGGGTAATTTTCTTCCCAAGGTACATAATTTATGTTGAACTATGATTCATGGAAAGTTGTTGATAACAAAAACCCTTCAAAAAAGGGGGATTTATGTTGAATTATGATTCATGGAAAGTTGTTGATAACAAAAACCCTTCAAAAAAGGGGGATCCATGGACCCTCTTACCATGCCCTATTTCAAGTATAAGTTGAAAATCAATGCCATCTCTTTTTTCATAGTATTTTTACTAACCAAGTCTATTAGTTTGCTTCAAACAGATCAATAATAGAATGGTTGCTTCCATAACTTGGAGATACATGTTCACCTTGATACATGAAAATTATAGGGGATAACTCATAAACAAACGAGTTCTCAAGAGAGCTTGGAAAGATGTGCCAATATTTATTTGTTGGAAATTTCGGTTGGAATGCAATAAAGGAATATTTCAATAAGAATTAAAAAATGTGCGGTATTATGACAACAGGGCCATTACTAGATTCATATCATATGACCACGGGACCCACCCGAATAGGAAGACTGAAACCATACCATATTTTTGTTGTTCTATTGCACAAGGATGTGCAAGAAATCTAAACTGGGGGGTAATGATGGGCTAGTACTGTGTGTATTCCTAAGGACCATCTCTTCAAACTATATGCCTTGCCTTGCATTTCTAGGAGTTTGAAACCTAGTTGAGCATTACTATTTTTAATGATCTTGAAATATTTCGAGCCAATGCATGTTTTACCATTAACAAATACTCAAGGTTATGAAGTGTGTGACATGTTTGGTGTTTATTATGTCTCTTGGCGTTTCACAAATTAACTTGGATTGAGCAGGTTTAAGTGTGATGTAATGTAGGTGATGAATAGCTCGCTAAGGATCACGAGAATTGGGGATTGTGTTTTCCCTAACTTCCAGTTGAACTAAGCATTGAAGATCAATGCTTACCTATTTGAACTATTAAGTAAGACTTAATGGACATCTCACTAAGGCTCACGAGAATCAAGGACCCTGTTTCCCAAAAACTCCAGTTGAACTAAGCATTGAAGATCGACACCTACCTACTCAAGCTATTAAGTAGATATGATCAACATGATTATAGGGAATGATAATATGGATGCCTTGATTTAAGAATTCTATTTAATTATCAATGAATGCAATTTTTGTATAAAAAGAAGGACTAGGATAGAATAATGTCTCTCTATCTTCTCTTCCTAGTTTTGGGCGATAAAGAAATTTGAACACATAACTCGTTATTTTGTAAATCGTTCTTATGAAATAAAAAGCTTTGTTGAATTACTCATAGTGATATGATTTCATGAGGCTACTGAAGAAGCCTTGAGCAAAGGCTCCGTCAAGGTCTCTAAGGGAGTCGTTATGTTTCAATACTCCTGTATGTATCTATGCATGCTTTGATTACATTTTCTAGTTCTTGTAGTGATTCCATGTATTGATTTCATTTATGTTATAGTGTCTGTAGTATTTTCACATCCTGTAGTAACCATTACATAATACTCGGTTTTCTTTCATTTTATGATTGTATTACATAATGATCAATAACAAAGTTCATATTTGTATGCATGGGTTTATATCCATCATCAAGTATTTCGCTTTCTTACTAACGTAGATTTGCAAAACAAAAGTTTAATCTATACTTGATTACTTCTCAATGATTGGTGCATAGTAGTATTCTAACTTGTTAGATGCAGAGGTAAGAAACAAAAGCTGAACTGACCATCTTTATGCTTTACTACTTTCTTCATATAGTTCAAATTTATAGGTTATAACTACAATCACTTTGCACAACACCTCATCAATTTAGCATGCCCTTTGGGTTGACAAGTTAAAATAAAAGTCTATGGAATTACAACAATCTTGTTGTAATAACATAGACCACCACCTAGTAAATAAGAATTACTTCAAGGACAGATTTGATTAAGACCACTCTTCGCACTCTATACAATCACCTATCACACCACTAGGTTAACCTCTTTTTGGCCTTCGAGATCATCCATTCCCAGTCCCTTTTGGTACAACCATTAGGTTTAAGATAAAACCCTAAATATTTAATATCTTGTTGCAAATTTGCCTCCTCATATGGAAATAACTCAACAAAAATATTTATGTCCTCATCCCTTGTCCCCGTGAAGGAGATAATAGATTGACCAGCACACATGATGCCTTACCATAAAGACCAGTAATCTCATAAATATTTTGTGTATCTCTAAGAGTACCATCGCATAAGAGTAAAATATCATATGCAAATATAAGATGTGTAATGCTTAGAGGCATGCTAATCCTAATTCTTTTGAAATGGCCATATAATTTAGCCTTCAAAATCGCTCTACTTAATCCTTGTGATACTAATAAAAACAACATAGGTGACAATGGACAACCTTGCCTTGTTGTACTACTAAGTCTAAAGAAGTTTGATGCAGTCCCACTGATTAAGACTACAAAGGATACATATGTAGTACAACTCATCATCCAATTAACATAATTGATGTTAAACCCAACATGAATACAGATAAATATGAGGTAGAGACAACTCATTCTATCATATGCTTTTGATAAGTCTACTTTGAGGACCATGGCCTATAATATTTTTTATTTTACAGTATAGAACACGTCCTGTGCAACCCCCACAACCTCGTGAATCTATCTTCTTGCTAAGAACCCAAACTATTCTTACGATATAGTCTTTTATAGTGCATATTTTGCCTTCAAGCTATGACCTTTTACATAATTTTATAAATTTAGTTGCATAATGAAATAAGTCTATAGGCCTCAAAGGTTTACATGTTATCAGATTATGGAATCAATGAAATGAAAATTGAGTTAAATGCAGCTAGGACTTTCACATTGATCCTTGTCTCCTCTACCACCTTCAGAAGGTCTTCTCCCAACAACTCAGAGAAACCCACAAAGAATTCTGTTATCCATCCGTCAGGTCTTGGGCTTTTGTATTTTTTGAAAGAAGCTAAGACCTCAACTAGTTTTTCATTTGTTATAGGTCTAGTCATATGGCTATTTCACTCCTAAGTACCATATTAGGAAAGAATATTTCCATGTAAATAACCTCAATTATGGATGCCATACCATCTCCCTTAAAAATACCTTTGAAAAAATTTACCCCCTACTTTGCCAATTCCACATGGCTTGTCACCATATTACCATTACTCCCTTCCATTCTCTATGTAGTATTTATGTTTCTTCTATGATTTGCCATATTATGAATTTTTTTGTATGATCACCACCCTTCTCCAACCACAGGGCCCTACTTTTAACTCTCTAATCTATTTCTTTGTCTTCCAATCATACTTCTCTTATTTTTCTCTACAAAGATGATTTCCTCTTTACCATCTTCATTTACGTACCTTGTCAGAGCTTGAAAATATAAATCCTCTAAATATCTTTCCACCTCAACAAAAAGCTTGTCATTATTGTATAGTAGTGGCCTCTCTCCTAATTTTTGCATGAGGCCTCTAAAGGGATTTAACTAACTAGATAAAAGAGTCATCTTCCATCCAACCAAATTAAATTTATATGGATTATGTTGCTTCTCTCCCCCATAGTCAAATTCCAAATAGATAGGATACTGATATGATTCACCACCTAAACCAATCCACTGCTTAATCCTCAACCTTTCATTCATAAAATTTGATGACACCAAAAAATGGTTTAACCTCTTAGCAATTCTTCCCTCTCCAACATGCTTATTCCTTCAATTAGGTCTAAATTTTATAGGATTGATATCAAGCATACCACTCTCCTTTAGGTGTTGAGTAAAGAAATCATAAAGAGAATCCACCACAACATAATCCCCCCATACTTATGCATTACCTAATGCAAATATTAAGTCCCCCTCAGTAATGGAATGGGAACGACCTAACAAATTTGACTAGGAAAAATAATCCCAAAAAGGTACCATTTCTTAAAGGGACCATATATATTGACGCCAAAGAATTCCTTATCCCACTCACATGACTTTTTTTTGTAAAAAAGAGAGGAGCCTTGCTATTAAATTTTGGAAAATATAGTTACAAAAAGTGTGTTGTCGGGCATAGTCTTCCTCTCTCTAGGAGAGATCAACATGCAAAAATAAGACTAAATATTCAGTCTGAGAACAAAGTTTCTAAAGAGAGTATTCATAATGGCCTACCTATCTCTATACTTGACAAAATATGTTAGGATATTCCTATACTCCATCCTAGTCCCACCAGTATTTTGATCATTTACATTTTTAGTCATGCATGCACTTTTAGGGTTTGCATGCATTCTAGGGTTTGCATGCATTTTGCATGCATCCTAGTCATCATTCCAGCACCTAGCCCTCAGTTAGCCAGCCGCCAGGAGCTTCTCACTATTCAGTTTTAGCCCTCCAGTTTCTTAATGCGCCCTTCTTCCTTGATTTTAGGAAGCAAATCGCCCTTCTTCACCTACCAGTCCAGTTGTCTTCAGTTTATACTCGGTTACACTCAGTTACACCTACCAGACTCAATTTGACTGATAGTTACTTGAGCATTGATGACTCCACTGATGATGATGAAGACTTCTAGTTGTGCTCCGATGATACTAGTTGTGCTCCGATGACACTCCAGTGATCCTTTGATCACTCCACGAAGGCTAATTCGAATTGCCACCTTAGGCATTCGAATTCCTCATGCATTGTATTATTTATTTGTCCATTTGTGATTAATGAATTAGTGTGTGTGAAGTGTTATTGCTTCTATCCGAGTTCTACTATACCATATTATTATGTTGCTCATTATATTGTATTATTCACTCTCCTTCCATTTTCCTGCTTAATCATAATTACTCTTGTGAGTTATACATCATCTCTTAGATCTGTTGTGAGGATTTTCACATGGTATCAGAGCATGTTGAGAGTATTGTTTATCTCCATTCTTGAGAGTTTTTTGCAAGTTATTACCAAGATTTTGAGTGCAGCAGTTTCTGCATTTTTGCAGCAGTAGCAGTATATTCTATATTGTTTTTGCAGGTCTTCTAAAGCTTCAATGTATGATTTAGAAGGAATCCCTTTTCTTTCTCCATTCAACTATGATGAATGGAAGCCAAGAATGATAGCACACTTGAAGATCCATGATCTTTTTTATTGTCATTTTGAAAGAGAGTTCGAATCCCCTGGAGAGAAGATTAATTGGTTAAATAAAGGTGATGATTCCTTTGGAGCAATGATGTTTTCTTTGTCTTCATACCAGAGATTCCAATTCAAATACCGTAATGGTGTTGAAACTCCAAAGGAGTTATGGACTCCAAAAGAGTTATGGGCTCACCTGGATGAAAAATTTGGCAGAAAGAATGAAGGACTTGGTCCTAACCCATTCGAAAGCAAGCAAAGTGATGCATTCGCTCCTCTTGATGGTCTCTCAGATCATGAACCAATATCATCTCATATTGAAGTTGTTGACAAAGAACTTGCAAATTCTCCACTCATGCTCAAACCTTCTTCTCTTTCTATGCCAGCTCACACTCTAGATATTGCAGAAGGTCCTAAATCCTCTCTTGCACCAGAGTCTGTTGGTTTGCATCATGATCACATGATTATTTCAGAGGTCAAAACAGCTATTGAAGGTAATGCATTCGCTCCTCTCTAGCTATCTCCTCTTTTATACTACTATATGATCATAATTCCATGCTTTCATAAGGTCATTGAAGAATATGGCCATTGCCATTCGCTTGGGAAGATTTCTCATGCATCTACTGGTTTTGATCTCACCTCCCATGGTTCAAAGGAGATCTCAAGAAACCATGATTCAAGTCTTGTATCTAATTTGGGCTCTAAGCAATTACTGCTTGGGATAATTTCTCATGTATATGATAGTTTTGATCTCACCCCTATTGGTTCAAAGGAGATCTCAAGAAACTATTCTTCAAGTCTTAAATCTGATTTGGATTTCAAGCAATTATTATTTGATGGTTCTTTTTGGCATAATCTCGCCCATGATGGTTCGAAGGAGAAGACAAAAGACTATCTACATATTCATGATTTTGATCCTACCTCAGTTGATTCGAATCACAGGTTCAAGGATCATCCTTATACTTTTGGATTTGTTCTCATCACATTCGATCTAAAGAGCAAGTACAAGCACATGTTTTTTGAGCATGATCCACTTCTTCCCAAGAAGAAGATACCCCCAAACATATGACCAAGCATCACACTGCTTGAGTTTGGAGCATTTATTTTTGTGTGTGCCTTACAGTCTGTTTTTGAGGAGGGGGTATGTTTCCCATGAAATTTTCCCACTTCCTTGGTTTATTGACTGTTATTATTCATTGTATTGGGTGACCTTTGGTCTTAGTTACCAGGGCCCAGGATGGATTAAGGGGGGGTGCTAGGATATTCCTATACTCCATCCTAGTCCCACCAATATTTTGATCATTTACATTTTTAGTCATGCATGCACTTTTAGGGTTTTCATGCATCCCAGTCATCAGTCCAGCACCTAGCCCTCAGTTAGCCAGCCCCCAGGAGCTTCTCACTATTCAGTTTTAGCCCTCCAGTTTCTTAATGTGCCCTTCTTCCTTGATTTTAGGAAGAAAATCGCCCTTCTTCACCTACCAATCCAGTTGTCTTCAGTTTATACTCAGTTACACTTAGTTACACTCAGTTACACTCAGTTACGGTCATTTACACTGAGTTACACTCATTTACACTCAGTTACACTCAGTTACACTTAGTTACACTCAGTTACACTCAGTTACACCTACCAGACTCAGTTTGACTGATGGTTGACAGTTACTTGAGCATTGATCACTCCACTGATTATGATGAAGACTTCCAGTTGTGCTCCGATGATACTAGTTGTGCTCCGATGACACTCCAGTGATCCTTTGATCACTCCATGAAGGCTAATTCGAATTGCCACCTTAGGCATTCGAATTCCTCATGCATTGTATTATTTATTTTTCCATTTGTGATTAATGAATTAGTGTGTGTGAAGTATTATTGCTTCTATCCGAGTTCTACTGTACCATATTATTCTGTTGCTCATTATATTGTGTTTTTTACTCTTCTTCTATTTTCCTGCTTAATCATATTTCCTCTTGGGAGTTATACATAATCTCTTAGATTTTATGTGAGGATTTTCACAAAATATATGTCATTACAGAGATAATTATTGGCAAAGAGTTCAAAAAGTCTGGAGAAAATTATGTATTTATGTATCGATTTAACAAAAATAAGGAGTCCATAGTAGAAAAATCTAAGGAAGACCTGGGTGGTTCATCAGAAGAACTACGTCGTCCTCAATGAGGATTGGAGAGTCTTTGGAGGCTCCCGAGATTGGCGTAGTGCTTAGTTCACCTTCATCAAGATGCTCCTCCATGATTCTAATCTTAGTAACCATCAGGCAGTTAGTTTTCTTTTGGTCTTCGGCCAGCATTTGACATTCTCCAGTTTCTTTGGCCGTCACCTTGTCACCTCTTAGCATGGAGTGTGTGAGGTTGCACATGACCCAGTGCAGGGATGTCGATCGTTCATAATGTTCTGCCTTTTGCTTGGTTTTCTCTAGGTTCTGGATCTAAGGGTCCATGGGGTTGATGGGAGTGTCTTGCACCATAGCTGTTGGGTGCAAGGCTTTGTCCTGCTGGTCCTCCAGGTGGTTGTCACTAATATTTATTTTCCCCTTAGCAGAGACTTCGTGCTCCGAGCTTTGATGAGAAGTCCTCTGGAAGAATTCAATTATGATGCATCGGGCCAATATAGTAAGGTTGTCATTGATGATGTCCGCTTCTTTCTAGAGATCTCTAAGAATATCTTTGGTCGTGCTTTGGGAAGGGTGCTCCAGGGTGGCATCCATAATTATTTGATCCAGGGTGATTTTGCTGGTCCAAAAGGCCAAAAGGGTTCATTCTAAGAGGGTTATCCTCCCTCTTGTGGATCCTAGATCTGGCTCCCAAAAACAGAACGTTGAAGTAGGGTGACTTTGGCTTAGAGTGTGATAATTACTCCAAATTTCTTTCTCTTTGCCCTCAATTCTCTTTTTTATGTCTTATGCAACCAAGGAGGCATACACTGTGGCAGCCTCTGCATCCTTAAGTTGATTCATCATTAGGGAACAATGATCTTGACCTTCAATGTAACACTTTCGCAGCCTCACCATCTTGTACTCTCTATAGTCGTAGGGGTTGTAGAGGGAATTGAAGCTATAACCAACATCCCAGAAAGGAAAGCTAGGTTGATTTGCCCGACGATTGTGCTTTTCTATGATACTTTCCATTATTGCTCTGTACTATTTGGTCATCCTACCTCTTTTCCTTATGATGGCATAGTACTTCTTATGAATCTGGCGTCTCCTACTAAATCTATTGCCATCGTTCTCCATAATAAAATTAAATATGAGAGTATAATGCATTAATCACACTATCAGATTCTGTATTCTCCTCATGGCCTTGGGTGGTCGAACGAAGATGCGTGTCCCTTTCATCATTGTTAATGGTGTCTAAAGTGACATTCCTAGTACCCATGCCATTTCGAACATCATAATCCTCTACCCGATATGACTGCTGCAGGTTGTTCTGACGTGTGTGGAATGTCGCCATATCCTCATTTGTTAACCTGAGACAGGTGGTGAAGAGAGACTTATCCTCGGTGTTGGTATGTGGAGCATTAATAATTTTGGCTCCTAGCTGGATCCCAATATTGGCCAAGTGGCCAGCCACTTTGTTGGGTTCTCTTCTTACGTGGAGGGGGATGAGCGTTGCAAAGTATCCAACTAGAGTAACCATGATTATGAGATCTTCCTCAAGGTGCCAGTTGTTGCTAAGGTTGCTGACAACTAAGCCATGTATGATTTTGCTAAGGATGTTGACCAGTATCTGCGAGTCTCCTTCCACCATGATCCAGTTGAAATTCTGGTCTTGAGAAATTTGCAAGCCTTTAACTAGGGCAGCCAATTCCGCCACATTATTGTTGCTTAAACCAATATACCCTGTGAAAATTCTTAGAATCCATCCCTTGTTGTCTTTGAACACTCCCCCATAGCTTGAATGCCCTGGATTACCCTTTGAAGCTCCGTCAAAGTTGAGCTTGACGAAGTTGGCGGTAGGGGGGTTCCAGCTCCTGGGGATTTTGATGTTTGTCCGGTGAATGTTAGGGGGGTCACTCCTTGCGTGTAGATTAAGCTCCCAAGTTATGAGAATGATGGATTCCGGTCCATTGGGCTGCATGTCTTGTTTCGACCAATGTTACAGTTCTATAGTTTCTTTGATGTTGGTCTTGATTTTGCTCCAAATCTCCTCATTGGTCGTAGTTTGGGTTTTGAAAACACTTTTGTTCCGTTCTTTCCATGTTTCCTGAGAAAAGGGGGAAAGAGGTTCCAGATTCTGTCCAGCAAAGGGTTATTAAAATTATAGTGCTTCCAATTTAGAAGCGAATAGTTAATTCTTGTCCGATCCCTTTGTGTTGTTCTAAAGATCGTTTCTCCTCTGTCCCAAATATCATTGATGAAGGTACACGAGTTGAAGAGGTGCTCAATGTTTTACTCCTCCTGTCGACAGATATGGCAATAGGCTGGGCCAATAAATCCTTTTTTATCAGGTTGTCCCACATTAAGGTTCTCTTTTTGACAAGAAGCCAAAGAAAGGTAGCTACCTTGGGCCAGAGGTTCCCTTTCTAGATGATTTTCCAGATGGGGTTGTCCGGCAGGTTCTCATGCTCAACCTGGATGTAGTAACCTTCCTAAATGGTAAAGCATCCTTTGGGGGTGTAGCCCCACCTTAATTTGTCATTATCATCATGGATTTTGATTCTTCTGTTGTTCATCTCTTCATTTCTAGTCCTACCTATGTCATCTTGAGGTTGAATCGGCCATTGGTCGAGCGATTTCCAAATTTGCCACTCTTGTTGCTCCTCCCTTATGCTCCAGTACTGGTGGACCCTGGTTATCTGACGTTGATCTAGTTCATCCTTGAGAGTAGGATCTGTGAGGAGACTTTGAAGTTTAAGAGCCCGTTGCCAAGAGTCTTCCCAAAAGAGAGAAATTTTGCCATTTTTAATTTCCCAAAAGCTGTGGTTTTGGATCAACTTGCGATTTGTCCAAGCCAACTTCCAGACAATAGAGCCATTCATCTCTTCATTAAAGCGAATGAGGTCCTGCTGGTTCCAATTGGGGATGTACTTGGCTTTCCAAAGCAATGCTCACGATTCCTGATTGTGAGTGATCCATTTCCACCAAAGCTTTGATACCATGACTTGATTTAAGAGGTCTGGGTCTCTGAGTCCCAGACCCCCTTTTAGTTTGGGGTGGCAATCTTCCTCCCAATTTACCAGAGCCTATTTCCTTTGGTGCTCGCTACTTCCCCAAAGAAAGTTTCTCTACAGAGTCCTAATTATTTTGATAATGCATTTGGGGGCAGCCTGAATAGAGAAGAGATAGGGGGGCATTGCTTGGAACTATTTGACTAGAATGAGTCTACCTGCAAGTTTGAGGGAGTGGAAGGTCCAGCTGGCAAGACGATTGTTGAGAAGGGTCAGGAGATCTTCCTAATTGGCTTGGCGAAGAGGTTTGTCCATCAGTGGGGCTCCAAGATATTTAGACGATAGGTTGATTATAGAAAGACATAGAAAACTGGAGATTCTTCTTTGGATGAGGGGGTTGGTATTCAAAAAGAAAAGCTGAGATTTGTCCATATTTATGCAAGCTCCCGGAGCTTTCTCAAAATGCTTTAAAATAGCTTTGAAGCTTTTGGATTCTTTGTAAGAGGGGTGGCCCATTAGAAGGGTTCCATCTACAAACTATTGATGCGAGCAAGTTGGAGCATCTCTGTATAGTTTGAGTCCAACAAGATTGCCATTTTGGATTTCATCTTTGATGGCTCTACCTAAGCCTTCTGCCATCAGAATGTAGAGGAAGGGAGAGAGAGGGTCTCCTTTCCTGATGCCTCTAGAGGGAGAAAAGGATTCACTGGGGCACCATTTACAAGGATGGAGAAGAAACTAGAAGATATAAGAGCAAGGATCCATTCAATTAAATCTTGTCGAAAGTCGAAGGCCTGCAGAATGCTAGAGATATAGTTCCAATTTAACATGTCAAAGGATTTCGACATAACCAAATTGATGAGCATGCCTAGTTTTTTGGTAACTTTGAGTGAATGAATGACTTCACGAGCAAGGATGATGCCATCGAGAATTCGCCTGCCTTCCACATAGCCCGATTGCTCCGAGCCGATAAGAAAGGGGAGGACAGGTTTGAAGCGGTTCACAATGACTTTGGTTATGATTTCGTAGATGACATTGTACAGTGCGATCGGTCAGAATTTGTCAGGGGTAGGATTGGGCCCTTTGGGGATGAGAGTAAGGAGGTGGAGTTAAAGGCTGAAAGGATGCTCTTGGTTTGACGAGAGTCTTCCACAATCTCAAGAACTTCTTTGATAATATCCCAGCACTCATGGAAGAAATTTGTAGTGAATCCATTAGGTCCAGGGGATTTCCCAGTTTGCATGTTCTTCATCACAATTTCCACTTCTTGCATGTTGATTGGCCTCATCAGTCCTTCATTCTGATCTCTAGTGAGAAGGAAGGGGATGTTGTGGGTAATTTCCTCAATTACCAGCCTTCTCTAAATTTGCGGCTCGGAGAGGATAATTTTGAAGAAGGAATTGAGTTCATAAGTAATTTCCTTGTGCTCAAAAATAGTTCTTCCATTGATGTCTTTGAGCATAGATATTTTGTTGTGTTGTCTGCATTGAAGCATGGAGTTATGGAAGAATTTTGTATTTCTTTCCCCCTCTTTTAAACAGGTTACTCTTTATTTTTGCTTCCAGAGAACACCTTCTCGCTTGACCCTTTCATTCAATTTCCAACTGAGGAGGGTTTCTTCCCGATCCATTATGTTAGAGCGCCCAGATAAAATGATGTTCTGCTGGAGCTCAGTCATTCTTTCCTCAATTTTTCTTTTTTCTTCAAAGATATTTTCAAAGGTTGTTTTGTTCCAATCTTTGATTCTCTGTTTTAGATTTTTAAGTTTTTGCGGAAATTTATACATTAGAGAACCATTATGAATAGTTGCTTCATTCCACCATCCTTTGATGTTAGCTTTGAAGTCAGGATGTGTAAGCCAACAATTTTCAAAGCGGAAAGGTCTATTATTGGAAGCTTTGTAACCAGTACTTTGGAGGAAGATAAGCCAGTGATCAGAACCATTAGAAGGAAGGACGGTAGCAGTCCAATTATCTCCTTGAGTGTACAGATCAGCAAACAGGAGAAAGCGATCCAATATGGAGGCAATTTGGTGATGTTTGCCTCTGTGAATTTTCTAGGTATGGATGCCATTGGTTGTTTCCAAGTCTACCATTCTATTTGTATCAATAAAAGTTTTGAAGGCTTCACTGTCCTTATCCAATATTCTGGCGCCCCCCTTTTTTTCCTGTAGGTTGGTGATCATCTTGAAATCTCCCCCCATAATCCAGTGATCGTCCTGATGAGAGTCACGGATCCATTGGAGGTGGGTGAGAAGTTTGATCATGTGGTTCATGATTTGCGGACCATAGATGTTGGTAACTAGACATCTTTGTTGGTGCCAGTAAGGTGATAAATGGCAGACAAAGTTCTAGGGATAGCTTCAAAATTGTTTGAACGAATATCATTAGGATTCCATAGAATCGCCAGGCCTCCGGAGGCTACCATGGAATCCACAGCCATAGTGGTCGAGGCTTTCCAAATTTTTTGTGCAATTTTTTCCATGGTTTGGGTAGAGCACTTAGTTTCTTGAAGCATAATTATAGTCGGATTTTCCATCGCAATCTTATTTTTAAGGAGACGCTACTTGGAGGGTCTGTTTAGCCCTCTGATGTTCCAAGAGATGATTTTCATTTCTGAGGAGAGGAAAGGGAAAAAAAGAACTCAGTTACCTTATTGTATTAGTCGGATTCTAGCATCAAGTTACCTACCTCATCAAGTCATTGTCTATTGGTTCTTCGTCCTTCCTTTTTGTCATCTTGATGTTGTCTTTTGAGAGCTTTCTTGCCACTGGTTTTAATCCCTAACCCTGGGTCTTTGGTAGTTCCTTTTGGAATCTTGTTTGGGTCTTTTCTGGCTTTGATAACAACTTTTTTAAATAGTTCAAGTTGAGGTTCAGAAATAGGGATTTTATGTTTGCAAGCTTCCTCGATTTCCTGCAAATCCAGATCTTCGAGTTCTAAGTCATCCATGTCTTCTTGATAGTATTGCATGTCTGCATTTGAGATACTTGCTTCTGTCATGACAAGCTGAGTAGGATTGGTAGCTACCTCAGGGATGGAAGTAACCATTTCCTCTAGGGCAGTGGATAAGGTTTCAAATTGATTCTCAGTTCTGGTTTCTTCGTTGGTGGGAGGGGGTGTTGGATTTTTATTGTTTCTTATTTTGTGAGCCACTTTGATAAATCCATCCTGATATTTGTTTTTAGACGGGTCTTGGTTTGAAGCAGCTTTGTTCAAAGGACATTCTCTGAAGAGGTGGCCATGCTCATGGAATTTTCTATAGCGGAAGGGTATGTGCTCATAGTCGATAATTTGGGTCCACTATGTATCTTGGTAATCAAGACAAATAGCCTCTAGAAGGGGTTGCGAGATATTCATGTAGACACATATTCTGGCAAAGGAAGTATATCTACCATTTAAGGTTGCTTCTAATATTTTAACGAATCTTCCCAGTGTGTTTCCTATACCTTCTAAGGTGATAAGAACCCAATATTCTTGTGGAAGGGAGAAGAGTCTAATATAGACAGGGGATTCTTTAAAGTCTTCTTTCTCCGGACTGAAATTTTCTTTCCAAGGTCTCATATATAGACTAGTTGTATTGAAAAAATATGGTCCACCTTTAAAGGCTGCAATATAATCATCAGGATGATTGAAGATAACAGTAAAAAAGCCTTTGGATCCAAGCTTGAGGTCATAGTGGCCTTTAGGGTTCCACTTTTGTTTGATCCATCCAATGAGGGCATGTTCAGATGGCCATAACCCCATAAACTTACATATGATCGTGTTATCATGCATGTATTGAATATATTTAGAGACTTTTGGAGATGTTATAACATACCTTGGTATTATGGATGCTTTTGGAATGCACGTGCTTGGGCCTTTTTTATCCTAGCCTTAAGTTGTTTCTGGATCTGTTGACTTGTTTAGAGTTTCTATCTTTTCTATAAATTTGGGTGTGTTTTATCCTTTTGGGCCCTTTCCCTTTTCGACGTCACATGAGGGGTTGGACTGTTCTTCGAAGTTCATCTTCTTTGCATTGGGATGAGGGATTTGCCGCCACCCTCATGGCGGGGCCATCGAGGATCAACTCAGGTCTGATGCTTTGTCCCCACTAGATCAGATAAGGTGGGACATGATCGTCACGGGTTTTCGTTAGTGAGCTAGGCAGGGGTTTTGCAGCTTGAGATGCAGAGCTCTTTCATCCCATTGTTTTGGAGTCGTCATCCGAGTCATGTGCCTTGATTGTCATACCAAGCCCTAATTCAAAATCCCATATATTAGTACACTTAATATTTATGATCCTCCAACTTGAAATAAGACCTCTTTATCTACCTTTAGAATATTTAAAGATTAAATCCAAACCAACTAGTAATTTGGCCAATTCAACATAGAGATGGATTCCTTCCCCCACGGTTTCTTGTAATAGTAAAATATCTAACTTTTGGGTCTCAACAAGGCTTTTCAGGGCCTATTTTCTTGGAGGGGTGACCCATCCCCTAGTAATTTAGGGATAAAATGAATTATTAATAACCCAATCCTGAGGCTCGATCTACTCTAAGAACCCCCAAGATAACAACTATTTGCCCCATTGAACCGCTAATTTGTCCCTCTCTTGGGCAATGGACATACAGGACCTTTTGCCTATTGTACCTCCCCCACTATTTTAGCTATCTAAAAAATCTAGACTACTAATGAAATCCCCTTCACATTCATAGTTTTCCTAAGGGGATAATGATGAGACCCATCCACAACATGAAATTCATGCTCATGGGTTAAAATCCCCACCCTTGGCTCTTCCTCGAGATTCTTGGGTAAACTAGAAGAGTTTTTTACATAACCCTTACCTCCCATGGCCAAGTTATCTATACCCAGATTTCCCCCATTCCATTATTCCACCATATCCCCCCAAATCCCCAATGATCCATTCCACACCCTAACAACAAAAGGGAAAATTAATTCTCTGTCAATTACCAAACAAGATAGATTACATAAAGCGTTAAGTACTGAAATTAACTTACATTGATGTATAATTGTCTCCTTCAACTATGTGCTTCCAGTCCCATCTAAAGCTTGGAGATGGTCCTTTATCTTGTTTCTTTGGCAACACATTGTCCCTCCTATGCAATCACCCATAGAGGAATATGAACAAGTTGGTTTATTGCAATATTAAGGTCACAACCCCCATTTATTTGTGTCTCAAAACACACCTCCTTCGATTTCCCCTTTCCTTCAAATTCTTTATGAATCAATTTGGGCTCCTTGTGATAAATTTTATGCTTAAATTTTAGAGAGTAATCCTTTGCAATATTCCCATATGCATGAAAACTCACACATTTGAAAGGTACCCCTGCCTAGTCCAAAGCTTGCTTATAGATTTGTACCCCACAAACCAGTTCCATCTTTGACCCTAAACCTTCCTCGACATCCATATCCACCAAAATATTTGCAACCATCTTTTGCCCCATATCCAAGAAACCCATACCCACTTCATAAAAGACTCCAAAGGCTCCACCTATAGCCTTGAAGACATATTTTAACAATAATTCAATTAGTAACCGCATAAGTTTAACCCTTAAAGGCATAACATCCAATCTCGGTCCTAGCATTGATAAAGGCCATCCACCACTTCACATACATCATAGTTTATCCCCATTTCCATACCAACTCAAGGATCTTCCCCACATCCTTCTTGGTTTAAAAGTAAAACCCATCCATCCCCCGATTAACACAAATAAAACAAGGTCATAACCCAACACCACAATCCATTTATTATATAACCATTTCTTTAATTTCACTACTTTGATCTGTCTACCCATGAATCGACCAACCACAATGAATGTAACCATCTTTACCACCTCATTCTTGCTAATTTCCTCTCCCAAAACCAACTTCATAGGAATTCCTTTCAATTTTATAACAACAACAACAACAGTAATAATAATAATCTATTTTTAAGGTCAAAACCAAGCCAAACATTTATTCCTTTTCTTTTTCTGACAAGTTCCTGAAATCCCCCCCCTTCCTTCTTCTCATTATCCATTTTTTTGTCAAGAGGACTCTTCTTTGAGGTGCCAACAGTTCCCCCTGCGTTGGACATAGATTTCACCAAATCTTTGTTAGTACTTACTTCATTGATTAACCGCCCCAATATGCACCTTCGACCCTACAAAATATGTTAGAGGTTCCGTAAACAAGGACAATGAAGGTAGGCCTTGGACACTAGAGAACATTACCTTTTAATGGATGTCGTCCTCTACACCTCCATTATCAAAATAACTCTTAACACAAATGTTCAACCCACTACACTGAATCCCTACCTCCATCAGCGCCACAAAGCCTCTATAAGGCACATGAACCATTATCTTGTGTAAGACCATTGATCTCAAATTCCCATGTCTCCCATGTGCTTCATTTACTCCACCTTTTCCCTCCACCACAACAATCTTCTCACCTACCATATATGATAACCTAGATGCTATTTTGGCACATGGACATACACACACGTTGATATTGTGGTTTATAACATTCAAAAAAATCTCATGATTATAATCTTTGACGTTAGACCCCATCAAAAACCAAAATTTTACGTTTCAAAGCACTGCATTTTACATTTGTTGAAGAGACGACCTATATATGTTGATCCTCATTGATATCCAAGGTGTAATTTAGCTCATTTATCTCTATTGGAACTTCACAACCCCTATCTCCTTGTCATATCTTCAACAATTACGGAGTCTAGATTGATAATATAAATGCACTTCTCATTATGACAAGGTCTGCTTTTTATTATTTGGAAAATGCTCTGGGGAAGTTTGTTGATGGGCCTTTCTTTTTGGGTCAATTTTGTTTGGTACACCATCTTTACATTTTGTTTTCCATTTGACCTTATATTATTTTGTGTTCCTAGTTGACAATAAGAGGTATTGTATACCATTTTTGCAGGCTGACATAGCAATACCATGGATCTCAAGTTCCCATGTCTCGCATGTGCTTCATTTACTCCACCTTTTCCCTCCACCACAACACTACCATTTCTGCAGGTTGACATAGCAATACCATGGATCTCAAGTTCCCATGTCTCGCATGTGCTTCATTTACTCCACCCTAGACTACCATATATGATAACCTATACCCTATTCCAACACAAGGATATACACACATGTTAATCGCGTGGTTTAAAGAATTCAAAAAAACCTCATGATTGCGAACTTTGACATCAAACCCCATGAGAACCTAGATTTACCTTTCAGAGAATTATATTTTACCTTTGCGGAAGATACGACCTATATATGTTGATCCTCGTTAAGATCCGAGGTGTTTCTGATTATGATATCACAACTGATAAACCCAAACTATTGAAATGGATTCAGGCAGGTTAAGCTTCTTTTGTATTTTGCAAGTGCAAAAATGAATGGGTTTGGATTTTTATAATAGACTTTGTGCTTATGGTTTGGATTTTTATAATATATTTTGTTCTTATGTGATAAAAAAATTTAATGGCATTATAACTTAAATACAAGTATTGCACAAGGTTGATGCATGTGCAAAAATGAAAGTTGATCTTGAAAAAATTGTTGAAACATATAAAAGAATACTAGGAGCTAGCCTATAATGATACATATTTGTGAATAAAGTTGATTCATAGTGCATCTTTTCATGGCTTATATTGCAAAGTTGATAAACGATACATCTTTTCTTATATTGCAAAGTTTATAAATGATACATCTTTTCTTATATTGCATTGCCTTTTATAATTGTTAAGATTTAATATGCTAAGACAGAAAATATCAGCATCACATTCCATTTCACAATAATAGCATATACAGGATCACTGAAGAAACAACAAGCACAACATAAATACAAGAGACACAGATTTATCCTGGGAAACCCTCGTGGGGTAGAAAACCCAGCAAAGCTTCCTCAATATAGATGACCAGCAATATACAAAGATGCAAACCAAAGACATGATCTCCTCCTCCTCCATAGCAGACCTCTCTCTCACAAGTGCGCTGCATTTCAAGTGAGGGAAGTGTGTCAAATGAGGAGCTCACCTCCTCTATTTATACTAGTTCCCGACTGACCAAAAATCCCTAATAGGGCCAACCTCTTCTAGAGAAGTCTAATAACCCCTAAAATATAAACCTAGGGCCGACCCCCACATGGTGGGTCTAATAACCCTAGTTCCCACAAACCATCGGAGGAATAAACATCTCCGGATACACAATAAGATCTTCACGGAGGAATGAAACATCTCCAGAATAATAAAGTACAAATATAATATTCTTAGAAGTTACAATATCTCAACACTCCCCCTTAACGAGAAGGATATTATAACAGCATCTACACGAGCAAGGAGTCATAAACATCATACATGATACATCTATAAATCATTGGAAGCTTTCTCAACATCATCAGTAACTCAAGCAGTTACTGGAACATCAACATCTTCAGTCTTGAGTCTTTATCTTCTGCAGCACTCGAACAGCTACAGCAACATCAACATCTGGATCCTCACGATCATCATCATCGTCATCACACGATCATCAGCATCGTCATCTAGACCATCACGATCAGCAGCATCGTCATCTAGATCATCACGATCAGTAGCATTTTCATTTAGACCATCACGATCAGCAGCATTGTCATCTAGATCATCAGTATTAGTATCCACACCAATACAAGTATACACATCATCAATACAAGTATTCTCATCAATACAAGTATCCTCATCAATACATATCATCAATATCAATACATATCATCAATATCAATACAAGTATCCTCATCAATATCAATACAAGTATCCTCAGCAATACATATCATCAATACAAGTATCAATACATCAATACAAGTATCCTCATCAATACAAGTACACATAATAGCAGCATACTCTGCAACACACACAATCATATTACAGGATGATCAATCCCGCTCTCTTTAGGACATAGGTCCATGGATGATACAATCCAGATCACGTATCTTTTGAACCGAGGTCCAGGGACGATACAGTCCTATCAACTCTAGTGATCCTTCCTTTCGGAATTACGGGATCCATCACAATCATGTTTAAGACTATTCTTCCTTTTGGAATTACGGGATTTACGGTCTAAGGATGATTAATCCCACTCAATCTCTTTTAAGACAATCCTTCCTTTCGGAATTACGAGATTTGCGGTCTAAGGATGATTAGTCCCACTCAATCTCTTTTAAGACAATCCTTCCTTTCGAAATTATGGGATTTACGGTCTAAGGATGATTAGTCCCACTCAATCTCTTTTAAGACAATCCTTCCTTTCAGAATTACTAGATTTACGGTCTAAGGATGATTAGTCCCACTCAATCTCTTTTAAGACAATCCTTCCTTTCGGAATTACGGGATTTACAGTCTAAGGATGATTAGTTCCACTCAATCTCTTTTAAGACAATCCTTCCTTTCGAAATTACGGGATTTACTGTCTAAGGATGATTAGTCCCCACATGTCCACTAAGGACTTCATTCTCGGATACCATACATCTACGGATCAATTCAAGGGACCGAAGTTCGGGGACGATACAATCCCCACCTGTCCACTAAGGACTTCATTCTCGGAGACCATACGTCTACGGATCAATTCAAGGGACCGAATTCCGGGGACAATACAATCCCCACCTGTCCATTGAGGACTTCATTCTCGGAGACATATGTCTACGGCTCACTTTAGGACTAAAGTCCAGGGATGATCCAATCCCCACATGTCCACTAAGGACTTCATTCTCGGAGACATATGTCTACGGCTCACTTTAGAACATGTGTTCAAGGATGATGCAATCCCCCTTCTTTCTCAGATACATCTATCTACGGATCCTTTCAGAACATATGTTCAAGGATGATGCAATCCCCTTGTCAACTTAGATCCTGTCTGAGGACCATCCACCAACCTTTCTGTCAGCATCACCAATATAGGTATCCACAGCATCGACCTCACTGTCAATGCAGGCAATCTCATCATAAGTGACCACATCACTCCCCCTTTCGAGGAGGGTCCTACCAAGCTTGTCTCGAAAAATACTCAAACTTTACTTGAGGTAGAGGTTTGGTTAGTACATCGGTAACTTGTTACAAATTCGAACGTTATAGTTCCTTTCTGCACCATATCTTGTCTATCATGGAACATTGGATTCTCTACCATCTTGATACAACTCTGTTTGTCACATAGGATCACAGTTGGGTCTATCTCTAAGTCAAACAATCCAGAAGCCATACTGCTTCACAACTAGCAGAGCAACCAACCATATATTCTGCTTGTGCTGAGAACCACACTAGACTACTTCCAGCTAAACCACGAGATCATGGTTGAACCCAGACAATAACATCCTCTCGATGTGTTCTTCCTGTCTGATACACTTTCTGCCCAATCAACATCTGTGTAGCCATCTGAAGTCATGATCTCCAAGATAGCATAGATCAAAGTCTATCGTATCCTTTAGGTACCTCATCACATGCTTTGCAACTATCAGGTGAACACATCTAGTTTCCACTAGATACTGACTCAAGGTGTTCACAACAAAGCATATATCTAACTTAGTATTCATTAGATACATCAATGACCCAATAATTTGTTTGTACAGAGTTATATCCACTAACTCTGATGAGTCATCCACTAACAGCTTCAAGTTGGAATCCATGAGAGTGGTCATTCCAACATATCAAGTCCTTTTAATATTTCTCGACATACTTTCCCTGGTTGAGAAAGATTCCTTTTGAGCCTTTCCATACTTCCAGAACTAGGAAGTAATGCATCAATCTGAGATCTTTCATTTTCATTTCTGCAACCATCTATCTGTGTCATTTCTTGTCAGATGGGTCTACTGATATGAGCCTCAATATCATTCGAACTCTGTGGTGAGTTCCTTCTTGCATCCATGTCATCTGTGTATAGAAACCATATTCAACCTTGTAGCAAAGTTTGAGATCCACATCACCCATGGTGACCATTAAGCTCATCAATTGACTATCGATCCTAGGTACCTATACAGAAACTGATTCACACTTCTTCTTTAATTACACCTTTAAGCGAATGGTCTTATCTAGTCACTTGGGGCAAACATCTCGTCATGATTCTATTCCTCTTTCTAAGAGAATCTTCTAGCCACGAGCCTTCTATATTTTGTTTGATTTGTAAATCTTCTTGTTGAACATCCATCACTTGTTCGGTGTTCATCATTCTTCATGATCTTTCCTACATATCAAAATTAAGTACATGATTAGTAATACTTCATAATCATGAAATCATGTTGACATGATAACCTATTATGCATACAGATATCATTTACGTAGTTATGCAACTATCTTGACCAATACTTTGGCACAACACTTTTCCATATCCTGTATGCATACAGTGGCTATCTAGATGCCTTCCATCTCTACCAGAACATACTATCGAGAGTGTGCACAGCTCTCAGCATGTCAACAAAGAGGTTTCATTCTAGACAAGCAACAGTGGAGTGTTTGTCCAACTTACCAATCATATGCCGATTAGTAGTATACTGACAATGCTTTATGAATGTTTACACTCAGCATGATATATTCTAGGAATACAAATATGCATACAACCTATTATAGGCAATATCATTTACTATTTCAAATAACAGCTCAAATACTTATCTTTTATGTTTGTGTGGTTGCCTCCCGCTTGATCTTCTATATATCTTTTGAACTTCCGTTCATTTTGTACCACTGTGCATGCTCAAGTGTGCACTAGTGTCATCCTCATGATCTCATACACAAACATACATTCATTAGTATATTATAATCTTGAATATGTATAGCCATGATCATAGATAATAAACATTAGTATTCAAGGTTTCAGGGAAGTCTTCTTTTACTCATGCATCAATCAGGATAAGAGACATAATATTCATAAACCCTTGATTACTAACTTTATGAATAAGCATAACCAATCATACCAAGTATACTTATATAAGGGATCCTAATACAAGGTAAGATTCTAACATAACATAGGAAAACATACATGGATTAGTATTCCTGCTTAGTTATGTCTAACATACCTAAACAATATCTTCTTTGTTCTCTTCAATGATTTAGAGATCCTGTGCTAGAACCTGCATATCTCATAGGTTAAGCATAATATAACAAAGTCATACATACCTCGTAAGTAGAACAAAGATTATGGATGAGTCTTTGTCTTCATGTTGTCATGGTCATGGAACTTGATTTGCCTTTCGTGATGTACCTGTATCTTGTTAGCAGACAACATCAACCTCATACAACACCACAGTGCATTAGTACAATCATATAACCCTAATCAATGAATGTCTTCTATCATTCACATGTATTCGTACTTTTATCTAACATTAATCAAGATTGTACTAATCTAAATAATATGAAGACAAACATATTATAAACTTAATCAAGAATCAAATTTCAAGACATACCTGTATCTCCTTAAGTCATACCTGTCGAGATTTCTTGTAGTCTTCTTATGTAAGGCCTTAGCCTCAACTCCCCCTGAAACTTGATCTAGAGCTTGATTAGGGTTTGCTAGAGAAACCCCAAAAATTCAATCTTTTACTTTCACACTTCTGAATGGATGGAAGGATGTGTCTTGCTGAGTTGATCAAACTAGCATACTTCAATTTTGAAATCTCCAAAATTTTACCCCTCAAAATTGCCTTCGAAACTTCTGGATCTTCTAGACAGGATCCCGAACTAGGGCTTGATTAAGCCCACCCTTCTTCCCAATCAAAAGGTTCGATCCAAGGCTCTAAACTCTTATTTTTCTGAGGAGCTTCCAGCCGTGGTCACAGACTTAAAAAATTCCAACTTTTGTTGAAGCCCTAATTTTCCATCTTTCCGATCAAGATCTCGAACTGGGGTTTGATCAAGCCCGGTCTTCTACCCAACCAAAAAATTTGATCTTGGTCTCTAAATTTCAATTTTCTTGAGTAGCATTCAGCCATGGACTCCGATTCCAAAAATTTTAACTTTCTTCGAAACCCGAAATTTCGGAAGCCATGAATGAAGGTGCTCCAAAAATAATTCTGTTTTGACATAAATATGTACCTGATTGTTTCTACTGTAACTCTGAAATTTTTGATCCACGGGGTCTGAAAACTTTTTCTGTGGTAGCTTGACCTGTCATCTTTCCATCCCGACAGGTCTGACCTCAATTGGATTTTCTGAGAGAGAGTTATGCCAAGTGTCGCAACGTGACCTGTTTATGGGATAAAATAGGAGAGCAAACTTGTAAGGCGTGCCACGTGTCACTGGTTCAACTTCGGCCTCTCAAAAAGTTTCTTGAGATAGTACAGTCTGTGTACTACCTGTCACTTTTTACGAAATTTCATTTGGAGCTTCCTAGCCCAAGTTATGACCTTTTTTCCTAGGTCACCTGATTTTGACTGAGATCTGGAAGAGGCAGAAACCCTAACTTGTACTGATCATAACTCACCAAGTACAACGAATCTGAGGGTGTCCTTTAGACACAAGGTACCTGGGGATGTTATCTATGACCTGTAAAAGTTTCATATCCTGAACCTTCACCAAAATGGATTTATAGCGAAAGTTCCACGATGACTGGTTTTTGCTATACAAAACCCTAACCTTCAAATTGTCACAAGTGAAGCAAGTGTCGTAAGTGCCATACATTGCCTTCCTTCAGGTTAGATCTGATACCATGTTAATATTTAATATGCTAAGACAGAAAATATCATCATTACATTCCATTTCACAATAATAGCATATTCAGGATCACTGAAGAAACAACAAGCACAACATAAATACAAGAGACACAGATTTATCCTGGGAAACCCTCATTGGGTAGAAAACCCAGCAAAGCTTCCTCAATATAGATGACCAGCAATATACAAAGATGCAAACCAAAGACATGATCTCCTCCTCCTCCATAGCATACCTCTCTCTCACAAGTGCACTACATTTCAAGTGAGAAAAGTGTGTCAAATGAGGAGCTCACCTCCTCTATTTATACTAGTTCCCGACTGACCAAAAATCCCTAATGGGGCCGACCTCTTCTAGAGAAGTCTAATAACCCCTAAAATATAAACCCAGGGCCGACCCCCACATGGTGGGTCTAATAACCCTAGTTCCCACAAACCATCAGAGGAATAAACATCTCCGGATACACAATAAGATATTCACGGAGGAATGAAACATCTCCAGAATAAGAAAGTACAAATATAATATTCTTAGAAGTTACAATATCTCAACAATAATAGTATAAAACAACTATCAAGTAAATATAAAATGTTTTATACTCATTTTCTCTATTTATTAGGCAAGCTAATAGTGCAAAATGATTGTGATGGCGAGATGTATAAATGATCAACATTTAGGAAATAATTGTGATTGTTGTATGTAGAAATAATCCAAGGTTGCATAAATAGAGTGCAATAAAAATATGCCAGATAACTATCTTTTAATAGATAGAAAAGTCCTAATAATACTTTGTGATGTCATTGTTATAAGCTCGCATGTATACTACAACAAAATTCATGATAGAATAACTTGATATGCTTTTAATAGATATACAAGGCTTAATGACTCCGTCTTTTTCTATCTCCTTGGATTCTTCGAATGGCTTGCCTTCCTTTCAGACTCCCCCTTTGGCTCCTGCTCAGGGAGTTGAGGTAAAGAAATGATGCTCTTCGAGATATCATTTTCGTTCGATATCTTTAGTGAGTACTTGTCACAGTGGGGTATCTGATTTGGGACCGTCCCAGATGATTGAAGGGGTATCTAGTAGACTCAGAGGACGTCGCTCTATCATGGCCTCGACCAGATTTCAAGCTACTCTTGATGTTGAAAGAGGGAAACAAAAGACCTTAAAGGGGGGCTTAGCATGCACCCCCAGTGCAAACGTTACTTAATGCTCTTCATCTCTCTTAATATAGGAGGGTTAGGGCATCCCTCAAAGAAAATTTCCCTAAAGAGGTTGATCGATTCTCATAAAATTGATGTCC
The DNA here is from genome assembly GCA_027924585.1 of Larix kaempferi. Taxonomy (NCBI): domain Eukaryota; kingdom Viridiplantae; phylum Streptophyta; class Pinopsida; order Pinales; family Pinaceae; genus Larix; species Larix kaempferi. The sequence goes on along the minus strand of BSBM01000275.1, from coordinate 2,156,617 downwards.
TTCTTTTACAAGAAACCTTGGCTACAATGACAGTGTTTCTGCTTTACTTAAAGATTTTTTTCCAGGTTGGGACTTTATCAGTGTAGATGCTAAGGGAAGATCCAAAGGGCTAGTTACTAGATGGAATACAAGAACTTTATCATGTCTTTCTAGCCGGGGAATATCTTATAGACTAGGTATAGTTTTTTTCCTTTATCTTAGGTTCAACATTCACTCTCTTAAATATCTATGGGCCACATACAAACAAGATGGATTTTTGGGAGAATGTCTTTGGTGCTAGGTCTCACCTCACCGAGAGATTTATTCTAGTAGAAGACCTAGATTTATCTACTAAAGAAGCTGAAACATGGGGTATTCAAGCTCATAAAGATCTGTTATCTGAGTATTTTTTGGGAAACTTGATGAGGTTTCTCTTTTTCATATTCCCTTTGTGGCCCTAAAACCTACTTGGAGGAACATGTAGATATGGGACTAGGCTATAGCTAAACGATTAGGTTGTTTTCTCATTAATGAAGGCCTTCTCCTTTCTGTTGCTTGTATTAAGCAGTGGGTTGGTATTGGTGCAACATCGAATCACTCCCCCGTTTTTTTGGAATTCAAAGAGGACAAGAAAAATCCACCCTCCCCTTTCAAGTTAAACATTCAATGGTTACATGATGAAGAGTTTCAAAATATGGTTAAAACACAGTGGATTCCATACAATGAGGAAGCCTGATGCTCGATAGTTGTACACTTTTTGAACAATCTAAAAAGACTAAAGGCTTATACTATACCCTGGGCTGCCCACAAGAAGGATTCACAGATATCAGACCTTCTTGTGATTGAAGCACTCTTGGAAGCACATTACTCATCTTGTCCAGCTGGATTTGCATCTGAAGAACATAAATCTTATATTATGGATCTTGAATCAAAACAAAGAAAACTGTTATTGGAAGAGGAAGCTACTCTTAGAATGAAGAGTCGAGCAATTTGGTTGTAGCATGGTGATTTCAACTCAAAGTTTTTCCATAATTTCATTAAACATCAGATCAATGTGAACTCCATATAGGAGATCGAAGATGAAGATAATAATATGGTCTCAGGATTCCATGAGATATCTAAAGTGGGCGTGACGCAGTTCAAGGGTTTGTACAAAGAAGATCGGGGACTCATGTATTCACCGGAGTCAGCAAAGGGGTTAAAAGGACTTAGGTGGGGAAACCTTTACTAAGACCATTTTATAATCCTAAGTCCCTTAAAATACCCAAAGTTTTGGCTAAGTCATAATTCCATAAAAATGACTTAAGACTTAGGTTTAAATATTAATTAAGAATATAATACAGGGATTATGTGTTTTAATTAAATGGATGGGAGAGCCCACGTGTTTCCTAGTTTGCATGCTGAGACTTATGCATGAAAGGAAAGGTGGGTGTGTGCCATTTTGCACGAGGGCTAGGAAGAAAACTGATCTCTGGAAAAATTACCTTGTTGGGGTGTGTCTGAGAGAACATAACAGGGAAATTATATATGAGACTGAAATTTGAGATCAATTTCTCAACCTATGAGCCAAATTGTTGATAAATATCTGTTGAAATGTTGTCCATTTTGCCTATGGTTGCACCTGTGAAATGGAAATGGTGTAAGAAATTATTTTAGTGGAATTCTAAGCACATATGCAATTATGGGTTTCATTGTGGTACTAGTTAGAATGAAGCTAAGGGAATGGATTGCACAGTTGGCATGGATTTGGTAACAAACCAGAAAATCTTGTTTGCCAAGTGAGGAAATACTGAGAGAAACCTGGGAATTAGAGAGGTGTCTCTTGGTGAATGCGTGAGTCTCAACTTGGGGGTGGCATTTTGCCGAGAGATAGATGAGCAAAATTGCCTATGGTTGGGTGGAGCATGCTTCACACACAACCAATTGCTCATTTCAAGTATTTTTCATATAAGTTTTTATTTATCAATTTAGTTTAATTGATGAATGATGAATAAAATTACATGTTTATAAATTCTTGAGTTGTTTGTTGAATTCTTGTACATCGAATTGACACAGGATTGTTTCTGCAATTTATTTGCTTTTTGGTTAAAATTATGGGTTTTATTTTCCGTAAGGAATTAAATTGCGCAAACCTAAAATGAGAAGTTTCTGTGATAAATTATTATTTCAAGGGAAATAAATTTATGATATGTTTAGCTATGGTATATTTTCCATAGAATGAATTTACTTATCGGCACCTGTAAAATTTCCCTCAATTACTTTTGACATGATGGTTAATGGAAGTTCAACCATGAAATGGCTATTTTGTCATGAGACTTAATTATGGTTTCACAGCATAGGAATGGTGAGAATTTTCATTTGGCCATATGCTTATAAATAATCCCTAATTTGCAGTGCTCAAACTATTATTGATTAATAGTTAAATTGAAATATTCCTAGAGTTTAATTATTACTGCACAGTTATTAGACCTCATTGCTTAATGGGTAATTGATTAGCCATGTAATTGATAGGGAAAATGAAATATTTATTAAGTAATGGTTTACTGCACATAGTTCAATTCATTATGAAAAATGAAATATTTGTGAAGTATTTATTTTATGTGCAATGTTGAACCATGTTTGATTTATTATTGTTTAATAAATTCTTAAGAAGATAATTAACAACTATTAAATGTTGTTATATAAATTTAGCATGAATGGTATCATGGTTTTGGAAAACCACGGGCTGAAAACATAAACCACATGAATGTAATATGTGGTAATTGCATTAAGATGCACATAATTAGCAATAATAATTAATTGGTAAATTGAAAACAAATACCATGTGTTAAGGCTTAATTAATATGCCTTGTAATGAATAGTATTTAAAAAGCCACCGACTGATTTGTTTGTTTCAAGAAAGGTTAAAGGATATGTTAGGGTTAAATTTAACCTTGTTTACTTATTCCAAAAACCTAGTACTAATATTTTTTTTAACAAAAACTGGAGAAAATTTTCATTATAGAAAAGAGCCTGTGCACAACCATTCATTACTGAAAATTGCAGATTGTCTGATATCATCAAAAATCATGACTGAGAGGAAAACATTGAAATTTTTTGGAGATTGCGGAATAACCTATTTTTATTCCTATAGTTCACCATACTTGAGGAGGGATAAACCTTGACAAACTGAAGATTAAGCATGATGCAAACAAACATTTAAAGAGAAACTAAAATCGAGCCTACTTCTTTTGCATGTCTTCCATGCCTGGGAATGGATTAGAGACCAAAATTTCTTCCATGGGTTGTGCTCCGAAATTCATTGGTTCGAGGAAGTAACTAAATTATCAACTTCAAAAAAAGATATGGGATATGTCCTCCTTTCCGGTGTGATCTCTAGTGTCCCTTTCTACCTTGAAATTCCTGCGCAGAGGATATTTGAATTCTTCAATACCAGCCTTAAGGGTGCCACTATCAAATTGCATTTATGAACCCGTCGTTGTATGCTCGCCTGAAAACCAAGAACTGAGGGCCACTGGTCTCTAAAAAGATCTCGAAATGGAAGCAATTGATCTTCATTCGATATGGAAACCGTTTTGACTTATTGAAGCTTGAGAAAAGGGAATGTTCCTGATCCCTTCATCTTCAAAGTCTTTAGTTGCTTGCACATGAATTATAGTATGGATCCAACCACACATCCATCTACCTCCTCGAAATTGGTGGCTTAAATTTGAGGAAGTGAACCAAGATCTCGTGAGAATGACCAAGGCTTTAGCCTCCTAGAGAAGAGGATCAAGGAATGGAGTGGAAATTAGTTTCTTCATTCTCTTCAGAGTGACTCCTTTATTTGCAAGAGAATCAGCATCCCCGTTGTTGCTCTGAAGAAAATGGAAGAGGAGTTATGTTTTAGCGGATATATGGGTAATCCTTTGATAAATTCTTTTACATCTGATGTTGCCTTTCCTGTAACCAGACCTCATCTTATGGATTACCTGTCTTAAATCGCCAATTATTATTATTCTGCTTATGTATATCCTAGCAATTATTTCGAAGCCAAGCATAAGTGCTAGCCACTCTGCTTCGTTATTTGTTTTCTTCCCCAGTCCCCAGGCGAAAGAATCAACTCGATTTCCATCGAGATCAAATATTATTCCTCATGCATCTCTCTCTCTTGGATTCCCCTTTAATGCTTTGTCAAAGAAAAGAATATAAGAATTAAGACTCTCCCGCCACTTCCAGAATTCGTTTTTATTGAGTCTTATTTCCCATTCTTCCTTCCGTTGGTTTTTTTATTTTGGATTGAAGTGAGCTCTGGTTCAAGAAATCTTTGCACCATCGGGCCTCATGGATGTTTAATGGTTCAGAGTCCGGGAAGTAGAGGCCCTTGCTTCCCAAACTCTCAGAGATCAAATTGATTGCTTTGAAAGTAGCTTTGGCGGGGCTGGCTTGTTTCCCTTCAAATATAAGATGGTTTCTTGCAAGCCAAATTTTCCAGCTGATGTTTCTGGGAATTAGATCCCACACTTTCAAGAGAGTGGGTTTTCCTTTTAGATTTCCTGGATAAATATTTTTCCATTTAACTATCATATCCTGTATATGATTCAAAGTTCCAATATTTTTCCCAAGCTTTTCCAGGACTCTATCCCACACTTCCTTATCGAAAATACAATCCAAGAATAAATGGGAGGCCTCCTCAGAGAATTTTTTGCAGAGGGAGCACCAGGAAGGTCCTTCAAACCCCTTTTGGTAAGATTGTCAGCAGTCAGAAGCTTGTTGTGTGCTAGCAACTAGAAGAAGTGGTTGAATTTGGGAATACAGTGAGGATTTCGTAACTTCTTCCACAAAGTGGAGGGTGCAGAGAGAGCACTCTTTTCCAAGAGATTGTACCCTTATTTGACCGTATAAACTCCAGATCATCCCCAACCTATTCGATCTTTTTCCTTTAGGTGCATTGGAGCTTTCCCATGGAGCTTTGAGTGGAAAAAAACATAATCCTCATGAATCTGAGCTGGAGGATTAAGGTCTTTCCATCCTTTCCATTCTCTAGATGCTGCCCAAACAGAGATATCAAAAATGGTAAAGATATTCCTTAAGCATCCATCGATGAAACTTGTCTAGATCGGACTCTGTAGCTAGATTGGGTTGATCCAATATTCTATCCTCCCATATATTTATTTTCTTCACATTCCCTGGAATCCAATAATACTTGTCTTTAATAAGGCCAATCGAGGCTTCTCATAGATCCCAAATGGAAGTGCCTTTCCCTTCCCACCTGTGTTCAAGGCAATGATTTCTTGATTTTTTTTATGTATTTCTTTCTCAAAGCTTCTTTCTACCATTCTTTTCTCCCTTCGATCATCCTCCACACCATATTTGCTCCCAAGGCTATGTTCATGATCCCAGGGTCTCTGACGCCAAGACCACCGTTGATCTTTGGGATTTTGACTATATTCCAGTTGGAAAGGTGATATTTTTGTCCTTGGTTTCTCCCTCCCTAGCAGAGAAATTTCCTAATCTCCACGCTAATGTTGTTCATGAAATTTTTGGGGGCAAGGGAAATAGAGCTGCGGTAAATGGGATGGGAGGTGAGGATTGATTTAATAAGTGTCAACTTCCTTGCTAAGTTAAGCCATTAATAAGTGTCAACTTCCCTGCTAAGTTAAGCCACTTCAAACCCCAAGACTAAACTTTTTTCTTGATTTTTTGGAGAATTGGATTCGAAGCTGAAGAGCTGGAGGATTTCCTAAAGATTGGGGTGCCTAAATACTTGAAAGAGTTCCAATCCATGACCAATGAGATATATCTCAAGGTTTTGGAGTTGCAATTCCAGCCATAGAGAAAACTTTTTTCAGAATTTGCTTTTCCCTATGAGGTAAAGAGGAAGAGGTCTAAGGAGATTTTGAAATGTCTTGCTATCTGAACATAGGTGCTTCCAAGTAAGATGGTGTCGTCAGCAAATTGAGCATGATTGATTGGATTGACACCCCTAGCTATGGATAGACCAGGAATGATTCCTTCAGTCATTTTCCTGTTCAATCTTCTACTCAAAGATTCAACTACAAGAATGTAAAGAAAGGGAGAGACGGGGCAGCCTTGTCGTATCTCGCGAGACATACTGAAGAAGTTTGTTGGTCGACCATTAACCAGAGGGGCTACCCAAGGGAAGCTAATGCATGCTTTAATCCACCTTATAAGGGAATCAAAGAAACCAAATTTACCAAGAACCAGGAAAATGAATTCATGTCTAACTCTGTCAAAAGCATTTTCTAGATCTAATTTTATTGCCATACTTGATTCTTTCCTTGACTAGAATGGATTGCTTCCTGAACCATGAGTATGTTGTTGAAAATTTGTCTCTCAACGATGAAGCCACCTTGATTTGATGAGATAAGTTTGGGAATGAACTTTTTAAGCCCGTTGGAGATTATTTTAGTGAGTATCTTATAGGACGCATTGCATAGGGAGATGGGATTGAAGCGGTTGATGGAGGTTGGATTTTTTTCTTTTGGGATCAAAGCTAGAAAGGTGGAGTTTGTGGCTCCCCCTATTCTATCTTTTCCTCTAGTCCAGATAAGAATTATAATGAGATATTTTTTGATAAAATTCCAGCATTTCCTATAGAAGTTGATTGAAAAACCGTCCGATCTTGGGGCCTTGTCCGGATGTAAGCTCCACACTGCCTTGTGAACCTCCTCCTCTGAAATGGGTCTGTACAAAGTTTCGTTATATTCTATAGAGATTAGAAGGGGGATATCCTCGCACATTTTTTCAAGATCTGCATAATCGTAGCCTTCTTTTTCTCCATACAAATTCTCGTAGAAGAGTTTAGCCTCTTCTTTAATTTTTCTTTGATAAGAAATTTGTTCTCCATTATCCTTGACTATCTCGATAATGGTATTCTTCCTTTGCCTTTCCTTACATTGTGAATGTAAAAATTTAGTGTTCTTATCTCCATTTTTGAGCCAGAGGCTTCTGGACCTAAGTCTCTGTTGTTGCAGCAACACCCCTCCCCAAAATTTTGTACATGTTGGGGCCCCTCCTGTATTTTCCGTAGAAAGTCTGCTTGAGAAAACATCCCAGCCGTCCGCTCTGTTTTCAACATAAAATTTTGCTTCCCTGCTGAGCTGCTTGCCGTCAATCCTCCCATGTTCTCCCCATTAAGCCAAAAGATAACTTAGTTTTTCCCAAACGTTTTGAAGTAATCCGGACTTTGCCCCGAAACAGCGGGAGTCAAACGTCCAACCTTTCCGAGAGGAGGACCTAGATTTTCTTTGTCAAAATCCGCGGGAGCCATTGGGCAAAACCACCCGAAACGGCGGAAGCTTTCGATCAAGTCTTCCGCGACCACGGAAAGGTTCGCGTTGTTCTCCCGAAACGGCAAGGAATTCAACAAGACCATCCGAAACGGCGGAACAATTCAGCTCTGTCTTCCGAAACGGCGGAAGCCATTCGGATAAACTCGCCGAAATAACACAAAGCAGTTCATCATTTTCTTCCGAAGTAAAAGCACTTGGAAATTTTTTTAATCGTTGCTTTTGCGGAACGGTTCAAGCTCCGAAACGACTTAGTTCCCGAAACGGCGGAGCCTTTCACTCGAACCTCCCGAAACGGCGGGGCTCATTCACCTTAGTCTCCCGAAAAGGACTTAGATTTTCTTTCGATGAGAAGACTGCGGGAACAAAGGACTTAGAGATTTTTTAGTTTCAACCTTCCGCAACGACGGGAGTTTAAGTGAGCCCACCCGAAACGGCGGGAGTTTTCAGGGAACCCTTCCGAAACAGCGGAATCCACCGCGATATCTTTCCAAAAGAAAATAAGCGGAAACGTTTTACGAAACGTCGGAAGCTTTCATCGAATCCTTCCGCAACGGCGGGGGAATTCATGAAAACGTCCCGAAACGGCGGAAGCCATCCCCATAAGTCCCGCGGAAAAATTCACGATTGCCCTCCGAAAACCATGAAAGGACTCAGGATTTCCTCAAGAAAGCTGTCACGGAGGCCTTCAGCCTTTGCTCCCGAAACGCGGAAGCCTTCGGGCTACCCTTCCGAAACAGCGGAAGCCAATCACTTAACCCGCTCGGCAAAAGGACTCCGAAACGACCCCGGGTAAATATGCGGAAAAGTATAAGTTTTGCTTCCGGAACGGCAGAAGCCATTCCCAAAAGCTTTCCGAAACTAGCGGGAGCCGTAGCCAAAAAAAAAAAAAAAAAAAACAAAAAAAAAACAAAAAAAAAACTTTCCGAAAATCAACGAGGCTTTGAAGTTTTGGTTCGCGGAAGCTTTCGCAAAAGTCTTCCGAAAATACCGGGAGCATTCGCTATACCGTTCCGAAAGGGCGGAAGCTTTGGCGTTACCCGTCCGCTACGCGGCAGACTCTCGCGGAAGGCTTCGAGTTTCCTTTCCGCTGTAAGCCCCGAAACGTCGGAAGCTTTCATCGAATCCTTCCGCAACGGCGGATGCAATTCGCGAACTGGCCCCGCAAGTGACGGTCGCACGGAAACCGAGGTGCTTTGACGTGACCGCTACGCACGGCAAATTTAAACCCCGTTTTAACCACGCCACCTACCCAATTAAATGCTCACACGTGCCAGTCTTTATAAAATACCATGGGGGGCTCGACCAATACACCATTGTTTTAAACCGGCCAGCGACGTGCGATACCGTGCAAATCGCTCCAGCTCACCTCGCGCATCCGTGCTCGCAGCCACCCTTCTCAAGCAATCCCCACGGTGCCAGGTAGGATCTTCACCTTGTTTTTCACTACTGAGCTGTCCTTTTGGGGAAATTATTGGGTTTTAGTGGGATTGTGACGGGCAAAACACCCGTCAAGGGCTATGTTTTGCCCGTCAGGTACAGTGAACGGAGTTTTCGTTTCACAAAATCGTCATGAGCCTTCGTAAAACGTATATTTTATGTTGATGGGTGCGGACGGTTAACCATGCCTTGTGTTGAATTTAAACCCCGGGCCGCGCCCCTCGTCGTGGGTTAAGTTATCGAAACCCTATGGGCTTTCCATGTCCCTGACCGTGAACCCTGGGCCCTTTTCCCATAAACCCCAGTCCCTACACGCGAAGCCGAAACCCGTAAGCGGTTAAGCCACGAGAGCCAAAACTTGAAGCCTCCCTAGCTCTCCCCGTCAGTTTGTTCCCGGCACCGTTACCTTCGCTCAGACTAAAGCCTCCCATAGTGACTCGGCAAGTGGCCGCGCCTGACGATAGCATCCATAGCCCTCACCGAGTCAACCCGCCTCTTCCCCGCCTTCGACCTCTCCAACCGCAGCCATAGCGAAGGACTTCTCCTTCCGCGAGGCGGAACCGGAGGTCGATTGCTTCCGCGAATCACCTATTGGTCCAATAAAACCAATAGCGTCCGCAACATAGCTTATCCCACACTCATCTTTTAAGAGCTTCAAATGTTTCAATGTGTGTCTTATAATTGAAATAATGTTTTACTTCCTAAATATATGCTTCATTGATTTATCTCATTAAAACAATTGTTGCTCTCTGCTGAAACCACACAACCTGTGGCTCAAACTCATGATGAATTGTATATGGACGTTATCAGGGATAATTCGAGATGCCAAAACCCAGTAAGAAGAAGGCGAAGATGACAGAAAGGAAACCTGTCCCTCCTAAGATTGAAACCTCGCTCCAGGACACTAGGTGCACCACAGGTGTCCCTCCGGAAATCAGATGGGGAGACATCCACAGAATGATCCGGGACCAAGAAATCCCAGATACGCTGCTAGAGGAAGCACCAATCTATCGAAATATCAGAGCCTCAGGCATAACTAAGGCCGCTACCCGCCCTGAGCTGTTCCCCTGCGCTGAAGTAATCGGATGGATACTCCAACATGCCGATGCTGAAGGAAGAGTGATAAATGATAGCGGGAACATGGCTATCGCCTCATTTCAACCCGCATATCTGACGGCAGCCTACAGGTTCCCCCGTGTCCAGCAAGCTCTGACTGATGAATGGTTAAGCCAGATGAACAATGTCGAGATGGCCAAGAAGCTACTAGTGCAAGGGAAACATTTGAGGAAGAAAGGGAGTGAGGAGTATGACGTACAGAATCTAAGAGCTCCTTATAGATTAATCGCCCTGATGCTGTGTAGAATCTTCGGCATGCCCGATGGCACAGTATACAAGATTCAGTGGGTCCCTATCATTCACTATGTGGCATTTCAGGGGACAGTTTTTGACTGGGCCACTATCTTGTCAGATAGTCTGGCCTCAATGATAAGTGCTGCTAAGCCCGGGCTGGCCTCGAAGAAGGCTGAATTCTTCATGTCTTCGTACCTGATAGACTGTATCTTGGCCAAGATAGAGTTCCCCGGATTGGGGTGTACATGGGATAGGACCACAACCCCGGTCTACATCGCATTCAAGATGTTGTGGGCTCAGAATTACAAGCCCAGCTACAAACTCATCTGTGAGGGTTTCATCATGCCCCTATACGAGAAAATATTCAAGGAAGAACCAAGTTGCCTGTCACAAAACGCTTTGGAAGTCCTCGAGGATTATGGGGACTTCTACTTTTCAGAACAAGGCACCTATTTGAGAATGTTTGGAGGGACTAAGCCCCCATACATATTGCCGCAGTATGCCACAGACTATGTGGTACTCAAGGAAGCAGTGAGACAACTCTTCTTGGATGGGATTGGAGCATTCCTCCACAAGCTACACAAGGCTTCCTTTCCCCCCTTACCTTTCTGCATAGGTACTTACAAGTTTTCAGGGGTGGCCTCTGCCGACGAATTTGTTCAAGAGTTGAAGGCCTTCCATTTCGGTGAAGTCACCTTCCACAGGAACGACAGAAAGGGTAAAGTGGCCGAGCATTGCAAGGGGAACTATGCTAACTTCGAATACTCCCACTACCCCGATGCCGAGGAAGAAGCATTCAGAGGCATCAGCAACATGACTGAACTACGGATCTGTCACCAGAGTACTGGAGCGAGCTCTAGCTCAACCAAAGCCCAGAAGACTATTCAGCAAAAGGAGAGAGAAGCCAAGGATGCCCGAGCTCAGGAAGAGCTCAGGTTAAGAGAAGAGGCAAGGTTACAAAAGGAAGCCGAGGAAGCAAGGAAGCAACAGGACGCTGAAAATGAGAGACTGCGGAAGGAGGCTGAAGAAGCCCAAAAGCAGAAAGAAGCAGAAATTGAGCAAGCTGAAGCAAGGAAGAAGGCGGAGGAAGAATTGAAGGCAAGAGAAGATGCCCAGGTAGGTGGGTCCGGTGCGCAGGACATGGAGATAGACACCTCTCGGGTAGGTGGCTCTAGTACCCAAAGGGAAGGGACAGACCCCGCTCAGGAAGTCCGGACCCCACCTATGGAAGAAGACATAGACATCATAAACCGACCAATTGTACCGTACACCCCATCTGGGAAGCGTACGGTGTCCAAATGGAATGAGTTTGTCTATGACAAGAAAAGGAAAACAATGGTCCTCCAATCAGAAGAAAGGATTAAAAGTCCTTTCCATGACGACATAGTTACCCACCGAGAGGTCGCTGTCATGCAGAACACAGATGCGGATCCCATTGCCATGGCCTCCGCAGTTATAGCGACAGCACAAGCATCATTTGCCAATGTAGGGGTGATAGTCAAAGAAAATATATTGACAAAGAAAAGAGCACGTACCCTGCAGCGAAACGTGGCTAATGAGCAAGCTCAAAGAGACCTGGCAGTGAACAAGTATAATTGCTTGTACGCTGAGCACAAGGAGTTGGCAAACAAGTACAGCTACCTGGAGGAGGAAAAGGACCAGCTAGCACTCCAAATAATGATTGCAGAAGCAGAGAAGAGTGGAGCAGAAGAAAAGGCTTCCCAGCTAGAAACGGACAAGCAGGCATTAGCTGAGCGTTTAGAGCAAGCGGAAAGCAGAACCTTGGACATGTCCCCCTTCCACGAGCTGTCATGCAATATACTACAGCAAGTGCATGGCTCTCAAGAGCTAATCACTGATGAGGTGTGCAAACTCAAGGCCATGACGGTTAGGCTAAAGGAGGTGAATGCGGAAGCCCACAGGCTCAAGGCTAAGAATACCCGTGTCAAAGCAAATGTCATAAGTCAGATGGCATGAAGGGAAGGGAAAGGAGGTTTCCCCCCGCATCTTCCTTTCAAGACCGTGGAAGATTTTAATGAAGATATAGCCTTGTTGGAGTTTGGCCGGAACTGTGCCAATAAGATGATGGCCAGTGTGCAGAAGACCACAGATAGAATCAACAACCTGTACCAAAAGCTCAAAGGAGTCCATGACAACTGCACACTGGCCTTCCCTCAGACCCTCGAAGACTTCCCGGAAAAGGAACAGCGGTTGTCTCAATTGAAAGAAGAGCTAGGCGTCCAGATGGAGTATGTGAAAAGGATTGATGTCTTGGCCATGGATGATCTCCAACATTACATCGGTTCATCCACACTTCACAATCATCTGTTGAAGGAAACATATCAAGTTGCTGAAGCGGAAGTACAAAGCATTAAAATAGAGCTCGGGAAGAATGTAACTTCTCAGAAAATCCTGTTTCCTGCTGCAGCAAACATAATCATAAGGGATACAGGTGTGTGGCACAGCTACATAGAAGAGGAGGTCAGGAAAGCTGCAGCAGCAGCGGAAGCATCAGTTGATCCGGCAGCCCCTCTCCCAGCAGCCTCTTCCCCAGCAATGGCAGAAAGTCTGGCCAGCCCCATTCCCCCTTTCCAATTAGGAGCAGCATCAGCAGGGGATTCGAGGGCCTCTTCCCAGGCAGTATCAGTGACCATCAACTTGGGCGACCCTTTGCCAGAAGAAGCTCACGCACAGGAAGGAAGAAGCTGAATTCAGCAAGCCACTCTCTTCAGCCAGACACGTGCCCAGCAGGGAACGTTTTGAGTTTAGCAAATTTTCTGTTATATGTAAGGCGTAAACCGTGGGACAGCTGTCCATATTTTTTTTGTAAAAATATTTTTGTAAATGAAGTGGCCATTTTCGGTGATCGATTATATTAGAAATCTCTGTAAATGACAGGTGGGGGAACGCTAGGTGTCAGCCCAGAGGGTAAATTTGTAACTATAAATAGGAGCTAGAAGAGATTAGACAAGGGACTTTTGGCAGGGAATGAAAATTTTGGGCAAATGATATGAGCTATCTTGTATCGGCTCTGTAAATTGAAATTTTCTAATAGAAGCCACGGGAGATGGACGTTTTGCTTGGAATGTTGGGTTGCTTCATGTTGGACTATTCTTATGACTGCAATTCGGCAATGTGAGATCATTCTTGACTTCTGAATTATTTCTTTGAACTAATGATTTTGCTCTCATCTATGCATGCGTCCTCTCTATTACATGGACAATGAATGCGTTCCATATTAAATCAGGAGTTACCTGCTGATACTTTTATCATTGCTGTGGATTTTTCTTCTGGATCGAATAGCTAACTGTTCTTTCTTCAGGATAATCGTATGGCTCATTGTTCATGCTTTTAATTGCTCCTTGCAGGGATCTTTTAGTTTAATTCCAGTATCGTTGCATCTAGATCCGTTTCTTTTATTCTTATTACTTAGATCAAACAATTTTGATTCCTTCTGTTCATAAGCAATAGATTCGTTCTGTAAGTTTCATTGTAGATCTGTTTCCTTATCCTGTAGCTTTTCTCTGTTTATTTTCTGAGCAATAGATGCGTTCCATTTTAAATGAGAAGCTATCTTCTCAAGATCCTCATCTTGCTGTAGCTTTGACCGTGAGAAATAATAGTTATCTGTTCGTTGCTTATGATATCTGTTACAGCTGATTGCTCTCCCCTTTAAGCGTGTTCCCCTGCAGGGATAGGTAGATGGTGTTCCTGTTTCTAGATTTCGGTCTGTTCCAATTGCATTTAGATTAAGTATAATTTAGGCATGTGCATCTCATATAAAACACATAAAACCCAAAAGAACGGTGGATCGGGCCATAACCGGTAGAATCGGATTTAAAGTCCAAAACCACGGTTGTCGGAACCGCTAACCGGACGGATTCCCTACACCAAACGGGAGACAGTCTAATTGGGACCGTCTCTCGGGGAGAATCCCTTTCTGATTGATGCTACGATATCCGAGGCATCAACAGTTTTTTGGCGCTAGAAGGAGGGCCTGAAGTGCATGGCTGATAGAGGAAAATCTTCCACGGTCATAGATAACACTGAAAACCCGCTTGAAGAAAACTTTTCAAACAGCCCAGATCTTGGATTAACAGACCAAGAACGCCTCATTTCTGACCCTGAGCCTCAGGAAGCTTTATACGCTGTTCCTTTTGCAGAAATAGAGGACTTGAGAAGACATACTAGATCTTACGTTAGACAGCTAGGTGGGTTAAACGCTGTCAACTTCCTCCCTAAGAAAACTACACCCAGAAAGGAGCCGCAATACACCCGTGATTCGATCCTCGTTCAGAGTTTTGAAGAACTGGTAAATCTAACGTTGGAAGAAATCTCCGGCACTCTTAACAAGTCAGACCAAGAAAATCTCGAAGAAATTACCACTCCCAAAAGTACTCCACCGAATTCACCTTACAATTCTCCACCAGGGTCTCCACGTCCAAACCCAAACATGGCCGTACCTGCCTGGAGAGCAAGGGGAGCGCTGAACCTAGCTGGACCATTCCATAATCTCCCTAAAAACCCAGAAAAGGTCTTGCCTAAGTACGATCCAGGGAAGGCCATTTCGGCGGAGGATCACCTCAAGAGTTTTTACTTAGCTCTGAACCTTTTAAATGTACAACATGAAGACGTAGTCTGCAGGTTGTTTCCGTATACATTCGAGCCTAAGGTATCATCTTGGTACTTTAGCCTTCAACCCAGCTCAATCTCTAGTTGGGATGATTTCGAAAAGTGTTTCCTCAAGAAATACGGGAACCAAAAAACTGTAGCCACGCTTATGAAAGAGCTCTTATCCATGAGAATGGAGAAGAAGGAAAAGGTTCAAGACTTTAATCAAAGATTCACGACGCTGTTAAATAACTTTAGCGAAACTAACAAACCCACAGAAGAGTCTTTGATTGAATACTACACAACAGCTCTTGAAGGTCCAATCGCAATGTTTGTAAAACGATCCAAGAAAACGACCCTAATAGAGAATTTTGAGGAAGCTCGAAAGGTAGAGGAAGAGGCTGATAGCATAGCTAAACATGCCTTAGATGTGGAAACAAAACCAGCTGCTAGCAAGAAACCTTTGCTCCTCACGAGAGGCAAAGAAGAGCCATCTACGGATATGGAAAACGTAGTTAAGATGATGCAGAAGTTATCTAACAAAATCGTAGATCTTGAGAAAGACAAGGCTGCTAATACATCTAGGAAACCTTTCAAGCCATTCTATAAGAGAAGGGAAGACGGGGAACAGTCTCACCCACCAATGAACACTGCCCCTGTTCTAAATTTGAATGAGATTGGGATGGAGAATTTCTGCACCTTTCACCAAGAACCACACTCGGAGAAGAGTTGCCCTCAATGGATCAATTCCATGAGCTTGGTCATGAACCAAATGTTAGATTCTCAGATCCCAGACCAGGATGATCCTCCAGAAGAGTCAGGCCCTGAGTTAGAGGAACCAACCCCGGACACTACTATGGTATTGTGGGATTGGATACCTATGACTGAATTAGTAGAAGAAGATCACGCAGACAGCTCTCCCTCTACCATAAATGTTGCCACTCGCAGCAAGGGCCCAATTGCGGATCCTGTACCAGTCACCATTCCCCATAAGCCTAAAATTTCGAAAGATCCGCCTAGGAGGCATATACCAATCATCCCACCACAGCCCAAAGTAAACCAAACAGCTGCCAAAAGGCCAAGCGCTGACAACACAGTTCAGCCGCCTAAGGAAACCTTGAACAAAACTGATCAGTCCATTCGAATTGGGAATGAATCCGATATAGGGTATGATATTATCGAAGATATCAAGAAAGTTAAAGCAAACGTATCAATATTTGACATGTGTAGCTTACCCCATCAACGAGACAAACTACTTCATGTTTTACAACCAAAACCCAGCGCTACATTAACAGATTCTCAAGACAATCCTGAAATTAACGAGGCCAGCATCGGTGGGAAATCCAAGTCCCAAACATTGCCATTTCTGCTGACATTCGAAATTTTTAATCACAATGTTCATAACTGTCTGGTAGACTCCGGAGCTTCTTCAAACGTCATGCCACTTTCAATTTGTAAGAAAATTAATGGGCAGCCCGTACCATCTCCAGCTCAAATCATACAATTAGACAGGACTGCTGTCAAGGTTATAGGGGAGATGAAAGATGTTCTAATTAGACTGTCAGCCGACCCTAGAGTTTGCCAATTCATTGACATAATGGTGGTCGATATTCCTGAAGCTTATGGGCTGATTCTGAGTAGGGATTGGTCTACCAAGTTGAGCGGCTACTTTGCTACCGATTGGTCTCATCTATGGCTGCCTTATCAGAACAGGCAGAATCAGATTAAAATTCTTAGGGAACCTCATATGAAACAAAACGTAACCCAGCTAGAAGAAAAGAATGAGGCTGTAGCTTTCTCTTCCTCGGTCCTGGGAAATTACTTCTTGGAAATGGATCCGGGTAACTATCAATCTGAAACCTTTTGCCATGAATCAGACAAACAGTCCGATCTCCTTCATTTTTCTCGGACTGATGAGGTTGATTGTAACATAGTCAATTTAGTTGCTAACGTAGACCACAAAGAAACTAACTTAGTTGAATCTAAAGATACCTTTTGGACATTATACTTTGATGGTTCTAAAACTCTGGAAGGATCCGGAGCCGGTTGTGTTCTAATGGATCCAAAGAAGAACAAGTATTTTTTGTCTTGTAGATTAGAATTCGATTGTACTAATAATACCGCTGAATATGAAGCTTTGGTGCATGGTTTAAAGAAGGCCATTGGCTTAAATGTTAAGTACCTGAAGGTTTTTGGTGACTCCGAGATAGTGGTCAGACAGGTAAGAAACACCATTCATTGCCTCTCACCGCACTTGAAAGGTTACCAGGCTGAGGTATGGGATTTAATCATGTATTTTGACGCTTTCAATATAAAATCAATTCCTAGGTTGCAAAATTCTGCTGCCGATTTGTTAGCAACATCTGCTTCTAGATTGGTGCCGACAAATAATAAATGCTCGATTGAATTGATTTTCAGGCCTTCCATTCCCGATAACATCACAAACTTCAGAATCTTCGATGATGACGAGCAGATTATCAGCTTCCTGACAAATGAAGACAGTTTTCAAGGAGCTGCAATAGATGAGGAAGAACATGATGATGATTTGATGAAGAAGGAAGAGGAGAAGGGAAATTTCATGCCAAAAGGGGTAAGGTCCCTCGAAATGCTTTTCGATCTTCAAAATAAATTCAAAAGACCAGCTAATACCAAAACTAACAGCTCGTCAATGCAACATGAGTTGGTTAATTTGGGTACCGAGGCAGAACCAAAATTTGTCAACCTTGGCAAATGCTGTTCACCAGGAGAAAGAGAAAGGTTCATTAAGTTGTTTAAACAGTACAAGGATGTTTTTGCATGGACCTATGAAGATCTGAAAACATATGACGTCCGCATCACTCAGCATGTTATACCAATGAAAGCGGGTGTCAAGCCATTTCAGCAGCAGTTGAGGAGGATGCATCCCACTCTTGAACCGCTGATCCAAAAGGAATTAAAGAAGCTCCTGGACGCTAAGATAATCTTCAAAGTTCGGCATTCCGAATGGGTTGCAAACTTGGTTCCCGTAAGGAAGAAATCAGGAGAGATTAGGCTATGTGTAGACTTCAGAAATTTAAACAAAGCCTCAGATAAAGACAACTACCCCGTGCCTTCAATGGAGCAAATCCTCCAAATGGTGTCAGGATCCGAATTGTTTTCTCTCCTCGATGGTTTCTCGGGCTATAATCAAGTGTTAGTAGCCGAAGAAGATCGTCTCAAGACCACTTTCAGGACTAAGTGGGGAACTTTCGCCTATAGAAGGATGCCATTTGGTCTGATAAATGCAGGAGCTACATTCCAAAGGGCGATGGATATTGCCTTCCGAGGATTGGGTGGGCAATGCGTTGTTGTCTACTTAGATGATGTGACAGTCTTTTCAAAGAAAAGGGAAGATCATGTTGTTCATCTGAGACATATCTTTGATCGCTGCCGGAAGTATGGTATTTCCTTAAATCCCAAGAAGAGCGTGTTTGCTGTACCCGAAGGTAAGCTATTGGGTCATATCATCTCCAAAGATGGAGTGTCAATCGACCAGGAAAGAGTCCAAGCTATTAATAAGATTCCGATGCCTCACAACAAAAAATCTATGCAGTCTTTCATGGGCACCATCAATTTTGTCCGCAGATTTGTTCCGGATTTTGCACAAATTGTTAAGCCATTGCAACAGATGGTTAAACAAAGCATACAATTTAAGTGGACAGATTTGGAGAAGGACGCATTTAGAGATATCAAGGCAGCTGTAGCTAAAGCTCCTTCCTTAAGAAGTCCAGATTTCGATAAAGATTTCATCCTGTATACCTTCGCTTCGGACGATTCTCTCGCAGCTGTACTCACGCAAAAAGTGGAGTTGGGGGACGAATACCCAATTTCGTTTATGAGCACTGGTCTGCAAGGGGCTGAGCTGAATTACCCCGTAGTGGACAAGCATGCCTACGCGGTCTTCAAAGCAGTCAAGCAATTTAGGCCATACATTCTGAAGAACAGAACTAAAGTAATAGTTCCCCATCCAGCTGTTAGATCCCTTTTCGTTCAAAAGGAATTGGGAGAGAGGAGAGGAAACTGGGTCACAGCTCTGCAGGAGTATGATTTGGAATTTAAACCGGCTACAATCATCAAAGGACAAGGTCTATGCAAGTTACTGGCGGGAAACTCGACTGATGAAGAGCACCATTGGAGAAATGAAGCCGAGCTCAATTCGGTTGAGGTATGCCATATCTTCACAGCTCCCCAGTCATGGTATAGAGATCTAGTGCACTATTTACAGCAGGGATATCTACCCGAGCACTGGAATTCTAAACAAAGAAGGGCACTCCGCTTGAAATCGGCACCCTATCAAATCATTGATGGGATTCTTTTTAGAAAGAATTATGACGGAGTCCTTCTTAGATGTTTGGAAAAAGAGGATGCAAACAAAGTTGTCAAAGAATTGCATGATGGTCCCGCAGGTGGCCATTATTCAGGAGAGACGACAGCACACAAGATACTGAGAGCTGGTTATTACTGGCCCACTCTGTTTCGAGATGCCCACATGTACGCACGAAACTGTGATGTATGTCAAAGAAGCACTGGGAAGTTACCTAAGGCCGCAGGCCCATTGCAGCCTGTCATCATCTCTGAACCTTTTGAGCAATGGGGCATAGATGTTATCGGAGAAATAAATCCAAATTCTTCCTTGCAACACCGATACATTCTGACAGCTACCGACTACTTCACCAGATGGACGGAGGCCATCCCGCTGCGCAAGATCAATGAAGATGCAGTTATCAGCTTCTTGAAAGAGAACATCATAACCAGGTTTGGGGTTCCAATTTCCCTTGTTTTTGATAATGCTACTTATTTTTCATCTTGCAAGATAAATGAATTTGTTTATGAATGGGGAATTAAGTTGCATTATTCAGCCAATTACTACCCTCAGGGAAACGGATTAGCTGAATCCTCAAACAAGAATCTGATTCGAATCCTTAAGAAAACGGTGATAGAAAACCAGAGAAGTTGGCATGTGGCTCTCCCAAATGCCTTATGGGCAGATAGGGTAACCCCGAAGAATGCTTTAGGTGTCTCCCCTTTCACTCTTGTCTATGGCAAGGAAGCCATACTTCCCCCAAACATCTTGCTGCCATCCTTGCAATTGTCCCAAGCCTCTCGGGGTTCTAGTAGCCAAGCCTTACAATCCAGGATAGACACCCTGCTTCGACTGGAGGAAGCCCGACACAAAGCTAAAGACCGATTTCATCAACACCAGGACATAGTTAAGAGATGGTTCGATAAGAGGAAATCCGGCAAGAGGGACTTTGAAGTTGGGGATTTAGTCCTGAAATGGGACCATAATCACGAAGGCAAAGGAATGCATACGAAATTTCAACATCTATGGGTAGGCCCGTACCAAATTTCCGCAAAATTGGGCCCATCCACTTATAAATTGACAAATCTCGAGGGAGAGGAAGTAGCCCTTCCACTCAATGGCCTCGCCCTGAAACAGTACTTCGCGTGAGTCTCCGTGAGACTTCCTGTACATAAATAAAGTTGTCTGTTCGCTTTCGCTTTTAGCTGTTTCTTTTTTCGGCCATGTTGTTTCCTGTTTTGTTATTTGAACTTTTCAATAGGTTTTGTTTTCTGAAGCACCCGTTTGAGTTTCCCATTGAAGATAGCTCTCTCAAAGAAAACCTGCAACCCATGAGTCTGGAACCTTGCTCAGTAAACCCGGCCTGCTGTGCTCTCGCTGAAATAATCAAAAAGCGGGAGGCCTACCTTGCTAGTCACACTAATCCTGTTCAATAGCAGAGACCCATGGCCATCTTCACTACTATCGTTGGGCTCCACCCACTCTCACACTTCAAAGGCATCTCAAGAAAGGTTACCTAAGTTGGACCCATGGAAAGTGGCACTTCTCGAAGACACGGGGTATTGAAATGACTCCATGCTGCTGATTTAAAAGCCAAAATGGCCTACATTCAAGAGTCTGTTTTCCAGGGATTCTCGCCTCAATTAAAGCATGGCTGAGACAAAACAAAAGGGACATGTAAAATCAAGAAGGCTGTCCAAAAGGCCCAGCTCAAAATAGGCTCCTCTCCGTCTGTGAAGTTTGATCAAATCAATAAAACCTCTAACTCACACAAAAGGACATTATGGATTGAGGAGCCCAAATCAAAGATCGGTCCAAAAGAAAATATCCCTGGAAGGCTCAAACAGCTAAGCTGTCCAAAATACAAGCATCCCAAAGGATGCCAGCAGCATGGGAATGAGGAACAAGAACAATAGTGTCCATGAGGAAGTGTTGCAAATCCTGTGGAGTCTGGCAGTAGTGACCATTTGAAGGATGACCCTCCTAAAATGAATCTCATATGCTGGCCCTCTGAGAGTGGTGAAGATGCCTCGGTCGAAGCTCCCCTTTCCCAATGACTAGCAGGAAAAGTGCTCCTTTCCCCGCATGAGTCTAAAATGCTCAGCTGAGTAGTGCACCCGAGACGGATGTTTTAATGAAGTTCCGGACCATGAAGTTCAGAGATCTGTGTTCGCCAGCGACTCGCCATTGTTGTTGCAGCAACACCCCTCCCCAAAATTTTGTACATGTTGGGGCCCCTCCTGTATTTTCCGTAGAAAGTCTGCTTGAGAAAACATCCCAGCCGTCCGCTCTGTTTTCAACATAAAATTTTGCTTCCCTGCTGAGCTGCTTGCCGTCAATCCTCCCATGTTCTCCCCATTAAGCCAAAAGATAACTTAGTTTTGCCCAAACGTTTTGAAGTAATCCGGACTTTGCCCCGAAACAGCGGGAGTCAAACGTCCAACCTTTCCGAGAGGAGGACCTAGATTTTCTTTGTCAAAATCCGCGGGAGCCATTGGGCAAAACCACCCGAAACGGCGGAAGCTTTCGATCAAGTCTTCCGCGACCACGGAAAGGTTCGCGTTGTTCTCCCGAAACGGCAAGGAATTCAACAAGACCATCCGAAACGGCGGAACAATTCAGCTCTGTCTTCCGAAACGGCGGAAGCCATTCGGATAAACTCGCCGAAATAACACAAAGCAGTTCATCATTTTCTTCCGAAGTAAAAGCACTTGGAAATTTTTTTAATCGTTGCTTTTGCGGAACGGTTCAAGCTCCGAAACGACTTAGTTCCCGAAACGGCGGAGCCTTTCACTCGAACCTCCCGAAACGGCGGGGCTCATTCACCTTAGTCTCCCGAAAAGGACTTAGATTTTCTTTCGATGAGAAGACTGCGGGAACAAAGGACTTAGAGATTTTTTAGTTTCAACCTTCCGCAACGACGGGAGTTTAAGTGAGCCCACCCGAAACGGCGGGAGTTTTCAGGGAACCCTTCCGAAACAGCGGAAGCCACCGCGATATCTTTCCAAAAGAAAATAAGCGGAAACGTTTTACGAAACGTCGGAAGCTTTCATCGAATCCTTCCGCAACGGCGGGGGAATTCATGAAAACGTCCCGAAACGGCGGAAGCCATCCCCATAAGTCCCGCGGAAAAATTCACGATTGCCCTCCGAAAACCATGAAAGGACTCAGGATTTCCTCAAGAAAGCTGTCACGGAGGCCTTCAGCCTTTGCTCCCGAAACGCGGAAGCCTTCGGGCTACCCTTCCGAAACAGCGGAAGCCAATCACTTAACCCGCTCGGCAAAAGGACTCCGAAACGACCCCGGGTAAATATGCGGAAAAGTATAAGTTTTGCTTCCGGAACGGCAGAAGCCATTCCCAAAAGCTTTCCGAAACTAGCGGGAGCCGTAGCCAAAAAAAAAAAAAAAAAAAAACTTTCCGAAAATCAACGAGGCTTTGAAGTTTTGGTTCGCGGAAGCTTTCGCAAAAGTCTTCCGAAAATACCGGGAGCATTCGCTATACCGTTCCGAAAGGGCGGAAGCTTTGGCGTTACCCGTCCGCTACGCGGCAGACTCTCGCGGAAGGCTTCAAGTTTCCTTTCCGCTGTAAGCCCCGAAACGTCGGAAGCTTTCATCGAATCCTTCCGCAACGGCGGATGCAATTCGCGAACTGGCCCCGCAAGTGACGGTCGCACGGAAACCGAGGTGCTTTGACGTGACCGCTACGCACGGCGAATTTAAACCCCGTTTTAACCACGCCACCTACCCAATTAAATGCTCACACGTGCCAGTCTTTATAAAATACCATGGGGGGCTCGACCAATACACCATTGTTTTAAACCGGCCAGCGACGTGCGATACCGTGCAAATCGCTCCAGCTCACCTCGCGCATCCGTGCTCGCAGCCACCCTGCTCAAGCAATCCCCACGGTGCCAGGTAGGATCTTCACCTTGTTTTTCACTACTGAGCTGTCCTTTTGGGGAAATTATTGGGTTTTAGTGGGATTGTGACGGGCAAAACACCCGTCAAGGGCTATGTTTTGCCCGTCAGGTACAGTGAACGGAGTTTTCGTTTCACAAAATCGTCATGAGCCTTCGTAAAACGTATATTTTATGTTGATGGGTGCGGACGGTTAACCATGCCTTGTGTTGAATTTAAACCCCGGGCCGCGCCCCTCGTCGTGGGTTAAGTTATCGAAACCCTATGGGCTTTCCATGTCCCTGACCGTGAACCCTGGGCCCTTTTCCCATAAACCCCAGTCCCTACACGCGAAGCCGAAACCCGTAAGCGGTTAAGCCACGAGAGCCAAAACTTGAAGCCGCCCTAGCTCTCCCCGTCAGTTTGTTCCCGGCACCGTTACCTTCGCTCAGACTAAAGCCTCCCATAGTGACTCGGCAAGTGGCCGCGCCTGACGATAGCATCCATAGCCCTCACCGAGTCAACCCGCCTCTTCCCCGCCTTCGACCTCTCCAACCGCAGCCATAGCGAAGGACTTCTCCTTCCGCGAGGCGGAACCGGAGGCCGATTGCTTCCGCGAATCACCTATTGGTCCAATAAAACCAATAGCGTCCGCAACATAGCTTATCCCACACTCATCTTTTAAGAGCTTCAAATGTTTCAATGTGTGTCTTATAATTGAAATAATGTTTTACTTCCTAAATATATGCTTCATTGATTTATCTCATTAAAACAATTGTTGCTCTCTGCTGAAACCACACAACCTGTGGCTCAAACTCATGATGAATTGTATATGGACGTTATCAGGGATAATTCGAGATGCCAAAACCCAGTAAGAAGAAGGCGAAGATGACAGAAAGGAAACCTGTCCCTCCTAAGATTGAAACCTCGCTCCAGGACACTAGGTGCACCACAGGTGTCCCTCCGGAAATCAGATGGGGAGACATCCACAGAATGATCCGGGACCAAGAAATCCCAGATACGCTGCTAGAGGAAGCACCAATCTATCGAAATATCAGAGCCTCAGGCATAACTAAGGCCGCTACCCGCCCTGAGCTGTTCCCCTGCGCTGAAGTAATCGGATGGATACTCCAACATGCCGATGCTGAAGGAAGAGTGATAAATGATAGCGGGAACATGGCTATCGCCTCATTTCAACCCGCATATCTGACGGCAGCCTACAGGTTCCCCCGTGTCCAGCAAGCTCTGACTGATGAATGGTTAAGCCAGATGAACAATGTCGAGATGGCCAAGAAGCTACTAGTGCAAGGGAAACATTTGAGGAAGAAAGGGAGTGAGGAGTATGACGTACAGAATCTAAGAGCTCCTTATAGATTAATCGCCCTGATGCTGTGTAGAATCTTCGGCATGCCCGATGGCACAGTATACAAGATTCAGTAGGTCCCTATCATTCACTATGTGGCATTTCAGGGGACAGTTTTTGACTGGGCCACTATCTTGTCAGATAGTCTGGCCTCAATGATAAGTGCTGCTAAGCCCGGGCTGGCCTCGAAGAAGGCTGAATTCTTCATGTCTTCGTACCTGATAGACTGTATCTTGGCCAAGATAGAGTTCCCCGGATTGGGGTGTACATGGGATAGGACCACAACCCCGGTCTACATCGCATTCAAGATGTTGTGGGCTCAGAATTACAAGCCCAGCTACAAACTCATCTGTGAGGGTTTCATCATGCCCCTATACGAGAAAATATTCAAGGAAGAACCAAGTTGCCTGTCACAAAACGCTTTGGAAGTCCTCGAGGATTATGGGGACTTCTACTTTTCAGAACAAGGCACCTATTTGAGAATGTTTGGAGGGACTAAGCCCCCATACATATTGCCGCAGTATGCCACAGACTATGTGGTACTCAAGGAAGCAGTGAGACAACTCTTCTTGGATGGGATTGGAGCATTCCTCCACAAGCTACACAAGGCTTCCTTTCCCCCCTTACCTTTCTGCATAGGTACTTACAAGTTTTCAGGGGTGGCCTCTGCCGACGAATTTGTTCAAGAGTTGAAGGCCTTCCATTTCGGTGAAGTCACCTTCCACAGGAACGACAGAAAGGGTAAAGTGGCCGAGCATTGCAAGGGGAACTATGCTAACTTCGAATACTCCCACTACCCCGATGCCGAGGAAGAAGCATTCAGAGGCATCAGCAACATGACTGAACTACGGATCTGTCACCAGAGTACTGGAGCGAGCTCTAGCTCAACCAAAGCCCAGAAGACTATTCAGCAAAAGGAGAGAGAAGCCAAGGATGCCCGAGCTCAGGAAGAGCTCAGGTTAAGAGAAGAGGCAAGGTTACAAAAGGAAGCCGAGGAAGCAAGGAAGCAACAGGACGCTGAAAATGAGAGACTGCGGAAGGAGGCTGAAGAAGCCCAAAAGCAGAAAGAAGCAGAAATTGAGCAAGCTGAAGCAAGGAAGAAGGCGGAGGAAGAATTGAAGGCAAGAGAAGATGCCCAGGTAGGTGGGTCCGGTGCGCAGGACATGGAGATAGACACCTCTCAGGCAGGTGGCTCTAGTACCCAAAGGGAAGGGACAGACCCCGCTCAGGAAGTCCGGACCCCACCTATGGAAGAAGACATAGACATCATAAACCGACCAATTGTACCGTACACCCCATCTGGGAAGCGTACGGTGTCCAAATGGAATGAGTTTGTCTATGACAAGAAAAGGAAAACAATGGTCCTCCAATCAGAAGAAAGGATTAAAAGTCCTTTCCATGACGACATAGTTACCCACCGAGAGGTCGCTGTCATGCAGAACACAGATGCGGATCCCATTGCCATGGCCTCCGCAGTTATAGCGACAGCACAAGCATCATTTGCCAATGTAGGGGTGATAGTCAAAGAAAATATATTGACAAAGAAAAGAGCACGTACCCTGCAGCGAAACGTGGCTAATGAGCAAGCTCAAAGAGACCTGGCAGTGAACAAGTATAATTGCTTGTACGCTGAGCACAAGGAGTTGGCAAACAAGTACAGCTACCTGGAGGAGGAAAAGGACCAGCTAGCACTCCAAATAATGATTGCAGAAGCAGAGAAGAGTGGAGCAGAAGAAAAGGCTTCCCAGCTAGAAACGGACAAGCAGGCATTAGCTGAGCGTTTAGAGCAAGCGGAAAGCAGAACCTTGGACATGTCCCCCTTCCACGAGCTGTCATGCAATATACTACAGCAAGTGCATGGCTCTCAAGAGCTAATCACTGATGAGGTGTGCAAACTCAAGGCCATGACGGTTAGGCTAAAGGAGGTGAATGCGGAAGCCCACAGGCTCAAGGCTAAGAATACCCGTGTCAAAGCAAATGTCATAAGTCAGATGGCATGAAGGGAAGGGAAAGGAGGTTTCCCCCCGCATCTTCCTTTCAAGACCGTGGAAGATTTTAATGAAGATATAGCCTTGTTGGAGTTTGGCCGGAACTGTGCCAATAAGCTGATGGCCAGTGTGCAGAAGACCACAGATAGAATCAACAACCTGTACCAAAAGCTCAAAGGAGTCCATGACAACTGCACACTGGCCTTCCCTCAGACCCTCGAAGACTTCCCGGAAAAGGAACAGCGGTTGTCTCAATTGAAAGAAGAGCTAGGCGTCCAGATGGAGTATGTGAAAAGGATTGATGTCTTGGCCATGGATGATCTCCAACATTACATCGGTTCATCCACACTTCACAATCATCTGTTGAAGGAAACATATCAAGTTGCTGAAGCGGAAGTACAAAGCATTAAAATAGAGCTCGGGAAGAATGTAACTTCTCAGAAAATCCTGTTTCCTGCTGCAGCAAACATAATCATAAGGGATACAGGTGTGTGGCACAGCTACATAGAAGAGGAGGTCAGGAAAGCTGCAGCAGCAGCGGAAGCATCAGTTGATCCGGCAGCCCCTCTCCCAGCAGCCTCTTCCCCAGCAATGGCAGAAAGTCTGGCCAGCCCCATTCCCCCTTTCCAATTAGGAGCAGCATCAGCAGGGGATTCGAGGGCCTCTTCCCAGGCAGTATCAGTGACCATCAACTTGGGCGACCCTTTGCCAGAAGAAGCTCACGCACAGGAAGGAAGAAGCTGAATTCAGCAAGCCACTCTCTTCAGCCAGACACGTGCCCAGCAGGGAACGTTTTGAGTTTAGCAAATTTTCTGTTATATGTAAGGCGTAAACCGTGGGACAGCTGTCCATATTTTTTTTGTAAAAATATTTTTGTAAATGAAGTGGCCATTTTCGGTGATCGATTATATTAGAAATCTCTGTAAATGACAGGTGGGGGAACGCTAGGTGTCAGCCCAGAGGGTAAATTTGTAACTATAAATAGGAGCTAGAAGAGATTAGACAAGGGACTTTTGGCAGGGAATGAAAATTTTGGGCAAATGATATGAGCTATCTTGTATCGGCTCTGTAAATTGAAATTTTCTAATAGAAGCCACGGGAGATGGACGTTTTGCTTGGAATGTTGGGTTGCTTCATGTTGGACTATTCTTATGACTGCAATTCGGCAATGTGAGATCATTCTTGACTTCTGAATTATTTCTTTGAACTAATGATTTTGCTCTCATCTATGCATGCGTCCTCTCTATTACATGGACAATGAATGCGTTCCATATTAAATCAGGAGTTACCTGCTGATACTTTTATCATTGCTGTGGATTTTTCTTCTGGATCGAATAGCTAACTGTTCTTTCTTCAGGATAATCGTATGGCTCATTGTTCATGCTTTTAATTGCTCCTTGCAGGGATCTTTTAGTTTAATTCCAGTATCGTTGCATCTAGATCCGTTTCTTTTATTCTTATTACTTAGATCAAACAATTTTGATTCCTTCTGTTCATAAGCAATAGATTCGTTCTGTAAGTTTCATTGTAGATCTGTTTCCTTATCCTGTAGCTTTTCTCTGTTTATTTTCTGAGCAATAGATGCGTTCCATTTTAAATGAGAAGCTATCTTCTCAAGATCCTCATCTTGCTGTAGCTTTGACCGTGAGAAATAATAGTTATCTGTTCGTTGCTTATGATATCTGTTACAGCTGATTGCTCTCCCCTTTAAGCGTGTTCCCCTGCAGGGATAGGTAGATGGTGTTCCTGTTTCTAGATTTCGGTCTGTTCCAATTGCATTTAGATTAAGTATAATTTAGGCATGTGCATCTCATATAAAACACATAAAACCCAAAAGAACGGTGGATCGGGCCATAACCGGTAGAATCGGATTTAAAGTCCAAAACCACGGTTGCCGGAACCGCTAACCGGACGGATTCCCTACACCAAACGGGAGACAGTCTAATTGGGACCGTCTCTCGGGGAGAATCCCTTTCTGATTGATGCTACGATATCCGAGGCATCAACAGTTTTTTGGCGCTAGAAGGAGGGCCTGAAGTGCATGGCTGATAGAGGAAAATCTTCCACGGTCATAGATAACACTGAAAACCCGCTTGAAGAAAACTTTTCAAACAGCCCAGATCTTGGATTAACAGACCAAGAACGCCTCATTTCTGACCCTGAGCCTCAGGAAGCTTTATACGCTGTTCCTTTTGCAGAAATAGAGGACTTGAGAAGACATACTAGATCTTACATTAGACAGCTAGGTGGGTTAAACGCTGTCAACTTCCTCCCTAAGAAAACTACACCCAGAAAGGAGCCGCAATACACCCGTGATTCGATCCTCGTTCAGAGTTTTGAAGAACTGGTAAATCTAACGTTGGAAGAAATCTCCGGCACTCTTAACAAGTCAGACCAAGAAAATCTCGAAGAAATTACCACTCCCAAAAGTACTCCACCGAATTCACCTTACAATTCTCCACCAGGGTCTCCACGTCCAAACCCAAACATGGCCGTACCTGCCTGGAGAGCAAGGGGAGCGCTGAACCTAGCTGGACCATTCCATAATCTCCCTAAAAACCCAGAAAAGGTCTTGCCTAAGTACGATCCAGGGAAGGCCATTTCGGCGGAGGATCACCTCAAGAGTTTTTACTTAGCTCTGAACCTTTTAAATGTACAACATGAAGACGTAGTCTGCAGGTTGTTTCCGTATACATTCGAGCCTAAGGTATCATCTTGGTACTTTAGCCTTCAACCCAGCTCAATCTCTAGTTGGGATGATTTCGAAAAGTGTTTCCTCAAGAAATACGGGAACCAAAAAACTGTAGCCACGCTTATGAAAGAGCTCTTATCCATGAGAATGGAGAAGAAGGAAAAGGTTCAAGACTTTAATCAAAGATTCACGACGCTGTTAAATAACTTTAGCGAAACTAACAAACCCACAGAAGAGTCTTTGATTGAATACTACACAACAGCTCTTGAAGGTCCAATCGCAATGTTTGTAAAACGATCCAAGAAAACGACCCTAATAGAGAATTTTGAGGAAGCTCGAAAGGTAGAGGAAGAGGCTGATAGCATAGCTAAACATGCCTTAGATGTGGAAACAAAACCAGCTGCTAGCAAGAAACCTTTGCTCCTCACGAGAGGCAAAGAAGAGCCATCTACGGATATGGAAAACGTAGTTAAGATGATGCAGAAGTTATCTAACAAAATCGTAGATCTTGAGAAAGACAAGGCTGCTAATACATCTAGGAAACCTTTCAAGCCATTCTATAAGAGAAGGGAAGACGGGGAACAGTCTCACCCACCAATGAACACTGCCCCTGTTCTAAATTTGAATGAGATTGGGATGGAGAATTTCTGCACCTTTCACCAAGAACCACACTCGGAGAAGAGCTGCCCTCAATGGATCAATTCCATGAGCTTGGTCATGAACCAAATGTTAGATTCTCAGATCCCAGACCAGGATGATCCTCCAGAAGAGTCAGGCCCTGAGTTAGAGGAACCAACCCCGGACACTACTATGGTATTGTGGGATTGGATACCTATGACTGAATTAGTAGAAGAAGATCACGCAGACAGCTCTCCCTCTACCATAAATGTTGCCACTCGCAGCAAGGGCCCAATTGCGGATCCTGTACCAGTCACCATTCCCCATAAGCCTAAAATTTCGAAAGATCCGCCTAGGAGGCATATACCAATCATCCCACCACAGCCCAAAGTAAACCAAACAGCTGCCAAAAGGCCAAGCGCTGACAACACAGTTCAGCCGCCTAAGGAAACCTTGAACAAAACTGATCAGTCCATTCGAATTGGGAATGAATCCGATATAGGGTATGATATTATCGAAGATATCAAGAAAGTTAAAGCAAACGTATCAATATTTGACATGTGTAGCTTACCCCATCAACGAGACAAACTACTTCATGTTTTACAACCAAAACCCAGCGCTACATTAACAGATTCTCAAGACAATCCTGAAATTAACGAGGCCAGCATCGGTGGGAAATCCAAGTCCCAAACATTGCCATTTCTGCTGACATTCGAAATTTTTAATCACAATGTTCATAACTGTCTGGTAGACTCCGGAGCTTCTTCAAACGTCATGCCACTTTCAATTTGTAAGAAAATTAATGGGCAGCCCGTACCATCTCCAGCTCAAATCATACAATTAGACAGGACTGCTGTCAAGGTTATAGGGGAGATGAAAGATGTTCTAATTAGACTGTCAGCCGACCCTAGAGTTTGCCAATTCATTGACATAATGGTGGTCGATATTCCTGAAGCTTATGGGCTGATTCTGAGTAGGGATTGGTCTACCAAGTTGAGCGGCTACTTTGCTACCGATTGGTCTCATCTATGGCTGCCTTATCAGAACAGGCAGAATCATATTAAAATTCTTAGGGAACCTCATATGAAACAAAACGTAACCCAGCTAGAAGAAAAGAATGAGGCTGTAGCTTTCTCTTCCTCGGTCCTGGGAAATTACTTCTTGGAAATGGATCCGGGTAACTATCAATCTGAAACCTTTTGCCATGAATCAGACAAACAGTCCGATCTCCTTCATTTTTCTCGGACTGATGAGGTTGATTGTAACATAGTCAATTTAGTTGCTAACGTAGACCACAAAGAAACTAACTTAGTTGAATCTAAAGATACCTTTTGGACATTATACTTTGATGGTTCTAAAACTCTGGAAGGATCCGGAGCCGGTTGTGTTCTAATGGATCCAAAGAAGAACAAGTATTTTTTGTCTTGTAGATTAGAATTCGATTGTACTAATAATACCGCTGAATATGAAGCTTTGGTGCATGGTTTAAAGAAGGCCATTGGCTTAAATGTTAAGTACCTGAAGGTTTTTGGTGACTCCGAGATAGTGGTCAGACAGGTAAGAAACACCATTCATTGCCTCTCACCGCACTTGAAAGGTTACCAGGCTGAGGTATGGGATTTAATCATGTATTTTGACGCTTTCAATATAAAATCAATTCCTAGGTTGCAAAATTCTGCTGCCGATTTGTTAGCAACATCTGCTTCTAGATTGGTGCCGACAAATAATAAATGCTCGATTGAATTGATTTTCAGGCCTTCCATTCCCGATAACATCACAAACTTCAGAATCTTCGATGATGACGAGCAGATTATCAGCTTCCTGAAAAATGAAGACAGTTTTCAAGGAGCTGCAATAGATGAGGAAGAACATGATGATGATTTGATGAAGAAGGAAGAGGAGAAGGGAAATTTCATGCCAAAAGGGGTAAGGTCCCTCGAAATGCTTTTCGATCTTCAAAATAAATTCAAAAGACCAGCTAATACCAAAACTAACAGCTCGTCAATGCAACATGAGTTGGTTAATTTGGGTACCGAGGCAGAACCAAAATTTGTCAACCTTGGCAAATGCTGTTCACCAGGAGAAAGAGAAAGGTTCATTAAGTTGTTTAAACAGTACAAGGATGTTTTTGCATGGACCTATGAAGATCTGAAAACATATGACGTCCGCATCACTCAGCATGTTATACCAATGAAAGCGGGTGTCAAGCCATTTCAGCAGCAGTTGAGGAGGATGCATCCCACTCTTGAACCGCTGATCCAAAAGGAATTAAAGAAGCTCCTGGACGCTAAGATAATCTTCAAAGTTCGGCATTCCGAATGGGTTGCAAACTTGGTTCCCGTAAGGAAGAAATCAGGAGAGATTAGGCTATGTGTAGACTTCAGAAATTTAAACAAAGCCTCAGATAAAGACAACTACCCCGTGCCTTCAATGGAGCAAATCCTCCAAATGGTGTCAGGATCCGAATTGTTTTCTCTCCTCGATGGTTTCTCGGGCTATAATCAAGTGTTAGTAGCCGAAGAAGATCGTCTCAAGACCACTTTCAGGACTAAGTGGGGAACTTTCGCCTATAGAAGGATGCCATTTGGTCTGATAAATGCAGGAGCTACATTCCAAAGGGCGATGGATATTGCCTTCCGAGGATTGGGTGGGCAATGCGTTGTTGTCTACTTAGATGATGTGACAGTCTTTTCAAAGAAAAGGGAAGATCATGTTGTTCATCTGAGACATATCTTTGATCGCTGCCGGAAGTATGGTATTTCCTTAAATCCCAAGAAGAGCGTGTTTGCTGTACCCGAAGGTAAGCTATTGGGTCATATCATCTCCAAAGATGGAGTGTCAATCGACCAGGAAAGAGTCCAAGCTATTAATAAGATTCCGATGCCTCACAACAAAAAATCTATGCAGTCTTTCATGGGCACCATCAATTTTGTCCGCAGATTTGTTCCGGATTTTGCACAAATTGTTAAGCCATTGCAACAGATGGTTAAACAAAGCATACAATTTAAGTGGACAGATTTGGAGAAGGACGCATTTAGAGATATCAAGGCAGCTGTAGCTAAAGCTCCTTCCTTAAGAAGTCCAGATTTCGATAAAGATTTCATCCTGTATACCTTCGCTTCGGACGATTCTCTCGCAGCTGTACTCACGCAAAAAGTGGAGTTGGGGGACGAATACCCAATTTCGTTTATGAGCACTGGTCTGCAAGGGGCTGAGCTGAATTACCCCGTAGTGGACAAGCATGCCTACGCGGTCTTCAAAGCAGTCAAGCAATTTAGGCCATACATTCTGAAGAACAGAACTAAAGTAATAGTTCCCCATCCAGCTGTTAGATCCCTTTTCGTTCAAAAGGAATTGGGAGAGAGGAGAGGAAACTGGGTCACAGCTCTGCAGGAGTATGATTTGGAATTTAAACCGGCTACAATCATCAAAGGACAAGGTCTATGCAAGTTACTGGCGGGAAACTCGACTGATGAAGAGCACCATTGGAGAAATGAAGCCGAGCTCAATTCGGTTGAGGTATGCCATATCTTCACAGCTCCCCAGTCATGGTATAGAGATCTAGTGCACTATTTACAGCAGGGATATCTACCCGAGCACTGGAATTCTAAACAAAGAAGGGCACTCCGCTTGAAATCGGCACCCTATCAAATCATTGATGGGATTCTTTTTAGAAAGAATTATGACGGAGTCCTTCTTAGATGTTTGGAAAAAGAGGATGCAAACAAAGTTGTCAAAGAATTGCATGATGGTCCCGCAGGTGGCCATTATTCAGGAGAGACGACAGCACACAAGATACTGAGAGCTGGTTATTACTGGCCCACTCTGTTTCGAGATGCCCACACGTACGCACGAAACTGTGATGTATGTCAAAGAAGCACTGGGAAGTTACCTAAGGCCGCAGGCCCATTGCAGCCTGTCATCATCTCTGAACCTTTTGAGCAATGGGGCATAGATGTTATCGGAGAAATAAATCCAAATTCTTCCTTGCAACACCGATACATTCTGACAGCTACCGACTACTTCACCAGATGGACGGAGGCCATCCCGCTGCGCAAGATCAATGAAGATGCAGTTATCAGCTTCTTGAAAGAGAACATCATAACCAGGTTTGGGGTTCCAATTTCCCTTGTTTTTGATAATGCTACTTATTTTTCATCTTGCAAGATAAATGAATTTGTTTATGAATGGGGAATTAAGTTGCATTATTCAGCCAATTACTACCCTCAGGGAAACGGATTAGCTGAATCCTCAAACAAGAATCTGATTCGAATCCTTAAGAAAACGGTGATAGAAAACCAGAGAAGTTGGCATGTGGCTCTCCCAAATGCCTTATGGGCAGATAGGGTAACCCCGAAGAATGCTTTAGGTGTCTCCCCTTTCACTCTTGTCTATGGCAAGGAAGCCATACTTCCCCCAAACATCTTGCTGCCATCCTTGCAATTGTCCCAAGCCTCTCGGGGTTCTAGTAGCCAAGCCTTACAATCCAGGATAGACACCCTGCTTCGACTGGAGGAAGCCCGACACAAAGCTAAAGACCGATTTCATCAACACCAGGACATAGTTAAGAGATGGTTCGATAAGAGGAAATCTGGCAAGAGGGACTTTGAAGTTGGGGATTTAGTCCTGAAATGGGACCATAATCACGAAGGCAAAGGAATGCATACGAAATTTCAACATTTATGGGTAGGCCCGTACCAAATTTCCGCAAAATTGGGCCCATCCACTTATAAATTGACAAATCTCGAGGGAGAGGAAGTAGCCCTTCCACTCAATGGCCTCGCCCTGAAACAGTACTTCGCGTGAGTCTCCGTGAGACTTCCTGTACATAAATAAAGTTGTCTGTTCGCTTTCGCTTTTAGCTGTTTCTTTTTTCGGCCATGTTGTTTCCTGTTTTGTTATTTGAACTTTTCAATAGGTTTTGTTTTCTGAAGCACCCGTTTGAGTTTCCCGTTGAAGATAGCTCTCTCAAAGAAAACCTGCAACCCATGAGTCTGGAACCTTGCTCAGTAAACCCGGCCTGCTGTGCTCTCGCTGAAATAATCAAAAAGCGGGAGGCCTACCTTGCTAGTCACACTAATCCTGTTCAATAGCAGAGACCCATGGCCATCTTCACTACTATCGTTGGGCTCCACCCACTCTCACACTTCAAAGGCATCTCAAGAAAGGTTACCTAAGTTGGACCCATGGAAAGTGGCACTTCTCGAAGACACGGGGTATTGAAATGACTCCATGCTGCTGATTTAAAAGCCAAAATGGCCTACATTCAAGAGTCTGTTTTCCAGGGATTCTCGCCTCAATTAAAGCATGGCTGAGACAAAACAAAAGGGACATGTAAAATCAAGAAGGCTGTCCAAAAGGCCCAGCTCAAAATAGGCTCCTCTCCGTCCGTGAAGT
This sequence comes from Larix kaempferi, assembly GCA_027924585.1. Classification (NCBI taxonomy): domain Eukaryota; kingdom Viridiplantae; phylum Streptophyta; class Pinopsida; order Pinales; family Pinaceae; genus Larix; species Larix kaempferi. The sequence goes on along the minus strand of BSBM01000275.1, from coordinate 2,121,669 downwards.
TTGATCAAATCAATAAAACCTCTAACTCACACAAAAGGACATTATGGATTGAGGAGCCCAAATCAAAGATCGGTCCAAAAGAAAATATCCCTGGAAGGCTCAAACAGCTAAGCTGTCCAAAATACAAGCATCCCAAAGGATGCCAGCAGCATGGGAATGAGGAACAAGAACAATAGTGTCCATGAGGAAGTGTTGCAAATCCTGTGGAGTCTGGCAGTAGTGACCATTTGAAGGATGACCCTCCTAAAATGAATCTCATATGCTGGCCCTCTGAGAGTGGTGAAGATGCCTCGGTCGAAGCTCCCCTTTCCCAATGACTAGCAGGAAAAGTGCTCCTTTCCCCGCATGAGTCTAAAATGCTCAGCTGAGTAGTGCACCCGAGACGGATGTTTTAATGAAGTTCCGGACCATGAAGTTCAGAGATCTGTGTTCGCCAGCGACTCGCCATTGTTGTTGCAGCAACACCCCTCCCCAAAATTTTGTACATGTTGGGGCCCCTCCTGTATTTTCCGTAGAAAGTCTGCTTGAGAAAACATCCCAGCCGTCCGCTCTGTTTTCAACATAAAATTTTGCTTCCCTGCTGAGCTGCTTGCCGTCAATCCTCCCATGTTCTCCCCATTAAGCCAAAAGATAACTTAGTTTTGCCCAAACGTTTTGAAGTAATCCGGACTTTGCCCCGAAACAGCGGGAGTCAAACGTCCAACCTTTCCGAGAGGAGGACCTAGATTTTCTTTGTCAAAATCCGCGGGAGCCATTGGGCAAAACCACCCGAAACGGCGGAAGCTTTCGATCAAGTCTTCCGCGACCACGGAAAGGTTCGCGTTGTTCTCCCGAAACGGCAAGGAATTCAACAAGACCATCCGAAACGGCGGAACAATTCAGCTCTGTCTTCCGAAACGGCGGAAGCCATTCGGATAAACTCGCCGAAATAACACAAAGCAGTTCATCATTTTCTTCCGAAGTAAAAGCACTTGGAAATTTTTTTAATCGTTGCTTTTGCGGAACGGTTCAAGCTCCGAAACGACTTAGTTCCCGAAACGGCGGAGCCTTTCACTCGAACCTCCCGAAATGGCGGGGCTCATTCACCTTAGTCTCCCGAAAAGGACTTAGATTTTCTTTCGATGAGAAGACTGCGGGAACAAAGGACTTAGAGATTTTTTAGTTTCAACCTTCCGCAACGACGGGAGTTTAAGTGAGCCCACCCGAAACGGCGGGAGTTTTCAGGGAACCCTTCCGAAACAGCGGAAGCCACCGCGATATCTTTCCAAAAGAAAATAAGCGGAAACGTTTTACGAAACGTCGGAAGCTTTCATCGAATCCTTCCGCAACGGCGGGGGAATTCATGAAAACGTCCCGAAACGGCGGAAGCCATCCCCATAAGTCCCGCGGAAAAATTCACGATTGCCCTCCGAAAACCATGAAAGGACTCAGGATTTCCTCAAGAAAGCTGTCACGGAGGCCTTCAGCCTTTGCTCCCGAAACGCGGAAGCCTTCGGGCTACCCTTCCGAAACAGCGGAAGCCAATCACTTAACCCGCTCGGCAAAAGGACTCCGAAACGACCCCGGGTAAATATGCGGAAAAGTATAAGTTTTGCTTCCGGAACGGCAGAAGCCATTCCCAGAAGCTTTCCGAAACTAGCGGGAGCCGTAGCCAAAAAAAAAAAAAAAAAAAAAAAAAAAAAAAAAAAACTTTCCGAAAATCAACGAGGCTTTGAAGTTTTGGTTCGCGGAAGCTTTCGCAAAAGTCTTCCGAAAATACCGGGAGCATTCGCTATACCGTTCCGAAAGGGCGGAAGCTTTGGCGTTACCCGTCCGCTACGCGGCAGACTCTCGCGGAAGGCTTCGAGTTTCCTTTCCGCTGTAAGCCCCGAAACGTCGGAAGCTTTCATCGAATCCTTCCGCAACGGCGGATGCAATTCGCGAACTGGCCCCGCAAGTGACGGTCGCACAGAAACCGAGGTGCTTTGACGTGACCGCTACGCACGGCGAATTTAAACCCCGTTTTAACCACGCCACCTACCCAATTAAATGCTCACACGTGCCAGTCTTTATAAAATACCATGGGGGGCTCGACCAATACACCATTGTTTTAAACCGGCCAGCGACGTGCGATACCGTGCAAATCGCTCCAGCTCACCTCGCGCATCCGTGCTCGCAGCCACCCTGCTCAAGCAATCCCCACGGTGCCAGGTAGGATCTTCACCTTGTTTTTCACTACTGAGCTGTCCTTTTGGGGAAATTATTGGGTTTTAGTGGGATTGTGACGGGCAAAACACCCGTCAAGGGCTATGTTTTGCCCGTCAGGTACAGTGAACGGAGTTTTCGTTTCACAAAATCGTCATGAGCCTTCGTAAAACGTATATTTTATGTTGATGGGTGCGGACGGTTAACCATGCCTTGTGTTGAATTTAAACCCCGGGCCGCGCCCCTCGTCGTGGGTTAAGTTATCGAAACCCTATGGGCTTTCCATGTCCCTGACCGTGAACCCTGGGCCCTTTTCCCATAAACCCCAGTCCCTACACGCGAAGCCGAAACCCGTAAGCGGTTAAGCCACGAGAGCCAAAACTTGAAGCCGCCCTAGCTCTCCCCGTCAGTTTGTTCCCGGCACCGTTACCTTCGCTCAGACTAAAGCCTCCCATAGTGACTCGGCAAGTGGCCGCGCCTGACGATAGCATCCATAGCCCTCACCGAGTCAACCCGCCTCTTCCCCGCCTTCGACCTCTCCAACCGCAGCCATAGCGAAGGACTTCTCCTTCCGCGAGGCGGAACCGGAGGCCGATTGCTTCCGCGAATCACCTATTGGTCCAATAAAACCAATAGCGTCCGCAACATAGCTTATCCCACACTCATCTTTTAAGAGCTTCAAATGTTTCAATGTGTGTCTTATAATTGAAATAATGTTTTACTTCCTAAATATATGCTTCATTGATTTATCTCATTAAAACAATTGTTGCTCTCTGCTGAAACCACACAACCTGTGGCTCAAACTCATGATGAATTGTATATGGACGTTATCAGGGATAATTCGAGATGCCAAAACCCAGTAAGAAGAAGGCGAAGATGACAGAAAGGAAACCTGTCCCTCCTAAGATTGAAACCTCGCTCCAGGACACTAGGTGCACCACAGGTGTCCCTCCGGAAATCAGATGGGGAGACATCCACAGAATGATCCGGGACCAAGAAATCCCAGATATGCTGCTAGAGGAAGCACCAATCTATCGAAATATCAGAGCCTCAGGCATAACTAAGGCCGCTACCCGCCCTGAGCTGTTCCCCTGCGCTGAAGTAATCGGATGGATACTCCAACATGCCGATGCTGAAGGAAGAGTGATAAATGATAGCGGGAACATGGCTATCGCCTCATTTCAACCCGCATATCTGACGGCAGCCTACAGGTTCCCCCGTGTCCAGCAAGCTCTGACTGATGAATGGTTAAGCCAGATGAACAATGTCGAGATGGCCAAGAAGCTACTAGTGCAAGGGAAACATTTGAGGAAGAAAGGGAGTGAGGAGTATGACGTACAGAATCTAAGAGCTCCTTATAGATTAATCGCCCTGATGCTGTGTAGAATCTTCGGCATGCCCGATGGCACAGTATACAAGATTCAGTGGGTCCCTATCATTCACTATGTGGCATTTCAGGGGACAGTTTTTGACTGGGCCACTATCTTGTCAGATAGTCTGGCCTCAATGATAAGTGCTGCTAAGCCCGGGCTGGCCTCGAAGAAGGCTGAATTCTTCATGTCTTCGTACCTGATAGACTGTATCTTGGCCAAGATAGAGTTCCCCGGATTGGGGTGTACATGGGATAGGACCACAACCCCGGTCTACATCGCATTCAAGATGTTGTGGGCTCAGAATTACAAGCCCAGCTACAAACTCATCTGTGAGGGTTTCATCATGCCCCTATACGAGAAAATATTCAAGGAAGAACCAAGTTGCCTGTCACAAAACGCTTTGGAAGTCCTCGAGGATTATGGGGACTTCTACTTTTCAGAACAAGGCACCTATTTGAGAATGTTTGGAGGGACTAAGCCCCCATACATATTGTCGCAGTATGCCACAGACTATGTGGTACTCAAGGAAGCAGTGAGACAACTCTTCTTGGATGGGATTGGAGCATTCCTCCACAAGCTACACAAGGCTTCCTTTCCCCCCTTACCTTTCTGCATAGGTACTTACAAGTTTTCAGGGGTGGCCTCTGCCGACGAATTTGTTCAAGAGTTGAAGGCCTTCCATTTCGGTGAAGTCACCTTCCACAGGAACGACAGAAAGGGTAAAGTGGCCGAGCATTGCAAGGGGAACTATGCTAACTTCGAATACTCCCACTACCCCGATGCCGAGGAAGAAGCATTCAGAGGCATCAGCAACATGACTGAACTACGGATCTGTCACCAGAGTACTGGAGCGAGCTCTAGCTCAACCAAAGCCCAGAAGACTATTCAGCAAAAGGAGAGAGAAGCCAAGGATGCCCGAGCTCAGGAAGAGCTCAGGTTAAGAGAAGAGGCAAGGTTACAAAAGGAAGCCGAGGAAGCAAGGAAGCAACAGGACGCTGAAAATGAGAGACTGCGGAAGGAGGCTGAAGAAGCCCAAAAGCAGAAAGAAGCAGAAATTGAGCAAGCTGAAGCAAGGAAGAAGGCGGAGGAAGAATTGAAGGCAAGAGAAGATGCCCAGGTAGGTGGGTCCGGTGCGCAGGACATGGAGATAGACACCTCTCAGGCAGGTGGCTCTAGTACCCAAAGGGAAGGGACAGACCCCGCTCAGGAAGTCCGGACCCCACCTATGGAAGAAGACATAGACATCATAAACCGACCAATTGTACCGTACACCCCATCTGGGAAGCGTACGGTGTCCAAATGGAATGAGTTTGTCTATGACAAGAAAAGGAAAACAATGGTCCTCCAATCAGAAGAAAGGATTAAAAGTCCTTTCCATGACGACATAGTTACCCACCGAGAGGTCGCTGTCATGCAGAACACAGATGCGGATCCCATTGCCATGGCCTCCGCAGTTATAGCGACAGCACAAGCATCATTTGCCAATGTAGGGGTGATAGTCAAAGAAAATATATTGACAAAGAAAAGAGCACGTACCCTGCAGCGAAACGTGGCTAATGAGCAAGCTCAAAGAGACCTGGCAGTGAACAAGTATAATTGCTTGTACGCTGAGCACAAGGAGTTGGCAAACAAGTACAGCTACCTGGAGGAGGAAAAGGACCAGCTAGCACTCCAAATAATGATTGCAGAAGCAGAGAAGAGTGGAGCAGAAGAAAAGGCTTCCCAGCTAGAAACGGACAAGCAGGCATTAGCTGAGCGTTTAGAGCAAGCGGAAAGCAGAACCTTGGACATGTCCCCCTTCCACGAGCTGTCATGCAATATACTACAGCAAGTGCATGGCTCTCAAGAGCTAATCACTGATGAGGTGTGCAAACTCAAGGCCATGACGGTTAGGCTAAAGGAGGTGAATGCGGAAGCCCACAGGCTCAAGGCTAAGAATACCCGTGTCAAAGCAAATGTCATAAGTCAGATGGCATGAAGGGAAGGGAAAGGAGGTTTCCCCCCGCATCTTCCTTTCAAGACCGTGGAAGATTTTAATGAAGATATAGCCTTGTTGGAGTTTGGCCGGAACTGTGCCAATAAGCTGATGGCCAGTGTGCAGAAGACCACAGATAGAATCAACAACCTGTACCAAAAGCTCAAAGGAGTCCATGACAACTGCACACTGGCCTTCCCTCAGACCCTCGAAGACTTCCCGGAAAAGGAACAGCGGTTGTCTCAATTGAAAGAAGAGCTAGGCGTCCAGATGGAGTATGTGAAAAGGATTGATGTCTTGGCCATGGATGATCTCCAACATTACATCGGTTCATCCACACTTCACAATCATCTGTTGAAGGAAACATATCAAGTTGCTGAAGCGGAAGTACAAAGCATTAAAATAGAGCTCGGGAAGAATGTAACTTCTCAGAAAATCCTGTTTCCTGCTGCAGCAAACATAATCATAAGGGATACAGGTGTGTGGCACAGCTACATAGAAGAGGAGGTCAGGAAAGCTGCAGCAGCAGCGGAAGCATCAGTTGATCCGGCAGCCCCTCTCCCAGCAGCCTCTTCCCCAGCAATGGCAGAAAGTCTGGCCAGCCCCATTCCCCCTTTCCAATTAGGAGCAGCATCAGCAGGGGATTCGAGGGCCTCTTCCCAGGCAGTATCAGTGACCATCAACTTGGGCGACCCTTTGCCAGAAGAAGCTCACGCACAGGAAGGAAGAAGCTGAATTCAGCAAGCCACTCTCTTCAGCCAGACACGTGCCCAGCAGGGAACGTTTTGAGTTTAGCAAATTTTCTGTTATATGTAAGGCGTAAACCGTGGGACAGCTGTCCATATTTTTTTTGTAAAAATATTTTTGTAAATGAAGTGGCCATTTTCGGTGATCGATTATATTAGAAATCTCTGTAAATGACAGGTGGGGGAACGCTAGGTGTCAGCCCAGAGGGTAAATTTGTAACTATAAATAGGAGCTAGAAGAGATTAGACAAGGGACTTTTGGCAGGGAATGAAAATTTTGGGCAAATGATATGAGCTATCTTGTATCGGCTCTGTAAATTGAAATTTTCTAATAGAAGCCACGGGAGATGGACGTTTTGCTTGGAATGTTGGGTTGCTTCATGTTGGACTATTCTTATGACTGCAATTCGGCAATGTGAGATCATTCTTGACTTCTGAATTATTTCTTTGAACTAATGATTTTGCTCTCATCTATGCATGCGTCCTCTCTATTACATGGACAATGAATGCGTTCCATATTAAATCAGGAGTTACCTGCTGATACTTTTATCATTGCTGTGGATTTTTCTTCTAGATCGAATAGCTAACTGTTCTTTCTTCAGGATAATCGTATGGCTCATTGTTCATGCTTTTAATTGCTCCTTGCAGGGATCTTTTAGTTTAATTCCAGTATCGTTGCATCTAGATCCGTTTCTTTTATTCTTATTACTTAGATCAAACAATTTTGATTCCTTCTGTTCATAAGCAATAGATTCGTTCTGTAAGTTTCATTGTAGATCTGTTTCCTTATCCTGTAGCTTTTCTCTGTTTATTTTCTGAGCAATAGATGCGTTCCATTTTAAATGAGAAGCTATCTTCTCAAGATCCTCATCTTGCTGTAGCTTTGACCGTGAGAAATAATAGTTATCTGTTCGTTGCTTATGATATCTGTTACAGCTGATTGCTCTCCCCTTTAAGCGTGTTCCCCTGCAGGGATAGGTAGATGGTGTTCCTGTTTCTAGATTTCGGTCTGTTCCAATTGCATTTAGATTAAGTATAATTTAGGCATGTGCATCTCATATAAAACACATAAAACCCAAAAGAACGGTGGATCGGGCCATAACCGGTAGAATCGGATTTAAAGTCCAAAACCACGGTTGCCGGAACCGCTAACCGGACGGATTCCCTACACCAAACGGGAGACAGTCTAATTGGGACCGTCTCTCGGGGAGAATCCCTTTCTGATTGATGCTACGATATCCGAGGCATCAACAGTTTTTTGGCGCTAGAAGGAGGGCCTGAAGTGCATGGCTGATAGAGGAAAATCTTCCACGGTCATAGATAACACTGAAAACCCGCTTGAAGAAAACTTTTCAAACAGCCCAGATCTTGGATTAACAGACCAAGAACGCCTCATTTCTGACCCTGAGCCTCAGGAAGCTTTATACGCTGTTCCTTTTGCAGAAATAGAGGACTTGAGAAGACATACTAGATCTTACGTTAGACAGCTAGGTGGGTTAAACGCTGTCAACTTCCTCCCTAAGAAAACTACACCCAGAAAGGAGCCGCAATACACCCGTGATTCGATCCTCGTTCAGAGTTTTGAAGAACTGGTAAATCTAACGTTGGAAGAAATCTCCGGCACTCTTAACAAGTCAGACCAAGAAAATCTCGAAGAAATTACCACTCCCAAAAGTACTCCACCGAATTCACCTTACAATTCTCCACCAGGGTCTCCACGTCCAAACCCAAACATGGCCGTACCTGCCTGGAGAGCAAGGGGAGCGCTGAACCTAGCTGGACCATTCCATAATCTCCCTAAAAACCCAGAAAAGGTCTTGCCTAAGTACGATCCAGGGAAGGCCATTTCGGCGGAGGATCACCTCAAGAGTTTTTACTTAGCTCTGAACCTTTTAAATGTACAACATGAAGACGTAGTCTGCAGGTTGTTTCCGTATACATTCGAGCCTAAGGTATCATCTTGGTACTTTAGCCTTCAACCCAGCTCAATCTCTAGTTGGGATGATTTCGAAAAGTGTTTCCTCAAGAAATACGGGAACCAAAAAACTGTAGCCACGCTTATGAAAGAGCTCTTATCCATGAGAATGGAGAAGAAGGAAAAGGTTCAAGACTTTAATCAAAGATTCACGACGCTGTTAAATAACTTTAGCGAAACTAACAAACCCACAGAAGAGTCTTTGATTGAATACTACACAACAGCTCTTGAAGGTCCAATCGCAATGTTTGTAAAACGATCCAAGAAAACGACCCTAATAGAGAATTTTGAGGAAGCTCGAAAGGTAGAGGAAGAGGCTGATAGCATAGCTAAACATGCCTTATATGTGGAAACAAAACCAGCTGCTAGCAAGAAACCTTTGCTCCTCACGAGAGGCAAAGAAGAGCCATCTACGGATATGGAAAACGTAGTTAAGATGATGCAGAAGTTATCTAACAAAATCGTAGATCTTGAGAAAGACAAGGCTGCTAATACATCTAGGAAACCTTTCAAGCCATTCTATAAGAGAAGGGAAGACGGGGAACAGTCTCACCCACCAATGAACACTGCCCCTGTTCTAAATTTGAATGAGATTGGGATGGAGAATTTCTGCACCTTTCACCAAGAACCACACTCGGAGAAGAGCTGCCCTCAATGGATCAATTCCATGAGCTTGGTCATGAACCAAATGTTAGATTCTCAGATCCCAGACCAGGATGATCCTCCAGAAGAGTCAGGCCCTGAGTTAGAGGAACCAACCCCGGACACTACTATGGTATTGTGGGATTGGATACCTATGACTGAATTAGTAGAAGAAGATCACGCAGACAGCTCTCCCTCTACCATAAATGTTGCCACTCGCAGCAAGGGCCCAATTGCGGATCCTGTACCAGTCACCATTCCCCATAAGCCTAAAATTTCGAAAGATCCGCCTAGGAGGCATATACCAATCATCCCACCACAGCCCAAAGTAAACCAAACAGCTGCCAAAAGGCCAAGCGCTGACAACACAGTTCAGCCGCCTAAGGAAACCTTGAACAAAACTGATCAGTCCATTCGAATTGGGAATGAATCCGATATAGGGTATGATATTATCGAAGATATCAAGAAAGTTAAAGCAAACGTATCAATATTTGACATGTGTAGCTTACCCCATCAACGAGACAAACTACTTCATGTTTTACAACCAAAACCCAGTGCTACATTAACAGATTCTCAAGACAATCCTGAAATTAACGAGGCCAGCATCGGTGGGAAATCCAAGTCCCAAACATTGCCATTTCTGCTGACATTCGAAATTTTTAATCACAATGTTCATAACTGTCTGGTAGACTCCGGAGCTTCTTCAAACGTCATGCCACTTTCAATTTGTAAGAAAATTAATGGGCAGCCCGTACCATCTCCAGCTCAAATCATACAATTAGACAGGACTGCTGTCAAGGTTATAGGGGAGATGAAAGATGTTCTAATTAGACTGTCAGCCGACCCTAGAGTTTGCCAATTCATTGACATAATGGTGGTCGATATTCCTGAAGCTTATGGGCTGATTCTGAGTAGGGATTGGTCTACCAAGTTGAGCGGCTACTTTGCTACCGATTGGTCTCATCTATGGCTGCCTTATCAGAACAGGCAGAATCAGATTAAAATTCTTAGGGAACCTCATATGAAACAAAACGTAACCCAGCTAGAAGAAAAGAATGAGGCTGTAGCTTTCTCTTCCTCGGTCCTGGGAAATTACTTCTTGGAAATGGATCCGGGTAACTATCAATCTGAAACCTTTTGCCATGAATCAGACAAACAGTCCGATCTCCTTCATTTTTCTCGGACTGATGAGGTTGATTGTAACATAGTCAATTTAGTTGCTAACGTAGACCACAAAGAAACTAACTTAGTTGAATCTAAAGATACCTTTTGGACATTATACTTTGATGGTTCTAAAACTCTGGAAGGATCCGGAGCCGGTTGTGTTCTAATGGATCCAAAGAAGAACAAGTATTTTTTGTCTTGTAGATTAGAATTCGATTGTACTAATAATACCGCTGAATATGAAGCTTTGGTGCATGGTTTAAAGAAGGCCATTGGCTTAAATGTTAAGTACCTGAAGGTTTTTGGTGACTCCGAGATAGTGGTCAGACAGGTAAGAAACACCATTCATTGCCTCTCACCGCACTTGAAAGGTTACCAGGCTGAGGTATGGGATTTAATCATGTATTTTGACGCTTTCAATATAAAATCAATTCCTAGGTTGCAAAATTCTGCTGCCGATTTGTTAGCAACATCTGCTTCTAGATTGGTGCCGACAAATAATAAATGCTCGATTGAATTGATTTTCAGGCCTTCCATTCCCGATAACATCACAAACTTCAGAATCTTCGATGATGACGAGCAGATTATCAGCTTCCTGACAAATGAAGACAGTTTTCAAGGAGCTGCAATAGATGAGGAAGAACATGATGATGATTTGATGAAGAAGGAAGAGGAGAAGGGAAATTTCATGCCAAAAGGGGTAAGGTCCCTCGAAATGCTTTTCGATCTTCAAAATAAATTCAAAAGACCAGCTAATACCAAAACTAACAGCTCGTCAATGCAACATGAGTTGGTTAATTTGGGTACCGAGGCAGAACCAAAATTTGTCAACCTTGGCAAATGCTGTTCACCAGGAGAAAGAGAAAGGTTCATTAAGTTGTTTAAACAGTACAAGGATGTTTTTGCATGGACCTATGAAGATCTGAAAACATATGACGTCCGCATCATTCAGCATGTTATACCAATGAAAGCGGGTGTCAAGCCATTTCAGCAGCAGTTGAGGAGGATGCATCCCACTCTTGAACCGCTGATCCAAAAGGAATTAAAGAAGCTCCTGGACGCTAAGATAATCTTCAAAGTTCGGCATTCCGAATGGGTTGCAAACTTGGTTCCCGTAAGGAAGAAATCAGGAGAGATTAGGCTATGTGTAGACTTCAGAAATTTAAACAAAGCCTCAGATAAAGACAACTACCCCGTGCCTTCAATGGAGCAAATCCTCCAAATGGTGTCAGGATCCGAATTGTTTTCTCTCCTCGATGGTTTCTCGGGCTATAATCAAGTGTTAGTAGCCGAAGAAGATCGTCTCAAGACCACTTTCAGGACTAAGTGGGGAACTTTCGCCTATAGAAGGATGCCATTTGGTCTGATAAATGCAGGAGCTACATTCCAAAGGGCGATGGATATTGCCTTCCGAGGATTGGGTGGGCAATGCGTTGTTGTCTACTTAGATGATGTGACAGTCTTTTCAAAGAAAAGGGAAGATCATGTTGTTCATCTGAGACATATCTTTGATCGCTGCCGGAAGTATGGTATTTCCTTAAATCCCAAGAAGAGCGTGTTTGCTGTACCCGAAGGTAAGCTATTGGGTCATATCATCTCCAAAGATGGAGTGTCAATCGAACAGGAAAGAGTCCAAGCTATTAATAAGATTCCGATGCCTCACAACAAAAAATCTATGCAGTCTTTCATGGGCACCATCAATTTTGTCCGCAGATTTGTTCCGGATTTTGCACAAATTGTTAAGCCATTGCAACAGATGGTTAAACAAAGCATACAATTTAAGTGGACAGATTTGGAGAAGGACGCATTTAGAGATATCAAGGCAGCTGTAGCTAAAGCTCCTTCCTTAAGAAGTCCAGATTTCGATAAAGATTTCATCCTGTATACCTTCGCTTCGGACGATTCTCTCGCAGCTGTACTCACGCAAAAAGTGGAGTTGGGGGACGAATACCCAATTTCGTTTATGAGCACTGGTCTGCAAGGGGCTGAGCTGAATTACCCCGTAGTGGACAAGCATGCCTACGCGGTCTTCAAAGCAGTCAAGCAATTTAGGCCATACATTCTGAAGAACAGAACTAAAGTAATAGTTCCCCATCCAGCTGTTAGATCCCTTTTCGTTCAAAAGGAATTGGGAGAGAGGAGAGGAAACTGGGTCACAGCTCTGCAGGAGTATGATTTGGAATTTAAACCGGCTACAATCATCAAAGGACAAGGTCTATGCAAGTTACTGGCGGGAAACTCGACTGATGAAGAGCACCATTGGAGAAATGAAGCCGAGCTCAATTCGGTTGAGGTATGCCATATCTTCACAGCTCCCCAGTCATGGTATAGAGATCTAGTGCACTATTTACAGCAGGGATATCTACCCGAGCACTGGAATTCTAAACAAAGAAGGGCACTCCGCTTGAAATCGGCACCCTATCAAATCATTGATGGGATTCTTTTTAGAAAGAATTATGACGGAGTCCTTCTTAGATGTTTGGAAAAAGAGGATGCAAACAAAGTTGTCAAAGAATTGCATGATGGTCCCGCAGGTGGCCATTATTCAGGAGAGACGACAGCACACAAGATACTGAGAGCTGGTTATTACTGGCCCACTCTGTTTCGAGATGCCCACATGTACGCACGAAACTGTGATGTATGTCAAAGAAGCACTGGGAAGTTACCTAAGGCCGCAGGCCCATTGCAGCCTGTCATCATCTCTGAACCTTTTGAGCAATGGGGCATAGATGTTATCGGAGAAATAAATCCAAATTCTTCCTTGCAACACCGATACATTCTGACAGCTACCGACTACTTCACCAGATGGACGGAGGCCATCCCGCTGCGCAAGATCAATGAAGATGCAGTTATCAGCTTCTTGAAAGAGAACATCATAACCAGGTTTGGGGTTCCAATTTCCCTTGTTTTTGATAATGCTACTTATTTTTCATCTTGCAAGATAAATGAATTTGTTTATGAATGGGGAATTAAGTTGCATTATTCAGCCAATTACTACCCTCAGGGAAACGGATTAGCTGAATCCTCAAACAAGAATCTGATTCGAATCCTTAAGAAAACGGTGATAGAAAACCAGAGAAGTTGGCATGTGGCTCTCCCAAATGCCTTATGGGCAGATAGGGTAACCCCGAAGAATGCTTTAGGTGTCTCCCCTTTCACTCTTGTCTATGGCAAGGAAGCCATACTTCCCCCAAACATCTTGCTGCCATCCTTGCAATTGTCCCAAGCCTCTCGGGGTTCTAGTAGCCAAGCCTTACAATCCAGGATAGACACCCTGCTTCGACTGGAGGAAGCCCGACACAAAGCTAAAGACCGATTTCATCAACACCAGGACATAGTTAAGAGATGGTTCGATAAGAGGAAATCCGGCAAGAGGGACTTTGAAGTTGGGGATTTAGTCCTGAAATGGGACCATAATCACGAAGGCAAAGGAATGCATACGAAATTTCAACATCTATGGGTAGGCCCGTACCAAATTTCCGCAAAATTGGGCCCATCCACTTATAAATTGACAAATCTCGAGGGAGAGGAAGTAGCCCTTCCACTCAATGGCCTCGCCCTGAAACAGTACTTCGCGTGAGTCTCCGTGAGACTTCCTGTACATAAATAAAGTTGTCTGTTCGCTTTCGCTTTTAGCTGTTTCTTTTTTCGGCCATGTTGTTTCCTGTTTTGTTATTTGAACTTTTCAATAGGTTTTGTTTTCTTAAGCACCCGTTTGAGTTTCCCATTGAAGATAGCTCTCTCAAAGAAAACCTGCAACCCATGAGTCTGGAACCTTGCTCAGTAAACCCGGCCTGCTGTGCTCTCGCTGAAATAATCAAAAAGCGGGAGGCCTACCTTGCTAGTCACACTAATCCTGTTCAATAGCAGAGACCCATGGCCATCTTCACTACTATCGTTGGGCTCCACCCACTCTCACACTTCAAAGGCATCTCAAGAAAGGTTACCTAAGTTGGACCCATGGAAAGTGGCACTTCTCGAAGACACGGGGTATTGAAATGACTCCATGCTGCTGATTTAAAAGCCAAAATGGCCTACATTCAAGAGTCTGTTTTCCAGGGATTCTCGCCTCAATTAAAGCATGGCTGAGACAAAACAAAAGGGACATGTAAAATCAAGAAGGCTGTCCAAAAGGCCCAGCTCAAAATAGGCTCCTCTCCGTCCGTGAAGTTTGATCAAATCAATAAAACCTCTAACTCACACAAAAGGACATTATGGATTGAGGAGCCCAAATCAAAGATCGGTCCAAAAGAAAATATCCCTGGAAGGCTCAAACAGCTAAGCTGTCCAAAATACAAGCATCCCAAAGGATGCCAGCAGCATGGGAATGAGGAACAAGAACAATAGTGTCCATGAGGAAGTGTTGCAAATCCTGTGGAGTCTGGCAGTAGTGACCATTTGAAGGATGACCCTCCTAAAATGAATCTCATATGCTGGCCCTCTGAGAGTGGTGAAGATGCCTCGGTCGAAGCTCCCCTTTCCCAATGACTAGCAGGAAAAGTGCTCCTTTCCCCGCATGAGTCTAAAATGCTCAGCTGAGTAGTGCACCCGAGACGGATGTTTTAATGAAGTTCCGGACCATGAAGTTCAGAGATCTGTGTTCGCCAGCGACTCGCCATTGTTGTTGCAGCAACACCCCTCCCCAAAATTTTGTACATGTTGGGGCCCCTCCTGTATTTTCCGTAGAAAGTCTGCTTGAGAAAACATCCCAGCCGTCCGCTCTGTTTTCAACATAAAATTTTGCTTCCCTGCTGAGCTGCTTGCCGTCAATCCTCCCATGTTCTCCCCATTAAGCCAAAAGATAACTTAGTTTTGCCCAAACGTTTTGAAGTAATCCGGACTTTGCCCCGAAACAGCGGGAGTCAAACGTCCAACCTTTCCGAGAGGAGGACCTAGATTTTCTTTGTCAAAATCCGCGGGAGCCATTGGGCAAAACCACCCGAAACGGCGGAAGCTTTCGATCAAGTCTTCCGCGACCACGGAAAAGTTCGCGTTGTTCTCCCGAAACGGCAAGGAATTCAACAAGACCATCCGAAACGGCAAGGAATTCAACAAGACCATCCGAAACGGCGGAACAATTCAGCTCTGTCTTCCGAAACGGCGGAAGCCATTCGGATAAACTCGCCGAAATAACACAAAGCAGTTCATCATTTTCTTCCGAAGTAAAAGCACTTGGAAATTTTTTTAATCGTTGCTTTTGCGGAACGGTTCAAGCTCCGAAACGACTTAGTTCCCGAAACGGCGGAGCCTTTCACTCGAACCTCCCGAAACGGCGGGGCTCATTCACCTTAGTCTCCCGAAAAGGACTTAGATTTTCTTTCGATGAGAAGACTGCGGGAACAAAGGACTTAGAGATTTTTTAGTTTCAACCTTCCGCAACGACGGGAGTTTAAGTGAGCCCACCCGAAACGGCGGGAGTTTTCAGGGAACCCTTCCGAAACAGCGGAAGCCACCGCGATATCTTTCCAAAAGAAAATAAGCGGAAACGTTTTACGAAACGTCGGAAGCTTTCATCGAATCCTTCCGCAACGGCGGGGGAATTCATGAAAACGTCCCGAAACGGCGGAAGCCATCCCCATAAGTCCCGCGGAAAAATTCACGATTGCCCTCCGAAAACCATGAAAGGACTCAGGATTTCCTCAAGAAAGCTGTCACGGAGGCCTTCAGCCTTTGCTCCCGAAACGCGGAAGCCTTCGGGCTACCCTTCCGAAACAGCGGAAGCCAATCACTTAACCCGCTCGGCAAAAGGACTCCGAAACGACCCCGGGTAAATATGCGGAAAAGTATAAGTTTTGCTTCCGGAACGGCAGAAGCCATTCCCAAAAGCTTTCCGAAACTAGCGGGAGCCGTAGCCAAAAAAAAAAAAAAAAAAAAAAAAAAAAACTTTCCGAAAATCAACGAGGCTTTGAAGTTTTGGTTCGCGGAAGCTTTCGCAAAAGTCTTCCGAAAATACCGGGAGCATTCGCTATACCGTTCCGAAAGGGCGGAAGCTTTGGCGTTACCCGTCCGCTACGCGGCAGACTCTCGCGGAAGGCTTCGAGTTTCCTTTCCGCTGTAAGCCCCGAAACGTCGGAAGCTTTCATCGAATCCTTCCGCAACGGCGGATGCAATTCGCGAACTGGCCCCGCAAGTGACGGTCGCACGGAAACCGAGGTGCTTTGACGTGACCGCTACGCACGGCGAATTTAAACCCCGTTTTAACCACGCCACCTACCCAATTAAATGCTCACACGTGCCAGTCTTTATAAAATACCATGGGGGGCTCGACCAATACACCATTGTTTTAAACCGGCCAGCGACGTGCGATACCGTGCAAATCGCTCCAGCTCACCTCGCGCATCCGTGCTCGCAGCCACCCTGCTCAAGCAATCCCCACGGTGCCAGGTAGGATCTTCACCTTGTTTTTCACTACTGAGCTGTCCTTTTGGGGAAATTATTGGGTTTTAGTGGGATTGTGACGGGCAAAACACCCGTCAAGGGCTATGTTTTGCCCGTCAGGTACAGTGAACGGAGTTTTCGTTTCACAAAATCGTCATGAGCCTTCGTAAAACGTATATTTTATGTTGATGGGTGCGGACGGTTAACCATGCCTTGTGTTGAATTTAAACCCCGGGCCGCGCCCCTCGTCGTGGGTTAAGTTATCGAAACCCTATGGGCTTTCCATGTCCCTGACCGTGAACCCTGGGCCCTTTTCCCATAAACCCCAGTCCCTACACGCGAAGCCGAAACCCGTAAGCGGTTAAGCCACGAGAGCCAAAACTTGAAGCCGCCCTAGCTCTCCCCGTCAGTTTGTTCCCGGCACCGTTACCTTCGCTCAGACTAAAGCCTCCCATAGTGACTCGGCAAGTGGCCGCGCCTGACGATAGCATCCATAGCCCTCACCGAGTCAACCCGCCTCTTCCCCGCCTTCGACCTCTCCAACCGCAGCCATAGCGAAGGACTTCTCCTTCCGCGAGGCGGAACCGGAGGCCGATTGCTTCCGCGAATCACCTATTGGTCCAATAAAACCAATAGCGTCCGCAACATAGCTTATCCCACACTCATCTTTTAAGAGCTTCAAATGTTTCAATGTGTGTCTTATAATTGAAATAATGTTTTACTTCCTAAATATATGCTTCATTGATTTATCTCATTAAAACAATTGTTGCTCTCTGCTGAAACCACACAACCTGTGGCTCAAACTCATGATGAATTGTATATGGACGTTATCAGGGATAATTCGAGATGCCAAAACCCAGTAAGAAGAAGGCGAAGATGACAGAAAGGAAACCTGTCCCTCCTAAGATTGAAACCTCGCTCCAGGACACTAGGTGCACCACAGGTGTCCCTCCGGAAATCAGATGGGGAGACATCCACAGAATGATCCGGGACCAAGAAATCCCAGATACGCTGCTAGAGGAAGCACCAATCTATCGAAATATCAGAGCCTCAGGCATAACTAAGGCCGCTACCCGCCCTGAGCTGTTCCCCTGCGCTGAAGTAATCGGATGGATACTCCAACATGCCGATGCTGAAGGAAGAGTGATAAATGATAGCGGGAACATGGCTATCGCCTCATTTCAACCCGCATATCTGACGGCAGCCTACAGGTTCCCCCGTGTCCAGCAAGCTCTGACTGATGAATGGTTAAGCCAGATGAACAATGTCGAGATGGCCAAGAAGCTACTAGTGCAAGGGAAACATTTGAGGAAGAAAGGGAGTGAGGAGTATGACGTACAGAATCTAAGAGCTCCTTATAGATTAATCGCCCTGATGCTGTGTAGAATCTTCGGCATGCCCGATGGCACAGTATACAAGATTCAGTGGGTCCCTATCATTCACTATGTGGCATTTCAGGGGACAGTTTTTGACTGGGCCACTATCTTGTCAGATAGTCTGGCCTCAATGATAAGTGCTGCTAAGCCCGGGCTGGCCTCGAAGAAGGCTGAATTCTTCATGTCTTCGTACCTGATAGACTGTATCTTGGCCAAGATAGAGTTCCCCGGATTGGGGTGTACATGGGATAGGACCACAACCCCGGTCTACATCGCATTCAAGATGTTGTGGGCTCAGAATTACAAGCCCAGCTACAAACTCATCTGTGAGGGTTTCATCATGCCCCTATACGAGAAAATATTCAAGGAAGAACCAAGTTGCCTGTCACAAAACGCTTTGGAAGTCCTCGAGGATTATGGGGACTTCTACTTTTCAGAACAAGGCACCTATTTGAGAATGTTTGGAGGGACTAAGCCCCCATACATATTGCCGCAGTATGCCACAGACTATGTGGTACTCAAGGAAGCAGTGAGACAACTCTTCTTGGATGGGATTGGAGCATTCCTCCACAAGCTACACAAGGCTTCCTTTCCCCCCTTACCTTTCTGCATAGGTACTTACAAGTTTTCAGGGGTGGCCTCTGCCGACGAATTTGTTCAAGAGTTGAAGGCCTTCCATTTCGGTGAAGTCACCTTCCACAGGAACGACAGAAAGGGTAAAGTGGCCGAGCATTGCAAGGGGAACTATGCTAACTTCGAATACTCCCACTACCCCGATGCCGAGGAAGAAGCATTCAGAGGCATCAGCAACATGACTGAACTACGGATCTGTCACCAGAGTACTGGAGCGAGCTCTAGCTCAACCAAAGCCCAGAAGACTATTCAGCAAAAGGAGAGAGAAGCCAAGGATGCCCGAGCTCAGGAAGAGCTCAGGTTAAGAGAAGAGGCAAGGTTACAAAAGGAAGCCGAGGAAGCAAGGAAGCAACAGGACGCTGAAAATGAGAGACTGCGGAAGGAGGCTGAAGAAGCCCAAAAGCAGAAAGAAGCAGAAATTGAGCAAGCTGAAGCAAGGAAGAAGGCGGAGGAAGAATTGAAGGCAAGAGAAGATGCCCAGGTAGGTGGGTCCGGTGCGCAGGACATGGAGATAGACACCTCTCAGGCAGGTGGCTCTAGTACCCAAAGGGAAGGGACAGACCCCGCTCAGGAAGTCCGGACCCCACCTATGGAAGAAGACATAGACATCATAAACCGACCAATTGTACCGTACACCCCATCTGGGAAGCGTACGGTGTCCAAATGGAATGAGTTTGTCTATGACAAGAAAAGGAAAACAATGGTCCTCCAATCAGAAGAAAGGATTAAAAGTCCTTTCCATGACGACATAGTTACCCACCGAGAGGTCACTGTCATGCAGAACACAGATGCGGATCCCATTGCCATGGCCTCCGCAGTTATAGCGACAGCACAAGCATCATTTGCCAATGTAGGGGTGATAGTCAAAGAAAATATATTGACAAAGAAAAGAGCACGTACCCTGCAGCGAAACGTGGCTAATGAGCAAGCTCAAAGAGACCTGGCAGTGAACAAGTATAATTGCTTGTACGCTGAGCACAAGGAGTTGGCAAACAAGTACAGCTACCTGGAGGAGGAAAAGGACCAGCTAGCACTCCAAATAATGATTGCAGAAGCAGAGAAGAGTGGAGCAGAAGAAAAGGCTTCCCAGCTAGAAACGGACAAGCAGGCATTAGCTGAGCGTTTAGAGCAAGCGGAAAGCAGAACCTTGGACATGTCCCCCTTCCACGAGCTGTCATGCAATATACTACAGCAAGTGCATGGCTCTCAAGAGCTAATCACTGATGAGGTGTGCAAACTCAAGGCCATGACGGTTAGGCTAAAGGAGGTGAATGCGGAAGCCCACAGGCTCAAGGCTAAGAATACCCGTGTCAAAGCAAATGTCATAAGTCAGATGGCATGAAGGGAAGGGAAAGGAGGTTTCCCCCCGCATCTTCCTTTCAAGACCGTGGAAGATTTTAATGAAGATATAGCCTTGTTGGAGTTTGGCCGGAACTGTGCCAATAAGCTGATGGCCAGTGTGCAGAAGACCACAGATAGAATCAACAACCTGTACCAAAAGCTCAAAGGAGTCCATGACAACTGCACACTGGCCTTCCCTCAGACCCTCGAAGACTTCCCGGAAAAGGAACAGCGGTTGTCTCAATTGAAAGAAGAGCTAGGCGTCCAGATGGAGTATGTGAAAAGGATTGATGTCTTGGCCATGGATGATCTCCAACATTACATCGGTTCATCCACACTTCACAATCATCTGTTGAAGGAAACATATCAAGTTGCTGAAGCGGAAGTACAAAGCATTAAAATAGAGCTCGGGAAGAATGTAACTTCTCAGAAAATCCTGTTTCCTGCTGCAGCAAACATAATCATAAGGGATACAGGTGTGTGGCACAGCTACATAGAAGAGGAGGTCAGGAAAGCTGCAGCAGCAGCGGAAGCATCAGTTGATCCGGCAGCCCCTCTCCCAGCAGCCTCTTCCCCAGCAATGGCAGAAAGTCTGGCCAGCCCCATTCCCCCTTTCCAATTAGGAGCAGCATCAGCAGGGGATTCGAGGGCCTCTTCCCAGGCAGTATCAGTGACCATCAACTTGGGCGACCCTTTGCCAGAAGAAGCTCACGCACAGGAAGGAAGAAGCTGAATTCAGCAAGCCACTCTCTTCAGCCAGACACGTGCCCAGCAGGGAACGTTTTGAGTTTAGCAAATTTTCTGTTATATGTAAGGCGTAAACCGTGGGACAGCTGTCCATATTTTTTTTGTAAAAATATTTTTGTAAATGAAGTGGCCATTTTCGGTGATCGATTATATTAGAAATCTCTGTAAATGACAGGTGGGGGAACGCTAGGTGTCAGCCCAGAGGGTAAATTTGTAACTATAAATAGGAGCTAGAAGAGATTAGACAAGGGACTTTTGGCAGGGAATGAAAATTTTGGGCAAATGATATGAGCTATCTTGTATCGGCTCTGTAAATTGAAATTTTCTAATAGAAGCCACGGGAGATGGACGTTTTGCTTGGAATGTTGGGTTGCTTCATGTTGGACTATTCTTATGACTGCAATTCGGCAATGTGAGATCATTCTTGACTTCTGAATTATTTCTTTGAACTAATGATTTTGCTCTCATCTATGCATGCGTCCTCTCTATTACATGGACAATGAATGCGTTCCATATTAAATCAGGAGTTACCTGCTGATACTTTTATCATTGCTGTGGATTTTTCTTCTGGATCGAATAGCTAACTGTTCTTTCTTCAGGATAATCGTATGGCTCATTGTTCATGCTTTTAATTGCTCCTTGCAGGGATCTTTTAGTTTAATTCCAGTATCGTTGCATCTAGATCCGTTTCTTTTATTCTTATTACTTAGATCAAACAATTTTGATTCCTTCTGTTCATAAGCAATAGATTCGTTCTGTAAGTTTCATTGTAGATCTGTTTCCTTATCCTGTAGCTTTTCTCTGTTTATTTTCTGAGCAATAGATGCGTTCCATTTTAAATGAGAAGCTATCTTCTCAAGATCCTCATCTTGCTGTAGCTTTGACCGTGAGAAATAATAGTTATCTGTTCGTTGCTTATGATATCTGTTACAGCTGATTGCTCTCCCCTTTAAGCGTGTTCCCCTGCAGGGATAGGTAGATGGTGTTCCTGTTTCTAGATTTCGGTCTGTTCCAATTGCATTTAGATTAAGTATAATTTAGGCATGTGCATCTCATATAAAACACATAAAACCCAAAAGAACGGTGGATCGGGCCATAACCGGTAGAATCGGATTTAAAGTCCAAAACCACGGTTGCCGGAACCGCTAACCGGACGGATTCCCTACACCAAACGGGAGACAGTCTAATTGGGACCGTCTCTCGGGGAGAATCCCTTTCTGATTGATGCTACGATATCCGAGGCATCAACAGTTTTTTGGCGCTAGAAGGAGGGCCTGAAGTGCATGGCTGATAGAGGAAAATCTTCCACGGTCATAGATAACACTGAAAACCCGCTTGAAGAAAACTTTTCAAACAGCCCAGATCTTGGATTAACAGACCAAGAACGCCTCATTTCTGACCCTGAGCCTCAGGAAGCTTTATACGCTGTTCCTTTTGCAGAAATAGAGGACTTGAGAAGACATACTAGATCTTACGTTAGACAGCTAGGTGGGTTAAACGCTGTCAACTTCCTCCCTAAGAAAACTACACCCAGAAAGGAGCCGCAATACACCCGTGATTCGATCCTCGTTCAGAGTTTTGAAGAACTGGTAAATCTAACGTTGGAAGAAATCTCCGGCACTCTTAACAAGTCAGACCAAGAAAATCTCGAAGAAATTACCACTCCCAAAAGTACTCCACCGAATTCACCTTACAATTCTCCACCAGGGTCTCCACGTCCAAACCCAAACATGGCCGTACCTGCCTGGAGAGCAAGGGGAGCGCTGAACCTAGCTGGACCATTCCATAATCTCCCTAAAAACCCAGAAAAGGTCTTGCCTAAGTACGATCCAGGGAAGGCCATTTCGGCGGAGGATCACCTCAAGAGTTTTTACTTAGCTCTGAACCTTTTAAATGTACAACATGAAGACGTAGTCTGCAGGTTGTTTCCGTATACATTCGAGCCTAAGGTATCATCTTGGTACTTTAGCCTTCAACCCAGCTCAATCTCTAGTTGGGATGATTTCGAAAAGTGTTTCCTCAAGAAATACGGGAACCAAAAAACTGTAGCCACGCTTATGAAAGAGCTCTTATCCATGAGAATGGAGAAGAAGGAAAAGGTTCAAGACTTTAATCAAAGATTCACGACGCTGTTAAATAACTTTAGCGAAACTAACAAACCCACAGAAGAGTCTTTGATTGAATACTACACAACAGCTCTTGAAGGTCCAATCGCAATGTTTGTAAAACGATCCAAGAAAACGACCCTAATAGAGAATTTTGAGGAAGCTCGAAAGGTAGAGGAAGAGGCTGATAGCATAGCTAAACATGCCTTATATGTGGAAACAAAACCAGCTGCTAGCAAGAAACCTTTGCTCCTCACGAGAGGCAAAGAAGAGCCATCTACGGATATGGAAAACGTAGTTAAGATGATGCAGAAGTTATCTAACAAAATCGTAGATCTTGAGAAAGACAAGGCTGCTAATACATCTAGGAAACCTTTCAAGCCATTCTATAAGAGAAGGGAAGACGGGGAACAGTCTCACCCACCAATGAACACTGCCCCTGTTCTAAATTTGAATGAGATTGGGATGGAGAATTTCTGCACCTTTCACCAAGAACCACACTCGGAGAAGAGCTGCCCTCAATGGATCAATTCCATGAGCTTGGTCATGAACCAAATGTTAGATTCTCAGATCCCAGACCAGGATGATCCTCCAGAAGAGTCAGGCCCTGAGTTAGAGGAACCAACCCCGGACACTACTATGGTATTGTGGGATTGGATACCTATGACTGAATTAGTAGAAGAAGATCACGCAGACAGCTCTCCCTCTACCATAAATGTTGCCACTCGCAGCAAGGGCCCAATTGCGGATCCTGTACCAGTCACCATTCCCCATAAGCCTAAAATTTCGAAAGATCCGCCTAGGAGGCATATACCAATCATCCCACCACAGCCCAAAGTAAACCAAACAGCTGCCAAAAGGCCAAGCGCTGACAACACAGTTCAACCGCCTAAGGAAACCTTGAACAAAACTGATCAGTCCATTCGAATTGGGAATGAATCCGATATAGGGTATGATATTATCGAAGATATCAAGAAAGTTAAAGCAAACGTATCAATATTTGACATGTGTAGCTTACCCCATCAACGAGACAAACTACTTCATGTTTTACAACCAAAACCCAGCGCTACATTAACAGATTCTCAAGACAATCCTGAAATTAACGAGGCCAGCATCGGTGGGAAATCCAAGTCCCAAACATTGCCATTTCTGCTGACATTCGAAATTTTTAATCACAATGTTCATAACTGTCTGGTAGACTCCGGAGCTTCTTCAAACGTCATGCCACTTTCAATTTGTAAGAAAATTAATGGGCAGCCCGTACCATCTCCAGCTCAAATCATACAATTAGACAGGACTGCTGTCAAGGTTATAGGGGAGATGAAAGATGTTCTAATTAGACTGTCAGCCGACCCTAGAGTTTGCCAATTCATTGACATAATGGTGGTCGATATTCCTGAAGCTTATGGGCTGATTCTGAGTAGGGATTGGTCTACCAAGTTGAGCGGCTACTTTGCTACCGATTGGTCTCATCTATGGCTGCCTTATCAGAACAGGCAGAATCAGATTAAAATTCTTAGGGAACCTCATATGAAACAAAACGTAACCCAGCTAGAAGAAAAGAATGAGGCTGTAGCTTTCTCTTCCTCGGTCCTGGGAAATTACTTCTTGGAAATGGATCCGGGTAACTATCAATCTGAAACCTTTTGCCATGAATCAGACAAACAGTCCGATCTCCTTCATTTTTCTCGGACTGATGAGGTTGATTGTAACATAGTCAATTTAGTTGCTAACGTAGACCACAAAGAAACTAACTTAGTTGAATCTAAAGATACCTTTTGGACATTATACTTTGATGGTTCTAAAACTTTGGAAGGATCCGGAGCCGGTTGTGTTCTAATGGATCCAAAGAAGAACAAGTATTTTTTGTCTTGTAGATTAGAATTCGATTGTACTAATAATACCGCTGAATATGAAGCTTTGGTGCATGGTTTAAAGAAGGCCATTGGCTTAAATGTTAAGTACCTGAAGGTTTTTGGTGACTCCGAGATAGTGGTCAGACAGGTAAGAAACACCATTCATTGCCTCTCACCGCACTTGAAAGGTTACCAGGCTGAGGTATGGGATTTAATCATGTATTTTGACGCTTTCAATATAAAATCAATTCCTAGGTTGCAAAATTCTGCTGCCGATTTGTTAGCAACATCTGCTTCTAGATTGGTGCCGACAAATAATAAATGCTCGATTGAATTGATTTTCAGGCCTTCCATTCCCGATAACATCACAAACTTCAGAATCTTCGATGATGACGAGCAGATTATCAGCTTCCTGACAAATGAAGACAGTTTTCAAGGAGCTGCAATAGATGAGGAAGAACATGATGATGATTTGATGAAGAAGGAAGAGGAGAAGGGAAATTTCATGCCAAAAGGGGTAAGGTCCCTCGAAATGCTTTTCGATCTTCAAAATAAATTCAAAAGACCAGCTAATACCAAAACTAACAGCTCGTCAATGCAACATGAGTTGGTTAATTTGGGTACCGTGGCAGAACCAAAATTTGTCAACCTTGGCAAATGCTGTTCACCAGGAGAAAGAGAAAGGTTCATTAAGTTGTTTAAACAGTACAAGGATGTTTTTGCATGGACCTATGAAGATCTGAAAACATATGACGTCCGCATCATTCAGCATGTTATACCAATGAAAGCGGGTGTCAAGCCATTTCAGCAGCAGTTGAGGAGGATGCATCCCACTCTTGAACCGCTGATCCAAAAGGAATTAAAGAAGCTCCTGGACGCTAAGATAATCTTCAAAGTTCGGCATTCCGAATGGGTTGCAAACTTGGTTCCCGTAAGGAAGAAATCAGGAGAGATTAGGCTATGTGTAGACTTCAGAAATTTAAACAAAGCCTCAGATAAAGACAACTACCCCGTGCCTTCAATGGAGCAAATCCTCCAAATGGTGTCAGGATCCGAATTGTTTTCTCTCCTCGATGGTTTCTCGGGCTATAATCAAGTGTTAGTAGCCGAAGAAGATCGTCTCAAGACCACTTTCAGGACTAAGTGGGGAACTTTCGCCTATAGAAGGATGCCATTTGGTCTGATAAATGCAGGAGCTACATTCCAAAGGGCGATGGATATTGCCTTCCGAGGATTGGGTGGGCAATGCGTTGTTGTCTACTTAGATGATGTGACAGTCTTTTCAAAGAAAAGGGAAGATCATGTTGTTCATCTGAGACATATCTTTGATCGCTGCCGGAAGTATGGTATTTCCTTAAATCCCAAGAAGAGCGTGTTTGCTGTACCCGAAGGTAAGCTATTGGGTCATATCATCTCCAAAGATGGAGTGTCAATCGACCAGGAAAGAGTCCAAGCTATTAATAAGATTCCGATGCCTCACAACAAAAAATCTATGCAGTCTTTCATGGGCACCATCAATTTTGTCCGCAGATTTGTTCCGGATTTTGCACAAATTGTTAAGCCATTGCAACAGATGGTTAAACAAGGCATACAATTTAAGTGGACAGATTTGGAGAAGGACGCATTTAGAGATATCAAGGCAGCTGTAGCTAAAGCTCCTTCCTTAAGAAGTCCAGATTTCGATAAAGATTTCATCCTGTATACCTTCGCTTCGGACGATTCTCTCGCAGCTGTACTCACGCAAAAAGTGGAGTTGGGGGACGAATACCCAATTTCGTTTATGAGCACTGGTCTGCAAGGGGCTGAGCTGAATTACCCCGTAGTGGACAAGCATGCCTACGCGGTCTTCAAAGCAGTCAAGCAATTTAGGCCATACATTCTGAAGAACAGAACTAAAGTAATAGTTCCCCATCCAGCTGTTAGATCCCTTTTCGTTCAAAAGGAATTGGGAGAGAGGAGAGGAAACTGGGTCACAGCTCTGCAGGAGTATGATTTGGAATTTAAACCGGCTACAATCATCAAAGGACAAGGTCTATGCAAGTTACTGGCGGGAAACTCGACTGATGAAGAGCACCATTGGAGAAATGAAGCCGAGCTCAATTCGGTTGAGGTATGCCATATCTTCACAGCTCCCCAGTCATGGTATAGAGATCTAGTGCACTATTTACAGCAGGGATATCTACCCGAGCACTGGAATTCTAAACAAAGAAGGGCACTCCGCTTGAAATCGGCACCCTATCAAATCATTGATGGGATTCTTTTTAGAAAGAATTATGACGGAGTCCTTCTTAGATGTTTGGAAAAAGAGGATGCAAACAAAGTTGTCAAAGAATTGCATGATGGTCCCGCAGGTGGCCATTATTCAGGAGAGACGACAGCACACAAGATACTGAGAGCTGGTTATTACTGGCCCACTCTGTTTCGAGATGCCCACACGTACGCACGAAACTGTGATGTATGTCAAAGAAGCACTGGGAAGTTACCTAAGGCCGCAGGCCCATTGCAGCCTGTCATCATCTCTGAACCTTTTGAGCAATGGGGCATAGATGTTATCGGAGAAATAAATCCAAATTCTTCCTTGCAACACCGATACATTCTGACAGCTACCGACTACTTCACCAGATGGACGGAGGCCATCCCGCTGCGCAAGATCAATGAAGATGCAGTTATCAGCTTCTTGAAAGAGAACATCATAACCAGGTTTGGGGTTCCAATTTCCCTTGTTTTTGATAATGCTACTTATTTTTCATCTTGCAAGATAAATGAATTTGTTTATGAATGGGGAATTAAGTTGCATTATTCAGCCAATTACTACCCTCAGGGAAACGGATTAGCTGAATCCTCAAACAAGAATCTGATTCGAATCCTTAAGAAAACGGTGATAGAAAACCAGAGAAGTTGGCATGTGGCTCTCCCAAATGCCTTATGGGCAGATAGGGTAACCCCGAAGAATGCTTTAGGTGTCTCCCCTTTCACTCTTGTCTATGGCAAGGAAGCCATACTTCCCCCAAACATCTTGCTGCCATCCTTGCAATTGTCCCAAGCCTCTCGGGGTTCTAGTAGCCAAGCCTTACAATCCAGGATAGACACCCTGCTTCGACTGGAGGAAGCCCGACACAAAGCTAAAGACCGATTTCATCAACACCAGGACATAGTTAAGAGATGGTTCGATAAGAGGAAATCCGGCAAGAGGGACTTTGAAGTTGGGGATTTAGTCCTGAAATGGGACCATAATCACGAAGGCAAAGGAATGCATACGAAATTTCAACATCTATGGGTAGGCCCGTACCAAATTTCCGCAAAATTGGGCCCATCCACTTATAAATTGACAAATCTCGAGGGAGAGGAAGTAGCCCTTCCACTCAATGGCCTCGCCCTGAAACAGTACTTCGCGTGAGTCTCCGTGAGACTTCCTGTACATAAATAAAGTTGTCTGTTCGCTTTCGCTTTTAGCTGTTTCTTTTTTCGGCCATGTTGTTTCCTGTTTTGTTATTTGAACTTTTCAATAGGTTTTCTTTTCTGAAGCACCCGTTTGAGTTTCCCGTTGAAGATAGCTCTCTCAAAGAAAACCTGCAACCCATGAGTCTGGAACCTTGCTCAGTAAACCCGGCCTGCTGTGCTCTCGCTGAAATAATCAAAAAGCGGGAGGCCTACCTTGCTAGTCACACTAATCCTGTTCAATAGCAGAGACCCATGGCCATCTTCACTACTATCGTTGGGCTCCACCCACTCTCACACTTCAAAGGCATCTCAAGAAAGGTTACCTAAGTTGGACCCATGGAAAGTGGCACTTCTCGAAGACACGGGGTATTGAAATGACTCCATGTTGCTGATTTAAAAGCCAAAATGGCCTACATTCAAGAGTCTGTTTTCCAGGGATTCTCGCCTCAATTAAAGCATGGCTGAGACAAAACAAAAGGGACATGTAAAATCAAGAAGGCTGTCCAAAAGGCCCAGCTCAAAATAGGCTCCTCTCCGTCCGTGAAGTTTGATCAAATCAATAAAACCTCTAACTCACACAAAAGGACATTATGGATTGAGGAGCCCAAATCAAAGATCGGTCCAAAAGAAAATATCCCTGGAAGGCTCAAACAGCTAAGCTGTCCAAAATACAAGCATCCCAAAGGATGCCAGCAGCATGGGAATGAGGAACAAGAACAATAGTGTCCATGAGGAAGTGTTGCAAATCCTGTGGAGTCTGGCAGTAGTGACCATTTGAAGGATGACCCTCCTAAAATGAATCTCATATGCTGGCCCTCTGAGAGTGGTGAAGATGCCTCGGTCGAAGCTCCCCTTTCCCAATGACTAGCAGGAAAAGTGCTCCTTTCCCCGCATGAGTCTAAAATGCTCAGCTGAGTAGTGCACCCGAGACGGATGTTTTAATGAAGTTCCGGACCATGAAGTTCAGAGATCTGTGTTCGCCAGCGACTCGCCATTGTTGTTGCAGCAACACCCCTCCCCAAAATTTTGTACATGTTGGGGCCCCTCCTGTATTTTCCGTAGAAAGTCTGCTTGTGAAAACATCCCAGCCGTCCGCTCTGTTTTCAACATAAAATTTTGCTTCCCTGCTGAGCTGCTTGCCGTCAATCCTCCCATGTTCTCCCCATTAAGCCAAAAGATAACTTAGTTTTGCCCAAACGTTTTGAAGTAATCCGGACTTTGCCCCGAAACAACGGGAGTCAAACGTCCAACCTTTCCGAGAGGAGGACCTAGATTTTCTTTGTCAAAATCCGCGGGAGCCATTGGGCAAAACCACCCGAAACGGCGGAAGCTTTCGATCAAGTCTTCCGCGACCACGGAAAGGTTCGCGTTGTTCTCCCGAAACGGCAAGGAATTCAACAAGACCATCCGAAACGGCGGAACAATTCAGCTCTGTCTTCCGAAACGGCGGAAGCCATTCGGATAAACTCGCCGAAATAACACAAAGCAGTTCATCATTTTCTTCCGAAGTAAAAGCACTTGGAAATTTTTTTAATCGTTGCTTTTGCGGAACGGTTCAAGCTCCGAAACGACTTAGTTCCCGAAACGGCGGAGCCTTTCACTCGAACCTCCCGAAACGGCGGGGCTCATTCACCTTAGTCTCCCGAAAAGGACTTAGATTTTCTTTCGATGAGAAGACTGCGGGAACAAAGGACTTAGAGATTTTTTAGTTTCAACCTTCCGCAACGACGGGAGTTTAAGTGAGCCCACCCGAAACGGCGAGAGTTTTCAGGGAACCCTTCCGAAACAGCGGAAGCCACCGCCATATCTTTCCAAAAGAAAATAAGCGGAAACGTTTTACGAAACGTCGGAAGCTTTCATCGAATCCTTCCGCAACGGCGGGGGAATTCATGAAAACGTCCCGAAACGGCGGAAGCCATCCCCATAAGTCCCGCGGAAAAATTCACGATTGCCCTCCGAAAACCATGAAAGGACTCAGGATTTCCTCAAGAAAGCTGTCACGGAGGCCTTCAGCCTTTGCTCCCGAAACGCGGAAGCCTTCGGGCTACCCTTCCGAAACAGCGGAAGCCAATCACTTAACCCGCTCGGCAAAAGGACTCCGAAACGACCCCGGGTAAATATGCGGAAAAGTATAAGTTTTGCTTCCGGAACGGCAGAAGCCATTCCCAAAAGCTTTCCGAAACTAGCGGGAGCCGTAGCCAAAAAAAAAAAAAAAAAAAAACTTTCCGAAAATCAACGAGGCTTTGAAGTTTTGGTTCGCGGAAGCTTTCGCAAAAGTCTTCCGAAAATACCGGGAGCATTCGCTATACCGTTCCGAAAGGGCGGAAGCTTTGGCGTTACCCGTCCGCTACGCGGCAGACTCTCGCGGAAGGCTTCGAGTTTCCTTTCTGCTGTAAGCCCCGAAACGTCGGAAGCTTTCATCGAATCCTTCCGCAACGGCGGATGCAATTCGCGAACTGGCCCCGCAAGTGACGGTCGCACGGAAACCGAGGTGCTTTGACGTGACCGCTACGCACGGCGAATTTAAACCCCGTTTTAACCACGCCACCTACCCAATTAAATGCTCACACGTGCCAGTCTTTATAAAATACCATGGGGGGCTCGACCAATACACCATTGTTTTAAACCGGCCAGCGACGTGCGATACCGTGCAAATCGCTCCAGCTCACCTCGCGCATCCGTGCTCGCAGCCACCCTGCTCAAGCAATCCCCACGGTGCCAGGTAGGATCTTCACCTTGTTTTTCACTACTGAGCTGTCCTTTTGGGGAAATTATTGGGTTTTAGTGGGATTGTGACGGGCAAAACACCCGTCAAGGGCTATGTTTTGCCCGTCAGGTACAGTGAACGGAGTTTTCGTTTCACAAAATCGTCATGAGCCTTCGTAAAACGTATATTTTATGTTGATGGGTGCGGACGGTTAACCATGCCTTGTGTTGAATTTAAACCCCGGGCCGCGCCCCTCGTCGTGGGTTAAGTTATCGAAACCCTATGGGCTTTCCATGTCCCTGACCGTGAACCCTGGGCCCTTTTCCCATAAACCCCAGTCCCTACACGCGAAGCCGAAACCCGTAAGCGGTTAAGCCACGAGAGCCAAAACTTGAAGCCGCCCTAGCTCTCCCCGTCAGTTTGTTCCCGGCACCGTTACCTTCGCTCAGACTAAAGCCTCCCATAGTGACTCGGCAAGTGGCCGCGCCTGACGATAGCATCCATAGCCCTCACCGAGTCAACCCGCCTCTTCCCCGCCTTCGACCTCTCCAACCGCAGCCATAGCGAAGGACTTCTCCTTCCGCGAGGCGGAACCGGAGGCCGATTGCTTCCGCGAATCACCTATTGGTCCAATAAAACCAATAGCGTCCGCAACATAGCTTATCCCACACTCATCTTTTAAGAGCTTCAAATGTTTCAATGTGTGTCTTATAATTGAAATAATGTTTTACTTCCTAAATATATGCTTCATTGATTTATCTCATTAAAACAATTGTTGCTCTCTGCTGAAACCACACAACCTGTGGCTCAAACTCATGATGAATTGTATATGGACGTTATCAGGGATAATTCGAGATGCCAAAACCCAGTAAGAAGAAGGCGAAGATGACAGAAAGGAAACCTGTCCCTCCTAAGATTGAAACCTCGCTCCAGGACACTAGGTGTACCACAGGTGTCCCTCCGGAAATCAGATGGGGAGACATCCACAGAATGATCCGGGACCAAGAAATCCCAGATATGCTGCTAGAGGAAGCACCAATCTATCGAAATATCAGAGCCTCAGGCATAACTAAGGCCGCTACCCGCCCTGAGCTGTTCCCCTGCGCTGAAGTAATCGGATGGATACTCCAACATGCCGATGCTGAAGGAAGAGTGATAAATGATAGCGGGAACATGGCTATCGCCTCATTTCAACCCGCATATCTGACGGCAGCCTACAGGTTCCCCCGTGTCCAGCAAGCTCTGACTGATGAATGGTTAAGCCAGATGAACAATGTCGAGATGGCCAAGAAGCTACTAGTGCAAGGGAAACATTTGAGGAAGAAAGGGAGTGAGGAGTATGACGTACAGAATCTAAGAGCTCCTTATAGATTAATCGCCCTGATGCTGTGTAGAATCTTCGGCATGCCCGATGGCACAGTATACAAGATTCAGTGGGTCCCTATCATTCACTATGTGGCATTTCAGGGGACAGTTTTTGACTGGGCCACTATCTTGTCAGATAGTCTGGCCTCAATGATAAGTGCTGCTAAGCCCGGGCTGGCCTCGAAGAAGGCTGAATTCTTCATGTCTTCGTACCTGATAGACTGTATCTTGGCCAAGATAGAGTTCCCCGGATTGGGGTGTACATGGGATAGGACCACAACCCCGGTCTACATCGCATTCAAGATGTTGTGGGCTCAGAATTACAAGCCCAGCTACAAACTCATCTGTGAGGGTTTCATCATGCCCCTATACGAGAAAATATTCAAGGAAGAACCAAGTTGCCTGTCACAAAACGCTTTGGAAGTCCTCGAGGATTATGGGGACTTCTACTTTTCAGAACAAGGCACCTATTTGAGAATGTTTGGAGGGACTAAGCCCCCATACATATTGCCGCAGTATGCCACAGACTATGTGGTACTCAAGGAAGCAGTGAGACAACTCTTCTTGGATGGGATTGGAGCATTCCTCCACAAGCTACACAAGGCTTCCTTTCCCCCCTTACCTTTCTGCATAGGTACTTACAAGTTTTCAGGGGTGGCCTCTGCCGACGAATTTGTTCAAGAGTTGAAGGCCTTCCATTTCGGTGAAGTCACCTTCCACAGGAACGACAGAAAGGGTAAAGTGGCCGAGCATTGCAAGGGGAACTATGCTAACTTCGAATACTCCCACTACCCCGATGCCGAGGAAGAAGCATTCAGAGGCATCAGCAACATGACTGAACTACGGATCTGTCACCAGAGTACTGGAGCGAGCTCTAGCTCAACCAAAGCCCAGAAGACTATTCAGCAAAAGGAGAGAGAAGCCAAGGATGCCCGAGCTCAGGAAGAGCTCAGGTTAAGAGAAGAGGCAAGGTTACAAAAGGAAGCCGAGGAAGCAAGGAAGCAACAGGACGCTGAAAATGAGAGACTGCGGAAGGAGGCTGAAGAAGCCCAAAAGCAGAAAGAAGCAGAAATTGAGCAAGCTGAAGCAAGGAAGAAGGCGGAGGAAGAATTGAAGGCAAGAGAAGATGCCCAGGTAGGTGGGTCCGGTGCGCAGGACATGGAGATAGACACCTCTCAGGCAGGTGGCTCTAGTACCCAAAGGGAAGGGACAGACCCCGCTCAGGAAGTCCGGACCCCACCTATGGAAGAAGACATAGACATCATAAACCGACCAATTGTACCGTACACCCCATCTGGGAAGCGTACGGTGTCCAAATGGAATGAGTTTGTCTATGACAAGAAAAGGAAAACAATGGTCCTCCAATCAGAAGAAAGGATTAAAAGTCCTTTCCATGACGACATAGTTACCCACCGAGAGGTCGCTGTCATGCAGAACACAGATGCGGATCCCATTGCCATGGCCTCCGCAGTTATAGCGACAGCACAAGCATCATTTGCCAATGTAGGGGTGATAGTCAAAGAAAATATATTGACAAAGAAAAGAGCACGTACCCTGCAGCGAAACGTGGCTAATGAGCAAGCTCAAAGAGACCTGGCAGTGAACAAGTATAATTGCTTGTACGCTGAGCACAAGGAGTTGGCAAACAAGTACAGCTACCTGGAGGAGGAAAAGGACCAGCTAGCACTCCAAATAATGATTGCAGAAGCAGAGAAGAGTGGAGCATAAGAAAAGGCTTCCCAGCTAGAAACGGACAAGCAGGCATTAGCTGAGCGTTTAGAGCAAGCGGAAAGCAGAACCTTGGACATGTCCCCCTTCCACGAGCTGTCATGCAATATACTACAGCAAGTGCATGGCTCTCAAGAGCTAATCACTGATGAGGTGTGCAAACTCAAGGCCATGACGGTTAGGCTAAAGGAGGTGAATGCGGAAGCCCACAGGCTCAAGGCTAAGAATACCCGTGTCAAAGCAAATGTCATAAGTCAGATGGCATGAAGGGAAGGGAAAGGAGGTTTCCCCCCGCATCTTCCTTTCAAGACCGTGGAAGATTTTAATGAAGATATAGCCTTGTTGGAGTTTGGCCGGAACTGTGCCAATAAGCTGATGGCCAGTGTGCAGAAGACCACAGATAGAATCAACAACCTGTACCAAAAGCTCAAAGGAGTCCATGACAACTGCACACTGGCCTTCCCTCAGACCCTCGAAGACTTCCCGGAAAAGGAACAGCGGTTGTCTCAATTGAAAGAAGAGCTAGGCGTCCAGATGGAGTATGTGAAAAGGATTGATGTCTTGGCCATGGATGATCTCCAACATTACATCGGTTCATCCACACTTCACAATCATCTGTTGAAGGAAACATATCAAGTTGCTGAAGCGGAAGTACAAAGCATTAAAATAGAGCTCGGGAAGAATGTAACTTCTCAAAAAATCCTGTTTCCTGCTGCAGCAAACATAATCATAAGGGATACAGGTGTGTGGCACAGCTACATAGAAGAGGAGGTCAGGAAAGCTGCAGCAGCAGCGGAAGCATCAGTTGATCCGGCAGCCCCTCTCCCAGCAGCCTCTTCCCCAGCAATGGCAGAAAGTCTGGCCAGCCCCATTCCCCCTTTCCAATTAGGAGCAGCATCAGCAGGGGATTCGAGGGCCTCTTCCCAGGCAGTATCAGTGACCATCAACTTGGGCGACCCTTTGCCAGAAGAAGCTCACGCACAGGAAGGAAGAAGCTGAATTCAGCAAGCCACTCTCTTCAGCCAGACACGTGCCCAGCAGGGAACGTTTTGAGTTTAGCAAATTTTCTGTTATATGTAAGGCGTAAACCGTGGGACAGCTGTCCATATTTTTTTTGTAAAAATATTTTTGTAAATGAAGTGGCCATTTTCGGTGATCGATTATATTAGAAATCTCTGTAAATGACAGGTGGGGGAACGCTAGGTGTCAGCCCAGAGGGTAAATTTGTAACTATAAATAGGAGCTAGAAGAGATTAGACAAGGGACTTTTGGCAGGGAATGAAAATTTTGGGCAAATGATATGAGCTATCTTGTATCGGCTCTGTAAATTGAAATTTTCTAATAGAAGCCACGGGAGATGGACGTTTTGCTTGGAATGTTGGGTTGCTTCATGTTGGACTATTCTTATGACTGCAATTCGGCAATGTGAGATCATTCTTGACTTCTGAATTATTTCTTTGAACTAATGATTTTGCTCTCATCTATGCATGCGTCCTCTCTATTACATGGACAATGAATGCGTTCCATATTAAATCAGGAGTTACCTGCTGATACTTTTATCATTGCTGTGGATTTTTCTTCTGGATCGAATAGCTAACTGTTCTTTCTTCAGGATAATCGTATGGCTCATTGTTCATGCTTTTAATTGCTCCTTGCAGGGATCTTTTAGTTTAATTCCAGTATCGTTGCATCTAGATCCGTTTCTTTTATTCTTATTACTTAGATCAAACAATTTTGATTCCTTCTGTTCATAAGCAATAGATTCGTTCTGTAAGTTTCATTGTAGATCTGTTTCCTTATCCTGTAGCTTTTCTCTGTTTATTTTCTGAGCAATAGATGCGTTCCATTTTAAATGAGAAGCTATCTTCTCAAGATCCTCATCTTGCTGTAGCTTTGACCGTGAGAAATAATAGTTATCTGTTCGTTGCTTATGATATCTGTTACAGCTGATTGCTCTCCCCTTTAAGCGTGTTCCCCTGCAGGGATAGGTAGATGGTGTTCCTGTTTCTAGATTTCGGTCTGTTCCAATTGCATTTAGATTAAGTATAATTTAGGCATGTGCATCTCATATAAAACACATAAAACCCAAAAGAACGGTGGATCGGGCCATAACCGGTAGAATCGGATTTAAAGTCCAAAACCACGGTTGCCGGAACCGCTAACCGGACGGATTCCCTACACCAAACGGGAGACAGTCTAATTGGGACCGTCTCTCGGGGAGAATCCCTTTCTGATTGATGCTACGATATCCGAGGCATCAACAGTTTTTTGGCGCTAGAAGGAGGGCCTGAAGTGCATGGCTGATAGAGGAAAATCTTCCACGGTCATAGATAACACTGAAAACCCGCTTGAAGAAAACTTTTCAAACAGCCCAGATCTTGGATTAACAGACCAAGAACGCCTCATTTCTGACCCTGAGCCTCAGGAAGCTTTATACGCTGTTCCTTTTGCAGAAATAGAGGACTTGAGAAGACATACTAGATCTTACGTTAGACAGCTAGGTGGGTTAAACGCTGTCAACTTCCTCCCTAAGAAAACTACACCCAGAAAGGAGCCGCAATACACCCGTGATTCGATCCTCGTTCAGAGTTTTGAAGAACTGGTAAATCTAACGTTGGAAGAAATCTCCGGCACTCTTAACAAGTCAGACCAAGAAAATCTCGAAGAAATTACCACTCCCAAAAGTACTCCACCGAATTCACCTTACAATTCTCCACCAGGGTCTCCACGTCCAAACCCAAACATGGCCGTACCTGCCTGGAGAGCAAGGGGAGCGCTGAACCTAGCTGGACCATTCCATAATCTCCCTAAAAACCCAGAAAAGGTCTTGCCTAAGTACGATCCAGGGAAGGCCATTTCGGCGGAGGATCACCTCAAGAGTTTTTACTTAGCTCTGAACCTTTTAAATGTACAACATGAAGACGTAGTCTGCAGGTTGTTTCCGTATACATTCGAGCCTAAGGTATCATCTTGGTACTTTAGCCTTCAACCCAGCTCAATCTCTAGTTGGGATGATTTCGAAAAGTGTTTCCTCAAGAAATACGGGAACCAAAAAACTGTAGCCACGCTTATGAAAGAGCTCTTATCCATGAGAATGGAGAAGAAGGAAAAGGTTCAAGACTTTAATCAAAGATTCACGACGCTGTTAAATAACTTTAGCGAAACTAACAAACCCACAGAAGAGTCTTTGATTGAATACTACACAACAGCTCTTGAAGGTCCAATCGCAATGTTTGTAAAACGATCCAAGAAAACGACCCTAATAGAGAATTTTGAGGAAGCTCGAAAGGTAGAGGAAGAGGCTGATAGCATAGCTAAACATGCCTTAGATGTGGAAACAAAACCAGCTGCTAGCAAGAAACCTTTGCTCCTCACGAGAGGCAAAGAAGAGCCATCTACGGATATGGAAAACGTAGTTAAGATGATGCAGAAGTTATCTAACAAAATCGTAGATCTTGAGAAAGACAAGGCTGCTAATACATCTAGGAAACCTTTCAAGCCATTCTATAAGAGAAGGGAAGACGGGGAACAGTCTCACCCACCAATGAACACTGCCCCTGTTCTAAATTTGAATGAGATTGGGATGGAGAATTTCTGCACCTTTCACCAAGAACCACACTCGGAGAAGAGCTGCCCTCAATGGATCAATTCCATGAGCTTGGTCATGAACCAAATGTTAGATTCTCAGATCCCAGACCAGGATGATCCTCCAGAAGAGTCAGGCCCTGAGTTAGAGGAACCAACCCCGGACACTACTATGGTATTGTGGGATTGGATACCTATGACTGAATTAGTAGAAGAAGATCACGCAGACAGCTCTCCCTCTACCATAAATGTTGCCACTCGCAGCAAGGGCCCAATTGCGGATCCTGTACCAGTCACCATTCCCCATAAGCCTAAAATTTCGAAAGATCCGCCTAGGAGGCATATACCAATCATCCCACCACAGCCCAAAGTAAACCAAACAGCTGCCAAAAGGCCAAGCGCTGACAACACAGTTCAGCCGCCTAAGGAAACCTTGAACAAAACTGATCAGTCCATTCGAATTGGGAATGAATCCGATATAGGGTATGATATTATCGAAGATATCAA
Source organism: Larix kaempferi (assembly GCA_027924585.1). Lineage (NCBI taxonomy): Eukaryota > Viridiplantae > Streptophyta > Pinopsida > Pinales > Pinaceae > Larix > Larix kaempferi. The sequence goes on along the minus strand of BSBM01000275.1, from coordinate 2,083,841 downwards.
GAAAGTTAAAGCAAACGTATCAATATTTGACATGTGTAGCTTACCCCATCAACGAGACAAACTACTTCATGTTTTACAACCAAAACCCAGTGCTACATTAACAGATTCTCAAGACAATCCTGAAATTAACGAGGCCAGCATCGGTGGGAAATCCAAGTCCCAAACATTGCCATTTCTGCTGACATTCGAAATTTTTAATCACAATGTTCATAACTGTCTGGTAGACTCCGGAGCTTCTTCAAACGTCATGCCACTTTCAATTTGTAAGAAAATTAATGGGCAGCCCGTACCATCTCCAGCTCAAATCATACAATTAGACAGGACTGCTGTCAAGGTTATAGGGGAGATGAAAGATGTTCTAATTAGACTGTCAGCCGACCCTAGAGTTTGCCAATTCATTGACATAATGGTGGTCGATATTCCTGAAGCTTATGGGCTGATTCTGAGTAGGGATTGGTCTACCAAGTTGAGCGGCTACTTTGCTACCGATTGGTCTCATCTATGGCTGCCTTATCAGAACAGGCAGAATCAGATTAAAATTCTTAGGGAACCTCATATGAAACAAAACGTAACCCAGCTAGAAGAAAAGAATGAGGCTGTAGCTTTCTCTTCCTCGGTCCTGGGAAATTACTTCTTGGAAATGGATCCGGGTAACTATCAATCTGAAACCTTTTGCCATGAATCAGACAAACAGTCCGATCTCCTTCATTTTTCTCGGACTGATGAGGTTGATTGTAACATAGTCAATTTAGTTGCTAACGTAGACCACAAAGAAACTAACTTAGTTGAATCTAAAGATACCTTTTGGACATTATACTTTGATGGTTCTAAAACTCTGGAAGGATCCGGAGCCGGTTGTGTTCTAATGGATCCAAAGAAGAACAAGTATTTTTTGTCTTGTAGATTAGAATTCGATTGTACTAATAATACCGCTGAATATGAAGCTTTGGTGCATGGTTTAAAGAAGGCCATTGGCTTAAATGTTAAGTACCTGAAGGTTTTTGGTGACTCCGAGATAGTGGTCAGACAGGTAAGAAACACCATTCATTGCCTCTCACCGCACTTGAAAGGTTACCAGGCTGAGGTATGGGATTTAATCATGTATTTTGACGCTTTCAATATAAAATCAATTCCTAGGTTGCAAAATTCTGCTGCCGATTTGTTAGCAACATCTGCTTCTAGATTGGTGCCGACAAATAATAAATGCTCGATTGAATTGATTTTCAGGCCTTCCATTCCCGATAACATCACAAACTTCAGAATCTTCGATGATGACGAGCAGATTATCAGCTTCCTGACAAATGAAGACAGTTTTCAAGGAGCTGCAATAGATGAGGAAGAACATGATGATGATTTGATGAAGAAGGAAGAGGAGAAGGGAAATTTCATGCCAAAAGGGGTAAGGTCCCTCGAAATGCTTTTCGATCTTCAAAATAAATTCAAAAGACCAGCTAATACCAAAACTAACAGCTCGTCAATGCAACATGAGTTGGTTAATTTGGGTACCGAGGCAGAACCAAAATTTGTCAACCTTGGCAAATGCTGTTCACCAGGAGAAAGAGAAAGGTTCATTAAGTTGTTTAAACAGTACAAGGATGTTTTTGCATGGACCTATGAAGATCTGAAAACATATGACGTCCGCATCATTCAGCATGTTATACCAATGAAAGCGGGTGTCAAGCCATTTCAGCAGCAGTTGAGGAGGATGCATCCCACTCTTGAACCGCTGATCCAAAAGGAATTAAAGAAGCTCCTGGACGCTAAGATAATCTTCAAAGTTCGGCATTCCGAATGGGTTGCAAACTTGGTTCCCGTAAGGAAGAAATCAGGAGAGATTAGGCTATGTGTAGACTTCAGAAATTTAAACAAAGCCTCAGATAAAGACAACTACCCCGTGCCTTCAATGGAGCAAATCCTCCAAATGGTGTCAGGATCCGAATTGTTTTCTCTCCTCGATGGTTTCTCGGGCTATAATCAAGTGTTAGTAGCCGAAGAAGATCGTCTCAAGACCACTTTCAGGACTAAGTGGGGAACTTTCGCCTATAGAAGGATGCCATTTGGTCTGATAAATGCAGGAGCTACATTCCAAAGGGCGATGGATATTGCCTTCCGAGGATTGGGTGGGCAATGCGTTGTTGTCTACTTAGATGATGTGACAGTCTTTTCAAAGAAAAGGGAAGATCATGTTGTTCATCTGAGACATATCTTTGATCGCTGCCGGAAGTATGGTATTTCCTTAAATCCCAAGAAGAGCGTGTTTGCTGTACCCGAAGGTAAGCTATTGGGTCATATCATCTCCAAAGATGGAGTGTCAATCGACCAGGAAAGAGTCCAAGCTATTAATAAGATTCCGATGCCTCACAACAAAAAATCTATGCAGTCTTTCATGGGCACCATCAATTTTGTCCGCAGATTTGTTCCGGATTTTGCACAAATTGTTAAGCCATTGCAACAGATGGTTAAACAAAGCATACAATTTAAGTGGACAGATTTGGAGAAGGACGCATTTAGAGATATCAAGGCAGCTGTAGCTAAAGCTCCTTCCTTAAGAAGTCCAGATTTCGATAAAGATTTCATCCTGTATACCTTCGCTTCGGACGATTCTCTCGCAGCTGTACTCACGCAAAAAGTGGAGTTGGGGGACGAATACCCAATTTCGTTTATGAGCACTGGTCTGCAAGGGGCTGAGCTGAATTACCCCGTAGTGGACAAGCATGCCTACGCGGTCTTCAAAGCAGTCAAGCAATTTAGGCCATACATTCTGAAGAACAGAACTAAAGTAATAGTTCCCCATCCAGCTGTTAGATCCCTTTTCGTTCAAAAGGAATTGGGAGAGAGGAGAGGAAACTGGGTCACAGCTCTGCAGGAGTATGATTTGGAATTTAAACCGGCTACAATCATCAAAGGACAAGGTCTATGCAAGTTACTGGCGGGAAACTCGACTGATGAAGAGCACCATTGGAGAAATGAAGCCGAGCTCAATTCGGTTGAGGTATGCCATATCTTCACAGCTCCCCAGTCATGGTATAGAGATCTAGTGCACTATTTACAGCAGGGATATCTACCCGAGCACTGGAATTCTAAACAAAGAAGGGCACTCCGCTTGAAATCGGCACCCTATCAAATCATTGATGGGATTCTTTTTAGAAAGAATTATGACGGAGTCCTTCTTAGATGTTTGGAAAAAGAGGATGCAAACAAAGTTGTCAAAGAATTGCATGATGGTCCCGCAGGTGGCCATTATTCAGGAGAGACGACAGCACACAAGATACTGAGAGCTGGTTATTACTGGCCCACTCTGTTTCGAGATGCCCACACGTACGCACGAAACTGTGATGTATGTCAAAGAAGCACTGGGAAGTTACCTAAGGCCGCAGGCCCATTGCAGCCTGTCATCATCTCTGAACCTTTTGAGCAATGGGGCATAGATGTTATCGGAGAAATAAATCCAAATTCTTCCTTGCAACACCGATACATTCTGACAGCTACCGACTACTTCACCAGATGGACGGAGGCCATCCCGCTGCGCAAGATCAATGAAGATGCAGTTATCAGCTTCTTGAAAGAGAACATCATAACCAGGTTTGGGGTTCCAATTTCCCTTGTTTTTGATAATGCTACTTATTTTTCATCTTGCAAGATAAATGAATTTGTTTATGAATGGGGAATTAAGTTGCATTATTCAGCCAATTACTACCCTCAGGGAAACGGATTAGCTGAATCCTCAAACAAGAATCTGATTCGAATCCTTAAGAAAACGGTGATAGAAAACCAGAGAAGTTGGCATGTGGCTCTCCCAAATGCCTTATGGGCAGATAGGGTAACCCCGAAGAATGCTTTAGGTGTCTCCCCTTTCACTCTTGTCTATGGCAAGGAAGCCATACTTCCCCCAAACATCTTGCTGCCATCCTTGCAATTGTCCCAAGCCTCTCGGGGTTCTAGTAGCCAAGCCTTACAATCCAGGATAGACACCCTGCTTCGACTGGAGGAAGCCCGACACAAAGCTAAAGACCGATTTCATCAACACCAGGACATAGTTAAGAGATGGTTCGATAAGAGGAAATCCGGCAAGAGGGACTTTGAAGTTGGGGATTTAGTCCTGAAATGGGACCATAATCACGAAGGCAAAGGAATGCATACGAAATTTCAACATCTATGGGTAGGCCCGTACCAAATTTCCGCAAAATTGGGCCCATCCACTTATAAATTGACAAATCTCGAGGGAGAGGAAGTAGCCCTTCCACTCAATGGCCTCGCCCTGAAACAGTACTTCGCGTGAGTCTCCGTGAGACTTCCTGTACATAAATAAAGTTGTCTGTTCGCTTTCGCTTTTAGCTGTTTCTTTTTTCGGCCATGTTGTTTCCTGTTTTGTTATTTGAACTTTTCAATAGGTTTTGTTTTCTGAAGCACCCGTTTGAGTTTCCCGTTGAAGATAGCTCTCTCAAAGAAAACCTGCAACCCATGAGTCTGGAACCTTGCTCAGTAAACCCGGCCTGCTGTGCTCTCGCTGAAATAATCAAAAAGCGGGAGGCCTACCTTGCTAGTCACACTAATCCTGTTCAATAGCAGAGACCCATGGCCATCTTCACTACTATCGTTGGGCTCCACCCACTCTCACACTTCAAAGGCATCTCAAGAAAGGTTACCTAAGTTGGACCCATGGAAAGTGGCACTTCTCGAAGACACGGGGTATTGAAATGACTCCATGCTGCTGATTTAAAAGCCAAAATGGCCTACATTCAAGAGTCTGTTTTCCAGGGATTCTCGCCTCAATTAAAGCATGTCTGAGACAAAACAAAAGGGACATGTAAAATCAAGAAGGCTGTCCAAAAGGCCCAGCTCAAAATAGGCTCCTCTCCGTCCGTGAAGTTTGATCAAATCAATAAAACCTCTAACTCACACAAAAGGACATTATGGATTGAGGAGCCCAAATCAAAGATCGGTCCAAAAGAAAATATCCCTGGAAGGCTCAAACAGCTAAGCTGTCCAAAATACAAGCATCCCAAAGGATGCCAGCAGCATGGGAATGAGGAACAAGAACAATAGTGTCCATGAGGAAGTGTTGCAAATCCTGTGGAGTCTGGCAGTAGTGACCATTTGAAGGATGACCCTCCTAAAATGAATCTCATATGCTGGCCCTCTGAGAGTGGTGAAGATGCCTCGGTCGAAGCTCCCCTTTCCCAATGACTAGCAGGAAAAGTGCTCCTTTCCCCGCATGAGTCTAAAATGCTCAGCTGAGTAGTGCACCCGAGACGGATGTTTTAATGAAGTTCCGGACCATGAAGTTCAGAGATCTGTGTTCGCCAGCGACTCGCCATTGTTGTTGCAGCAACACCCCTCCCCAAAATTTTGTACATGTTGGGGCCCCTCCTGTATTTTCCGTAGAAAGTCTGCTTGAGAAAACATCCCAGCCGTCCGCTCTGTTTTCAACATAAAATTTTGCTTCCCTGCTGAGCTGCTTGCCGTCAATCCTCCCATGTTCTCCCCATTAAGCCAAAAGATAACTTAGTTTTGCCCAAACGTTTTGAAGTAATCCGGACTTTGCCCCGAAACAGCGGGAGTCAAACGTCCAACCTTTCCGAGAGGAGGACCTAGATTTTCTTTGTCAAAATCCGCGGGAGCCATTGGGCAAAACCACCCGAAACGGCGGAAGCTTTCGATCAAGTCTTCCGCGACCACGGAAAGGTTCGCGTTGTTCTCCCGAAACGGCAAGGAATTCAACAAGACCATCCGAAATGGCGGAACAATTCAGCTCTGTCTTCCGAAACGGCGGAAGCCATTCGGATAAACTCGCCGAAATAACACAAAGCAGTTCATCATTTTCTTCCGAAGTAAAAGCACTTGGAAATTTTTTTAATCGTTGCTTTTGCGGAACGGTTCAAGCTCCGAAACGACTTAGTTCCCGAAACGGCGGAGCCTTTCACTCGAACCTCCCGAAACGGCGGGGCTCATTCACCTTAGTCTCCCGAAAAGGACTTAGATTTTCTTTCGATGAGAAGACTGCGGGAACAAAGAACTTAGAGATTTTTTAGTTTCAACCTTCCGCAACGACGGGAGTTTAAGTGAGCCCACCCGAAACGGCGGGAGTTTTCAGGGAACCCTTCCGAAACAGCGGAAGCCACCGCGATATCTTTCCAAAAGAAAATAAGCGGAAACGTTTTACGAAACGTCGGAAGCTTTCATCGAATCCTTCCGCAACGGCGGGGGAATTCATGAAAACGTCCCGAAACGGCGGAAGCCATCCCCATAAGTCCCGCGGAAAAATTCACGATTGCCCTCCGAAAACCATGAAAGGACTCAGGATTTCCTCAAGAAAGCTGTCACGGAGGCCTTCAGCCTTTGCTCCCGAAACGCGGAAGCCTTCGGGCTACCCTTCCGAAACAGCGGAAGCCAATCACTTAACCCGCTCGGCAAAAGGACTCCGAAACGACCCCGGGTAAATATGCGGAAAAGTATAAGTTTTGCTTCTGGAACGGCAGAAGCCATTCCCAAAAGCTTTCCGAAACTAGCGGGAGCCGTAGCCAAAAAAAAAAAAAAAAAAAAAAAAAAAAAAAAAAAAAAAAACTTTCCGAAAATCAACGAGGCTTTGAAGTTTTGGTTCGCGGAAGCTTTCGCAAAAGTCTTCCGAAAATACCGGGAGCATTCGCTATACCGTTCCGAAAGGGCGGAAGCTTTGGCGTTACCCGTCCGCTACGCGGCAGACTCTCGCGGAAGGCTTCGAGTTTCCTTTCCGCTGTAAGCCCCGAAACGTCGGAAGCTTTCATCGAATCCTTCCGCAACGGCGGATGCAATTCGCGAACTGGCCCCGCAAGTGACGGTCGCACGGAAACCGAGGTGCTTTGACGTGACCGCTACGCACGGCGAATTTAAACCCCGTTTTAGCCACGCCACCTACCCAATTAAATGCTCACACGTGCCAGTCTTTATAAAATACCATGGGGGGCTCGACCAATACACCATTGTTTTAAACCGGCCAGCGACGTGCGATACCGTGCAAATCGCTCCAGCTCACCTCGCGCATCCGTGCTCGCAGCCACCCTGCTCAAGCAATCCCCACGGTGCCAGGTAGGATCTTCACCTTGTTTTTCACTACTGAGCTGTCCTTTTGGGGAAATTATTGGGTTTTAGTGGGATTGTGACGGGCAAAACACCCGTCAAGGGCTATGTTTTGCCCGTCAGGTACAGTGAACGGAGTTTTCGTTTCACAAAATCGTCATGAGCCTTCGTAAAACGTATATTTTATGTTGATGGGTGCGGACGGTTAACCATGCCTTGTGTTGAATTTAAACCCCGGGCCGCGCCCCTCGTCGTGGGTTAAGTTATCGAAACCCTATGGGCTTTCCATGTCCCTGACCGTGAACCCTGGGCCCTTTTCCCATAAACCCCAGTCCCTACACGCGAAGCCGAAACCCGTAAGCGGTTAAGCCACGAGAGCCAAAACTTGAAGCCGCCCTAGCTCTCCCCGTCAGTTTGTTCCCGGCACCGTTACCTTCGCTCAGACTAAAGCCTCCCATAGTGACTCGGCAAGTGGCCGCGCCTGACGATAGCATCCATAGCCCTCACCGAGTCAACCCGCCTCTTCCCCGCCTTCGACCTCTCCAACCGCAGCCATAGCGAAGGACTTCTCCTTCCGCGAGGCGGAACCGGAGGCCGATTGCTTCCGCGAATCACCTATTGGTCCAATAAAACCAATAGCGTCCGCAACATAGCTTATCCCACACTCATCTTTTAAGAGCTTCAAATGTTTCAATGTGTGTCTTATAATTGAAATAATGTTTTACTTCCTAAATATATGCTTCATTGATTTATCTCATTAAAACAATTGTTGCTCTCTGCTGAAACCACACAACCTGTGGCTCAAACTCATGATGAATTGTATATGGACGTTATCAGGGATAATTCGAGATGCCAAAACCCAGTAAGAAGAAGGCGAAGATGACAGAAAGGAAACCTGTCCCTCCTAAGATTGAAACCTCGCTCCAGGACACTAGGTGCACCACAGGTGTCCCTCCGGAAATCAGATGGGGAGACATCCACAGAATGATCCGGGACCAAGAAATGCCAGATATGCTGCTAGAGGAAGCACCAATCTATCGAAATATCAGAGCCTCAGGCATAACTAAGGCCGCTACCCGCCCTGAGCTGTTCCCCTGCGCTGAAGTAATCGGATGGATACTCCAACATGCCGATGCTGAAGGAAGAGTGATAAATGATAGCGGGAACATGGCTATCGCCTCATTTCAACCCGCATATCTGACGGCAGCCTACAGGTTCCCCCGTGTCCAGCAAGCTCTGACTGATGAATGGTTAAGCCAGATGAACAATGTCGAGATGGCCAAGAAGCTACTAGTGCAAGGGAAACATTTGAGGAAGAAAGGGAGTGAGGAGTATGACGTACAGAATCTAAGAGCTCCTTATAGATTAATCGCCCTGATGCTGTGTAGAATCTTCGGCATGCCCGATGGCACAGTATACAAGATTCAGTGGGTCCCTATCATTCACTATGTGGCATTTCAGGGGACAGTTTTTGACTGGGCCACTATCTTGTCAGATAGTCTGGCCTCAATGATAAGTGCTGCTAAGCCCGGGCTGGCCTCGAAGAAGGCTGAATTCTTCATGTCTTCGTACCTGATAGACTGTATCTTGGCCAAGATAGAGTTCCCCGGATTGGGGTGTACATGGGATAGGACCACAACCCCGGTCTACATCGCATTCAAGATGTTGTGGGCTCAGAATTACAAGCCCAGCTACAAACTCATCTGTGAGGGTTTCATCATGCCCCTATACGAGAAAATATTCAAGGAAGAACCAAGTTGCCTGTCACAAAACGCTTTGGAAGTCCTCGAGGATTATGGGGACTTCTACTTTTCAGAACAAGGCACCTATTTGAGAATGTTTGGAGGGACTAAGCCCCCATACATATTGCCGCAGTATGCCACAGACTATGTGGTACTCAAGGAAGCAGTGAGACAACTCTTCTTGGATGGGATTGGAGCATTCCTCCACAAGCTACACAAGGCTTCCTTTCCCCCCTTACCTTTCTGCATAGGTACTTACAAGTTTTCAGGGGTGGCCTCTGCCGACGAATTTGTTCAAGAGTTGAAGGCCTTCCATTTCGGTGAAGTCACCTTCCACAGGAACGACAGAAAGGGTAAAGTGGCCGAGCATTGCAAGGGGAACTATGCTAACTTCGAATACTCCCACTACCCCGATGCCGAGGAAGAAGCATTCAGAGGCATCAGCAACATGACTGAACTACGGATCTGTCACCAGAGTACTGGAGCGAGCTCTAGCTCAACCAAAGCCCAGAAGACTATTCAGCAAAAGGAGAGAGAAGCCAAGGATGCCCGAGCTCAGGAAGAGCTCAGGTTAAGAGAAGAGGCAAGGTTACAAAAGGAAGCCGAGGAAGCAAGGAAGCAACAGGACGCTGAAAATGAGAGACTGCGGAAGGAGGCTGAAGAAGCCCAAAAGCAGAAAGAAGCAGAAATTGAGCAAGCTGAAGCAAGGAAGAAGGCGGAGGAAGAATTGAAGGCAAGAGAAGATGCCCAGGTAGGTGGGTCCGGTGCGCAGGACATGGAGATAGACACCTCTCGGGCAGGTGGCTCTAGTACCCAAAGGGAAGGGACAGACCCCGCTCAGGAAGTCCGGACCCCACCTATGGAAGAAGACATAGACATCATAAACCGACCAATTGTACCGTACACCCCATCTGGGAAGCGTACGGTGTCCAAATGGAATGAGTTTGTCTATGACAAGAAAAGGAAAACAATGGTCCTCCAATCAGAAGAAAGGATTAAAAGTCCTTTCCATGACGACATAGTTACCCACCGAGAGGTCGCTGTCATGCAGAACACAGATGCGGATCCCATTGCCATGGCCTCCGCAGTTATAGCGACAGCACAAGCATCATTTGCCAATGTAGGGGTGATAGTCAAAGAAAATATATTGACAAAGAAAAGAGCACGTACCCTGCAGCGAAACGTGGCTAATGAGCAAGCTCAAAGAGACCTGGCAGTGAACAAGTATAATTGCTTGTACGCTGAGCACAAGGAGTTGGCAAACAAGTACAGCTACCTGGAGGAGGAAAAGGACCAGCTAGCACTCCAAATAATGATTGCAGAAGCAGAGAAGAGTGGAGCATAAGAAAAGGCTTCCCAGCTAGAAACGGACAAGCAGGCATTAGCTGAGCGTTTAGAGCAAGCGGAAAGCAGAACCTTGGACATGTCCCCCTTCCACGAGCTGTCATGCAATATACTACAGCAAGTGCATGGCTCTCAAGAGCTAATCACTGATGAGGTGTGCAAACTCAAGGCCATGACGGTTAGGCTAAAGGAGGTGAATGCGGAAGCCCACAGGCTCAAGGCTAAGAATACCCGTGTCAAAGCAAATGTCATAAGTCAGATGGCATGAAGGGAAGGGAAAGGAGGTTTCCCCCCGCATCTTCCTTTCAAGACCGTGGAAGATTTTAATGAAGATATAGCCTTGTTGGAGTTTGGCCGGAACTGTGCCAATAAGCTGATGGCCAGTGTGCAGAAGACCACAGATAGAATCAACAACCTGTACCAAAAGCTCAAAGGAGTCCATGACAACTGCACACTGGCCTTCCCTCAGACCCTCGAAGACTTCCCGGAAAAGGAACAGCGGTTGTCTCAATTGAAAGAAGAGCTAGGCGTCCAGATGGAGTATGTGAAAAGGATTGATGTCTTGGCCATGGATGATCTCCAACATTACATCGGTTCATCCACACTTCACAATCATCTGTTGAAGGAAACATATCAAGTTGCTGAAGCGGAAGTACAAAGCATTAAAATAGAGCTCGGGAAGAATGTAACTTCTCAGAAAATCCTGTTTCCTGCTGCAGCAAACATAATCATAAGGGATACAGGTGTGTGGCACAGCTACATAGAAGAGGAGGTCAGGAAAGCTGCAGCAGCAGCGGAAGCATCAGTTGATCCGGCAGCCCCTCTCCCAGCAGCCTCTTCCCCAGCAATGGCAGAAAGTCTGGCCAGCCCCATTCCCCCTTTCCAATTAGGAGCAGCATCAGCAGGGGATTCGAGGGCCTCTTCCCAGGCAGTATCAGTGACCATCAACTTGGGCGACCCTTTGCCAGAAGAAGCTCACGCACAGGAAGGAAGAAGCTGAATTCAGCAAGCCACTCTCTTCAGCCAGACACGTGCCCAGCAGGGAACGTTTTGAGTTTAGCAAATTTTCTGTTATATGTAAGGCGTAAACCGTGGGACAGCTGTCCATATTTTTTTTGTAAAAATATTTTTGTAAATGAAGTGGCCATTTTCGGTGATCGATTATATTAGAAATCTCTGTAAATGACAGGTGGGGGAACGCTAGGTGTCAGCCCAGAGGGTAAATTTGTAACTATAAATAGGAGCTAGAAGAGATTAGACAAGGGACTTTTGGCAGGGAATGAAAATTTTGGGCAAATGATATGAGCTATCTTGTATCGGCTCTGTAAATTGAAATTTTCTAATAGAAGCCACGGGAGATGGACGTTTTGCTTGGAATGTTGGGTTGCTTCATGTTGGACTATTCTTATGACTGCAATTCGGCAATGTGAGATCATTCTTGACTTCTGAATTATTTCTTTGAACTAATGATTTTGCTCTCATCTATGCATGCGTCCTCTCTATTACATGGACAATGAATGCGTTCCATATTAAATCAGGAGTTACCTGCTGATACTTTTATCATTGCTGTGGATTTTTCTTCTGGATCGAATAGCTAACTGTTCTTTCTTCAGGATAATCGTATGGCTCATTGTTCATGCTTTTAATTGCTCCTTGCAGGGATCTTTTAGTTTAATTCCAGTATCGTTGCATCTAGATCCGTTTCTTTTATTCTTATTACTTAGATCAAACAATTTTGATTCCTTCTGTTCATAAGCAATAGATTCGTTCTGTAAGTTTCATTGTAGATCTGTTTCCTTATCCTGTAGCTTTTCTCTGTTTATTTTCTGAGCAATAGATGCGTTCCATTTTAAATGAGAAGCTATCTTCTCAAGATCCTCATCTTGCTGTAGCTTTGACCGTGAGAAATAATAGTTATCTGTTCGTTGCTTATGATATCTGTTACAGCTGATTGCTCTCCCCTTTAAGCGTGTTCCCCTGCAGGGATAGGTAGATGGTGTTCCTGTTTCTAGATTTCGGTCTGTTCCAATTGCATTTAGATTAAGTATAATTTAGGCATGTGCATCTCATATAAAACACATAAAACCCAAAAGAACGGTGGATCGGGCCATAACCGGTAGAATCGGATTTAAAGTCCAAAACCACGGTTGCCGGAACCGCTAACCGGACGGATTCCCTACACCAAACGGGAGACAGTCTAATTGGGACCGTCTCTCGGGGAGAATCCCTTTCTGATTGATGCTACGATATCCGAGGCATCAACAGTCTCCATTCAGCTTCTTCCTTATTGGTGAGGGCTTGAACTTCCTTATCCAGATCCTTTTCTTTTTTAAGGATTTCTTCGGTTATTTGTTCCTCTTCAATTTTTTATTGGATATCTTCCAGCTCTTCTAATTTTTTATTTTTATTTTATCTTTGCTCAGGTCTTGATAAAATTCTTTAACCCAATCTTTAAGGGCTTTTTTAACATATTTGAGCTTAGATTCCCAGATAAAGCTTGGGAATCCTATTACAAAAATGTTCCAAGCCTTCTTGATGATGTCTAGAACACAGCCGGAATCCATCCAAACCGGGTTGAACCAAAAAGGAAAGGGTCCCAAATTCCCAATTGTATAAAAGAACAAAGAAATGGGCCCGTGGTATGAGACTATAGATGGCAATATTTTGGAATCTGGAATTAATGGTTTGTTGAGGAAAGAGGCACTTACCAAAAATATGTCCAACTTGGAGGCTATGTGACCAGGCCTTGACCTTTTATTATTCCAAGTGTACTTTTATTTCTTCGTTTTTATGTCAATCAGGTTCCAATGGGCCATGAGGTCCTCAAGTCTTTCTCCAAAAGGATCAGAAAATTTTGATCCTCCTTTTCTCTCCTCAACTGTGATAGTAACGTTGAAATCCCCTGCAATGATGCATTCGACTTGCATTTTTCCATCTCTTTGTTGCTCTAAGGAATCCCAGAAGACATCCTTATTCCCATGCAGCGTTGGTCCGTAAATGTTGCCTATCTAAAAATAAAAAAAATTGTTTAAGTCCTCTAATTCTACAAAGAGCCAGTTTCTGTTCTCAATATAAGATATGAGTCTAAAGAGAGATTTATCCCACCAAGTGAGGATCCCGCCAGAAGATCCCACCGAATTAACTGCTATGCCTTCACGGCTAAATTTTGTTCATTAAAGCCCAACTATCTGATTCCTGCATTTTTGTCTCCCAGAGCAAGAAGATTGTTGTTGCTTCTATGTTTTTAATTCTTTCTATTGCTTCAATCTTTTGTTTGCCTCCCAATCCTATGCAATTCCAGGAGACTATTTTCATTATTTCCTTGGAATTTGAGGATTGGGCTTATCCTTCTTATTCTCAGGATTTCCTTGATATTTCTTTCATGTTTGGATGAGTTTTACATCTTGATCTAAGCTAGATTGCTTACATGTTGCCTTCTCCCTTGCTGCTTCCAAATCTCTGATGATTTTTTTGGGTTTCCTTCCCCTTTTTGTTTGGGGTTCTAAATCTTCTTCTTTACTTTCAGAAGATTCCTCTTGCTGAGCCCTTGACTTAGATCTCGTTATGGATGCCCTTGAACACTGCAATGACTCAGGATGGATTCCGGAAGGGGGATGCTTGGGAGAGGAGTTTGATATGTCATTTTTGGGTCCCATTTAGTTTCATTTTCTTTCAATTCCCCCTCTTCCTCCTCATTATTTCCCGAGGATAAGACATGGAAGTTGTTTTCCTGAGCCTTTATTTTGGCAGGGGATGGCGGGTAAGTCGAGGCGGTTTTATTCCCTTTTCTCCTTGAAACTTCATTCCATTCCTCCTCTTGGTTTTCTTCTGTAACTTGTTGCTTCCTTTTTTAGCATGACCTAGAAAAATGCATGTATTCGTGGCATACCTTACATTTAAAGGGAATTTGCTCGTAATCCACTGTGTTATAGTGATTCTAGCCATCCATAGTTATATTGATCGCTTCTGGAAGGAATTTTTCCAGGTCCACTTCTACGCATATTCTATCACGTGAAAACATTAGGGGCTTTGGCTATGACTTGTCGATGTATTTCCCAAGCAAGTTCCTAATGGCCTTTAGATATTCATCACTCCAAAAATGCAAAGGTAGGTGGGGTAGTTTTACCCATACCGGGATGGCTGTAGGGATGTCCTTCTCAAGGTTGAAAGATAGGTCCCATTTTTTGAGATACATGCCTCTTGGTCCCATGAAGTAGGTCCTCGAAAAATGAGATCCCGATCTTCCTTCTTCTCGAAGAGGAAAACAAAAAACCCTCTGCCACAAAAAATTTGTTGCACTTCTCCCTGGATCAAAGGTCTCCAGTTCTTGTTTAACCAAACTTCTATGGCACAGGGAGATGGCTAGAGTCCTGTAAAGAGTCCAACCAATCCTTTCTCTGATAGGGCAACGACTTTATATCTGGAATCTACCGAAGAGAGTTTGACATCCAGAATGGCTACTCGCTTGACAAACTTGGATTTGTGAGGCATCGCATTGCTCGAAGGAGGGATCGAGGTAATTTTTTTTTTTAAATTTTCGTCCAAAGAGGAGAGCTTCGCAGCTGGGTCTGGCTCCGAAGGAAGAGGAGGGGGCAGATCCATAGCAGAGGTCAGCATATTGAAAACCTTCGGTCGAAACCCTAGCTCCTGTCTCACAAACTGATCCCGGAGTGAAAAACAAAACCTGGTGCTAATATTGATTTGTGTTGAGTTGTAAAATTTATATGAATTGGAAATATTTGAATTTGAATCATTTTCAACGTATTAAACCTTTTTCCTAGCTCTGCGCAATTTAACCACACATGTAGTTTTTATTGTACAATTCTTATTATGCTTTAGATTTTATTAAGTTGGAATAATGTTGTTGGGTTGCATGCAAATAGCATAGGTTGAACTATTGCACTCCCAATATTGCCTATGAAAGAATTTACTACCCAGAGTTACTATGCACATAATTCTTACTGCCCATGTCTTAATGTAAAAGTTTTTATTGCGCAATTCTTATAGTGTTCTACTTCTTACTGCGCAATAAACTTAAATGGACATCGAAAATAATGATAGGGAAATAAATTTATAATTTCCTTGTTCTAATTATGTGCGCGGTTCTTAAGATAGATAAGCTAGTTCTCATGAGATGTTACTATATGCCTAGTTCTTGCTGTGCAGGTAGTATTTACTACGCAGGTCTTAGTGTAAAAATCTTTAGTATGCATAATTCTTACCGCGCACTGTAATGCAATCTTAAATAATTATGTTATTTATAACTTAGGTTATGAGTATGTTAAGTTTTCCTTGCCATTACAATAAGGAAAATTCATAACCTGAAGATTGCAATTGCTAGGCTACCCTTTAGTGCGCAATTCATAATAGTGTTTTATTACGTTGTTTTACTGTACAGTTTTAATAGAATATTCACTACGCAGTTTTAGTAAAGGATTTACTAGAGAAGTTGGTCCAAGTTTTAATTTATTATGGGTCCATTATAAGATATTTTTAATGGGGAATATTTAATATGTGAATTAATGATGAAGTGAAATTAGAATTGATGATAAGCTTCTGCTAAAATATTTATTTTGTTTTTGCTATGCCATGTTGCGCATTAGCTTAAATAATGCATATGAACATTATGCAAGCCATAAAAAAAATTATTTATTATGTATTTTAAGTTAATGTGACATTAGGTGTGCTACATTAATGGTTCTGCTACCTCTTTCTTTAGACCTGCCAGAGTCTGAGGAAAGGCTGCCCCCTTGCTCCACTTTTATTTTTGATTCTCATGGAGGGCCTTAGCATAATTGTTACTCACACCAGGACAAATATAACTCTTAAAGGTTTTCGTTTTGGTGGCTCAGTCTATATCACTCACCTTCTCTTCGTTGACGATATCTTATTATTCTCTGACGACTCTAGAAGGGAGATCATAAAGATTAAATCCTTGCTTTCCCTCTTTTTAGAGGCTACATGTATGATTTGCAATCCTTTAAATTATATTATTTCTTGTATATATCTAGATAACGATACCGATAGTATCCCTATTTATTTTTGAGATCTTAGACTTATCCATTGATCTAAAATACTTAAGTTTTATTTTAAAACCTAATGATTATACTCTAAATGATTGGACTTGACTAATTTGCAAAATTGAGGGAAAGCTACGCCTATGGTGTAATAAATGGCTTTCCATAGCAGGCAGATTGGTCCTCTTGAAGTCTGTCATGGAAGGCATACTGGTCTTTTGGGTTTCTCTTGCCCTTGTTCCTTCGGGCATCCTGGAAAGTATCAGAAAAAATTGTTACAACTTCTTATGGCGGAGGAAGATTGATGGATGCCCCTTCACTGGGTATCCTGGAAAAGGATTTCCCTTCCCAAGCAGATGAGTGGATGGGGACTTAAACACCCTTAGCGTTTTGCAAAATCCCTTGCAACTAAATGCTTATGGAGATCACTCACAAGTTCTAGCCTTTGGGTTAAGGTTACTTATCAAGAATATATTTATCCTTATAGCATTCTGAAATGGTTTTGTACTGCTGACAAATGCAAGAGGAATGTATCCATATCTTGGAGGGATTTATTAAATTCCTTTGATGTCATTGGCGACTGGTTGTCCTGGTAGGTAGGAAACGAAAAGAACATCAGGCTTGGTATAGATTCGTGGATCGGTTGCAAGAACAAGCATCAACTACCTGAAAAAATGGTTGATTTTCTCACTAACAGAGGCTATATTTATCTATATCATATCCATGATCCACTTAGATCCTCGCCTACCTTGTAAGAATGGCTCCCATAGGGGGTTATGGGCTACACTGATGAGGACAGTACTCCATGGGATGTTTACATTAAGGCCCTGAAAGATAATTATGTACGTTTGGCTGATGTAGAAGATAGAATTCTCTGGTCCAGGAATCCTACAGGAGGGACTTATACTCTGAAAATTGTTTATCGAGTTATCTATGAAGAAGTGCAACATCATCCCCTAGAGTGGTGGTATACTCAAATCTGGTCCTTCCAGTGTCCCCTTAAGGAAAATATTTTTTCTGTGGCTCACTCTAGCTGGTAAAGTTCTAGTATGGGATTATCTTATTAAGAATTTTGGGTTTGGATCGAGCCGTTTCCCTCTGTGCAGATTGGCAGGTGAAACTATTACTCATTTATTCATGAATTGTCCTTACATCTTGGAAATGTGGTGGTGTGCATCACATGCTTCGAGTATATGTTTTACATGGGAAGGCGATGATGTACAACATGCCCTATAAAACTGGATCAACAACGCATCTTTTCATAGTCATAGAGCTCTCCCCATGCTTATTATATGGGGTTCCTATCTCACTCGTAATAAATAGGTGTTCCAAGATATTGGCATCCCACCGCATATTTATGCTGCCAAGAGTATTTCTATACTTGGTTTCTTCCTACAACTGAAACTAGAGAAACAAAGGCATAGGACCGAGGCTGAACCCTTAGACAAATTGAAGGCTTGGCGTTTCTTCGATGGAGCAGCACACGGTAGACCGACCATTGATGGTATTGGAGGCTTACATTTTTTATCGGAGTCTCACTGGTATAATATTTCGGCCAATATAGGTCCTGCCTCTAACACCAAGGCAAGGTAGAATTGTCTGTGTTGTTGATGCTCCTGGAATTGGGGGTTTCCAAAGGTGTTACTAGTCTCCAAATATTTGGTGATTCTCATCTTGGGGTCAATTGGCTTACAGATAATAGGACTCCTAAAGACATCTTCTTGAAGCCCTTATTCGAAGAAGTATATAGGTTTCTCGATACCCTTGATGGGATCTCCCTTAAACACATATACATGGAACATGATTCCAAAATTGATGATCTATCCAAAGCAGGACTACTGCTTGCTGGAGGAACTGGACCAGACTGGGAGATAGACAAAGACCAGATCAAGGAGATTGACCCCAGACATTTTTTGGCATAAAGTATTGTACATGGGTATGTTGTTACCCATGGAGCTATTATATGACTATTCTTATTGTATTTGATAGAAAGTAGAACTACAATGACATAACCATCGATAGTTTTTGTGTTACTATGGATAGAACAAAATATGACAAAAGATATATGTAAGGCACATGTACCATTTGAACAATATGTTTTAGAATTAATACAATTTTGGATTGTGATCTTTTTTCCGGGGAAAATAATAATTTGTGAAGCCTCTCTTTATGTATGGAGTTATATCTTCATGAATGTATATTCAAATGAAGTAAAATTGTTTTTCATGAACATAATTAAGGTGTTTATTACATGTTTGTAGCGTTAAATTTGATTTTCATGAAAACACGTGATTAAATTATGTGGAATTATATTTTTATAAAAAAAAATAGTATTGATTGACAAAAATTGATTTGCATGGAAATAAATAATGTGTTTACTACATATTAGCAATGCAAAATCTAGTTTTCTTCTGAATGTGGCAAAACCTATCATAGCTCTATTGCCAATCGATATGAAGGACCACGATCACTGGCTGCTATATGTGAATGTCGACTTATTCATCACTGTTGTTCAAGGGAAACCACACCACCTGAAATTACCTACTGGTGCTTGGTAAGGGGGTAGACTCCCACTCCTACCAAATGCATCCAAGTCTTACATTGTGAACATATTTCCTTATGTCCAAGGAAGACAAGCTCTTCGCCAATCAAAAACAGTTTTAGGTCTTATTCTAGGACCAAAAAATAGTTTCAACTTAGATAATATTTGCAATAAAGCTGGTATCCCTTGTGGTCATCAATGTGGGCTCGTGAGCTTTCTAGTATCATCTAGCATTAGTCTCATACATAAGACCAAATACTACCCTGATTGATTTTCATGAAACAAATAACTAAATATCAACCAATAAAATTTGATTTTCATTAAAATAACCAATGTGTTTATTACAAACTTGTCTTGTTAATTTTGATTTCCATGAAAATAAACCAGCATAGATCCATCTTAAACCCGAATCTATCAAGCACCGAGAGGGATCCAATTTCTTGAGGTGTATTTAAAAAATAAAATAAACTCAAGAAATTTGATCTCTCTTGATTGATAGATCCGAGTTTAAGTTTAATTTTTTATTTTATAGAATAACATCGATTTTTTAATTACTTTTCATAATATTTTATTTTATGAGCCAACATGGATTTTTTTAAATACTTTCCATAATTTTTTATTTTATGAGCCGACAGGAATTTTTTTAATTATTTTATTAGGAACTAACGTTACAACATCTCCCCCATACTGGGATGTAGAGCACCTCGCTCCTCTTGGTGCAATAATGAAATAATATTAAATTTGGTTTTCATGAATACTCTTTATTGCTCAGGAAATGTGGTTTTTAATGGGAGCAACTTTGTATGAGTGAGCATATGGGTACATAACATTTCAACTTTATATGTAATGTGAAAAGAAGATTACAACCTTATTATCTTCCATATCACTCATTAATACACATTTAGATAAAGAATGAACGAGTTTTTGTGCAAAAAATCAAACTTCACCACATGTGAATTCAATAGAGATCCCACAACTTACTAATTGGTCTAAGGGTGTTGATTATGATTTGCATATATTTATTAGGTTAATACTACACTTGTAAGATTTACATGAGTAAAGTCATTTGCAAGACAACGAGTCTTTTTCAATTTATGAAGGGACGATACCGCCATAAGAAATATTGTGTTTCCATATACATAATTATGTTTCATTTATGTCCCCATATGCGTGTGGAAGTCTAGAAGTCTCCGAACACGTGGACGGTGGAAGCCAAACTTGTGATCACAAGATTGCATGATGTCTCAAGGAGTGGAAACGTGAGAAAAGAGGAGGGTTTTAATGTTGCAAGGTGGAGAGATGGTGAACGAGACATGGGAAGATCTTAAGGATAGGTGACAGTACAAACGACGAAGCGAGTTCCATATTGTCTCGTGGGGAATGTCTATGAATTTGAATGTCTGCTTCTCCCGGTGTACGAGCCTTTGCATTAGCTTCAGGCGACTTAGTGGAGAAATTATGGGAATTTATGGGATGCTTGCATATAGTGGGAAGAGAGGACAAACATGGAGTTAGAATTGCTGGAAGTTGGTGAGGCCTCAACTTGGGGATGAGTTGGACGCTAAGGGGAGTGGTGATCCTTGTGGGCTATGGAGTTGGGAGTTAAGGAGGATGTAAACACGCGGTTGAACAACTAGCAGAGAAGTGATGGGGAAGGAGGACGTGAAGCCTAAGAAGCCAACCAAGGAAAAAATTAAAGTGTCCTAGGTGGCTCATTTCTTCAAAACTAGGGTGCTGGTATAGGAATACAAGAAGAAATAGATGGAATCGAGAAGGACCTATGGGAAGAATTAGAGGAGGTGAAGCTAGAGGAAGACTACGAAGTGGAGGTGGACTGGATCTTGGATCCTGGGGCGACGAGGGCTTGTCTTTCCTTATATGAAAGGACAATGGAAAATTATTGGGTGATGAAAGGGCTCTTGGCTTGGGTTCTGATGACTCATTAAACTTCCCGCCATGGGACGAACCCCTCATATCCCAGGTTCATAAAATATTTGGGATTGGACTCAACTATGAGATGAGCTATACCGAGCATTTGGTTACCCTCATCAAGCTCGTAGAAAACACATGAGGCACTCATCATTCATGATGGGGAAAAAGGAAATCTTTTATGTTACACCCTTTATCAGTGGCAGTATCTAGACATTTCTTGAAAATGGCACTCATCTGCATTTGCATACTACACTTGGATCATCCGTTTGTCCTCAAGTTTCACCTATTTCCTGAGTTGGTATCATAACTCGTCATCAGTTGCATTAGGAGTTGGTATTATAACTCGTCAGGTCAATACTGCCAAGGCATCCCATGCCCATGTTCAAGAATACTCCCACTAATCGTTATCTACAGTCAGTACACCTTCCATCATGTCGATCTACTCTGAGTCAGTCTTGCATGTCAATATGCCATCCAATCTACTCTACACATCCTTTGTCGTGTTTTGTGTCGATGATGGGGGATTCTTCATGGCCCTCCTTTGACGGATTCATCCTTGTCGATTTCAAATCATCATCCAAGGATTGAATCTAGAAACCAACCAAGTACCTTGGCCCTGCATGCCTCAATGGCAGGATACCTCACTTTCAACATGAGTTTACATCATTGACTCTTGATTGAAAGATTTCATCTCGCGTTCGGCTTCAACTCATTTATTCGCGCTTGATGACATGTACTGTGATACCCTGGGAATCATTGACATTAATGGTGATTTCCCTCGCACTTGTTAACGGTATACATCAATGACCGGTAATCAAGTGGTTTCTACCATGTTCGACGTCAAGACATTTGTAATCACATGGATAGATTCGTATCATTGCGGGTCCAGCTTGAAGACCCTGGGGAGTTTTACCCAGGTTGCAATGGAGTTTGTATTGAGTCATGTCACACATATCAACATTTGTATTGGTTGTGGTTGTGTTATCATCTCATCATGGATCTACGCTTGTGTCTAGTAGCCATGATTGGTTCAATCGGTCATTACTACCATGGATCTGCAATATATTGGTCGGCATCCATGTTGTATGTCATATGAGACAGTGTACTCAGAGTGAGTTGTACTGTAGCAGTGTCCTTCGTCCGACAAGCCATTTCCATTCTTTCTATCAAAGCATTTCACTTGTCCAAATTTCAACAGCTTCATGCTTTGGGGGGAATTCTGTTACACCTAAAATCCTACCATCCTGAGATTCAATGTATACATCCCTGAAGTTTCATTGGCTAAGTCATTTACCTGGAAGGGATGCCATTTCATTTATGCTAGGTTTTGAGAGGTCGTCGCAGGCTGCACTCATGCAACCTGCGACATTGCATCTTGCTCTATTGCAGGGTGCGACGAAGTCAATTAATGGGAAAAAATAGGTCCTTCGAGCTCATTCTCTAAGCCTACTGACTTGGATCCTTATCCCTGACCTCTTGGGAGAGCTGGCACTCGGTTCCTAACCTCTTGGGAGGATCCCCTATCTCTCTCCTACCATATCTCAACCTACCCTATCCATACCCTATACACTTAGTCCTATATAAGTGAAGCTCTACCCCTCTCCAAAAGGAGGAAGTCTATAGTGTCTACATGCTGGTGAAATCATATTGTAGAGATCTCTAACTCATCCATAGAGAGACTCATACTTCCTTGGAAAGATATGGCAATTGGCTTGGATGGAGAAGGGCTACTACGTTAAGCCTTGGTTGTAGTCTATTCTTATCTATGTACTTTCCCTATATTTACAGTAATATAAACGATTTCCACCAATATTGTTTATGTGTGATGATATTGTGTAGTTTACTTGCTTAACTGTTTACTTAGATCTCTTATTGTATAGATGCTTTTTACTTGTTTTCATTGTTCTATGTGTCTTGACAGGTTTTGCAGCTGAGATCTAACGACCGCGGGACGTAGAGCAGCATCCAAGAGAAAGGATTGTGAAGTTAAGGTAAGGTATCTAGTACTTGATCCTTAAGTAGATCTAGGAAACTTGTCTGTAGTCTGTACTATTTGTTCTAGACTCACATTGAGCTAGGGAGATCCGGCTCGCGTCCGCTCGAGTGGATTGTCCATCAAACAAATCTGGGGACCATACTGGGGAAAAGAGCATTGCTTTGTAGTTGTCAATTTGAATGTCATTTTTCAGTTGATTTCTTGCCAAGCCATTCTATTTTGTCATCTCCTTCTTGAGTTGATTTCACCATCAGATCTTCACTTTGAAGAGTTTGATTAGCTTCCTTTGAGTTTGTACTTCTCATTTGCAGACCTTTTTCATGCTCATAAATTGTGGAATTGGTTCATTTTTTAACTTAGATCTCGCCTATTGCCCCTGGTCAGTGTACCCAGAGTGACACTGTGTTGTTTTTTATCTCTGTTCTTTGCCTGTTAGTCTGTCATCGCAGCCCTTCCATTGGTATACTGCAACGTCGTCGCACTTCCCGCATTGGTGAACTGCGACGTCGCACTGTGTACAAGCACAGAGTGCGTCGATCTGCCATTTTTTTCCATACAGGCACCCTTTCTCCATTTTTGTTTTGAATTTGGTTTGTGTGCAGACTCCCTCTGTACTGTGTGATCTAGTCAGAGATCCCATTTTGCTTTATGTGTTGAGTTGTTTAGTTTTGTTTGGAGTTGTTTTGGGTTCCATCTTGGACAAGTCTGAGATTCGGTAGTGGTAGACACTCTTGTCTCCCCCACCTGCATCCACTCACCCTTGCGTCCCCTCCTCTCCTCTCCAGATCTGATCATTGTATTGGATCGGTTTCCAGACCTCATTTGCATACATTTTGTGAATTTTACTTGCTTTTAGTGCTGCTTGTTACTGATTGATTTTGAGTGTTTGTGTGTATTTTTAAGTCCATTGAGTGCTCATCTTTTATTGAGATTTTATGAGTTATTAGAGTGTTGTGAGTAATCTTTTCAGTTCAGCATTTGTGTTTAAAAGCTTTGTTGCTGTCAAATTGTTATTTTGATATATCCATTGAAAGATCAAAAGTCCTTTATTTCCATCATTTTTCAAGATCATTTGAAGAATTGCACATGCATTGGAATGTCTCATTTGTAGATCTTTTGGAAAAGTTGAAAGAAATTGCATTATTTGAATTTTTCACGAACTATGAGTTGTTCATTTTCTTGAAAAATTCAATTAGACATCAAGTTTTGCAAAAGTAGTTCCATGCTTGGAAATATATATTGTATCTTTTGATTTTTATGCTTTTAGGCCATCATAGTGAAAGTGAAAAGTTCGCATACTCTACATAGAAATTCTCTCTTTTCATCACTTAGCATCATTTTCGTTTTGAAAAGACAAAAGAAAAAGAAAAATATGCTTTGATTTGGTTTAGTAGTGTTGTGTCTTTTATGTTTCGCTCGAAAAAGAAAAGAATACTCCATAGTCGTTTTTTGGTAGATTTGGGATTGTCTTGCATTGCATTGCTTTGGTAAAATTGTTGGAAAGAAAA
The DNA here is from genome assembly GCA_027924585.1 of Larix kaempferi. NCBI lineage: Eukaryota > Viridiplantae > Streptophyta > Pinopsida > Pinales > Pinaceae > Larix > Larix kaempferi. The sequence continues at coordinate 2,059,704 of BSBM01000275.1, read as the reverse complement.
AGAAAATTTCTCATTCCCATACATAGAGTTCATTGAAAGAAAATCGTATTTTTGCATGTAGTTAGGGCCTACATTATGTTTACGATTATGTACTCACCTCATGCATTCACCTAACCGTCCAGATAAAATTAACGGTAGAACTAGGGTAAAATTTTTAGTAACTTGTGTGTAAGTTAGAGACGTGTTCCAGCGTCGTTAAGTGTGGCAACTGTCATTATTTGCCAGCACTGTATCCTGGGGGTATTGTAGTCTTCCATGTACTTATCGGTATATCGAGCTCCTTCACGTACCCACCAAGTCACCTTTAGTATTTGGCGTATATCGAAGGGTGTATCATGTACTCGGTAGTATATCGAAAGGTCTCTTGCCGAACGGTTGTGCATTAGACAACACCACTACGGATTTGAGCTCCCACGTACCTTGCGTATATCGGGAGACACCCTTAGGATTTATGAAACCAACTGAGTTAACCTTTTGGCCGTCTTGGCGAAGCAATACACCGAGAACAGCACTCAGGGAGCTACTACGCACGTACCGTCCAGATAATTGGGTATTTAGGGAAGGGTACGGTTCCAATCCTCCTTGTCGCGTTTTACTGTTGGACCCTGCGGTATATTGCGAGTTGCAAAGCCTTGACAATCCTGTGAGGTTCCAGACCGTTGAATCCACTCTTATAACATAAGTTTGCTTGTGGCCTTAGTTTGTGTAGGGTTTGTCTGGTCTGCTTTTCTTTTAGCTTGCCTTAGGAGAAACTTTTTGTTTCAGTCACTCTGGCTAACTTTCCTTGGAGAAGGTCTCGCAAGATTCAGAATTTGTCACCCGAATATCCCCTTAACCAAGATGTAATTTCAAGGGTAAGAATGGATCCACAAGCCAGGGTCGGGTCACATGAAGTGGAAAACCCCACTTTGAATGTTGGAGGAATTTTGTTTCCTCATGCTCCTCCAGATTCACCTAACTCTCATCCTTTGCAGGGTGAAGAAGCACAAATCCCCACTTCACAAGACTTACCTCCCGTTGCACTGGGAGAGACTGGATAATTGGAATGGATAAATCAACCCCAGGACGACCCCACAACAGCTGATGGTCCATCAACAGCTTATTGGACATCTTCTACCGCTCACCCAGTGGCCCATTTTGCCGTTGCACCCCCACCCAGTAGGGCTAGCCCTGACGACCACTTAACACCTTATCGCGAGCAATTGGCTCGTTTATGTGCTATGGGTGAGGAGTTTCAAAGTTGAAACTTTCAAATAAGGTTCGATGACAGACCAATCCCAGGTCACTCTTTATCATTTGAGTCACCAGAATCATCCACGCAGCACGTGACCACTACTGAAATTGGTCAACCATCCATTCCTGCACATGCATCTCCTAGACAGGAGACCAGTTCGGTACTCCCTACTGCCCAACCTATTGAACAACAATAGTCCAGCACACCTGTGACCACCACGGTTACATTACCTGCTCCTCCCCCACCCGAAACTTCATGGGGAGGATACTCTTTACCCCCTACCTTCTGTACGGGTTGTGGCAATCCTACGGTGAATAATCAACAGCCAGTGTTGGTCAACCTGTACCTAGTGGTCAGCAAGTTGTTGCTGGGGGGCAACCCTCGTCTCTTAACCATAATCCTCCAGCAGGAGTTCCCATCGGGCCTTCCGTTGGAAACTCCTTACCTCCTGGACCTTCCACTTCGGGGCTATCCCATGCTAGGGGATCGTCTAACATAATTCAACCTCCATCGAGTCAAGCGTATCCAGGTCATCTTAACCCTGTGTCGGGTCAACTTAATCCTGAAAACGCACTCTACGAGGTACCCTACCCCAATAATCCTTACACTCTATGGGGACAACAAAATGTTTTACAACATGGACCCCCACTTACAGTCCCTCCACCCCCGTTTGGTCCACCCCCGCCTCCCATTGGAGGCAGTGGGCCCCCACATAATTTTGGAGGAGGCGGACCTATACCTTCTGGTGGAGGACCATCTCATTTTAGTCATCATGGCCCACCCCGGTGGAGGTGGTGGAGGATCACCACCCCCCCTGGCGGTGGTGGTGGGGGAGGACCATCTCATCCCGACGGTGGCGGAGGAGTACCACCCCCTCCTTGTTGTGGTGGTGGAGGACCTTCTCATCTTGGTGGAGGTGGTGGTGGACCACCACCCTACTATGGTGGAGGTAGAAAAGGAGGCTCTTACCCTTCCGGCGGCGGCGGTGGCCCACCACCCCCTCCCGATGGAGGTGGTGGAGGCCCGTCCTATTCCGGTGGTGGTAGTGGACCACCACCTCCTCCCAGCAGAGGTGGTGGAAGCCCATCCTACCCTGGCGGTGGTGGTGGACCCCCACCATTCGGAGGCAGCCCACCCCCTCCTGACGGCGGAGGTGGCCCCCCACCTTATGGCAATGGGCCACCTTATTATGGTTATGGACCACCTTACTTTGGTAGCAGACCTACATTTGGTTCGGACGGCCCGTACCCCTATGGCCAGTTTCCTCCTGGAACAGCTTATGGTCAGTCGACAACAGGTCCCATAGGTCCTTACACGCCTTATCTGTACTATCAGTACTCGCAGCCTAATCCGCAGCTGCCCTTTTTGGCTACTTTGGATCTACCTGACCTGTCTCGCTTAACTAATGACCCCATCTACCACGGAACTAATTGGCCACCCATTCCGGTGAAACTTCCGTTAGATATCCCAAAATTTGATGGTAAGTTGGGTGAGGATCCTAAAAACCACATGATGACATACCACTTATGGTGTTCATCCAACTCCCTGATGGACGACTCGATTTGTCTTCGGTTATTCCAATGGACTCTCACTGGTTCAGCTGCTAAGTGGTATATTGAATTACCACCTCATTCTTTTCCTGATTTTGGTTCTCTTGCTATGAACTTTTTGACTCATTTCCAGCTGCCTATACGGTATGAAACTGGTACAGAGCTTTTAACCTCGCTCTATCAAAATACCGCTACTCGTATATCAGATCATATACATGAGTGGCGGAGGAGACAACGTCTCATTAAGGCTCCTATTCTAGATCAACTCCTAGCAGACTAGTTTACAAAGTCTCTCATTCCTACCATAGCACGAGATGTTGCCATGGGTGGCGCTGTCACTGAGGAACAAGCCATCGCTCGTGCCCATTTGCTAGACTTAGTTTATGCTCAATCTGGCACGTTATTTGATATTCTTCCCGACGCGCCCCGCAACACTTACGACTCCACGAAACCACCCAAGGGACCCCAAGCCGATGGCATCATTGGATCCCTTCACACCCGGCCTTCCTCTCAAACTGTTGGTTCGTCGAACCCCCAGGGTTCTTCCCCATCACCAACACAGGCTGGTCACGGCACCACCAAATCATCCACTCCTGCTGTCACCGAAGAAGTGAACTCTGTTTCATCAGTTTCACCTCAAAAGTCTGGTGGTAAGAAGAAGAACAAGGGGAAACCTAAGAAATATTCCACCCTACAGGAACAAAAGAGCACCCCTGATGATACCAAACAGAAAAGGAAGCTGAAGTATCCTTGCCTACTGTGTGGTGATGACCACTTTTCTAAAGACTACCCCCATAGAGACGAAGTTCAAAAGTTTCTTAAGGGAAAACCCATACCCGCAGTTCTCAATGATCCCTTCCTTGCTCAAAATCAGCAGTCGATTGCTCACACTTCTTCTTCCCAAGGAGAAGCATCCACCACCACACATGTTCTCATGGTACGTAATGAGACTATCAACTTGAACACCCGTTCTCGTTCGTATGACTCCGTTCCAGCCAAAGAACCTGTTGGAAGTAATACTGAAAAAGTTTCCACTTCGAAGCCCGACGTCACCGTACCAGCTACTCCTCTCACCATAGAGAAGCCCTCTCTTGAGTCAGTGTTGCGTCCACCCAAGAGCACGATTAGAAAATCGATTTTCAATCCTAACGCTCGGGCTGCTCAAAACTACAACATTGTAAAGGACCTAGCACAAGCTCCTTGTGCTATGTCGACACTCGAGGTCTTGCAAAACTATCTGAATCAGCGCAAGACTCTCCTCGCTGCCATCGGTGCAGTTGACTCGGATTCATCGAACACTATCATGTTCCAGCTAGAATACTTCAAACCAAGGCTCTCCCATCAATTAGCATTTCAAGTTACTACAAACATTGCTGGGAAGATAATCCATCGTACTGTTTTGGACGAAGGAGCCTCTACGTCAGTCATGTCGATCGCCTGTTGGAGAGCCATTGGTTCTCCCGAGTTGAACCGTTCTCCTACCACTTTGAGAGCCTTCGACGGACGTGGCTTTCAACCTCATGGGCTGTTACAAGCTTCACCAATCGAGCTGGGGGGCAAGTCCGCCACCCTTAACGTGGAAGTAGTCGCTGCCCCCGTTAGATTATAACATTCTGCTTGGTCTAAACTGGTTCTACGCCATGACTGCGGTCGCATCATCTGTCTTCCACATAGTACAATTCCCCCATCAAGGCCAAATTTTCACAGTGGACCAACTGGATTTTTGCACACCTGACACCACTACTCACCCGGGCGATAACGTTCCTTCGATTGGACAATCTTCACAAAAGTACGAGAGTGTGGGGGTTGGCCTCCTTAAAGATTCATCCCTTATGGGCGTCTTTCCCACTTCGGATCCCCCAAACCATGTTGCCACGGTGAACATGATCTCCTCGCATATTTCATCCACTCCTAAATCCATTGATTCATGGCTTGTACCTGATGAAACCACCACACAACTGATTGGAGATACTATGCCTCTATCGCCCGCTGAACTCATGTATGAGGCTATCCAATCAACGTCGAAGAACCACTTAGCTGTGGCCTCCACCTCCTGTTCTCTACAACGGACATCATCCGATCCTCTGCTACGGACTTTTCATTCTGACGAGTCCATTATGGAAATTATGAGCACAAATGATCCGCCGTGGGAAGACCTCCACCATCGTTCGTCTTTCCCTCCCTTGTTGGATACTGTGGAGAATAGCATTCACACCATCTTTACACTGAATGTCTACTTTGGCTCTCAGTCCTTGATACTTGCATGTCATAAGGACTCCGAAGTCAACTTCGCCAACATTGAGACTACCACTTTAATAGACATTTCGGTTTACTCCTGGTGTAGTGGAACACATTCAGTTAGGCCAGAAGTGTTCCCTTGAAGAAGTCATCGCCGCCACGGCCTTATTCAAGCGATTTCGAGACGTGTTCGCTTGGACCTACGAGGAGATGCCTGGGATAGACCCCTCCATTGTTTTACACGAGATTAAAACCTATCCCGACATCAAACCTGTCTGCCAAAAACTGCAACCGGTACACCCTCGGAAGACTACGGCAATCAAGGCAAATATTGAGAAACTTTTGAAGGCCGGTTTCATTTACCCTGTCCCATTGACAGAGTGGGTCTCAAACGTCGTCCCTATTAATAAAAAATAGGGTACCATCTGTGTCTGTGTCGACTATCGGGATCTCAACAAAGCTTGTCCCAAGGACAACTACCTGACTCCCTTCATCGAACAGATCATCGACAATTATGCTGGAAGTGTCATTTTTTCATTCATGGATGGCTTTTCCGGATACAACCAAATTGAGATCCACCCAGCCGATCAACGCAAGACTGCATTCATCTGCCCTTGGGGAACGTTTGCATATCGTAAACTTCCGTTTGGCCTTAAAAACGCTGGTGCCACATTCCAGCGGGCCATTTCATACGCCTTCCATGATGTGAAGGACTTTGTGGAACCTTACTTGGATGATCTCCCTGCCCACTCAAAGCAACGTGAGTTCCACTTAGATCATCTGAAAGTCATTTTCCTCAAATGTAGGCGGTACAATATCCGTCTGAATCCTCACAAGAGCATTTTTTGTGTCGAGTCCGGACGCCTCTTAGGCTTTATCATCTCGAAAGATGTGATCCGTATTGATCCCTTGAAGGTGTAATCCATCGTTGCTCTTCCACCTCCAACCAACCTTACAGAACTTCAGAGTCTGCAAGGAAGAGCAACCTATTTACGGCGCTTCGTTTGTAATTTCGTGCAAAAGACGCAGGGCCACATGAGATTGATGAAAAAGGACGTCCCATTCATTTGGGATGATCAAGCTCAATAATCTTTCGATAGTTTAAAACATGCCATCACGCATGCCCCTGTGGTCCAACCGCCGAATTACTATCGAGATTACATTTTATATATCGCCGCTTCCGACACCACTATCGCCATGGTTTTGGTTTAGGAAGACCAGAACGCCCAAGAACATGTGATATACTATGCCAGTAAAGGTCTTATTGACGCTGAAACTCGCTATTCACATGTTGAGAAGCTCGCTCTTGCGAAAGTCATAGCCATGCAGAAGTTTCCTCATTATATTTTGCTTCGCACCACCACCATCATCGCTGATTCGAACCCCATGTACCACGTTCTGACTCGTCAGGTACTTGGGGGCAAGTATTCACGTTGGATTGTGATACTACAAGAATTCAATCTTCTTTTCGAAAAAGCCAAGTCTAAAAAGTCTTTGGTGTTTGCAGAGCTCATCTGTGACCTCCCCCGTACTGATGCATAATCTGAGCCCAATGACTCCTTTCCGGATGAGTCATTGTTTCTTATCAATACATCTGATCCATTGTATGGAAATATCACATTGTATCTTCAATCCCAACGTTTCAGCCCTGAATTGTCTCGTGATGACCGTCGTCGAATACGCCACCATGCGAAGTATTATCTAATTATTAGTGATACTTTGTACCGCCGTGGTATTGATTCTATCCTTCGACGTTGTTTGACTCATGATGAGGCTGAACGCGTTCTAAATGATTGTCACGCTGGGGCGTGTGGCGGTCACCTCTCTGGGATGGCTACAACCCAGAATATTTTGCGCGCAGGATATTACTAGTTGTCTATCTTCAAAGATTATATAGAGGCCGTAAAAAAATGTCCTTCATGTCAACATTTTCATACAAAAAGCGCACCCATCCTGCCCCATTACACACAGTTATTGTTGTTGGCCCATTCGCTAAATGGGGCATCGATTTCATGCATTGTAAGCCTACCTCGGCCGGGGGGCATAATTACGTCATTGTAGTTGTGGACTACTTTACAAAGTGGGCTGAGACAATGCCTACATACACGAACGATGACAAGACCGCCGCACTCTTCATGTTTAACCATGTAATAGCACGGTTTGGAGTTCCTCAAGCGATAGTTACTGACCATGGTTCTCACTTTATGAACCATATGGTCGACGAGTTGAGCGAGAGATTGGGTTTTCGCCATGAAAACTCAACACCATACTACCCACAGTCGAACGGACAAGTCGAGGCCATTAACAAGGTCTTGAAAACTATGGTCCAACATATGGTGGGTACGCATAAGGCCAATTGGCATAACATGCTCTTCTCCGCGCTTTGAGCTTATAGAACCTCCACTAAAACTACCACTAGATTTACTCCTTTCCAACTAGTGTATGGATTGGAGGCGATCCTTCCCATTGAGTGTGAGATTTCGTCTCTCAAGCTCGCCATCGAACTTCTCCCAAACACTACTTCCGAGGAAGAACGCTTCCTCTACCTAGCTAAGCTCGACGAGACTTGCTGAGATGCCGCTCTTGCCAACGAGGCTCATAAGAAATGCATCAAAGCATAGTACGACAAGTCGGTAGAACCTTGCGCCTATAGCGAAGGGGATTTGGTCCTCATGTATGACCAGAAGCACGATAAGCTGGGGGCAGGAAAATTTGAGTCCATGTGGCATGGACCTTACATAGTGAAATGCGTCTTGGAGAAGGGAGCTTATGAGCTTGAAGACTACGACGGGATATCTTTGGGGGAGCCCCACAATCGGCTCTACCTAAATAGGGATTATGCCTGAGTCTTTCACGCATAAGTACTTTTGTATATACTGTACATGGCGTGTGTGTGTTTTTGTGTGGTGTGATGCTTTTGTTTTCTTACGTGATTAGGTCTTGTTTCGTTTCTTATACCATGTTTTATCTACGTGTGCAGATGGTAACGTGCTACGGATTCGCTGACGGCGCCAGCCGGCATACCCGTAACCTTGCTTCGACAGCCTGGGTACTCTATTCACCTACCGACGAGATCATTAGCTTAGGGGGAATGTGTCTAGGTTTTGAAACCAACAATGCTGCAGAATATCAAGCAGTCATTGGAACCCTAACTGACGCCATTTCTTTGGGTATGTACCATGTTGTCATCCACATGGATTCTCAACTAGTGGTCTCTCATCTTAACCGAGTCTACGCTATCCATGATCCCATTTTACTCCATCTCTATCGACGAGTTCGTCTCCTTGAAAGGTCCTTCGAGTCTATTCAGTACCTGCACATTCCATGAAACGCAAACACAGTTGCCAATTCTATGGCCAACTTCATCTTAGATTGGTACATTGCACACACATAAGCATATATCATGAACTGTTAAAAGTAGACATAACATGTAAATAACTCATTTTATATAAGCAAACAAATAACAAGACCACACCATTCATCCATTTTAAAACACATAATGTATAAATTGTTGGAATGTCTGTATATATATATATATCATCATAAAAAGTAGTGCTGGTACAAAATCTGAAGCACGACGACTTTCAGTGAGTCTTTACAAAATATGAAGCCTCGCAGCTTTCAGTAAGTACAAAAAATCTGAGGCCTCTAAGCTCTCAGTACATGATAACAACGTAGGGCCTAGCGCTTGGCTCGTACAATCGTAGGTGGTCTAACAGCTCTAGCCTACTGAGTGTGCAAACAGTCAACTGCTCTCGCAACCCTGCGGAGCAGCGCGTAGTCACTCCAACCATGTACACCTGCATGGGCCGCGACACCTCATCTACCGTCGGCTCGGTAACGTCTAACGTCAACCCACTCAAGTTGGCGTAGACTCCATCCATCTCTGCAGTGGCAGCATGCACGGCAGGACCCACGACTGCTCTCTCTCCTCTCTCTCTCCTCGCAAGAAGAGAGACTCCCACTAGTCGTACGGGGCCCACATCTACACACACATGTTGTTAACTTGTCAACACTATAACAAAAAAATTATAAAAGCACAAAACTTAAAAAGTACAAGGGTTTATTGTTCTTACCTATGTCTCCCCATGCTGCTCCCTCGGGCAGCGGCAAGTCCGGGTCACCTTTGAAATCTGTACCACTGTACGGGAAATCCTCTACCATCAGTAACTGGCCCTCTAGCCAGCTGAAGAACTCAACACCATATGAGATGATGGGACCCCCACCATGATGGGACATCACCTCTGTCCATCTAGCCATGTGTGGATCCCTAGGATCCCTGTCATCCAGTGGTACCTGAGGGCACAAGAGGGGAACCCGTTCCAATAAGAACGAGATCACTATCGAACTGTAGCCAAACTGTTTGAGCTCTCCCCGCCGACACTTGGTCAGCTAAGCTTGCATGTTTGCGAGGAGTCCCTCACACCAGTTGAAGATCTTCAAAGACATGCAGTCCTCCGCATACTGCATCTGAGACCTGGTGGCTAAGTGAGGAGCTTGGCTCCCTGCCATCCTCGTAATGGTGAAAAGTATGGTGCGCAATGGACGTTCCTGCACATCTTTTATGGGAATCTTCCCACTAGAAGCACGGGTGTTGGGAATACAGTGCTGCAGGATCATGTCACCCACAGTCCGATCACTTCCATGTGATCCAGTAAGAAGCACATTGTCCCCTCTTCAGGACAATCCAGTCAAGAAGTAGATGTCCTCGACATCTATGATAAGCATGTGCTCACCGATCATGAAATATTGCTGGGCCGCATCCTAGCATCAGAGCATATGGGTCAATAATGGGATTTGGTCCCTCGTGCCTTGGATCTCGAAGAACTTGAGGAGCCCACAGTTCCTCAGTGCTTCCACACATCTTGGATCATTTGCAGCCTGTTCATCATCTAGCTCATGCTCCCATTCACACCACTCCAAAACCATTATGGCTGCTGGTAACTTGCCAAAAGGAGAGTTTAAACATTGTTAACACTTGTTTCAACCACCAAAAGTTCTTTTTTTGGGCACGGTTTGTGTTTGGGGATGGACATTTCCGTCGCCACACCCTGTTATTGCTAATAGTGTGACTTTGTCGCAGTCCATCCATGTGACCCTTGCGATGACTTAGTCTCATCGCAGTTCCCGAAAGGGCAGGCTGTAACGACCCGAGGACGCAATGACCCTTCACAAACCAAGCTAAAAACCAAAAAAATGAACCAAATTCAAAAATGTAAACCACTACAATTATGCTGGACGAAGTTTAGAGTTACCTGCTCCTGACGACGGGTGAAATGGCTACTCGTAGCTCTCGGAATCGACAAGTGAAGTTTTGGCTCCAAATGGCACTTCTCCTCGCAATTTGGAAAATGAAACAATGGTGACTATGTTTGGTTTTTGTTTCTATTTATAAACAAAATGGAATATTCTTTTTACAAATATTTGATACCTTTAGGTCATTTGCTATAGTTTGGATCGTTTTTATTACATTTGAACGCTTGATTAACTATTTGACCTAGTTTTTTGAGTGTGCAGGAATCATAAGTGTCTTTTTACGTCGTTTTCTTCATCGGAACGATCAACTCAGGTATCAACACCCCTTGTGTGTTTTTTGTCGTTACTTTCCATTCATTAGATTGTAATTATTTTATGATGATGAGCTTACTCTTTGTTCTTTCTCGTGCTCTTGAAACTATGAGAATACGTTACCGAGTTACGATTTATCACTTTTCTGGGCTCGTTAAACTCCTACGGAAAAGGGACCCCCCTCGGAGTCTATCTTTAAGCTCTTTTCAGGCTCTCGAAATACAAAAAGATTGCTAAGCGAACTTGTCACGTTCACGCTTGTAAAATAATTTGAATGGTCGTCTTCCTGGTGATAGTTTACCCCTTTTTCGGACCAGGGGGCACTACTTACGAAAAAGGTATACTCCAGCCAATCGTGACTGGAAGAGTCCTCTCTTGTGTTGTTTTACCCATTTTCGGGCGATGAGGCTAACTTTACGAAAAAGGACCGTTGGAGTCTTCTTTAGTTATTTTCAGACTCTCTAAACATGAAATGACGACCGAGTTTACCTTCTATGGACTCGTTAAACTTTCACATTGAAGGGCCCACCATGGGACGAACCCCTCCTATCCCAGGTTCAGAAAATATTTGGGATTGGACTCATCTATGAGATGAGCTATACCGAGCATCTGGTTACCCTCATCAAGCTCATAAAAAACACATGAGGCACTCATCATTCATGATTGGGAAAAAGGAGAGCTTTTATGTTACACCCCTTATCAGTGGTAGTATCTAGTCATTTCTTGAACATGGCACTCATATGCATTTGCATACTACACTTGGATCATCCGTTTGTCCTCGAGTTTCACCTATTTCCTGAGTCTTGTTACTCCTTTGAGTCATTCAAAGAACACTTCCATCATCAGTTGCATTAGGAGTTGGTATCATAACTCATCAGGTCAATACTGCCAAGGCATGCCATGCCCATGTTCAAGAATACTCTCACTACTCGTTATCTATAGTCACTACACCTTCCATCATGTCGATCTACTTTGAGTCAGTCTTGCATGTCACTATGCCATCCGATCTGCCCTACACATCCTTTGTCGTGTTTTGTGTCGATGATGGGGGATTCATCATGGCCCTCCTTCGACGGATTCATCCTTGTCGACTTCAAATCATCATCTAAGGATTGAATCTAGTGTTGGTTGTGGAGCCAGATCTTCTAGTCTCATAGATGATATTGTATCAGCCGTGTTTGTACCCCAGTTCTATATGATATGTAGGTGGATTGTACACTCACCCCAGCGGGGGGGGTGTGGGGGGGCATCGCCCCCCCACGGGGTTCTAGGGGGGGCAACGCCCTCGAAGAAAATTTTGGGGGCTGTTTTCGCCAGCTGTTTTGCGGGCCCATGGTTTTGGGTATCCCGTGGTATTTTCCCATTGTATTTCCCTTATAAAAGAAAGACATTGTAATACGGCTAGGGTTGTTGATGTATTAGGTTTTATGCATTGTAAAGATCTTTGAGATCAGGAGAGAGACTGTGAAACAGAGAAGAGGAAGTGCAGCGGTTGTGCTGCAGGTTGTATCCCTTCGACTTGCTGGACGGTAATAATAATAAGGACTGGCAAATTCAGTGTGGACGTAGCCCAAGCTGGGTGAACCACGATATATATGTGTCTCTCTTGTAATGTGTATGTGTGATTATATTTGCATTTCTGTTTATTGTTATTGCTCTGCGATCCTGTTTTTCTAACATCTAGAACCAACCAAGTACTTTGGCCTTGCATGCCTCAATGGCAGGATACCTCGCTTTCAACATGAGTTTACATCATTGACTCTTGATTGAAAGATTTCATCTCGCGTTCGACTTCAACTCAATTATTCACGCTTGATGACATGTACTGTGATACCCTGGGAATCATTGACATTAATGGTGATTTCCCTTGCACTTGTTAATGGTATACATCAATGACCGGTAATCAAGTGGTTTCTACCATGTTCGACGTCGAGACATTTGTAATCACATGGATAGATTCGTATCATTGTGGGTCCAGCTTGAAGACCCTAGGGAGTTTTACCTAGGTTGCGATGGAGTTTGTATTGAGTCATGTCACACAGATCCACATTTGTATTGGTCGTGGTTGTGTTATCATCTCATCATGGATCTACGCTTGTGTCTAGTAGCAATGATTGGTCTAGTCGGTCATTACTAACATGGATCTGCAATATATTGGTCAGCAGCCATGTTGTATGTCATATGAGACAGTGCACTCAGAGTCAGTTGTATTGCAGCAGTGTCCTTCGTTCGATAAGCCATTTCCATTCTTTCTGTCAAAGCATTTCACCTGTCCAAATTTCAACAACTTCATGCTTTGGGGGGCATTCTGTTACACCTAAAATCCTACCATCCTGAGATTCAGTGTATACATCCCTAAAGTTTCATTGGCTAAGTCATTTACCTAGAAGGGATGCCATTTCATTTATGCTAGGTTTTGAGAGGTCATCGCAGGCTGCACTCATGCAACCTGCGACGTCGCATCTTGGTCTATTGCAGGGTGCGACGAAGTCAATTAATGGGCAAAAATAGGTCCTTCGAGCTCATTCTCAAAGCCTGCTGACTTGGATCCTTATCCTTGACCTCTTAGGAGAGCTGACACTCGGTTTCTAACCTCTTGGGAGGATCCCCTATCTCTCTCCTACCATATCTCAACCTACCCTATCCATACCCTATCCACTTAGTCCTATATAAGTGAAGCTCTACCCCTCTCCAAAGTGAGGAAGTCTATAGTGTCTTCATGATGGTGAAATCATATTGGAGAGATCTCTAACTCATCCATGGAGAGACTCATACTTCCTTGGAAAGATATGGCAATTGGCTTGGATGGAGAAGGGCTACTGCGTTAAGCCTTGGTTGTAGTCTATTTTTATCTATGTACTTTCCCTATATTTACAGTAATATAAACGCTTTCCACCAATATTGTTTATGTGTGATGATATTGTGTAGTTTACTTGCTTAACTGTTTACTTAGATCTCTTATTGTATAGATGCTTTTTACTCGTTTGCATTGTTCTATGTGTCTTGACAGGTTTTGCAGCTGAGATCTGACGACCGCGGGACGTAGAGCAGCATCCAGGAGAAAGGATTGCGAAGTTAAGGTAAGGCATCTAGTACTTGATCCTTAAGTAGATCTAGGAAAGTTGTTTGTAGTCTGTACTATTTGTTCTAGACTCACATTGAGCTAGCGAGATCCGACTCGCATCCGCTCGAGTGGATTGTCCGTCAAACAACAATGGTGTTGGAAGATGGATCTTCTATTACATTGCAAGGGTTCTTCAAACAAAACTTGTAAATTTCAATTTCAAATCAATGTTTTAGAATTAGCTTTCATTTAACTGGGGAATGTGTCTTAAATTCTTTAATGTTAATGTAAATATGAGAGGATTATACTACAATTGGATATAACACTTTCTCAAACAAAATGAGATTCAATTAAGATCCTATAAACATATTTAGAGATTATTTTCATTCTTTTATCTTAAACAAAATTTATAGAACTAGGATCAATGACCATTAGAAGAAAAGTTATAATAATCTCAATGCAATGCTATGGATTACATGTTTGACTAGGAAATGGGTCATGGTATATGAAACTTTTGTTTCATCATGTACCCACTTTACTAAAAGAATCAACATTAAAAGAAAAATACGATACTCTACAAAGCTTAAACTTGAATAGAATGTGAAAATGTAATTTCAAAACTTTGTAGGTTTATGTAAATTAGAAATGTGATATAGCTATGGCGTGAATTATCCTCTTGATCTCCATAATTATTCCTCTATTCCAGTTTGCTATAAACAACCTCTTGGATATGTCTTCTAATAGAACATTGGTTCACCAAAGTTCGTTTTTCGATATGATGTGTTATGAACCAAATCCTCAAGATAACATAAAATAACAAAGTACACACCACGTATAGAAATGTAAATGTGGAGCACAACTCCAATATAAATAAGAAACACAAGTTACACAATAACTCCTTAAAGAATAAATAATCATTCTCCAAATACCCCAAGACATTCATATAACTATTCCACATGTTCCTCAACAATCACTATATTACCTCTATATATACAAATTCACTCATTGCACATGAAGCCCCTTCATTAGCTCGACCACTATTACAGGTACATTCATTTCTTTACATATACATTAAACCCTACATATTGCCCCCTTGGGTCATATTATATACATTTAACCCCATATATGCCTCCCCTGGGGTCATATTAAATATATTTAACCCCATATATGCCCCCCCTTGGGTCATAGCACAACGCTTTTCAAGCAATCCTTCAATGAGATAAGTGAAATGAATATCCGCCATGCATTTTTCCATGACCTTCAAGTTTGCTTCAAGGATTGATCACACAATACTAAATTTTTGATATTCCCATAGATCTCAATTTCTCAACCATATTGAGTTCCCTTGACAACCTTATCATCTCGGGGGTTGGGATTTTATTGCTTTCGATTGTTGGGGACTGACTCTATATGGAGTTGGAAATGTTCAAATGTTGAGCAAATCTTCACTATGATTATTTTCAACAAAGCTTAAACGCAAATCATAACAACTTACAACCTTAACTCTTAGAGCTACGGCCATATCGAAATTATTAGCATTTTTTGCTTAAAATAAATGGTGAAATCAATTGACCTTCATCATATGTCATACCTCTTCAGACATACATGCCCACACAACCTCGACTTTTGGACATCATCTTAACCATTTTACACTAATGTGTAACATGTAGCCTCTCTATCCTCTCTCTTAACTAAAATCTATTGCAATAAATGTGTCATTTGGTTTTACGCTTTTAAATGTCCATCATAATTTTATATGAGCTCCATGTCTCTTCTTTGCAATAATAACCCTTTCTTTACAACTTCACAACTTCTTTAGTGTTCAAATTCTCCCCATTCATGGAGATAAATTTCCAATTTCATTTTATTTTATTTATATCTTTACATTGCTTACACATATTGCCTTTAGGCATGGACTTGCAACCTCGTTGTTATTTTTTTCATAGAAAAAAAAACTTTAAATCTGAAAGGGATGAATATACATGTTCCTTGTCCAAAAAATAAGATTCATGGAGCTTATATGCACGTTGCACCCTACCAACCTTTCACTGTCATACATAAACTGCATGTACATATATCCTTAACAATTCAGTCTATCAACTATAAATTTAAGACTACATATTACAACTTATATGTCCATTATACAAAAAAGGGCTATCCGTATCAGCAGCTAGAGACAAAACTCCATGGATTCTGTCTCCTCATTATCAAGGAACTCATAATAACCAAAAGCACCCACCGGTAAAGACAATGCCTCCTTGGACAATATATAAGATTTTGCATTCAGTTATCTGAAAGATGTGCCATAATGAGAGCCATTCAAAGGATTGAAAGGCACTTGTGATATCTCGCAACAAAGGCTCTATCCTTACATCCATCACAGTTGGTATGAAGAGCTATGAATTTTCCTTTATTATTAGTACCCCTCCCAGGAGCATAGCTAACTTGGATAAAGTTATTTTGTTGTAAATAAAGAACAACCTCCTACCTCTCAAAATCGAGGATGGCCTTGACAAGGTCCATCAAAGAAGCCCTAAGGAATTCCAAAGTCCAACTTTGGCATGGAAGGCAATCTAGGATTCTTGATTTTAGATCAATCATAAATTCTTTTGAAAGGTTTAGATTGATGCCAACTATTACTTCAAGAGGAATGTCTTTGTTTTTAAAGATGCTAGAGTTTCAGGCCCACCAGATGCTAGAGACCAAAAAACTTGACATTCATTCAAATCTCTTTATTGCCTTATCTACCAGCCAATCCTTCATGCAATCTCCTAAACATATTTTGGATCAAGAAGAGGTTGACTTTAGCTCCTGTTGGACAATCCTTGAAACCTGAGCTGCGTAGACACAACTTCATAGCTATTTATTTTGTTATTATAATTTTTTTTATAGATAAACGTGAATATCAATTGCAATAAGTCCTTTATTTTAACATTGATGTGATAATATCCTCCCTCACTTTAGTATTAACATCATTTAAAAATGCATACATAATTTGTAGACTCCATTATTCATATTGATAACTCAAAATCAAATAATAATATTATTTTTATTAAATAATTAAGGTTCACATCTCAAAGACTTCAATTAATACCTTAACAAGTTTCCATTTTTATATTTACTCCTTTATTGCAAAGTAATCATGCGATACTTAAAAATTAGAATTGATAATTTATAATACTTGGAGTTCATGACTTTTGTACACATCATGAACCTCATTGCATCTTCATATTTTTCTGAAGATCCATCTTTTAAAAAATGATATAGTTACACATATCATTTATCAAAGATCATTCTATCTTCTCTTTTAGCTATGTAATTTTAATAGAAGAACTTGAGACTTGTGATAGGTAATGAGAAGTTTGACATCTTTGATATATTGGTTTCATTTAGGCTTTCACAGGTTGCAGTTATCTTCAAGGGGGATTGGATACCTGTATAGAGAACAAAAACTCTACACAGGTATCCAATCCCCCTTGAAAATCTTTGATATAGGTTCAAATTTTGCAATGATTATTCTAGCACCTTGAAATAATCATGAAAATACTTATACAATAGGCTTGAGAATAGTGATGGACACTGAGAAGTTTCACACCTTCAATATAGGTTCAAATTTTGCATTGATTATTCAAACACCTTGAAGTAATCATGGAAATACTTATATGTATGCATATTAGAAACCTAAACCCACTTATAAACCCATGCATTGATTATTCAAACACATTGAAGTAATCATGGAAATACTTTTATGTATGCATATTAGAAACCTAAACCCACTTATAAACCCATGCATTGATTATTCAAACACCTTGAAGTAATCATGGAAATACTTTCTGATGGAAAAAATCATGGAAATACTTATATGTATGCATATTAGAAACCTAAACCCACTTATAAACCCATAATATATAATATATTAGTTAAACACAACTAACAAAAATCTAAGAATCGCTCAAGCAACATATCGTCTGGGTTCCACCCACTTCCACAAGTTTCAGATCAACAACGTCGTTTTCGCTTTTGAATTATAAAGGCATTTAAATTAAATTTATATTAGACCGCATATCCAACAATAATAGTGGGGAATTATTTGCAACTTGGAAAATTCCTTCCTCCGCGGTTCTGCACTAACTGAACAGCAACTCGAGGTGAGGAGATCGATTCCCATGGGGAGCAAAGAGATTTTAATGCTGGAAGCTGCACCAGGTGTGTCGCCTCCGAAATGGAGAGCGGGCGACACGGGCGAATTCATCGACGCTTTGCCTTACATCGACCATGATTATGCAAACACAAAGGTTAAAGCGGAGGTGGACAGAATGGTGGAGGAAGAAATGCGCAGAAGCACCAAAAAGCCCGCCGACTTCCTCGCCGATCTCCCCCCTGCTCCCAAGATCAATTTCGAGGTCAGTACCTACCCCTCTCTCTCTTTAGCTCGACTTTTACTGTCCCTGGGGCCTGTATGTTCCAGTTTAGTTGTCCCTGTGAGGTTCGATATGTAACCTCTCATTTGAGAACTGTGGACACTAAACCCTAGACGAAAGTAATGGCGGAGACAGACATTGCATCAAATAATGATAAAAAGAAGAACAGCTTCTTCGGCTCAGGGTCACTTCTCACCGATTGTTATTTGCGATTAAGTAAAAGCTATATGATTTTAAGCATAAAAAACGGCTCATCATACATTGTAAGTTACTTTCAGGAAAACCATAAAAAATAGAGATGAATTGAGGAGTCTTTACTTTGACCTTAACAGAACAAGCTAACATGATGCTTGCGAAAAGGAAAAGGCATGATCCCAAATAATGCTAAAAAGAAGAACAGCTACTTTGGCTTAGGGTCACCTCTCACGGGTGGTTATTTGCGATTAAGTAAAAGCTATATAATTTTAAGCAGAAAAAAATGGCTCATCATACACTGTAAGTTACTTTCAGGAAAACTATAAAAAATAGAGATGAATTAAGGAATCTTTACTTTGACCTTAACAGAACAAGCCAACCTGATGCCTGTGAAAAGGAAAAAGCATGATCCCAACTTGCTTAATTTTTTTTTGGTCCTCAACAAAAGATGCAACTGTCCATCCATCGGGTTGTGATCTAGTGTTTGAGATTAGATGTCACCTCGTTAATGACCTAATTCAAACCCCTACTGACATAGAGCACTGGATATCAGGCTTGGCCGAGGCGAGTTTTAAATTTCATTATAGGCGAGTGTCTAAAAACCTAATCGCTTATGTTCGAGCGACCTTTTCCTGTTCCTTATGGTCGAGTGTTATAAGAGCGTCTAAAGACCATGAATTCAGAGACTATTTGAAGACTTTCAATTAGACTATGGATCCTTGGTGGTAATGATTAATGGTTGGTCAAGTACATTGTTTCTCGATCTCCCTCTTCTATAGTCAATCGACTAACTAAAAGTTCCTCAGTTTCCCCTTACTGTAGTCGGTTGAGCAACTTTATTCCATCATCTCTCTACCTCTCAATGTTTGATCGATGATCGATGGGAATCTTTGTAGCATTAATTGGATAAAAAGGATGCAAGCAGGTTTTGCCAAAATTTGAAAGTCCAACTCTTATGTTACTTTCTTGTTGTTGTAGTTGTTAAGTGGGTCGTGGTTAAGTGGCTAAATCATAGCACTTTCAGTGTTCAGACTCGTGTTCAAACTCCCCAAAGATATGTTGCCACATTAATATGACCAGCAAAGTTAGTTACTGCATCCGAGACTGTGTGGAAGTCCTGGCGCTATGCTGTTGGGAGCGGGGAGCGGGAAGCAAGACCGAAAAGCGAAATTTTCAAAAGATTCCGTTTTGGGAGCGTTTTTTTATATAATACATATTTTAATATATTTTGATATATATATAAAAACATGTAGAATGCCAAATTAGTTGTAGAAAACATGAAAACATAGATCTAACTATTGGATTAATGATGATTATTAAATCAACTATTTAGTACACATATACCATCAATAATCTAGCAGCTATAACTTATAACATTGTCATCATTTGCCATCAACAAATTCTAACAAATAACATCAACCACAATGAAATAGAGCATCATATTCATTGCCAGAGAATTGTAATATGTAATCAACAATTCAAACCTCAAACGTAGGTTCAAACTTCAAACTGACCATCAAGAACAAACCTAACTTGTGCCCAAAACTGACCATCAAGAATAGTGTCCTCCACCTCTTGAAATTCATGTCCAACAAATGCCGATGCAACATTGTCTTAAACACCCTGCCATGAATCACTTGAGACCATACTAGGCAATGACTCTTTTACTTCAAAAGGTGCCTGGAGGTGAGGTAGTAGTTAGCAAATATGGTCTTTGCAATCTTAAGTAGCTTCAACCTAGAGTGATTGCAAAAAAAGTGGTGGGCCATGCTACGATTGGTAATATATTTTATCATTTTCTTCCCTCTTGTACAATGCACCATTCTATTTATAACTAGGATCCTTCATTTTAATAATATCATGCATCAAAAGGTTCAGTGTGTGAACCGAACACCCTATTGAAAATATGTTAGGGTACATATCCTCAATGATAGCTCTTGCTACCTTACAATTAGTAGCGTTATCAGTGATGACTTGAATGACATTGTTCGACCCAATCTATTGAATGGTTTTAATTAAAGGTTCCGCAATATTAATATTAGTCTTGTAACATAGTAGTCATGGGCTAAAAGGAAGATTGCACCACTAGCAAACACGCCAAGAATATTTATCAATGGCCTGCCACTACATTTGTCCAAGCACCAGATACAATGTGAATGGATACTAGTACTCCATATTCAGTCCAATCATTTGTAAAATGTCCTAGACCATTATGGATTTTTGGCTCTTTCCCTGTTAAGCCCATGGTTTTGGGCCTTTGGCTTTGTCATACTCGAGGCTCTTATATCCTTTAGGCATTGATGGCTTGTACCATATCATGCCAATAGGGTGAAAGAAGAGCATTGAATGTACACCACATGCATAGAGAAACCTGAAAAGTTTTGCATCCACGTCATCCTTACAACTTTCGTTAAGGGAATCTAATATTGTTTTAAGCATAGGTGAGAATCCACTACCATGGGGGGATGGGGATTGACCACCATACATTCTATATGTGAGCTTGAATATTTAGATTCAACCCTTGATTTTTTGGATTTGTTTTGCGCAACCTCCTCTTCTTGTATTTGTTTCTTCTTTCACTGGCATAGGGTCACATGTTTTGACTCCTATAGTCTTACCTTCATCCCATGGCGTAATGCCATATAGATGCGCAACCTCCTCTTCTTGTATTTGTTTCTTCTTTCACTGGCATAGGGTCACATGTTTTGACTCCTATAGTCTTACCTTCATCCCATGGCGTAATGCCATATAGATGCTTTCTCACATGGGTATATGAACCCGTGTAAGTTTTATTACAATGGGGGCATATAAACTTTGTTTCTGGTTCCACCCTCTTTCCCTCACCCAAGCCTTGTCACATACTTCCACAAGGCTGTTTAAAGTCTCTTTGTGTTTTTTCCCATCATCATTGTTAGCTTCATTATCAACATCCCTTTCCATTTCTTCCTCCTCTCAACAGTATGTGCCACTGCTTACTTCTTCCTCCTCATCACTAGTATTTCAGCTTCCCAACACCACAATCATAATAAAAATGGAACCAAAGGGAAAAACCACATAGCCATCATGCTTCTTGACCCAAGATGAGAATAACTTGCTACCTTCAATAGAATAATGGAGAAGGAGAAATGGGAAAGAGAAGAAGAGAAAGCTCAAGATTCAACATTGTGGAATTAAAAAATAAACCAAACAAAGAGTGGGTTTTAGAGCTTACCTCTTTAACTCTCCAACAGTGATTGAATGTAACTATGGAAGCTTTCAATCTCCCTTCCAAGATCTCACAAACAACAACAACAACCTTCAATCTACCTTCCAAGCTCTCACAAATTTGCTCATTAACACTAGCTAACATCCCACTCAAAACCCTATAAAAGAGGAATAACATGAGTGAAATGAGAAATAGAATGAGAGAAAATGAAGTGAGTGGGTGTTTTAATCAACTAAAGGAACCCTGGTCATGCCTAGACCAATGATTGAATTCTTGTCTTGGTTTACACAAGCAAGAGAGAAAGAAGTGCCTCTAATTGGTGGGAGCTAAGTTGGAGCACTGAGGGAGCGATCCAGGAGTGTTGAGGGAGAAAAGCTCCTTGTTTTGGCAGGGAGCATTTTTTTCCCCTAGGGAGCGCGCTCCCAAAAAACGCTCCCAAAAAACGCTTCCAGAAGGGAGCGATCAGGAAGCACATTTCCGAGGGCACTTCCTAATCGCTCCCTCTGGGAGTGCACTTTGGGACCGAAGCATTGAGGGGGGGCGCTCCTGTGCAGCTTAGTCCTGGCGACCTTGATGGTCCACTAATGCAGTGTATATCAATGGATGACACCATATGTGACTCCTGGGTGAATTTCATGGAGTAAATATCTATAGGGCCCAGCAATGAAGGTGAAGGTAGAGTCTACACTTTAACAAAGGGCCATTCACTTAAAAAAGAAAAAAGAAAAACCTTTAACGTTTTACAAATGGTATCTCATTCTGCACAAAGGTAAGACTTAGGAGCCACAAGCAAGAGTTATGTGTTTCATCAAAATCACCTGGACTTAAACCTAGACTTGGCTGCATGTCACTTAAACACTAAGTCACCTACTTTGTGTTTGTGTTCGAATTCGGTGGCAATGAAATTTGAAGAGAGTTTGCTGGTGCAAAAATATAGGAAAAGTCACCATAAAGTTTGGCAAAGAGAATTAAGTGAGTTTCTTTATAAAATCACACACACACACACACACACACACACACACACATATATCTGAAAGGATTTCACTTATACCTATGCAGGGTATCTCAAAGGCAGCAAAGCATAACAAATTATGGTCGAGCATTTCAATAAAAGTCATGACACTGCTGTTCTTCTCTTGCCCCTGTGTGTAAGTTACCTTCATGGTAGCTATCATGATTCATAATCATAGTTGCCCCCACTGTAATCAAAACCTTTGGGAGGTTCAATGATACAAAACATCCATGTTTTCCTGATACAAAGGTCCTTTTCTGTCCACCATAGGATAAAAGAGAAGAAGAAAAAAGGTTTGATGAATTTTATGACATTTAAAAAATTCTTCCACACTTTAATGTATTTCACTGAATCTTTTGCCTACCAAATTGAAAATAGAATTTGAACCTTGTTACTTAGATTTCAGATGTTGAGCATTAGGTCTTGAGGAAAAGAAACTTGCTACAAACTATTCATCTTGTGAATTGCAAGGTAATTTGAGTAAATATTAAAACTGTCCTATTTGAATGGTTTTAATCTTCTGCTACCAAGGACTTAGAGCCGAGGTAGATACTTAAAATCTTTTGTGGTTTTAGCAACATTTTTGATCTTGTTCAACTCCTCTCATAAAAATTGGATTGATTACAATATACTGCTGCGTTTCAGTTAAACCCGTTGTGCTTTGAGCAGCTTCTTTTATGATCTAATTCAATTCTTGGGATAAAAATTAGATTGGTCACAGAATTATTATCTTTCAGTTCTTATTGAGACTAAAGAGTAAAATGAATACTTATAATATTAGATGACTGTTTGGATTAATGTAATTGGCAAGATAACCATTAGAATTTGTAAGCATATTACCCATGTACTCTGACACAACATTACAAATGTGCTACTCAGATTCTAATACTCACAATGCAAACCTGCAGAACTACCCTATGGTGGCAAA
Source organism: Larix kaempferi (assembly GCA_027924585.1). Taxonomy (NCBI): domain Eukaryota; kingdom Viridiplantae; phylum Streptophyta; class Pinopsida; order Pinales; family Pinaceae; genus Larix; species Larix kaempferi. The sequence continues at coordinate 2,036,289 of BSBM01000275.1, read as the reverse complement.
GGAGTTTGAACGTGTACGTGCTGGCAAGCCTCCTCTTACAATGGACATGTCTCGTTATGGTTTAGAACCACCCCCTCTAAGCAAGCGGAATGACGTGACCGCATGGAAGAATGCCCTCCATAATGCTCAAAGTCAACTACAACATCAAACTATAAGGTATTATGGGTGTCAGATATTTCTTTGTACCTTTGGATGTTACTATATTCAGGTTCTGCCCTGAAATTGCATACTGCAATAACCATTTGGCAAGACTATTCAGAGGATGGAACTTTGAGACAATACATGTTTAATTAGATAGTTGTGTATAAAGTTAGCCAATGCTATCGGATATAATTATCTGATCTTGCAGAAATGATCCAGGAAGGTCCAGTATTTTATCATCATAGTTCACACAACAGACGAACAAACTTATTGAAGTGGGGCACCCTTTTTTTGCCAACAATCCCCTTAAAAATAATATAGCAATTTCACCTTCCTAGGGGAGTTTACAACTGTCACTGGAATGATACCAAGTCTAATGTATACTGTTTTTTTTTCCTTAGAAAAATTCGTAATTTTATTTCAAAAGAGGAACAAAATTACATTCTGCACATGTAATAGGATCACTAAGATCCCTACATTGTCACATTTTACAGTTCATATTATGGCAACAGGAAACCATCATCCCAGACTGCCTCCTACTGCTGTCTCTAATTGATCGTGACCATCACTGATCAATAAGCTTATGCTGTCCATACAGCCCATCAATGAAATCCCATACAAATTCTATGTAAATTGCTTTTCGCCTGCCTGCAGCTCGCTATACAGTTGCTCTGATAAGATCGTGATGCTGCTTGTTTTTACAGCCCGTCATTACAGATAATTGTTACTCTAATATACAGGTCGTGATCTTCACAGCTCTTTGCTGTCCATACAGCCCGTCAATACATCACTCTATACACAGAGGGCGCATGATAATTCCAGCCTGTCCTCAATATGTCTGTGTGATGCCTCCCGATGAGTGGATTTCCGCAATCAGCCATTCCATATCACCCCAATGATCAATAGATCAATGCAGTGCCGCATTTTCCCCATTATCCTCATAAAATGGTCGGTGGTAATAGCTGAAAATGCCTTCCGGAGAATGTATGGTTATTCTCCATGATCCGTGTGCTAACTCCAGCTGCGTTGCCTCCTTGGATAGTTGATCAGCCAACCCATTCCGCTCCCTGTATACATGTGTAAAAGTGATGTGGTGAAAGGACAATTTTATCCGGTTCACCTCCTCCAGGATAGGTAATAGAACCATCACATGACACAGTGAGATCTCATTGGCCCAATTGATGACTAACAAGGAGTCACCAAATATCTGGAGTGATAAGCATCCTTGTTCTAGAGCAAATAACATCAGTAACTTTAGAGACATGAGTTCTGCATAGTTATTTGACCCTCTACCCAAACCAGCCACCAGATGGAAATAATGTGCCTCTGATTTGTAAAGGACTCCCCCCCCTCCACATACCGATTGTAGGTTTGAGGCGCCATCGAAAAAAGCCCACGGCATGGAGAGATCAATCAATTCTACCTGCACAGGTCTGGCTCTGCTCATATGTACAGGGGCCACAAAATGTAAGTAAACTGCCATCAATTGTGCCACAACAGATTCCAGTGGCACCCTGCTGTCCTGGAATAACACCTTATTGCGGGCAATCCATATGCCCCAAGTGTAGAAACACGGGAGTGCCCGGGAAGTGGATGAATGTTGAGCAGACCACCACAAACCGAATGCTTCCAGCACACTCGTACCCCTCCATCTCACCTTAATATCCAATAATTTGCAGATTTCAATCCAAACAGCCTGTGAAAAACTACAATGAATAAAAAGATGAGCCAAGTTCTCTTCGGCATCCCTACAAAGAGGACATATCCCCGGACCCTGGAGAAAACGTTTTTGCAGAATGTCCCAAGTGGGTGCCTTATTTTCCAGGATCGCCCAGAAAAGTAATTTGGCTTTACCCGGACATCTTAGCTTCCACAAGTGTTTCCACCACCACACCAACTCCCGGTTATGTAATTCCAAATTGAGCTGGATATATCCAAGTTTAGGAGTATATACTCCGGAGGGATGGTGATCCCAGATAAGTATATCAGACCTATCGGACAATCGAATGTGGGTAAGTTTTAACATCCGAATATAATCCTCCCAGACCCCCTGTAGTTCAGCCGAGATCCCAAGATGTCGTGCAGACTTCCACCCCTGTTGCCAAAATGTTGTAGCTCCCGGATCCGCTATATCAGCCAGATAAAGACATCCTCTAGTAGCCAGAAAGGTTCTCAGATCCTCAGAAAGTACATGTCCACCCCTGCATCCAACCCAAGGGTCCATCCCAATTCTAAGGAGACGCCCATCGCCAATCCGCCACACTAATCCAGATCCGACTAAAGTGAAATGCTGCACCACCGCTTTCCAGACCACAGAACAGCTTGCCTTCGTCTTATCACGCAGCCTGATCCATTCGAGGAGAGTTAAAGGGGCAATATATTTATGATAGACCACTCTAGTCCAGAGACTTTGTGTATGAATTAGTCGCCACGACACTTTGGCCCCCAAGGCTTTGGCAAACATAAAAATATTCTTTAATCCCCACCCTCCCAATGCTTTAGGAACAGCGATTCTCTCCCAACGGACCCACACCAATGCACGTTGATCACTGGTACCCTTCCAAAGAAAGCCAAAACACAGTCGCCTAATCTTCTCCAGCACTCCAATCGGTATCCAAGCGAGAGACAACCAATACACCGGGACTGCTTCCAAAACAGATTTTATCAATACCAGCCTCCCGGCCCGAGAGAGCCATTTATGGCTCCAACCCTGTAGTCGCTGTTCTAGCTTTGCAATTAACCAGCACCAATCAGCCTTCAAGTATGCATTCGGTTTTAAGTGAAAACCGAGGTACTTTAAACCATCATCGATTTCCAAAATCCTATATGGTAGTTTGTTAACCATACTGAGGATCTCCTGCTCGGTTAGATGCGAACAAGTGATAGTAGATTTGTCAGTATTCACTATCATACCCGCTGCAGCTTGCACTAATTGGAGGCCTTCAACCACCTTGTCTATATCTAATGTATACTGTTATTCTGGTAAGTTAAACATATACTGTCATTTCTACATTTATTTGATCATGTGTGCATAATGTTTGTCCATTCAGCTGGAAGTTATGATTCTTGTTTTATCTTGTAGAGTTGTCTGTTAACTAGCAGATTCGGCTTCCTGCTGAAAACAAATGTATTTTTTTAACAGGATAAAGATGTTAAGAACAGATTTTGACAGGGGCAGCTATGGCCACCCCTGAAAAAAAGGAGGGAGTCCAGGCACCTTCTTATACTCATTGTGATCTTGCTGGTTACCAAGCAGTATATCGCTTATGTATTTCTCTAGCATAGATTTGTCTTCTGTATTAATTTTTTGTATGAGGATAAGCAACATTGAGATGAAAAATCCGGTCCCATAGATCATTTGGTCTTGTGGATGTTAATAGAAAATCCTATTCTATTCTCTCTCTCTCTCTCTCTCTTGTGTGCATACAATCTGTGGAAAGGTTAAGTGAGGGAATTGTTTATTTTCTCAGAAGATGGGAATTTGATTTGCCATCTTTCATAGAATAGATTTTTAATGACGTTATGATGTCTTATGAGTTCTTGATTTGTGCAATGCAATGTATTATGAAAAAATGGCCATGGTTAACACATGTCTATATCCTTTTGATGCATGTTGTACACAGTTGGTTATTAGTGTGGCTGTTATCATAGAATAGTTATAGAAGCATACCTTCCAACCTGCCAATGCCAAGAAGGTTACAAGCTAAGGAAGGCTGTGTCAGGAGGCATGATCAGAACAGTTAACATTATATACTGGTTTTAATGATGTAAAAAATAAAGCTGCTCACATGCATTCTTGTTAAGCCAAGTTGGAGAAAGTGGAACACAGAGTGGCCTTGGATTCAAGGTGCATATGAGTGTAGAGAGGAGAGCCTGCTTGGAGGGAACTCGTGATCAGTTAATAACTTAATGGGTATTCACTGATGAGAGCTTGAGTTGAACTGCATGTTCTTTGTAACCCGAGCTCTTACTGTACTCCTCCTCACCTACATAGTGAATTGGCGAATTGGAGGGCTATCCAAGAATAGTTGGGCCTTGTCTAAGTGGGCAACTCTGATTAGATTGGCTGATTCCTGCAATCTCTGTATGAACAGCTTGGCACAGGAGCCATCTAAAGAAGCAACTCTGACTGGAAGATACTTATATGTTTCTTTTCAGGTTAGACATTCATTAGTGAGGCTGCAGTGAGTCTTGGAGGCCTCTCCGTCTCTCTTTCTGTTGGAGTGTAATGGGCCGAAAACCTTTAATCTGTATGCAAAGGCATAGGTTGTTGCAAGGCAAGTCTGCCTGAACCTTGTGGAAGGGTCATCTGGGGCAATGATAATTTGTGTTCAATAAGAAAGGTAAGTAAATGAAGTGTGACAGAAGAGGCTGCATTCCATCTAGTGCCCATAGTGAATTCTGTCTTTGTAACTCTCCTTGCTGATAGCTTAGAGAGAGAGAGAGAGAGAGAGCGTCTAGTTCACATCTTGTGGTTTTATTTTCTCGTTCTTAAAAAGTTGGAATCTGGATATGCCCATTTGGGGTTTATGTTAGGTGCTGCTCAGCTTCCTGGGGGGAGAGAGATTCTAGTTCATCCCTCGTGGTTTCATTTTCTTATTTGCCAAAATATGGAATCTAGATAGCTCATTGTGACTGTTGTAGATAATGTTCAGCCACCTGGATGGGGGGGGAGGAGAGAGAGAGAGAGGACACCCTCTTTTCCAGTTCCATCCCTTGCCATGTTTTACGTCTTTTCCCTCAGGCAAAACATGGCATCTTGATTTTTCTTATTATGAGTATCTTGTTTGCTACTGAGCTATTGTGTAGCCAATCTCTGTTGTCTCTTGCATTTTTAGTTACATGTTACTTTACTTCTTAGACGTTATCCTCTCTTCAAGATCTCCCTTATGATTGCTCTTAGTACTCAATTTTGCCCCTAGTTGGCACACTAATTATTACTATTGTTTGTTTGGGCGATGGGAGAGTTCTCCTCTGGGATTATCTTCACAAGCACTGAGGCCTAATAATCTGTATTGAGTTTGATTTTTAAAGTGCTTACCACAAACCTTGTTTGCCCTGTTTTAGGAATTCCTCTATTTTTGTATCAGAAGGTGGTTTTTGAAACTAACCCCATACATATTAGCATCATTATGCAGAGAAATCTTGTTGCGTGCTAGCTTTGCGTTCAGTTCCCCCTTAATTTGCAAGTGTTCACAACTTCACACTTATTTTATTCATGTTCAAAAATAGATCGATGCTGAATTATCTGGGTTACCACATTACAAGTTTAATCCTACTGACATATAATGGTGCAAAGTTCATAATGTTATTTTCAGTTTTTCATCATTGATTGTAGAGTAAATACGCTGAAAAACAGAACTTTTTTTGATAACATGTGAAATTTAATTCTTTCTGCAGGCTTGAAAATCTAGATCTGATGATGAAACATGGAGTCAATGCATGGAAAGTCCATAATCAACATTTGGAAGCATTTTTGGCAAGGTTGGTGGAACAAATAATTTTTATATTCTATTAAATCTGTAAATATTTGATCTATAGTGAAATATAGGACAAGATGTTTGCCTTTGTAATGAGGTGTAAATGCCAAATTCATGAATAGGATGTGGGATCAGATAAATTTGTTTACTGGAAGTATCTTTTTTTTTTTTAAATTCCGGAGAATTATAGTCTCTCACTTGCCTACCTATCAGGAATTCCAAGTGAGGATTCTGGTACCTTGTCACTTCCCTGTGGATTTCCCTCTTCCCTAGTTTTTCGAATGGAGGATGGTGGTAAGTGCCAGCTGAAATCCTGACATCCCCATGAACTTTCACACAACAGCATCAATCAATATGTACATATGTACAAGGAGAAATTAACACTAGGGCAGTGCAAGGCTTGAAGATAAATCAGCCAATAGAGTGAAACCCTGGTGAGAGAAAATAACCATGAATAATTGTTATAGATAATAATGAAGATAAGATGATTTTATTAATGTCCAATTAATAACCAAATAGCCACAAAAGTAGGTCAATGGGACTGCTGAGTACAATGATGTCAATCCAAAGGAGGAGTACCAAATGGTCTCCTATTAAAGGCAAAAGGAAGGAAAGTAAAATAAAGTAAAACAGAGCTTGTAGTCTATGCTGAAGCACGAAAAACATGAGAACCCTCTACCCCGAGCATGGGAGGCCACACAGGGGTGGAGATGCACAAGAGAGAAATAAACCCATGCACAAGAGAGAGAAAAATGCCCAAGCATAAGTGAGCGCCAAAGATATAGGTGCCCTTAGGCATAAAGCACTTTCACACAAAAACATCAATCAATATGTACATATGTACAAGGAGAAATTAACACTAGGGCAGTGCAAGGCTTGAAGATAAATCAGCCAATAGAGTGAAACCCTGGTGAGAGAAAATCCAAAAGGCTCTGGACATCACTAATAAAAATAATATTTAGTGCAATTACTGTCACAAGTATGGACACATGAAGAAGGATTGCCGTGCATGTTTGGATTTTGAACAAAAGAAGCAGGGAGGGTCTCAGCAGAAAGCAAATGTCGCCGAGCACTCCGAGCAGAAGGAATCTGCCTATTATGCATTCATGGCAAAAAGGTCGACAGACCATGTCAAATCCTCTGCTTGGTATATTGATTCAGGTGCCTCGTGTCATTTCACTCATCGGCGTGGTTGTTTCACCGATTTCTCTCCCTTTACTGACTCAGTTGTTTTTGGAGGAGGTGAAGAATACACAATTGTCAGTAAGGGCACTGTTCAGATACAATCTGGTTGAAGGAATCTCATATTCCTTAATGTCTATTACGTTCCTGGCATGGAACTCAATCTTCTCTCCGTCAGTCAGATCATTCGGCATTCCCCTCAGTTGGATGTGGTGTTCAGTTTTCACAAGTGCTCCATTGTTGATCGAGAGACTCGTGCTACTGTGGCTACTGGTATTGAGGATCATGGTCTTTACAGACTTGTGGACACAGGAGACTCTTCAGAGTTAGCCATGGCAGCCAGAAACTCTGCTACTACCAGTCTTTGGCACCAGTGGTATGGGCACTTAAATGTGCACTATCTCTCTCAGTTAACTTGGGAGGGACTTGTAGCTGGCTTACCTAACATTCAGACTCAGCATCTTGGCGTTTGTGGCACTTGTCAGGCTGGGAAGCAACATCGGACACCATTCACGGATGGTGACTCTTGGCGGGCATTTGAGGTGCTACAATTAGTTCATGTTGATATTTGTGGTCCTATGAATACTACTTCTGTAACTGGTTGTAGATATTTCTTGTTATTTGCTGATGATTTCAGTAGGAGAATGTGGGTATATTTCCTTAGACAGAAATCAGAAGTGGTTAATGTATTTCAGAAGTTTAAGGCCTTCGTCGAAAAAGAGTTTGGTTCTTGTATCATAACTCTTAGGTTAGATAATGGGGGGGAATTCTGTTCTACTGCTTTCTCCAGCTTCTGTGATACTCATGGTATTAAACGTCAGTTAACCACACCCTACACTCCTCAGCAAAATGGTTTTGTCGAGAGTTGCAATCGTACAATTGTTGAGATGGCTCGCTCTACGTTACAACACAGGAATGTTCCTCACAAATTTTGGGCAAAGGCAGTCTATACGTCTGTCTATCTTCTCAATTGGTCTCCTACCTTTGCTGTAAAAGGAAAAAATCCTGAGGAAGCTTGGTCTGGTCGCAAACCTAGGATTAGTCATCTTAAATTTTTTGGCTCTCTAGCATATGTATGGATTCCAGATGCTAAACGCTCCAAATTGGATTCCAAGAGTCAGAGACTTATGTTCACAGGGTATAGTGACAACCATAAGGCTTACCGGCTGATAGATGTAGACACTGATCGTCTTGTCTTCAGTCGAGATGTTATCTTTGATGAAGAATGAGGACCTTTCCTTTCCTCGTCTGAACAACATTCTGAGGATCGGCCATTGAAGACTTCTGATTTGGGTGTTCGTCTTCCTATTGGTCCAGCTGATGGGAGGGATGATGAAGACTCTGTCTTTGATGATGCTCAACCTGAATTCCCTCCCAATGATATTCAACCTATTGAGAACCTGTTCCAGATCCACAACCAATTCCAGCTCCTCCTGTTCAGTCCAATGTTGGCACTTCTACTCTTCTGTCTAAATGTTGGGCTAAGACTATCAGTGATCTTCATGATGATGAGCTCATTGAGGGTAGATCATCCAGAAACAAGAGCAAACAACAACATACAGTTAATTTTGCTCTTATGGCTAACATTCACAGTGTTTATGAGCCTCAGACATATTCAGAGGCTAAAGGTGTTCCTGAGTGGGAAAAGGCTATGGAAGCTGAATACCAGAGTCTTCAGAAAAATCACACTTGGACCCTTTCTGATCTTCCTCCAGGGAAGAAGCCCATTAGCTGCAAATGGGTGTATAAGGTGAAATACAAAGCTGATGGAACCCTTGACAAGTACAAAGCTCATCTCGTTGCTACGGGGTTCTCACAGAAAGAAGGCATTGACTATGAGGAGACCTTTGCTCCTACAGCCAAGATGAGTTACATACGGCTCGTCCTTGCCTTAGCAGCCTAGTTTGGTTGGAAAGTTCATCAGATGGATGTTAAGAGTGCTTTCCTCAACGGTGAGTTGAAGGAAGAAGTCTACATGATGCAGCCTCCAGGATTCAAGGTTGCCGGTAAAGAAAACCAGGTGTGCAAACTGGTGAAAGCCCCCTATGGCCTGAAATAGGCTCCTTGGGCTTGGTACATTGAGATTGACAAGTACCTCACAGATCATGGTTTTCAGAGGAGTCCATCTGACTCTAATTTGTATGTCAAACACATGGGTAATGATATTCTTCTTCTCGTTGTCTATGTGGATGACTTGATCATTACTGGCAGTTCAGCACATTTGATCGCTGAGATCAACCAGGATTTGTGCAGCACTTTTGACATGACATATTTGGGGCTTCTGCATTATTGTTTAGGTGTTGTGGTTGGGCAGACAGAGAGCAGTATCTTCATCTCCCATTCCAAGTATGCTCAAAGTCTTTTGGTTAAGTTCCGAATGCAGGATTGCAAACCTGCCTCCACTCCTATGGAAAGAGGGCTGAAGTTGTCAACTAAGTCAGATTCTCCTGTTGTGGATGAATCCTTGTTCAGGCAACTAGTGGGCAGCCTCATCTACGTCACTGCCACTAGACCTGATCTCTGTTTTGTAGGGAGCTACATTTCATGCTTTCTACTGCGCTAACCCCTTTTGCCTAGGTGTGTGTTCCGGTGGCAACATTTTTGGCACCGTTGTCGGGGATAAATCTTTTTATTCACAGAGTTCGACTTTTTGTTTTCTCCTTTTTTGTTTTCACTTTGTTTGATGAATGTTTAGAGTAGATCTTTTTTTTCATCTGGTTACTCCACTAACCTTTTTCCTTTTTTATAAAAAAGTTTCAAAGAAAAGGAAAAAAGTAGAATTTCTGGGAGTTTTTTAAATGCATATTTTTATTCTCACATGGTGCCATTGAAGGGATAAAACCCTTGTATCTCATATTTTGTTGAGACTTCTTGTGTGTAGATGAGCCCATGCAAACACATAAAATTTTAAAGCTCATTATTGGACAACTCTGCTCTTTTCAGTACCTGAGGTTCTCCATGATTATTTCAAACCGAGGTCATTGATTTTTTTGATATGGATATTAAGAGATTAGAAACTTGTGCTTGGGTCTCCCTTGCATGTCCGCCCATTGATTACTTTAAAATCCCTGGCTCTCCCAATCGTTTTGATGGTGAAAAGACATCTTATCCCCTTCCAGTTTTTCGTGAAGAGGACCACTTAGCTAGATTCCTTGTTATGACATTCCTTTCACGTATGAGCGAATTTGACATACGCCATGAGGATCATATGATGCAGATGTTTGCTCATTCTTTGCAAGGGGATGCCTCATGTTGGTTTCATGAAGGCCTTCTTGATAAATCTATTACTTCCCTCATTAGCTTCTTTGAGATATTTTTGAGGTAGTGGCATCATGGTGGAGATCATATTGAATCATTCATTAGAAACACTCTTTCTTACTTCTTTTCTTTGCAAGAATTTCATTTGGAAAAGCCTAAGCTACCAATGTCAACATGATATATGACATTCTATTTTCAGAGATTCATGTTGATCCCGTTGAAGAGGAGCATGAGGAACTATTCATGGAAGATATTACTGAAGACCCTCCTCATGTCACCTCGACAGAGAATGTTGAAGAATGGGAAATTTTCAGGACTATTTTAGTGATGATGAGCACATTTGTACTCCTGATCCGCCTCCAAAAGAAACCATTACAGAAGCCCATATTGAAACCCATGGGGAGGTTTGTAATGTGTATAATGATGAAGGCTTGGAAGGCTTACTTCCTTACGACCATTTTTCTGAAGAGGAAGATTATGGGCATGAAGTGGACAAAGATTACATTTGTACTCCTGATCCGCCTCCAAAAGAAACCATTACAGAAGCCCATATTGAAACCCATGGGGAGGTTTGTAATGTGTATAATGATGAAGGCTTGGAAGGCTTACTTCCTTACGACCATTTTTCTGAAGAGGAAGATTATGGGCATGAAGTGGACAAAGATTACATTTGTACTCCTGATCCGCCTCCAAAAGAAACCATTACAGAAGCCCATATTGAAACCCATGGGGAGGTTTGTAATGTGTATAATGATGAAGGCTTGGAAGGCTTACTTCCTTACGACCATTTTTCTGAAGAGGAAGATTATGGGCATGAAGTGGACAAATATAGCCTGGAGCATGATGTAAATGACGAAGAATCCAAAATATTCATGCAGGTTTGCACTTTCTAGTAAACATGTCCTTGTTTTGGCTAGTAACCAAAGACAAGGCAAACATCTTTAATATTGACAAAATGTTAAGGTGGTTACATTGGATTTATCATTTTACTTAGCATTTTACTTTATACCATGCTTAGAGTAGGAAAATAAGCTCCTCAAACTGAGCGTTTACTTTACGCATTTCTTTCTAGTACTTAGGAATAATGGCCTTTTTCCTTAGTTTATGTTATTTATGTATTTTTGAATAAATGCATTTTGTAATTCATTGGCTTCTTTATAAAACTTGTGCTGTTGAAGGTTTTCCTGTCAAGTTGAGATGCTTTTACAGATTATGGAGACTGGAGATTCTGGTGCTCTCGTATATTCTCGTTGCCTAAAGACCAGATCGAGCACATGTCGCGCATTTGGAGCCAGATGCTATCCACTAAAATTGCACTTAGTGGATTTCGAGTGAACCGTGGAAGACCTGAACAATCCAATTGTTCTTTATTAGTGTTTCGAGGTCCATCAGGCCAAATTTTGGCCCCTTTTTAAAATAATTACATGTTCATATCCCTTGGGGATGTTGTAAAAATGTGCTAGCATAATGGTCTTTTGTAACGAGCTTGGATTCCTAGGACTTAGACATCAATTTGATCATTCCATGGTGTTTTTTCCCTTGTCAATTATGCAATGCTGAATAAGCGATGTATAATTAACGAGTTTTTCACCCGCTCCTCCAAAGTTGGAATGGTTGTCTTGGTGGTTAGGCCTTAGGAGGTTGTTAAAGTTCATATGTCAATGTTTATGAGCATGCTAGACATCAAATTGAGTCATTATGAACATGCACTAGGTCCCCTAGGATTTTTATTCAGTTTCGAGAAAATATTTTTTCCCCATAAAACGGGCCTTTTTTAATGTTTTAATTAAAAAAGCCCAAAATATCATAAAAGTGTGGTCTAGAGGGGGATTTTGCCATGGGGGTGCTCATTTTCTAACTCAAAACACCCATTAAACCCCTAAACCCACTTTTCCTAAGTTTTGAGTGATAGTGATTATTAATCACTCAAATAACAATTCTCTCGAAAATAATAAAAACGAATTAAAAATTCAAAAAATAAAGATATGAGAGAAAATCAAATTCCTAAATTAGATGAATTTGGTCCCACTGAAGGCCCAGTTATCTTAGCAATCAGTATCGGAGAGCAAATCAATTAGAATTGTGGTGATTGGCAATCAAATCGAGGCACTGTGAGTGAATCTCCTTGAGGGAATGCACCCTCCTTCATCACGTGGGCGACTTCCATTATTTGGCATATGTGGATTGGTTTGTTGAGTTTCCAAGGATGAGAGGGGCGGCCCTCTTGTGAGGTGGCTGCCACCTCTTTCAATCAAGTGAATCAAGGCATTGATTAAGCCATAGATCTCTCTTCCATCAAGGGAATGCGCCCCCTCAAGCCCTCTCTTCTCAAATGCGCCCCCCCCACCCCCCTCCTCTCTCTTGCTTTATTTAAGCATGGGTCTGGCTCTCTTTTTCTCATGGTGAGAGGGTGGATCCCCTACTGAAGCTTTGAGCTTGCTTGTAATATTTTTTATTGAATAGAAAGGCTTTAGTGGTCCATGGTGTGTCGCAATTGTGTGTGGATGATCATTGTCAAGTGGTGTGTGAGGTAACTCTGTTATTGTTTTTATTTTGCATCTTGTGGTGATTGGGCCGGCCTTGATGAAAGTTTGTATCAACTCATAGGGTAAATGATTCTAGTTTGATTTCATTTGCTATTCTTCTATGCTTTAGAGATTTAGGATTTGCATGTATAATTTGTTTATTTGCATGCTCTTCTAACCTCTTATGTAGAAAGTACCGTATTTAACCCCTTTTTGAAAGTATTGTTAGCTGTGCAGGTTTCCTAGCTTGAACATGCAGCTGATCTTGTTTGAATCTAATGCTTTTGAGCACTTTAAGGACATAGGCCCTCCGCTTGCCACCGTTGGATTCCATAGATCTGGCATTCAGCTTGAGCATTCTTCTTCCTCCCTCTCTCTTTCACTTTAAATTTAACTTTCCTTTTGTTACGATTATGCACATTAAATTAGAATATCTAAAGGCTGATTTATTTTGGTCTAGATCTAAGGTTTAAAAGCTTAGTTTTGAGTAGATCTAGTCTTATTGAGTACTTAGGCTTAATTTCCCATCATTCAAGTACTTCAATTTTTATGCTTTTAACGCTTTATTTGGCATATTTGATGCATTTCAGGTGGTTGTTTTCTCGCTTTTAACGAATAGGTAGGAGGAGGTGCTGTCGAAAATTTCAAGATCTAGGCCATCCAGGACCTCCCGGAGCACCTTACTTCAAATCTGCTTCATCCTGAAAACTTTGTAAGCCTTTGGATCCATAATTATGAGGACCAAAGGCATCCGCCTTCATAAGTTGTAATTTAATAGTAAAAAGTAGCTGGGCTACCCAGTGCCCACGCCCCATCCCCCCTTGTGGGGACTTGTAGTCTCGCTTTTTGTGGTTTGCCCTTTTCTAATGTTTTTCGCTTTATTTTATCAACACACACGACAATCTGTCCTAATAGGTTGTATAGTTAGTTTTACTTTTTCCTTTCGCAAGGTAATAAATCTCGATTAGTTTAATTAAACAACTTCACGGTTAATCAATTCTTAAAACTAATCAAGGCTCAAGTTCTCGTTTGCTCTGGACTACTGCGGTTTGTCCGAACAGTTGGTCACACCAGAAAGGGACTTGAGTGACTAGCTTAATAGGGCGATCCAACAATAGCTTAATTACAAGAACTCGGGAGGTCGCATGAAACTTACTATAGAGTCAGGGGGCTACTTGAAGCAGGTTATGCTTCACCTCATTGGACACTTGGTATAGTTCTCATTGCGTTTAGTTCGAAGGAGTAAGTTGGAGTTGGGACAAACCAAGAATTAACCCACTCCTTAATCACTCATCCATAATAATCTAAATCTGACAACGAGACACCTTCAATACTTTCCCGACACAACAACACTATTTTTCGACTCCATTGGCACTGATCTATTTTTACAAACAATTACATGCACCTTTAATTCTTATCTTGACAAAGTAATTTGTTATTTGCTGAAGTCAATTTATCTGTTATGGTTAAATCATATTGTCAGTTGCTGTCTTTAAAATTCATGTATTGTCGCTCTCTCTTGTTTCAGTATTCATTTCAAACTTCTAGACTGACTATCATTTCTGTAACTTAGTTTAAAAGCCTTAGTTATTTTATTAGGGACCACCCCCTTGGCTTCACTAGTAGTTGGCCTAGATGGAGGAGTTGAGTGTTCAGTGACAGTATCTCAATTCTTTGCTTTCCCCCAAGGAATGCACCCAACGGCTTGAAGATTTTTGCCGCGCTAACCCCTTTTCCTGAGGTGCGTGTTCCAGCGGCAATAGGTTGTAGGAAACTGTCTTCTCCCTCTTGATTCCTAACTCCTTGTAGAAATATTTGAACTCATTGGAGGTGTACTCTTCTCCGTTGTCTGATCTCAGTACCTTGATCTTCTTGCCTTTCTGGTTCTCTACCTGAGCTTTGAACTCCTTGAACCGACTGAAGACCTCATCCTTGGTCTTCATTAAGTAGATCCAAGTCTTCTTGGAGAAATCATCAATGAAGGAGACATAGTAAGATGCTCTCGTCACTGATGCAATTGACATGGGCCCACAAAGATTTGAATGGATCAGATCTAAGATCTCCTTGGATCGACTCTCGCTGCTGGGAAAAGAAGTCTTGACATTCTTGCCAACATCACATCCTCTGCACACCCCCTATTGATCAATATTGAGGTCTGGGAGACCAGTGGCTATCTATCTTAGTATGGGCAGTGCTCTGTGATGCAAATGTCACATCCTCTTGTGCCAGAGATTGCATAGGCTCTCATTGTCATGCACCAATGCTTGAATAGGCTTGCCCTAAAGCCTGTATAGGTTACCTTCCCTCATGTCAATCCTCATAGCTATGTTTGGAGTGGCTCCCTCTGGACGAATGAACACTTTCCCTCTCCAGAAGGTAATTGCATAACCTTTGTCCTCCATGACTGATACGAACAATAGGTTCTTCTTCAGTCCTGGTGCATAGAGCACCTCCTAAGCATCAAATGATCCCCTTGACCCAAGTTGGAATTGAATTATCCCCTGTCCCTTCACTGCATACTTGGCATCATCACCAAGCTCCACATGGATCCGCGAGTCATCATCTGATAACTCGTTAATTGTTCTCGTGCCTCTGTCATGTGATGGGATGCACCACTGTCTAAATACCAAGCACTCATGGCAATAGTGCTGGTAGAGAGGCACGAAACAAGAGAGAAATCATCCTCAAATTTGGCTGCAAGTCCACTCAGCTGGGTCTCTATTGATGCTGCTACATGCGGCCCTGCTCCCTTTCCCCTCTTCTTCTTCTCCGGACATTGAGATGCATAGTGCCTGAGCTTCTGACCAAGAAAGCACTTGAGCTTGCTCAAATCTTTCTTCTTTCCCTGCTTGTGTGACTCCCCTTCGCTGTTACCTTTCTTGAAACCTCTCCCTTTGCCTTTTTTTGTTTTGTTGACAATGGCTAAGTTTTCAACACTACCTCCCTGTTGGTTGGTTTTGGACTCCTCTCGAGTCTCCTCCTGAATGCAGTCATCCCAAAGTCTCTGCCAGTCTGGAAGGTTCTCCCGAGCACAGATTCCCTTCACGAATGGTTCCCAAGGCTTATTAGGGAAACCATTCAGTGCCACATGCACAAGTTTTGTGTCAGGTACCTTTTTCTCCCAATGGCTGCGGGTTGATCACGAATCTGGGTGATCCTCATCAAGTAGCTGGTAACATTGTCCGATTTGGTCATCCGGACATCTCTGAGCTTATTCCTTAGGACCATGTTTCTGTTAAGGTTATCACTCTGGAAGAGGCTGACTAAGGCATCAAACATGTCTTTTGCCTTAGTCTTTTCTGACACTTGCAGGATCAAGCAATCCTTTACTGCATCTAGGATCAGTCTTTGGGATTTTATCTCCCAAGGCTTATTAGGGAAACCGTTCAGTGCCACATGCACAAGTTTTGAATCAAGTACCTTTTCCCCAATGGCTGCAGGCTGATCACGAATCTGGGTGATCCTCATCAGGTAGCTGGTAACATTGCCTGATTTGGTCATCTGGACATCTATGAGCTTATTCCTTAGGACCATCTTTCTGTTCAGGTTATCACTCTGGAAGAGGTTGAGTAAGGCATCAAACATGTCTTTTGCCTTAGACTTTTTTGACATATGCGGGATCACGTGATCCTTTACTGCATCTAGGATCAGTCTTTGGGATTTTATCTCCCTTCAGTGCTTCATCTGTTTTTACCGTCACAGTCTTATCCATAATATCCCAGATCTCATTCTCCTTAAGGAGCAATTTAACCCTTGCCTTTTAAGACAAGAAGTTAGAAGCTCCATCTAGTCTGATTTTGAATCAGAGACTGTTAGCTGCCATGTTTGGGTTTGATGTATAAAACTGATACTGGGTCTACTGCTTAGACCCTAGGACTTGATAGATCTGCACTCAAAACACTTGGATTTGCATTCCTTTCAGAGCAAGAGCTCTGAAACCATGTTAATTTTTATTAAATCAGTGCCTAGGTAAATATTCTTTAGATATGAAATTTACACTACTGATTTATTAACTGGTATTTCAGCGGAAGCAAAAAATAAGTAAACAAATCAATGCAATCATACTGGGCTTTGTCTGCCCTCCCAATCAGTTCATTATTCAAGTAACTTCAGGACTTACAAGAGCTCTCGAACTCGGGAAGATGGCTCTGAGAAAAATACAGTAACTTTCAGCAAACCTGCAAATTTCCTTCAGATGAAAATCTGCTTGTAATCAACCTCAGAGAGATGTATGGCTTGCTGTACGGCCTTTGTTGTGTACGGCTAAGCTGTACGACCTGATCTGCACACTTTCTTGTGCAAACTGCTCACACATGCGGCTTTGCTCAACAAACTGTACACTGTACGACTGGGCTGTACGGCCTCTGCTGTTCAACCTGGTGTACGACTGTCTCTGTACGATCAGTTTTCCCTCTTCAGCTAGCTGCTTGCTGCTTGTTGATCTCTGGTTGCCTTCTTCTCTCCAATGGGTGAAAACCAAGAAGTCCTTCTGTTTGATTTTCTCTCTTACTCACAATCTGTGAGTAATGATTGTGTCTTTGTCTTAACCCTTGCTGCCTTTTTGTATTTTTGAGTTGGGCCAAATCCCTAATCTCAACGGTCAAGATTAAATCTAATCTTGACTTGAGATTAATGGCCCATGTTTAATTTAAATCACTACTGCTTGACTTAGGCATTTTATTAAATTAAATAAACTCACTTTACGAAAAAGCACATTTCACTTTAATTAATAAATTAATAAAGTGAAGCGTCAAAAAGCTAGGACATTAATTATTGATGATTTCCATGGGTTAGACACACTCCAAGGAAATACTTGTCTGAGCTACAGTCATCAACACTTAGATTGCCCATCTGTCTGTGGATGGTAACTAGTGCTTGGTGTGAGAGTAGTACCTACTACCTAATACCCTGAACAATTCTCTCCAAAATTTATTGATATATTTGGGATCCTGATGACTTACAATAAATTTTGGAAGACCATGTAACCAAAAAACTTCTCTCATGAACAGGTCAACAATGTCATGTTTTAAATAAGAGGTGATGGCAAATAAATGGCCATACTTTGTGTTATTGCCCAATTTGTACATAAGCAGAAAAAACCCAACCCACTATCACAACAAAGGTTGCTCGTTATTGTCACCTCAACTCACAACCTCTCACTTCAGGCTTTATCTTTAAACCTAAGCCTAGGGGGCTATCCCACGTTAATTGATTATTTATTTAAGTCTAGATGAATAATATAACAATGTTAGAGTTAGTCTAGACTAGGCTACACACCATCTAAGATGTAAATTTAGCTCATGCATTTAGAGAAAGCTTAAACAACATGTAAGAGTGATCATTAACAATAGATGTTCAAACTTAGCCAATGAATTTACTTATAATGTTCAGAAGCAATGGAAAACTCAATAGCAATGCTTGTCAAGATATTCAATGTAAGCAATGAATAAGATAATCTACCAAATCCACAATTTAAGATAATAACAATTAACAATATGGCTTAGCAATATGTTTTAATTATCCCACTAAATCAATTGCATCTTATCAATTAAGCACAATAACCATTGACTTAGCAAGAATAGCAGCAACCACTTGTGTTAGAAAAAACCCAAATGCCATGACACAATCAATAACACTTAGATCATTAGTGTTTTAGTGATTAAAGCTCCAAGGGCTTAGTGGTTAATAACACTAGAAATTTCTTCCTTGTGTCTTATAAGTTATCATTAATTTCTTTAGTATAGACAAAGAAAATCAATTCTGGAAATTACTAGAAATAAAAACAATGCAAAAAATTCTAGAATTTTAACATTTAGGAAAATTACTAAAGATAACACCTTGAACTTATAAACTTTTTTTCAACTAGTTGCTACAAATTATCAGGTTTTTTATTGCCGGAAAATGTAGAAAATTACAGCAAAGTATTCTTTCTAAATTTATGATAAAACAATGAAATTTTCTAGAATTACTAAATTTGGAAAATTTCTTATTTTTTAGGAAAATTATGGATCGCAGAAATTGCAGTAACACCTTAAGAAAAATTCAGTAATAGTGTCTAATAGTGAGATAAGTACTAAATCTCTCAATCTAGATAATATTCAATGAAGTGCAAAACTTATTTTATTTTTTATAATTTGTTTTATGAAAAATAAATTAAAAAATGCAGGATAAACAGTAACAGTAATTTCCAGATTTTTATTCTATGCCAATTTTCCAAAATAAAATTTATCTAAACTATTTTTTTTTTTTCCTGGGAAAATGTCCGTAATTTTATTTCAAAAAGATGATTAAAATTACATTCTGCAGATGTAGTAGAATCGCAAGGATCCCTACATTTTCACATATTTATGTCCCATATAAGCAGATACAACAGCTTATAAAGAGCTGAACCAATAAAAGAAAGATAAACCCAATAAAACTTCGCCACAAGAAGATGAGTCTTGAACAGCAAAGAGAAACCCAAACGTTGCCACAAGAAAAAGATCTTGTGCAGCAGGTGACCAGGTGGTTGGGAGTCTTCAGACCGAAGCCCTCAGCAGAAGAAAACAGCAGATCCAAGTCTGTGGACAAGCAGCAAACTCTGGATCTCCCAAGACCGGCGAAACAGCCAGCAACTACTGATGAAGAAAACGGCCAGACACCCTACGCCCCAGATCCTGCGATGCCTCCACCGCCTGCATAGAACCAGCAATCTACCCAACAAACAAGAAGGCACCTCGGCCCGGAAACAGCCGTCCCCGTCACAAACTTCCCTCTGGAGCAGGTGACTCTTTCAATGATGGCGTTCGTTTCCCCGTCGCAGCTTGTGCGGAGTCTTGATTTTCGTGTTCTATCCCCTACTTGTTTCTCAGCCTGCATCTCCATGACCGCGGACAGACGCCATGGATTTGCAAGAAATCACCGCAGTAAAAGCCCCGAGTAGTCCTCCAGCTCCGACGAAACCAGAATCCCCGAAACCGCTTCCTTCCGCAGCCCTTCAAGACGTGGTTAGCCGGCCGACATCAACCGACTACGAGTAGGCAGCTCCACGATTCAGGTCTTCTGCCGCCACCGCCACGCAGGAGCCCGCACCAGAACAGCATCTCCACAGCCGTCGAATGGCCAACGCCTTGGCCGTTGCCACCACGGCAAAGCTCAGCCACCGCCGCCACAGGAAGATGCCCACTAGAGCCCTGAACTGCTCCACAGGTGACAGATCGAGATGGCCGCCAGTCGAACGCCAAGGTCGCCTTGCCATTCGGCTCCCCTCTGCAATGAAACCATCGCCGCCGCCACAGCAGAACACCGCTTGGGTCGCCGTGAAGGCTCCACCACCGCTCCAAGCGCAGGAAATGTATTTTATCTAAACTATTACCAATGAATAATTAACAAATTTTTGAATTTTAGTAATTTCTCTATGATGGGAAAATTAAAAAATAAAAGGATTTATTTAAGATATTTAAAATTTATCAATAGATCTAAGTGAAATTTAAAACATTTTTTTAGATTTTTCTTTTAGGGTTAGGTTTCAACAACTAAAACAAAGAAAATAAAATAGATTTGATTTTGTTGCAAGAGAAATAAGAAAAACAAGTGCCTGACCATTTTTTGGGGCTATGGAGTCGATAAAGAAATTATCCAATGGATTTTTTCCACAAAGATCACCTAGGAAGAAAGAGTGCTCAAGGCCTCCAACCCTTCATAGATGTATTAGAAGCTATACAATGCAAATCGCAAAGGGAGGATAGACTCCTCTACTTCTTACTTGAGTGAAACCTTACACTAAAAGGGGTTAGATTTGTAAAATCTTGATAAAGATTAGTACCAAGAAAGACCTCTTTCTATGCAAGAACTTCAATTGAATCTAGAATAAAACCTTACGATAGATTCAATCCCTTTGGACAATATTGCCCTTAAAGAAGCACAAGAGGTAGAAAACAATGTTAGCACAATGTTACCTCCAATAGAAGAACCATGATCAAGAAAAATACCATCAACAATGAGAAACTTCAAGATATGACCACCAAAGCCAAATAAAATTTTATTGTAGAATGTCTTGTACAAAGATAGCTCATTAAATGAAATGAGAAAGGAGCTTTCATTTTATTGCTTTAGAAGCTCAACCTTTTCTCATTAAACAATTCATTTTTCTTTCTAGAAGACTCAAAACCCTAACTAAAAGACTCAAAACCCTAACAAATCCCTCTTGACATGGTAAAATGATAATAAAAATACCTTAAATTGGTTAAGACAAGTCCCAAAGGGAGGTGCTAGCCTTAGAGAGGGAAACAACTTGCAAAAAAATGGGGACAAATTGGTCTAAAAGAGGGGTGAATTGGTTAGGAAGGGGAAAAAGAGGGTCACGACTTTTTAAATGCAAGTTCTGGGTTTTCTAACTTTCTCAATATTTATTGGATTTTCTATTATAACCATTTTTCGGAAATCCCATTGCCACCCTGGATCTAATGGCATTGAGATGACACAATTCTGGGCACTCAGTCAAAAGATAATTGCTCTCAAAGCTGGGGTATGAGGCATCTTAGGTGGACTGCATGGGGATATGTGAGGTTGCATACAAATATGTTGAGGATCTACATGAGAAGGGGGAACTTTGAGTTATAAAGTTAATGAACAATTAGAACATTAAACCCAAAGTTAGACTTAGGGAAAAGGCAATTCTAACCTTTTAACTTTTTTTTAACCACTAACACATTTAAATTATCGTAAACCATGTGCAAGAGGGACTCCTAAGACTCTAGACTTGAACTTGACATTACATAAGTTTCCATGGTGACTCAATACATGAGATGTTATATATTACATTGACTCTTAGGGGTTAGGTGCTCAAATACATGGCAAGTTGCACCTAGGAAATGTCCATGGCTTGGAGGATTTTTGAGTGAAAAAATATTGGAAGATTTACGATCACGAAGATGCAAATAATCTGCAGTAAAAAAACACTCGAGAGGCATTTTCTTTGTGCAACTGTCAGGGGAGAAATGAATATGTATTATAACTGGCCCTTTACATACATAATATATCTCAATTACATTAATACATTACAACGTTGCCATGGATCACTTGATACAATGATACAATTTACGAAATCAGCTTACAAGCTATACATTGAATTTCATCTGGATCATCGGCGTCTTTACCCCTTGAATAAGCATTGGGCAATTTGAGGGGTAACACTTTGTTAGATGATCAACCACCACATAAACACAATCCCTAATCCCTACCAGCTAATTTAGGCAGCCATGTAATGAGATTGATGCTACTTGATTGCCTTTTTTGGCACGGAATAGGCAATGGTTACAACAGGCATGGGCTCATCAGATTCTCTTCTTTATTACAGTGACACACTCCACAGGATTCCACATAATCATACACATCCCCGCTCAAACATTTTCATACAAATCTAACCCTAATATTCTTGTATGTCTTAAAGAACCCAACATAACCTGAGGGCACATTATAACATTCGAGCAACACTTCTTCTTAACAGTTGAATTAGGACAATATAATCCTTCCTTTATAATAAATCAAGTTATTTTTGACAACATACCTGCTGTCACACCTCACAAGACTTCACAGAATCATGCGTATCTTCTTTCAAACCTTTTCATACAAGCCTGCCCTGAACCTTTTTATGTCTTAAAGAACCCAATTTTCCGAAGGAGGGATTGTCACAACATTCAAGCAACATCTTCCCTTAAAAGTTGAATTAGGATTCAATAGAATCCTTGACTTATAATAATCAAGTCATTTTTAACATCATAGCTTGTGTCTTGACTCTTGAAAAAGTGCATTAGGCTGCCAATCCACTAAAGCTAATGGCTTATCATTCTTTTTGCATTCAGCCAGGGTTTCCTGCTTCCAACATATCACCGCTGCAGTTGTAGCAGCAAGTTCTGGCCTCTTGAGATAATGCATCAGCAGCTACATAAGTACATCCTTTAGCATATTCAATGTCAAAATCAAAGCTTTGGAGTTTACTAACCTACTTAGACTGCTGTTCATTAAGGTCTCCTCGGGACAAGAAGTACTGCAATTTGTTGTAATCAATCCTCACCACAAACTTATACATACAAGATATTATCGGAACTTTGCTAGTGTATGCACCACAACAAGCATCTCGTTATCATATATAGGCCACAATTGCTACCTCTCGTCAAGTTTCAAGCTCTCTTATGCAATAGGGTGCCCCTGCTGAGATAGGACAATGCCCATGCCTTCCCAAAATACATTACAATCTATAACAAATGGAAGGTTAAAGTCTAGAAGAACAAGGGATAGTCATGGGGTCATCCCTTGTTTGCTCATGACACACCTTTTCGCTTCATTATGTCCCCCATCCACCCCATCCTCATTATTTTCCTCTTTTGGTTAATCTAGCTCATCATGTAATACCCTCGATCGATACCTTTATAATTATGGTCAGTTTTTCATAGTTGGCATGTCACATACCCATCCCCATTGGTGTTAAAGTTAGTGCAGCTGCGAGACCCATTCTCAGAGATGATGGTACCCTAGTCAGTTAACTAGGGTTCCTGGTCAGTTAACAGGTAGAGTAAGTCCCTAGAAGGTACCCTAGGCCCCCCAACAGTCTCTTGGGGTTCTTGGTCGGGGACCAAGCAGGTTGATGCCATGGCAAAGTCCCTAGCATGTGGCTAAGGCCCCTATTTGTCTCTAGGGTATTCTGGTCTGGGACCAGACAGGTTCTTGGTCACGAGGACCAAATAGATCCTACAGGTTGAGACAGAGACATCCTGGTTTGAGACCAGGCAGATTCTTGGTCTAGGACCAAGTAGGTCCTGTAGGTGGTTGATTAACATTCAGTCTGGGACCGAAAGCTCAACCCGGAGCTGAGAACCATTCTCCGGGAGAATGGAGGACCTAGTCAAGGACTGGGGGGTTGATCAACATGATTAAGTTTGGGACTGAAGCTCAACCTAGGGCTGAGATCCATTCTTTAAGAATGGAAGATCTTGGTCAGTTAACCAAGATGATGATGTGTGATGTCCTCTTCTCCTAGGTCTTCGAGATGGTTGAGCTAGATGCTCTTCTCAAGGGATTGGCCACCCCTTGATGGAGTCACTAGCATTTAACCTATGGAGCAGTCTGGAGGACCACATGATCACATCATCCAGTGTGGACCTTCCTTATACAGTGATGATGAACTTTCAGTTAGTTTATGGAACACTTTTACATTTGAGAGAGAGATGATTGGTTGTAACCCCATCTTGGTTGTTCACCCTTGGGATTCCCACCTTGTTGTTCTTTGACTTGTGGTTAGAAGGGTTATCTTGACTCTTACCTCCTTGATGTTTTGGTCTTATGGGTAATAGGGTTGTTTTCCCACCTTAGTGGTACACCCTTTGGTCCTAGGGGTTGTGGGTCATGTACCCATCCTTGTACCCTTAACCATGACCTTAGTACCCTCATCTAAGAACTTTATAATATTGATTTATTTTATATTGGAAGTGACTTGACCCTAGTACCCACCTAAAGACACTTTAATTATATTATTATATTATTATAAGTTGTTTTATTATTTTGGTGTCTTAACCCTTATGTGTTGGTACTCACCTTATTTAATGGAACCCTAACTTGATTAAAGAATTTTTTAATGACCCTTCTAGAAGTATTTAAGATCCTATATATTGAAGTCTATTCTCCTCATTAGATATCATTATCACATCACATCTCAAGCTCTGATCTTTTGAGGTTGACGTCAAGGGTTTAGAACTATTGCTGTTGCTTGTATAGGCCGTTCACCTGTTGGAGATCATCATAGACTGTTGTAGGTTGACCTCTTGCTGCTAGGGTCTGTTATCTTATCTGTTGCTATTTTGGAACTAGGCTGTGAGCCCTGATTGGACTGTTTTAGATTGTTGAGAGTCCACGTATGGAGGCCGCATG
This sequence comes from Larix kaempferi, assembly GCA_027924585.1. Taxonomy (NCBI): domain Eukaryota; kingdom Viridiplantae; phylum Streptophyta; class Pinopsida; order Pinales; family Pinaceae; genus Larix; species Larix kaempferi. The sequence goes on along the minus strand of BSBM01000275.1, from coordinate 2,011,799 downwards.
CCCTAGCATCTATGTTGTAGGAAATGTGGGCCCCAACCCCGTTTCCAGCGTTTCGCCATTTCAAAACACGGAAACGCATATCGTACGGCTCAGAAATGAGTTTCCGTATGGACAAAACGTGTTTTCGAGGTGGAAATGCGTTTCATCCATACAAAAACGCATTTCCGGTAAGGATTCAATCAATGAGGTTGCGTTTTCGAAAAAAATATCACCATGGTGCAATAGTATTTGGTAATAATAATGGTAATGTTAAATTCTTAAAGTAAAAGTGACATTCTCCTTATCTTTTATTTTCCATCCTTTTACTTAAATTTTTAACATTACCATTAATTGTCTCAGGATGTTTGAGAGTGGTTCTAACCTCATCGGACTTCATATGCAAAAAGTAGAATTTTAGATCCCATTCAAAATTCAATAGACTTAATAGTTTTTAGGATTGTAAAGTTTCCACTAGATTCTATCATGTATGAGGGTATGGAATTGACATTTAATCAAACACATCAACCCCTATATGTCTCTTGATGTTAGTGGTGTTGATTGTTGAACTCCTCTGTGTTGATGTATATGTAACTTTGAAATGTATTTCACATATGTATATTGTATTCCTATAGAGATGTTATTATTCCTTTATACAGAAGTGTTGTCATTTATATTGTAAGTGTCGTAACTTATACTTGATGGGTTATTAGACCACCTTGATGGGGTCGGCCCTGTATAAGTCATGTGGGTCAAAGGGTTATTAGACCACCCTATTGGGGGTCGGCCCTGGTCAAAGGGTTATTAGACCACCCTATTGGGGGTCGGCCCTGTCAACATTATGTTAAGTGGTTAAGTTGAGGCCGACCTAGTAAGGTTATTAGGCAAGTCAAGTCATGTATAAATAGAGTGCGGGAGGCACTCTATTTGATCATTCACTTTCTCATATATACACTCATTGGAGAGTGGCGCACTAGTGGAGGAGGAGAAGCTACTGCTAGGAGACTATCTCTTATGCTTGGGTTTTGTTCTATCTTTGAGGAAGTTATTGGGGTTTTTCACCTTTATGGCCCAAGGAAACTTTGTGTGTCTATTGTCTCTTGTGATTGCTTCTTGTGATTGATATGCTGTACATGTTATTCTCTCAGTTAAGATCCTAGATCATATTGAATTGATGCTCAAAAACTAACATGGTATCAGAGCTAACCTGAGAAGAAGATACTGTGTAGTTGCGGAAGCTAGGGCTTCTTGTTTATTGGGTTTCTCTCCACAGATCTTGAAAGGCAGTTGGGTAGATTGACTCTCCTCAACAAGGCACATCTTTCTGTCCAATCAGAACTCAATTCTGAGCACTTTCATTTTTGGCCCTAAAATAAGGGTTTCCACAAAAATAGGAATTTCTGAAATCTGAGACCATGGCTGGAAGCTCCTAGGAAAAATCGAAGTTTAGAGATTTGGATCGAACTTTTTGTTTGGGTGAAGCTCCAGGAAAATCAAACCCTAGTTTGGGGTCCTGTCCAGCGAAGCAGGAAATTAGGGTTTATGCAAAAGTTGGAATTTCTGAAATCTGAGACCATGGCTGGAAGCTCCTCTGAAAAATCGAAGTTTAGAGACCAAGATCGAACTTTTTGGATGGGTGAAGCTCCGGGAAAATCAAACCTTAATTCAGGCTCCTCCCTAGTGAATCCAGAAGTTTGAAAAGCAAATTTGAGGGGTGAAACTTTGCAGTTTTCAAATTCTGAGTATATCAGCTTGATCAACTCATCAAGGCGCATCTTTCTATCCTTTTAGAAGTTTGAAATTCAAAGTTTGAATTTTTAGGGTTTTTTTGACAAACCCTAATCCAGCTCCAGATCCAAATTTCTGCAAATCAAGTGGTAAGACCTAAATCTTTTCTATTTCCATTTGAAGTACTCTTTAAGATGTCTCACCACACCAAGCTTGAGGGTAAGCTTGAAGGGGCTGATAACTTTCGAGCATGGAAGTATAGGATTGGGCTAATCCTAGAAGAAAATGAGTTGGACACTTATATAAGTGAAGAGGTTCCAGTTCCAGAGGGAGATAAGGCTAAGGCTTCACACAAGAAGATCTTGGTCAAAGCCAAGAGAATCATTGCTGATTCTATTAAGGACCATCTCATACCCCATGTGTCTTCCCTAAGGACACCTAAGGAGATGTTTGATTCCTTGACCAAGCTATTTGAAGGGAAGAACATAAATCAGAAGATGACATTAAGGAATCAACTAAAGAACATCCAAATCCAGAATGCGGAGACCATTCAGTCTTACATTTCAAGGGTCTCCCAGATAAAAGAACAACTTGAAGCCGTGGGAGAAGATATAGAGAATGGAGAAGTTGTAATGACCACTCTTAAATGGCCTTCCTAGCTCATGGGATTCCTTCATCCAAGGAATTTGTGCTAGGAAGAAACTTATCTCGTTCAGCAGGCTGTGAGAAGAATGCTCACAGGAAGAAGCTCGGATTATAGCTCGAGAAGAAAAGATGGGGAATGAAGATCAAGCTCTCACAACACATACCAAGGAGAGGACACTTTTCCTCAGATTGTCCTAAGAACAAAAGGAACAACAACAACAACTACTACAAGCAATCTGACAGGTATGATTTACAGATATGTTTTGAAATCTATTCATGATTAAGTTTATAATATGATTGTCTTCATGTTATTGAGTTTAGTAACAATCTTGTTTAATTTTAGACTTGTCTTATCACCGTAGTAAAAGTATGAATGCATGATAGAAGACATTCATTGATTAGGGTTATGACACTTATGATTGTATTATGATTGTACTAATGCACTGTGGTGTTGTATGAGGAGAATGTTATCCAATAACATGAAGGTACAAATCAAGTCCTAGATCAAGACCATAGTGACATGAAGACAAAGACTCATCCATAGTCATGGATCACATAGAGGTATGTATAATTTGGTTTTACAATTGTTAACTTATGAGTTATGCAGGTCATTGAAGAGAACAAGAAAAACATTGCTAGACATAACTAGCAAATATAATGACCAGGTATGTTTTTCCTATATCAAGTTAGAATCCTACCCTATGTAAGGATCTTATACTTTTGTATGATTGATAATGATTACTCATGAAGTTACAAGTTTGAGTAATCTAGGGTTTATGCATATTATGTCTCTTACCTTGATTGATGATATGACTAACTAGAAGAGTTCCATGGTCAAATATGAATATGCATGAGTAAGAGAAGTCTTCCTTGAAACTTTGAATGCTAATGCTTATTATCTGTGTTTGAAATGATCATGACTATACATGTTTAAGATTACTGTGTTTTGATAGTACTAAGATTATACTAATGAATGTATGATTATGTATGAGATCTCGAGGATAACACAATGATGATACTAGTAAGCATGCATAGTGATCAAGGATGGATATAAGTTCAAGGACAGGTAATCCAGGAAGCAAAGATCAAGAGGGAGCACACTCCAGTAGTTCCTACAAGGAAGCAAAGATTGAGAGGGAGCCCACCCTACAAACAAAGATAAGTATTTGAATTGTCATTTATTACATGATTACTTAAATGATGTTGTCCAGTCATACTTATGCTCCTAGATTTAGGATGTACATTTTGCATTTTAGAAAAGTTGCATTAATGAACAAGATACTACTAATATGCATGTAATGGGTAAGTGGCCTATGGCACTGTACAACATTCCATTGCTACTTATCTAGAATAAAACCTCTTTGCTAACATGTTGGGAGTTGTGCACACTCTTAACAAATGTTCTGGTAGAGATGGAAGGCATATAGAAAGTTACCGGATATGGATAAATGTTGTATTGAAGCATTGGCTAAATTAATTGCATGACTGTATGACATATTTCTTTATGTGTAAGAATTTGTTCTGAAAACTATGAGATGTTTCTAATCATGCAATTTAACTTGTCTTGTAGGAAAGATCGTATACCATCACCTACAAAAGAAGGACTACAACATTTACTCCAGCAACAAAGCTATCTATTGAAGAATCTGAAGTTCCCAGGATCCGGGATGAAGTAATGATCGAAGAGTACCAGTCGATCATGAAGAATGATGTTTGGGATGTGGTCCCAAGACCTGAAGGGAAGTCTGTTGTGACTTCCAAGTGGATCTATAAGATCAAACATGTTGCAGTTGGTAGCATAGAGAAATACAAAGCGAGATTTGTAGCTCGTGGCTTCTCCCAGAAAGAGAGAATAGACTATGAAGAGACTTTTGCTCATGTAGCTAGATACACTTCCATCAGATCAGTACTTGCTCTGGCTACAGTGATGAAATGGAAGATACACCAGATGGATGTCAAGACAACTTTCTTGAATGGTGTAGTCGAAGAGGAAGTGTATGTGGAGCAACCACTTGGTTTTGAGACACATGAAAAAGGGACTCATGTGTGCAAACTGAAGAAAGCTCTGTATGGTTTGAAACAGGCACCCAGGACCTGGTACGGCAGGATAGATGGCTTCCTATCCAGTTTGGGATTTACTAAGAGTAAAGCGGATTCCAACCTTTACTACAAGGTTGAGGAAGGCAATCCAGTGATACCACTTCCATATGTGGATGACTTGTTTGTTACAAGTGAGGATAGATTGATTGCCGATACGAAGAGGAAGCTTGCTGCTGAGTTCGAGATGAAGGACTTGGGGTTGATGCACTACTTTCTAGGCATGGAGGTGTGGCAGAGTGTAGATGGAATCTTCCTTGGACAAGGGAAGTATGCAGTAGAGATCTTGAAGAAGTTCGGGATGATGGACTGCAAGGCCATGGCCACACTTATGGCATCGAACCTGAAGTTTCTATGTGATGCTTCATCTGAGCCGGTCGATGTCACAGTGTATCGTCAGATGATTGGGTCCTTGATGTACCTGACGAACATGAGACCAAATATTTGCTTTGCGGTGAGCACATTGAGCCAGTTCCTGACGGATCCCAAAGGTGTTCACTTGGTTGCTGTAAAGCATATTCTAAGGTACCTGAAGAGTACAGTTGATTATGGGCTCAAGTATGATGCGAATCAAAAGGTTAACTTGGAGGGTTATGTTGATTCAGATTGGGAAGGCAGTGCTGCAAATAGGAAGAGCACTTCTGGGTGCTGCTTCAATATGGGATCAGGTGTGATCTCTTGGTTTAGCAGGAAGCAGTCCTGCGTAGCACTGAGTACAGCCGAAGCAGAGTATGTTGCAGCTTGTTCGGCTAGTTGTGAGGCAGTATGGCTGAGGAAGCTACTGTTTGAGTTATTTGATCTCCCGTTGGGTGCTACTGGTATCTTTTGTGACAACCAGAGTTGTGTGGAGTTGTTTGAGAACTCGGTGTTCTATGACAGGTCGAAGCACATTGAGATCAAATATCACTATATCAATGATATGGTGCAGAGAGGAGCAGTGAAGCTCCTGTATGTTGCGACGGATGAGTAGGTTGCAAATGTGTTGACGAAACCACTAGCTAGAGTGAAGTTTGAGAACTTCAGAGAGAGGCTTGGTGTTCTTCAGATAGAAGATACTTCGAGGAAGAAGTGATGGGACAAATTTGCAGGAGTCATTCCAAGCATGGTGAGAGGAGGATCCTTCCCATGGCTGTGGATGTAAGCGCTGTGTGGTGAGCATCAAGACGATGCTCCAGTTATTGCTTGGTATGATCAGTTGGATCATGTATATGTATATGCATCAGGACGATGCAGTGATGATGATCAGGGGGATCATGTGAGATGAGTATCAGGATGATACTCTGGATGATATGCATCAGGATGATGCTATGATGATGATCAGGATGATCATATGTGATGATATGTATCAGGTGGATACATTGCATAATCAGTTGGATTATGTGTGATGAGTTCCGAAGACACAGATGCACATGGGCTTTTCGGACATGGTTGTAGATGTGTTCTCCCATGGTTGCGATGTAATTGCTAGGATTTTTCGACATGGTGGCAGATGTGTTCTCCCATTGTCGTGATGTAATTGCTGGAGCCTTTCTCACATGGTGCAGATGTAAGGGTTGAAGCCATTCTCACATGGTGGCAGATGTGTTCTCCCATGGTGCAGATGTAAGGGCTGGAGCCATTCGAGCATGGTTGAAGTGTGTCTTCCCATGGCTGCGATATAAGTGCTATGCCATTCCTAGCATGGTTGAAGTGTGTCTTCCCATGGCTATGGATGTAAGTGCGATGCCATTCTCGCATGGTGGAAGTGTGTCTTCCCATGGCATAGATATAAGTGCTGAGCCTTTCACGGAGGGTTGAAGTGTGTCTTCCCATGTCGATGAATGTAAGTGCTATGTGATGTGCATCTGGGTTGTGCTTCGTGAACAATGTTATGATCAATATGATCATGAGTATCAGGATGATACTCTGTGGCTGTGGACAAGTTGTGCAGTGGCATGTAAAAGGTCCTAGGAGATCCAATAGGTTGAGCTGTGTGCTCGTAATCAGTCCTGGGATGCTTTTGCGAGGTTTCGTTGATGCACGTAATAAGTCCTGAGGATTCCACAGTATGGCCAGTGATGATGAAGACCTACGGGTGGTAGGCCTACATCCAGCATGAAAAAGGGTTGGCTCTGTAGAACTTCATATGACGAGTAGATTGGAGATTAATTGAGATAGCAGCAGCAGAGACAATGACGATGATTTGATGACGATGATCCAGTGACAATGATCCAGAGAAGAAGACTTGTGCTAGCAGATCTGTGTCAAGAAATACCTTCCTAGTTAAGAGGGAGTGTTGATGTATATGTAACTTCGGAATGTATTTCACATATGTATATTGTATTCCTATAGAGATGTTATTATTCCTCTATACGAAAGTGTCGTCATTTATGTTAAGTGGTTAAGTTGAGGTCGACCTAGTAAGGTTATTAGGAAAGTCAAGTCAAGTATAAATAGAGTGCGGGAGACACTCTATTTGATCATTCACTTTCTCATATATACACTCATTGGAGAGTGGCGCACTAGTGCAGGAGGAGAAGTTGTTGCTAGGAGACTATCTCTTATGCTTGGGTTTTGTATCATTGCTCTATCTATCTCCGAGGAAGTTATTGGGGTTTTTCACCTTTATGGTTTTCCCCAAGGAAACTTTGTGTGTCTATTGTCTCTTGTGATTGCTTCTTGTGATTGATATATTGTACATGTTATTCTCTCAGTTAAGATCCTAGATTATATTGAATTGATGCTCAAAAACTAGCACTCTGTCATGACCTTAATAAAAATGTACTTTTCAGTCAAGCAAAATCACTTATTAAGAATGGGAAGCTTTTTCTACCTTATTTTAATGATTGGATTAGGAAGTTTCATCAAAATTGTAGGGTGTTGAGCCGTTAACTAATGTCCTTAGAGGATCAACTTTGAAATTCGTGTTAGAGGCAAGGGCTAGAGCCGAGAGGAGGGAGGCATAGGGTGCTATCGATGAATAGGATCCCAAGATAGGCAATGATTTGCCGACATGTATGATTTGTGATTTATATTTCACATTCATTTATTTAAATGTTCTTGCTCATATATATATATATATATATATATATCGCATTTCCCCGTTTCCAAAATTTTGGTGGTTCACGTTTCCCCCGTTTCGACATTTCCTTGTTTCGTCCCCATTTCCTCGTTTCGTGCAACTTTACCTAGCATTTATTGCTGGCTGTTCTTTGGATTGATATGAAGGCCGCCTGCCCTAGAGAACTGAACCGTGATCCTGTTGAAGTATTGTTGGAGTCCGATCTGCTGGTTGAGGTCCTGTTAAGGGTTGATCTGCTAGCCGTGAGCTTAACTTGCCTAGCCTTGAGATTTGATCTGCATGTTGAAATTTGTTTGAGATTCGATCTGCATGTTGAAGTCTGAGTGAGATCCGATCTGCATGTTGTATTCATGTTGAGGTATTGGTGATGTCCTATCTGTTAACCGTAAGCTTGTTTAAGCGTGCTATGTCTTAGTCGTGATCCCTATTGGTCTTCTTTAGCATGCTTGTGGAGGCCGTGAGCCTTATTGGTCTGGTCATACCTGCTAAGTGTCTGTTTTGTGGAAGCCGTGAGCTTGATCTTGCTTGACGTGAGCCTGTTAGAGGAGGTCGTGACCCTGTTGGGATTTGTTGAGGTTGCTATGACCTATTGAGAGCATGCTCTGACCCTCTTTGAGCTTGTGTGGGGCTGCCACAACACTATTTAAGGAGGCTGATGACTGTTATCAATTACCTAGGGTCTGATCTATATGCTGAGACTCATTTGTGGTTAGATCTATAGAGCCAAGACCTTGTTAGGGTCTGATCTATATGCTGAGACTCATTTGTGGTTAGATCTATAGTGTTGAGACCTTGTTGGAGTCTGATCTATTGTGCTGAGTCTTACTTGTGGCTGCCACTATGTTTTTTGACTGTTTATGACCATTACTATAGCCTATCATCTCTCTCTCTCTTAGGTTTGTACAAACCCTATAAGGGTTAGATTTTTCCTATTGGTTTACTTGCGCTTGGGAGGCATAGTTTGTTCTGAAAGTTAATTTTTTGAGTATAAAAATAGGAAGGGTCCCACACTCCAGGTAAGTACTCTAACTTGTTCTTCTTATTATGAATTAGACATGTTATTGTTAGTTATTCTACTATTGCTGATTACATGTTACTGAAGATTTCACTTTAACACAGGGACCTACTTGGGAGTGTTAAAGTTGAAAGAGATGAAAATTATGTCTTAATTTATCTTGTTTAGCTACAACTGTACTATTCTGCTTCAGTACTAGTTTGTTACATTTAATTTTGCATTAAAGTATAAGAAATTTTGATTTCTCTACATCAAACCCTAACCTAACCCAAAATTTAACAATTGGTAGCCTCATTGAGGGAAAGGGTGCCTTTTTTATCTCTTTAACACTTGGGACATAATTCCGTCCAATACAATCCAAAGGGTTTGTTGCCGCCTAATACACACCTGGGGGGGATGCAGCAAGAAACCTTCAAGCCGCTCGGTGTGTCCTTGGGGGCAAGTGAGAGTCAAGTGCTGTCACCTGATTACTGGACTCCTCCGTCTAGGCTTATTCCTAGCGAAGCCAAGGGGGGTGGTCCCTATGAAAATAAAACTAAGGATTCTAATCTATAATAGAAATAAAAGTCTAATCTAGGAGTTTGATTAATGATGAAATGTAAAAATAAATCAACAATATGTACTTGCAAATATTTTACCAATCACTACAAATGATATTGAAAGAAAGAGATACATTCACGCCATATTGCAAGAATGAAAAATAATTAGACCAGTGCCGAAATGTAGAATGCGTGCGATTGTTGCTGTGTAGGGTTGTGAAAGTATTGCAAGAGTCTTTGTTGGTTTATTTTAGAATTATTAAATGGGTATTAAAGGAATGGGTTAATTCTTGGTTTGGCCCAAAAGAAACCTAACCCTTCGAACTGCGTGCTTTAGCAGCTTTACCAAGTGTCCAACCAGGCGAGGATAAACCTTCTTAAAGTAGCCTGCTGACTCTATAGTTTCCGCCCATGCAACCTCCCGAGTTCTTAGAATTTGGTTCTATTGGATTTCCCTATTTAAAATTAAGTACCTTGCACCCGTTTTTGGTTAACCCTACTGTTCAGACTGAGCTGGAGAGGTTAAGAGCATACTTTGGGTTTGGGGTGTTGGTCCGTTTTATTATGATTGAAAATGGATGATTAATCTACACTAAACCCTAAGAGTATCTTTTCTTCACACCAAAGGTGGAGTACTTTGGTAGAGCAAGGGGGTAAATTTTAGTTTGAGTTTTAGAACAAAATTGTAGTTTATTTTGTAGCACTTAAGTGAGAGATTGAAAAATGATTGTAAGTCCCCCTGGGACGCTTTTTGTGCTTTGTGAATGTTTTTTAATTACTAATAACGAAAATAAACTAATCTAGAACAAAGAAAAGTAAAAAAATGCAAAAACTGAAAAAAAGTAAAAAAAGTGCGAATTCCCCCTGGGGGGATTGGGACCAGGTGCTGGAATTGCCTGCTTGCTCTTTTTATTTTTGCTTTTACAAAATGAAAATGGAAATGAACCACTGCATGCCCTTTATGCTTAGGGAACAAGTAGTTTACAAATTATTGATGAAATAAAACAAGGTTCAAACTACTGGTTCTTGCGAAAGTTTGGGAAGCTTCGAAATGGTGAACCTCTTGGTTTTTTGGGCTTTAACCTGTTAAAGACAAAATCAGACCAGCGAACAAAAGTAAATTAGAAATAACAATCAGAGAACACTTTAAGAGTGTTCTGACAATACTATGAATTGCCAAATTGAACTACAATGCAACTAGTATGTAAAATTATTGTTTTTTGGGCAAAAATTGGATTTTAAACTAACTTTGAAATGATTTAAAAGTTTGAGACTAATATTTAATTAAAAAAAACCAGCGAACTATAAATTGTTTAGAATCTACCGAAACACACTTTAAGAGTGTTTCTTTATATGCCAAAAAAATGGAAAAAATTCTAACTTAACTAGCACACTATGAAAGAAAAAGAACTAAGTAAGGCAAGCTAGAAAGCTTGCCTTCGTAGGATCTTTGCTTGTCTCTTTAAGAGATGACAAGCAAAACAAAGCACCCTTTTACTTGATATAACTTTGAAAGAACTTGAAAGAAAAGCTAATCTATCTTTGCTTTTTTGAGATCTACCTTAAACTCTAGCAAAATAAAAGCTAAGCAACCTAGATCTAGATAAAAATGAAGCTATTAAGTTCTTTAGATTGTTACTTGCTTAGATCTATTGATCAAATAAACTTTGAAACAAGATTTTGATTAATTAGGATAGTAACCGAAATAGAAAGAGAAGAAGGGATCTAGAATATTGAACCCATGGGGTTTGAGCGTTGTGAAGAAAGGGCAATGGAGTCAAGCTCCGTGATGCACCGGTAGGATCAAGACTTTGTTCGATTTTATTGAATGAAGACACGATCAAACAAGTTCGTGGACTTCCTCAACTTAGGCTACCTATAAATAGCTGCAAAGAACTAGCAAAGGGATAAGAGCATATGTCTAAACAATGAATATAAAGCAATGAAGTAATGAATTCAAACAAGAAATATCACTACTCTTAGCATCATAATATTATCAACATGAGTAAGCAAACTATAAAGTATTACTTACAAATCCTTAAGAAGATAGCTTTCCTTCACAAGACATACAATCCCAACAATACTAATTTATGAAACATAATTTAGTTTACTTCATAAGTGCCAAGCATGAAGATCCAGCCAAAGACAATCACCGGACTAGCCTCCAAAGCCTTCTTTATTATACTCAAAAAATGATACAATACAATATGAGCAGAGGTTCCACCTTCAGATGAATAATAATGGACCAAAGCTCTTCATTATATAATAAAAAGCAAGTAAACTAGGGTGCAAAACCCTAAGGAGGGTGCATGAGATGAGAGGGAGTTAACTAGATCTTGCTCGACTTGATTGATGAGTTAATTGAGAGCTTGGTACAGTTGATTGCAATCACCTTTTCAGAGCTCAGTTAACTTAATGTTGACTATCCAGTCACTTTAGCTGAAGCTCAATTCAACTCCAGACACTTTCCTTTGATTTAGGAATTTGTCTTTTTATTTAATAAATATGTCTTTTTTTTATATTTATTGTCTTTTTTGGAGAATTTGAGTAAATATCAAATTTTTAGATAAATACTTACTCAAAACTTAAGAAAAGTGGGTTTATGGGTTAAACGGGTGCTCTGGCTTAGAAAATGAGCCTCCATTAATCAAAATCCACCCACAAACCACATAATTATTACAATTTGAATTTTTTCAATTAAGCCATAGCAAAAATGGTTTAATTAATTGAAAAAATTAATTTTTTAATAAAAAATAAAAAAATAATTTTGTTCACGTCTGCTAATTTTTTTTTTGATGAAATGTTTTAGACCACCTATGGACCTAGGAAATTACCATAGGATTCAAAAATAGTGTCTAGCATGTTTATAATTTACAGTTGGACTCTAATAACCCCCTAAGGCCTAACTGCCAAATTCGGGCATTCCAGCTTTGGAGGTGTAGGAGAAAAACTTATCGATTATACTCGGATATAGGCAAAGCATAATTGACAAGGGAAAAAACTCCTTGGAATACCTTGTTTGGTTGTCAAGTCCTAAGGAACCGAGCCACTCAAGATCACCATGCTAGCACACTTTATTACAAACCCCGTGGGGCATGGTCATTTAAAACAGAAATGAAAAAAGATGGCCCAAATAGGCCAAGGCTTGAACATCTGAACTCTGATAAGCACAAATGATTGTGCAACACTGGCGGCTCTCTGAAGTCCAATTGAAGTGCAACTTTAGGTGGTAACAGGGTTGAAACTAGGAACATTACAATACCCATCCTTTTGGAGTATAGTCTTAAAATAATCACTCAAGCGTACAAATGTTGAAGGGGTGAATAGATTGAGCCAAATTGAATTTTCAATTCTAATTGACTCAAGAAAGTCCACAAGAAAGGATATGGTTTGAATTCCTATGGTCTTCATAACTAAGGAAGGTGGACTTCCCCACCAACCACCACCTATATTTAACGATTGGGGGTTAGGAGACTTGGGTAACTTAGGAAGCTTAGGAATATTTGTCAAACCCCTGGGGCTCCCTTTCTTCGTCCCCTTTAGTGGACTTAATTCCTATGGGGATGGAGTCCCTTACAGTAGTCAAGACTTGTACTCAACCCCCATGTCTACATAACTACAGAAGGTGGACTTCCCCACCAACCACCACATATATTCAATGATTGGTGGGTAGGAGACTTAAGCAACTTAGGAAGCTTAGGATTATTTATCAACTCCCTTGGACTCCCTTTCGTCTTCCCCTCCAGTGGACTCATAGCCTGTCTTGTGCTCTTCTACAACCAGTCTTGGACCATTAAATTAATTTTCGATATAATATTTACATTTCTTGAGAGTACCATTGCAAGTATACCTCACAGAACATAGAAAGCCTTGGCCTTGAGCTTTATAGTAGCAATTCATACAAGTTATTTACATCTTTTAGATATAGGGTCATTTGCTTCTGTCATTACAATACTTAATTACATTTGGCACGTAATTCGGTCCAATACAATCTAGGTGTCAAAACTGATGACATTACATGGCAACATTTATTGCACAATCCCTTCTTGTTGGACACTAAATGTCAAGGACACTTAGTGCAACACTTAACTAGAAGTGTATGCTATTTTAAACTCTACAACAAAGCACTATAATCTTTGACACATTAACGATTCCCATTTTTGAAACGAAAGCATCATTATAGTGTATGCCATAAAAGTAACAATAACACAACAAATTCATAAGAAACACATATACTAGTAAATATGAGATAGATTTATAGCGGGAAACCTGAGAATTGGGAGAAAAGTCCAATCTAATGCCTTTCTCTTAATTAACCACAACTGTCCATATTACATCCATGACAATATGACTTGCCTTCCCCACCCAGACATATGCCCATGTCCTAGTTGCAATCACCATCTCATGCTGAGCTTGTCTCACTCCGACATCTTGGAGGGCAATGACCAACATAAGAGATCACAACATATGGAACTCTTTCTCAATCTAACTCCCCCCTATAAATAGGACAAAAACCCTAGCATGACCCTCAAGGTCGAGTTCTAATTAATGTCCCATAATCATTCAGCTAACCACATAACTATTTAACCATTTAGCCTTTAAAGTCAACTTTTGTTAGATTTTATACAATTCTAGCAGTATAATTTAATTGCAGATAATAAAACAGGATCACTAAAAGAATAACCAAGCACAGAAACAATAGACGCAAGTTTTATCTTGGGAAACCCAACAACCTTCGTATACAGATAATTAGTTAAGAGATCAGAGTACATCTAGATATCACGAATAAGAGAGAGAAAGATAAACTTCTCCAATAGTAGTAACCCCAAATAAGCCTTCTCTAACTGCAGCAACGAACTTCTCCTCTTCTTGAGCGAACTAGCTTGTGTTGAGTGAGTGGACGAATGAGAGGTGCGGCCTCTCTATTTATACTAGTCAAAAAATGACTTTTTACTTAACTGGGCCGACCAGACTTTCCCTAACTAGGCCGACCTGACTGGGGCAGTTCTGCCCATTGTTTGGTGCAGACTGCCCACTGTTTGGAGCAGTTTACCCACTGGGCCGACTTGTCTTGGGGGAATACAAAAAAAATACATTTAATAAATGTCTTCTTTGGGTGATTCCAACCCAAGGTTTACATTGATTCTTTCAAGGCAAAGTTGCATGAAACGTGGAAACGTGTACAATTTTTAGAAACAGGAATGCTTGGAAACGTGACCCCCCCAAAATGGGTACGTTGATGGAAACACGATATATATATATTTATATATAGATAGTTTTTTTTAATAACACATTATGTCTCAATAAAATAAGAATGAGAGGTTAATTTGAAGGTAGGTTTAGAAACGATTTCAAGGTAAATTTGTTTCATTTTCCATAAACTTGGGGTTTTTTAGATTTCCTATGCGTCCCAAGCCGCTCATGGACCCTTGGAGGTTTCCCAGAAGTTTCCGAGTATTTTCCAAGTTTCTGCAAGTTTTCGTTACCAGTACATGAGCATTTTAGGAGTTTCGTGCAACATAGTTTCAAGGTCTTTACATGATCAATTACATCAATATTTTCTCCCGAAAGAGGTACAATAATAATATAATAAAGTACATTAAGAATAACTTCCGAAGTTACATTATTTCCAACACTCCCTCTTAACAAGGAAGGTATTCTTCGGACACGTTCATCATCAACATCACTAGATACGATCATCTGGATCTCAATTGTACATTACATCGGTCTCGAACATATCTATACACACGGAAGGTCTTCAACACAAGCTCAGTCCGTCGAGAAGTGTCATCATGCTTCAGTTCAACCCGGTCCATCGAGGAAAATGCACCAACTCAACCAGTCCATCGGTGAGTCCATATACTAGCTCAACAACTCTGCACAGTCCATCGAAGAGTCCATCATGCATCAGCTCAATCCAGTCCATCAGGGAACATGCACCAACTCAACCAGTCCATCGATGAGTACATATTAGTACCGGTGTGCACTAGTGTGTGCTAGTGGGCGCCAGCCTCTCCATCCCATCTCAGGATGTCTGAGAGATCTCCTCACTCTTTTCAGAGTGATCTAGAGAATGCACTAAATCTCTCCATGAGAGATCTCCTCACTCCTTTCGGAGTGGTCGGGAGTGTGCGCTGGCCTCTCCATCCTTTTTAGGATGTCTGAGAGATCTCCTCACTCCATCTTGGAGTGATTGGGAGAATGCAGTGGCCTCTCCATCCTATCCCAAGATGTATGAGAGAACTTCTCACTCCATCTCAGAGTGATCAGGAGAATTTAGTGGCCTCTCCATCCTATCTTAGGATGTCTGAGAGATCTCCTCACTCCATCTTGGAGTGATCGAGAGAATGCAGTGGCCTATCCATCCTATCTCAGGATGTCCGAGAGATCTCCTCACTCCTTTCAGAGTGTTAGGGAGTAAAGTTAACCTTTCCTCTTATTGAGGGAGTCAATTATGGGACCAATCTCCTCACTCCCTCTCGGAGTGATTGGGAGAAGATACCTGCACACATATAAGCTAACAGAGGCATCAAGTATATTGGGGCAGACATGTTTGTCTTGCCCTATTCTAGTTATGAAATGTAAATAAATGAAATAATAACAAATCACATGACTAAATGTATGTACCTGCATGGGAGAGTATAAAGAGACTAGTCTCCCCACCCTATCACAGGGTGTATGGGAGATCTCCCATCCTTTCTCAGAGTGTTAGGGAGAAAATATGGTGCTGCCATCAGATCACTCACCCTTAGCCAAGTCACATGGCTAATAATTGTCCGATATTACAATCATGTTGATCACATCTCCCTCTGTGTTGGAACGTCTTGATCCCTCTGCATCTAAGCATCCTGCTCCCTCTCTGGAGCTATCCACAGGTAGGACCATTAGCCTATCACTTCGGGTGCCAATTTGAGCACCGGCTTTTATAGAGCAAAAGAGCATAGTTTCTTACTAAAATGTAAGTATCCATCTTGGTGACAACTAGGTACATCAAGGATCCTCTTAATTGTCTGTCTGAGTCAACCAACAATGTCGTTAGTGTAGCCAGGTACTCACAATCATCATGTTGGATCTACTCAGGATCTCAATTGTGTTCTTCCTTATCCTAGGAAGATCTCATCAGGTTTATACCACACCATCAATAGGCCAAGATCCTCATCTCAAGGGCTAACTCCCTCCGTCTCGGTGAGGAATAGATCATCAGTATACAAAATCACGAACAAGGGATCATCGTCAGCGATATGTTCTGAATCTTGAGGTACAATTCTAATTGAATAGATGTGCACCTCCTCAGAAATCAACTGAGTAACTCTCGTCATACTCTAATCCTTCTGTCATGACTCTAACTGGAAACCAATTTCTTTCCATAATCATTTAAGAACCAAACATCTGCAGTAGAGAGAGATTGACATCCGTTGGAGCCTTCTACTCCCAAACACTAATCTCTATATGACATCCTCTGGTCCTGTGGGTCATGTATCAAATATAGCTGGATGTATTAGCTCCTCGTCTTCCCGCTGCTGTATAGTCATGACTTCCATCTAACTGCTTTGTCTAGGAGTCATCCTTCTAGGCTGAGAGTCATGAACATCAACTGAATTCATGTGTCCACCACTTGTGCATCGAAACAAGTCCCATCATCCTTCTCTTGTAGGCCATATCATATGGTCTTTTCTCTACAAGTCAAATCTCATCAAATGGTTAACAACATTGCATAATCAAATTTAACCAATTTATATTTCAATTCAATGACAATGGTTTACACATGTATGTAGTTATCTTAGCTACTGTTTCAGCACAACAATCATAAACATGTATCCCAAACACATATGGTAACTATCTAGATGTCTGCTATCTCCACTAGAACATGCCATCAAGAGTGTGCACTACTCTAAGTATGTAAGAAGAAGATATCATCTAGACTAGCTCCATCAGGCGTTCATGGAATGTTGTGCAGTTCATATGCATAACAAGTACAACAAGTGCCTACGGTACACCAATAAGTGAACTATATCAAATACTCAACAAACTTCCTAATAGATATGCATACAATTTGTTATGAAAACATATAAGACAAAAAACAGATCTATGTGAGCAATAAATCCAAATACTTATCTTTTGTTGTTCATGGAATGTTGTGCAGTTCATATGCATAACAAGTACAAGTTCCTACGGTACATGAATAAGTGAACTATATCAAATACTCAACAAACTTCCTAATAGATTTGCATACAATTTGTTATGAAAACATATAAGACAAAAAACAGATCTATGTGAGCAATAAATCCAAATACTTATCTTTTATTGTTTTTGTGGGTGGGCTCCTACTGCCTCCTTGTGGGAATCATGAGAGTCCTCTGTTCTTCATTTTTCTTGCTGGGAGTCCATCGCAGTCTGGATCTTCATATCATCACCTCAACATGGGGAGCATTAGAAGAAGAACTTTGTATTATCATTATTCCTTGACTTCTTGTGAGAAGTATCTTCATCAATATCTGCAGTTGAGGCTTCGTGCTTCCTTTTGTTTGAACTTCGACAATATCTGGCATAGTGGCCATCCTTATTGCATTTGAAGCATTGAATATGAGAGAGATCTTTCTTCTTCTTCTGATTTGGTGGTGGGTTTGATCCTCTATCTTTGTTATTATTGTTATGGAACTTTATTCCTTTTCCTTTGCCTTTCTTGGCATAAGATGTAAAAGCTTGATTTTCGTCGGATTGAGTGCCATGTAGTTTATTCCAAGCTGCAATTCTTGTTTCTTCTTGGATGCAATCTGCCCATAATCGATCAAATTTGGGCAACTTGGATCGTCCACTTAGACTTTGAATAAATGTTTCCCAAGAGGGAGGAAGACCATTAAGAGTTGTTATAACAAGTTCCCTATCTTCAAGAGGTTCTCCACTAGTGCTTAGCTTATCTCTTAGCTCAGAGATCCTCATGAAGTAAGAAGCAATTGATTCAGACTCTGACATCTTGAGATTTGATAGTTGATTCCTCAATGCAAGAGTACGATTGATGCTACTATGTTCAAATAACTTCTTCAAGGTTTTGAACATCTTCCTAGCTGTCTTCTTCTGTGAGATCTGAGGAACCAAATGATCTTTTATTGAATCTACCAAGATTCTTCTTGCTTTGGCATCATTCTTTCTCCACTAGGTCTTGTCATCTTCCGCTTCTAGTTCTGGAACCTTCTCATTGACGAACTTCAAGAGATCATTTTCTTCTAATATGAGAAGAACTCTAGACTTCCAAGAGCTGAAGTTGGAAGCCCCATCAAGTCTATCTTCAACCTTCATTCCAATCATCTTGACTGTAGTGCTGGACTAGAAACCCTAGTAGGAGCTAGGTCAAAATTGAAGTTTGGTAACTTGCAAAACTGATTCCATAGGTAAATGCACCCTCCTAGGGCAAGTTGAAAAGACCTCCTTTTCTCCTAGATATGTGGACAGAACAACTCAAAACTAGAAACCCTAGTTTCTCGATTCCGGTAGAGAATAGGTCATAAGTGAAAATTTACGGATCTGAAATCTGCTTCCACAGACAGTTGCACCCTACCAAGGTGAGTTGAGAAGAGGTAAAATCGAGCCAAATTTGTGTACAAAAGGGCAAATAATTGGAAACCCTAATTTCTGCAGTTGCTGCAGAATTAGGTCAAAATTTGAAAATTCTCGGAACTGGAATTTGTCTCCACAGAAAGATTCGCCTTCCCTAGGCCGAAATTCCCAATGCTCTTTTCAGGCCAAATTGAGATGGGAAGGCTTTGGAATATGAAACCCTAGTTTCCGGCAATTGCTTCTTTTAGCACTGCTTTGATACCATGTTAGATTTTATACAATTCTAGCAGTATAATTTAATTGCAGATAATAAAACAAAATCACTAAAAGAATAACCAAGCACAAAAACAATAGACACAAGTTTTATCCTGGGAAACCCAACAGGGAGAAAACCCAACAACCTTTGTATAGAGATAATCAGTTTAGAGATGAGAGTACATCTAGATATCACGAGTAAGAGAGAGATGTTAGGATATTCCTATACTCCATCCTAGTCCCACCAGTATTTTGATCCTTTACATTTTCAGTCATGCATGCACTTTTAGGGTTTGCATGCATTCTAGGGTTTGCATGCATTTTGCATGCATCCCAGTCATCAGTCCAGCACCTAGCCCTCAGTTAGCCAGCCCCCAGGAGCTTCTCACTATTCAGTTTTAGCCCTCTAGTTGCTTAATGCGCCCTTCTTCCTTGATTTTAGGGAGCAACTCGCCCTCCTTCACCTACCAGTCCAGTTGTCACTCAGTTACATTCAGTTACACTCAGTTACATTCAGTTACACTCAGTTACATTGAGTTACACTCAGTTACACTCAGTTACATTCAGTTACACTCAGTTACACTCAGTTACATTGAGTTACACTCAGTTACATTGAGTTACACTGAGTTACACCTACCAGAGTTAGTTTGACTGATGGTTGATAGTTACTTGAGCATTGATGACTCCACTGATGATGATGAAGACTTCCAGTTGCGCTCCGATGATCATGAGGACACCTAGTTGTGCTCCGATGACACTCCAGTGATCCTTTGATCACTCCATGAAGGCTAATTCGAATTGCCACCTTAGGCATTCGAATTCCTCATGTATTGTATTATTTATATGTCCATTTGTGATTAATAATTTAGAATGACCGAAGTATTATTGCTTCTATCTGAGTTCTACTGTACCATATTATTCTGTTGCTCATTATACTGCATGTATCACTCTTCTTCTATTCTCTTGCTTAATCCATTATTCTCTTGTGAGGTATACATCATCTCTTAGATCTGCTGTGAGGATTTTCACAAGAGAAAGATAAACTTCTCCAATAGTAGCAACCCCAAATAAGCCTTCTCTAACTGCAGCAGTGAACTTCTCCTCTTCTCGAGCGAACTAGCTTGTGTTGAGTGAGTGGATGAATGAGAGGTGCGACCTCTCTATTTATACTAGTCAAAAAATGACTTTTTACTTAACTGGGCCGACTAGACTTTCCCTAACTGGGTCGACCTGACTAGGGCAGTTTTGTCCATTGTTTGGGGCAGTTTACCCACTGGGCCGACTTGTCTTGGGGGATTACAAAAAAGTTACATTTAATAAATGTTTTCTTTGGGTGATTCTAACCCAAGGTTTACATTGATTCTTTCAAAGTCTTTACATGATCAATTACATCAATATCTTCTCCCGGAGGAGGTACAACAATAATATAATAAAGTACAATAAGAATAACTTCCGAAGTTACATTATTTCCAACAACTTTTGCATCGATACATCAAAAGATTAAATTCAACTTGATCACTTAGAAAAAAGCCCATAGAACATTTATTCGACCTTGAGGCACTCGGTAGACTCTTGGCGATGTTGTCTTGTCACTACAACTAATCCACACTAGGGACATGCAATAGCCATGTCCAGCCTTTCCCTTCCGTCTTGACTTTTCATCGTCTTCCTCTCTTGGTTTTGCCCCTCCTTGGAATCCTTCAGATATTGCTTATTGAGATTCCCACATGACTTGTGTTCCCGTTTGCTCCTCTCTTTCTATGTCCTGTGCCCATACAGTGACCTTCTCACGCCCTTTTCTCATCCACCAATTTTTTCCCCACCAATAGGACTCTTTCGATGTGATGTACATAAATATACAATATATCTAAATTCTAATGCATTACATAATAAATAATCTCCAAAGGTCACAAACTTTCACCCTTGTGACCAATGGTTAATATTTATGTTGTCACGAAAGGTCTTGTAAATCATCACTCATATTACAATATATTTTATATATCCTATATAAATTTCTTTCCCCTCTCCTATTTGGATTAGATGTTTTACCATTAGTGAAGATATTGTTCTGAACACCAGTATCAAAGCCTCTTTTATGGCACTTTTGCCAATGTTTGGACGGAACCATTTCTTAGTAGATATTGATTTGATTCCGACCTCTTTGGTCACACGCTTTTCAGAGCCTCTTTTATTTTGGCCTTCGGCAATTTCATCATTCATTACGGAGAAGCATCTCATTTTTTTATGCCCCATCTACTATGGGATCAGAGGGAGATACCATTGCCTATTTGGGACTTGGGGAGCTTCCATTCTTATTTTTTCACTTCCTCTACCAGAATTGCCTTGCCTCTTCATGAGGGAAGTATTCAGATACAGATCTCAGTCTCTACATGTCTCGTCCCGACTCCCAAATAGGGGCCTACAAGACAATCACCTCATACTTATTGGTTGTCCTGTATGATCAGGGCAACAAGCGACCTGCAAAGTTTCATGATACTTCAGTTTTCAGATTTGTGTGATCTCGCATTTCCTTGACTCCCACCCCCTTGGGTGACAAACCTCCTCGAGACCCATGAGGAGCTGTTGTTCCAGGACATATGGCATACACCACTAGACAAACAAAGAAATTCACTCTAGGTGGTCGGAGAGTTTGGCTTTCCTGTCCAACTCACCACCCTTCAGGTTCGTTTGAGCAGTGACCAAGGGTTTTTTCCTCATGGCCTTGGATGGTAGGAGAGTCGAGCTTCCTTGCTATTGTGCTTTTCCCAAGATCATGCAATGATGCCCTCTCAATGCCATCCACTCCTTGGAGGATATGTGCGTGGCCCTTTCACAATGATTGATGACTCCAATAAGGTGCCTCTATTGCAGTCCCCTCACTCATCCTTTCCAGTGAGCTTCATCTCCAGTAGGCTATCCTCTCTTCTGTTCAGCACCGACACTCGTTAGTTCATTAGTTCCTAGCATCTTTTTTGTATTTGCACCTTATTTTATATCTTTTCTTAGCCAGACAATTAGCTTTTAGCTGGACAGATAGTAGTTAGTACCTACACTGGATGTACTCTTTTAGTCCTATTCACCCATTTTGTGGTCATTAATAAAATTATATTATCTTATCATTAGGAGCAAGTCAAAATATATGAATGCCATATAGGCATGGTCCAGAGCTGCAATCCGTGTATGTTCTTATTTGACACCCCTGGTATCAAACTAAAGCTCATTTACAAAATTAGCTACTACCAATTCTAGTCTCATGCAAAGATTTGCTCATAAAATTATGTGGGATTTATCATTATTTTTTCCAAAGAAAACCTTGTGGTATCCTCCTCCAAATATTGAAATGAACAAATGTTCATTTACTAGCATGTACAGTAACATATAATTGAAGAAATATGAGGAATAGATATGATATGATGATTACAATGCCATGGAATAGTATTATATACGCATTGACTGGTCACCATAGATGATAGGTCATGTCCCTTCATTAGGATGTGTCACTTCACTAATTATTATTATTATTACTATATATATATGTTCATTACAAATATTTGGATGGAAGGTGGCTGAACTGCCAGCCACAATAGCTGCTGGTAACCCCTAGAAACTCAACTGGATTTGAACCTGTGACCTATGGCCCCCCTATTGGCAATATGCCTTGGGTGGATGGTTCAACCACTTGACCTACTCCTTGGGGCTCATCTGTGGGATTTATTTGTATACAAAGTGGCTGCTTTGTATTTCTCATCAAGAAGATAAACAATTAACTGTTGCAATTTTAACTCGTGTTTATGTCAATTTCCTTGGAGAAATGCACCTAGTTTTCTCTTTATCATCAACACTTTCTTTTTCCCAGAAAAAAAATCATATTAAGATCCAATAAACTTTGTAACACATCTTACTAAATTGCAATGCCCCAAATTTCTCATTTTTGAAATGTTTGATACAGGATACAAGCCATTGGACATGAGCATAATCAAGAGATAGAGGTTTTGAATCGGGAAAGAAAGTTCAATCAGGTCAGGCAATTGTCCTCATCACTCTGCCCATTGTTTTGACGTGATTTGACTATATCATTCTGCCCTTGGTTTTGACGTGATTTGACTATGTAATTGATTTTTCTTAGTTTTCCCATGTTTTTATGTTGCACTGTGAGGGAAATAAGCTGAAGATTTTATTTCTCTGCTGTTCTTTTAATCTCTCAGCAAGCTGCAGCAGCTGAGCTCAATCTTTTAGAAGCACAATGGAAGGAACTTTGTGAAAAAAATATAGGGATTCAAACTGCATGCGCTGAACTTGAAATTAATATAGAAAATATACGGAAGGAGACTGGGGAAATGTAAGTGCTTGATTGCCATTAAATATGTTTCATTTCTTTGCTGAGATTGACTATTTTTCTTTTCTGGCTGTGAATTGATAAATTGCCCGCTTTTCCAGGGGATTGAGTTTGGAACAGAAGTAAGGATATTTCTGACAGACCCTATCAATATTATCCTCACTATTAAGGATATTTCTGACAGACCCTATCAATATTATCCTCACTATCTTATCCTAGTACAAAGATTCCTTGAGAACATTGGGCAAGTCTCTGTCTTTGTGTCCAATTTCTACTCATTTTAATATTGTAGTTGGAATCACAGACAGATTAGAAGCATAGAAGTGGTGGGAAGAATTGATATTCTTAACGCCAAATTTATTGAAGCGTTTACTTACGGCCGAGGCTTATTTTTATTCTTTCATCAAGAACAAAGAGGCAATTAAGTCCGGTAGGTACCAATGGACAATCCTTGTGTAAATTCATCGAGTGTAAATACTAGCAATTGGTTTTGCTTTTTGAATGTCAGTTCACTTATATGTTCCAGAAAGATACTGTTCATATTTGGTTGAGTGAGTCTTTGGGAGTTCCATTAGATTTATGATAGCAATTACAAATTATATTTTTGTGAATGAAACAATAGAGAATTGTGATAACTGAATTTGATGTCTTAAGAATAAGGCATATTGGTGCGGTATGCTGAAATTTAAATGTCGTTTGGAAGATTATCAGCATAGATTCATCTTAAATCCGGATCTATAAAGCACCAACAGAGATCAAATTTCTGGATGTGTAAAAAAATTATACCTAAACAAATTTGATCCTCTGTACTTTATAGATTTGAGTTTAAGACGGATATATACAGTTTTAAGCTTTTGCGTAAAATTTAAAATTGAATTCATTGTCAAATAGTTTTTTTTTGGTTCTCACCTTATGTATGTCTTATGTATGTACTTATGTTGTCTTAAGTATGTATGTGACATCTTTTCCCATACTAAACTATAGAGCGCTTCTCTTGATGCAATCATCACTAGAAAATATCTTATTTTTTCAAAATTGTGAGATAACATGCATATTACTGTAGTATATTAGGTTACCTTTTGGGATTCTTTAAGATTCGGCTAGTATCCGTTTCCTAACCTGATCGCATGGGTGAGCAGTGATCCAGGATGAATTCTGTGAATTGGTTCTCACCTTATGTATGTCTTATGTATGTACTTATGTTGTCTTAAGTATGTATGTGACATCTTTTCCCATACTAAACTATAGAGCGCTTCTCTTGATGCAATCATCACTAGAAAATATCTTATTTTTTCAAAATTGTGAGATAACATGCATATTACTGTAGTATATTAGGTTACCTTTTGGGATTCTTTAAGATTCGGCTAGTATCCGTTTCCTAACCTGATCGCATGGGTGAGCAGTGATCCAGGATGAATTCTGTGAAAGGACAAGCAAAGAGAAGGAAAAATGTTTAAACTAGATCTAAACTGTAAAAGATGATCCTTTAAGGCTATTACATTATGTTTGATGTATTAATCCATATTTGCATTTTTTTCTGTTGAAAGTGCTAGTATCCATTTCCTAACCTGATCGCATGGGTGGGCACTGATCCAAGATGAATTCTGTGAAGGGACAAACAAAGAGAAGGAAATATGTTTAAACTAGCTTTAAACTGTAAAAGATGATTCTACAAGCCTATTAATAACATTATGATTAATATATTCCATTTTTATTTTTCTATATCTGTTGAAAGTGCTCCGGAAAAATGCCTGTTGAAAGTGTTAGGTTGGAAAATGGTTCATATATTAATCCACATTTGCATTTTTTTTCTGTTGAAAGTGCTTCGGAAGCATGCCTGTTAAAAGTGCTCTGTTGAAAATGCGTCGGAAATATGCCTGGGGCTTCATGGCACAACGAAGTCTTCTTTCAGCTTGAGTGCCAGATAGGCGAAGTCTAGGACGTGCATCTATAAGGCTTGATGTTATTAGCGCCAAAATTGCATAGGACTTGCATCGAGCCTCATCACTTTGAGGCTTGTTTTTACTTTTTTTTTTGTAATCTGCATGGGAAATTTATATTATAGTACAAAAATGTTACAGTCCACAGGAAAATCCAGATAATTCAGATTGGCCCTGTTCAAGGTGCCATCTTTACAAAACAAACCATTATAACCAAACTTATGGAGATAAACTGGATAGCTATCGAGCATGAAAGACAGTAAAATACTATAACTATGACTCTGGGCAAGCCAGAGTGTACAAAAAGACTTAATGATAAAACCAGAAATGCAGAGCTCAAGAACTAGCTTCTGCGCCTTTGGAGTCATGCGTTTCCTCGGAGATGAGGCAGGGTTCAAAGAGATCATCTGTCCACTGCTGCTCTGGGAGCTTGAATGGCAGAGGTTCTGTTTTTCGCTGAAGAATCACTGCTGCTTCATCCTTCCGAAGGCGCTTGCTATGGACAATGTCAATTGTGGAGGGTATCGGAAAAGAGGTCCCAGGAGGGGAGACAACATGCACCGCAATGGCTGGAGGATTAGGACATGGAGTGCTGCGAGGAGCAGGAACAGGTGCTGGAGCTGAGTCCGCTGAGGCAGCGAGGTCCCCAGAATTGTGAAGAGAGCTCCGGGCTGCTTGCTCGACTGCGTGAGGCTCAAAGCCTTTATTCACCCCGACCAAGCCATCTCTAGAAGTAGCTAACGGACCTTCAGGACCAACCCCCGGGGGTGGAGACGGGTGAGGGAAAATTGCGTATCTGCTGCCCGAGAGACAAGCTTCAAGAGCTACAAGGATGCTATCTAACTGAGCCATATTGGACCTGGTTTCCATTATATTCAACTTGGCCACATTCCAGTTCGTAAGCATATCTTAAACCAAAGTACCAAGCAAATTTTTAAGCAACCAATAGTGGTTCACCTGCGTACCAGGGCTACCGAAGGCGAGAATCTCAGCAACGCTCTTGGACTCCCAATTATCCACCAGTTTGCGAACCGGCATTGAAACGTTATCCTTGTAGCCAATGTTGGCTGGGGTTTCCTTCTCCATCGACGTGGATTTACCAGTGCCCTGACTTGAACCTCGCCGGGAGATGCCTCTG
Organism: Larix kaempferi; assembly: GCA_027924585.1. Lineage (NCBI taxonomy): Eukaryota > Viridiplantae > Streptophyta > Pinopsida > Pinales > Pinaceae > Larix > Larix kaempferi. The sequence goes on along the minus strand of BSBM01000275.1, from coordinate 1,985,514 downwards.
GTGCGCTTCATAATCGAAAGGGGCAGCAAGAAAGCTGAACTCGCTGCAGGTGCCGAGCTCTCTGCTGTGGATGCAGATCGGGCATAACCAAGAGGCGTAATGACCGTAGTGGAGCGAGCCTGGTTCTTCATAACCTTGTAGGTGCCGTGGAGAGCGTAAGAGGTCGCACGAGAGTGAATAAATGCGAGTTGATACCAGCTCGAGCGAGAGGACCATGGAAATTGAGCCGACATAAATGCCATCCCCCAGGCCATGTGGGTGATGGGATCCGTTGCGTGTAGGGAGGCCAAATGGAGGGGCGTTGTATCCATTAATTAATGCATGGTCTGGGAACTGGTGCCGAGAGGAGGAGACGTGTCTCCCCTGGCGGCCCTGTTGACAGTGACGGTGGCACCCGGAGCCGGGGTTGAGAGATCCTTGTTAGCTTGCTGAATGCAGAAGTGCTGTAGTTGGATGGAAGAGTTACCAAGATTATCTTGCCAGAGAGTGTGGTTGCTGACGACCCCTTCATTTGCAATACCTTTAGCTAGGGAGTTAGCTTGGCACATAACATGTTGAAAAGTGATGTTCTTGTGATTGCTCAGAATGTCTGCTAGCCTGTGTAATTTGCTTTCCAGTCTCCAACTTGAAGAGAGTTTGGCGACCTGCGAGCCATTTTGGAGTTTGGTAGCCAAATTAAGAATGAGTTGAGAGTCCCCTTCAACAATGAGGGGATGGAAATTGTGCTCATTAGCTACCCTGAGGCCATACAAAAGACCTTCTAGCTCAGTAGCATTATTGTTGTTGTGACCAATGTTGCCATGGTATATCCTACAAATAGTACCTTCGTGATCACAGAGAACTCCACCAAAGCTAGCAGGGCCAGGGTTGCCTTTAGAGGCTCCGTCAAAATTAAGTTTGAAGAGACTAGGGGGAGGGGGCGACCAATGGATAGGGCTGGAGTAACAGGGAAGGGGACACTGCAGGATAGGGGGAGTAGGCGGCCGATCAAAGTTCCAATTAAGAAGAATGGAACATTCCAGAGGTGTGATGGGGAGATTGGCAGAGTTCCTGGGCGAGAGGTAAAGAGTTTCATAGAGATTGGATTTAAAAGTGCTCCAGAGGTTGTCTAAAGAGTTGGCCTTACCTTCGAAGATTCTGTAATTCCTTTCCTTCCAAATATTCCAGACCAGAAGACCTGGGGTAATGTTCCACAGCCTATTAAGTTGTTTGCTCTGGAAAGGCTCTTGGTCCCAATGAAGAAGAGTGCCAATGATGTCTCCTCTAATTCTGTTGGTTTGTCTGAAGGTTTCGACCACTTTGTCCCAAAACATGGAGGCGACTCCATAGAGATCAAGCAGATGATCTATGTTTTCAATGCTGCAGTTACACATCAAGCAGATAGGGGGCCCTATGAAGCCTTTTTTTTGTAGCATATCCCAGGTAAGAATACTCCTATGTGACAGCAACCAAAGAAAAGTTGAAACTTTTGGCCAGAGTGAGAGCTGCCAAATCTTTTTCCAGAGGGGGAAGGTGGTGTTGTTGTCGTTGTGAGCCAGGATGGAGTATGCTTCTTTGACCGTGAAGGAGCCCTTTGGAAGGTGACCCCAACGAATGATGTCATTTCCACGGGCTAGATTGATTTGTCTAGTTTGAATATCGGTCCAAACCTCTTCGTAATCATGTGCTGAGAAGCTAGGATGCCAGAGCCTAGGATTCTTCCAACGTCTGAATGGGTGGGTCTTGACAGGTTCCCAGAAATCCCGTACCACTGCTTCAGAGTTTGTCTGCCACAAGCCTGGAAAAGCGCTGCAAGTGGGAAGACTGTTGAGCTTGGGTAGCTGTTGCCATGAGTCTTGCCAGAAAAGCGCTGATGCACCATCTTTAATTTCCCAAAAGCTAGGATGTTGGATGAGGGCCCTTTGAGAATTAGCAGCACGCCATATAAGAGAGCCTGGTGGATCAGAGTCGTACTTGATCAGATGCATGGGATCCAGATGAGAGGCATATTTACGGTTCCAAAGCTGAGCCCAAGGAGAGTCATTTTTTGTGATCCACCGTCACCAGATTTTAGCAGAGAGAGCTTCATTGTTGGTGTCAGGGTCTCTTAAGCCAAGTCCACCTGCCCATTTGGGTAGACACATCGTCTGCCATTTTACCAGGGCCCATCTGCTGTTATGGTTTCCTTTGCCCCATAAGAATGACCTTTGTATCTTTCTGAGGGTTTTAAGAACCCATTTCGGAGCCGCTAGGATAGAGAAGAGATAGAGGGGTAAGGATTGCAAGACTGACTTGAGGAGAGTGAGGCGATAGGGGAGATTGAGGGAATGGAAGGTCCAGGATGAGATACGAGTTTCGATTTTGTCAAGGAGTTCTTTCCAGGAGGAGTGCTTGATGGCGGAATCAAAAAGGGGGGCTCCAAGGTATTTGGTAGGGAGAGAGGAAGTAGCAAAGCCCAGGATTCAAGAAATATTCCGCTTGGTGGTAGCGTCCGTATTGAAGAAGAAAATTTTGGATTTTTCCAGATTTTGCGGAAGGTGCGCGCTTCTTGCACAGAGGGGTGACCAAAGAGGAGGTTATCATCCACAAATTGCTGATAGGCAGTAGGGTTACCTCCATGAGGTGAGAGACCACGAATAGTGCCGGAAGCCACAGCTGCTTGGATCATTCTGCCCAAGCCTTCAACCATAAGGATGAAGAGGAAAGGGGAAAGGGGACCACCTTGACGAATGCCACGAGTCGGGGTGAAAGTGGGTGACGGAGAGCCATTGACAAGAATGGAATAAAAAGTAGTGGAGACAAGGGAAGAGATCCAGTTGATCCAGGTTGAACTGAAACCATATGTGCGCAGCATTTCCCTTATGAAGGCCCAGCTTAGTTTGTCAAAAGCTTTGGAAAGGTCGAGCTTTAATATCATACCTGGGGTTTTCAGAGTTTTGAGGGAGTGAGTGATCTCGTGAGCCAGGATAATGCCATCTAGGATCTGTCTGCCTTCTACATACCCTGTTTGCTCAGGTGAAATGAGTAGGGGGAGAAGCGGTTTGAGACGATTGGTAATCACTTTGGAAATAAGTTTGTAAATAACATTGCAGAGGGAAATGGGACGGTATTTACCAGGATGTGAAACTTCTTTTTCTTTGGGTATGAGGGTAAGATGCGTGGCATTAAGGGCCGGGAGGATCCAACGCTTTTTCCTAGACTCTTCGACCACTTCCCAGATTTCCATCTTAAGCAGATCCCAGCAATGATGAAAAAAGTTTGCTGTGAAGCCGTCCGGACCAGGGGTTTTATCGTCAGCTGTTTGCTTCATTGTCGTTTCTACTTCCTGAAGTGAGATGGGTTGTAGCAAGGAAATGTTATGCTCTTCAGCGATGGTGGCAAGAATATGGCAGGTTACTTGCGCGATGGCTTCACTTCTGGATGCAGGAGGTTCAGTAAGAAGTTCTTGAAAGTATCTTTTCAATTCTTGCTCAATGTCATTTTGCTCCTCCAGCACCTCTCCGGAATCTCCTTTTAGTTTATTGATGCGATTATGCATTCTATGCTGAAGAGTGGAGCAGTGAAAGAAGGAAGTATTATGATCCCCTTCCTTTAGCCAATGGACACGAGATTTTTGTTTCCAGAGGACTTCTTGTTGAGATCTAGTATCGAACTTATCCAGGAGTTCCTTTTCTTTGATTTTATGAGCCTGTGTGAGACCGTCTTCCATGATGCTGTATTGAAGTGCCTTAAGATCCTCCTCGATCCTTTGTTTGTCCTGGAAGATATTGCCAAAGGTGGAGTGGTTCCAATCTCTGAGCTTAGTCCGTAGAAGTTTAAGCTTTTTCTGTAGAAGAGCCATTTTGGATTTTCCCACCACATGGATCTCCCTCCACCAATTGCTGATATTATCAAGGAAGTCTGGATGAGAGAGCCATAATTTCTCAAATCTGAAGGGCTTGTGGTAATGAGCCCCTTGACTTTGCCACGTTAAGTCAATAGGCCAGTGATCGGAACCTGCAGTCGGTAGGACAGAGGATGATAAGATGCCTCCTCTCAAGGTGAGGTTTTCAGAGACCAAAAATCTATCAAGGTGCTTTGCAATTTGATGGGCTCCTCCCCTTTGTTGTTCCAGGTGAAAAAACCAGAGGAGGAGGTGAGATCGACCAAGTGGTTATCAGCTATGAATGCTTTGAAGAGAAGATCTTCATTGGTAAGAGCTCGGAGACCTCCTCTTTTCTCCTCGAGGGCAGTTATCATGTTGAACTCGCCCCCCAAAATGAGAGGTAGATTGGAGTGTTGAGCAACGAACCAGCTGAGGTGATTAAGGAGAAGGGTTTTAAGATTGGGTGGTTGAGGGCTGTACACATTGAGGAGAAGACCGTGGAGGCCTGTACCAAGAAGGTGGAAGGAGGCGGAGATGGCATGAGGGGTTGCTGCAAAGTTATCAAGGGTGAGCATATTAGGATTTCATACTATAGCTATGCCTGCAACTGCGCCTAAGGCATCGATGGCGATACATTGGCAGCCTTTCCAGAGCTTGGTCATGATGATGTTGAGGGTGTCAGAAGAGCACTTGGTTTCTTGAAGGAAGAGAACCAAAGGGGAATCATTAAGGAGCTTTCTTTCCAACATACGGCATTTGGATTGACCGTTGATTCCTTTGATATTCTAGGAGATAATCTTCATTAGGGGGGGTGAGGGAGGGAAAGAACTCAGTAAGCTGGGCATATTGCCCTGATTCCACCAGTCTGGTTCCCAGCAGATTGATGCGTTGTAGATCTGATTCTTGAGTTCCCTTAGCAGTTTCTGTCTATCTTTATGGGGGAGATTTTGAATACCCAGTTTGTCATGTGCTTTGACTTTGGCTAGGGCGTCCCGAAGGAGTTGTATTTGGTTCAGAGGGATTGAGCCAAATGCTTTTCGCGTGCATGCATCTTCCAGTCCCAAGAGATCTAAATCTCCCAGATCTAATTCCGTCATTTCTTCATCCATGGTGCTTTTAGGGGGTATATCCATGGGAATAGAGGGTGCAGGATTAGAGGGGGTAGAAGAAGTACCTGGAAGTTCAGCCTTGGTGACAGTTTTGCTGGATTTATCTTTTCCTGCTTTGTCAAGCACCTGATCTTGTAGCTTGATTTTGGAGGAGCCATCCTCCTCGGTGCTCATCTTTTCCTGGTTGGGTTCCATTTTTGAGTCAGGGATTTGTTCCGCCAAAGCTTCAAAGCTATTGTTGGTTTGGGTTATATCAACTCTGTTTTTCCCTGTGGTTTTTCGATTGTGTCTCCTGATCTTGCTTGCTTTTTGAAAACCTTTAGTGTTTGGAGCATCTCGTTGTTTTTTATCAGACCGGTGTTTGCTGAGAGGGCAATCGCGGAAGAGGTGCCCATGTTCATGGCACTTGCGGCATCGAAATGGAATATGTTCATAGTCCAAAGGTTGTAGCCATTCTGAATCTTCGAGGGAGAGATTGATGGCATCCGGGAGGGCTTTTGCGATGTGCATGTAGACACAGATGCGAGTGTAGGAGGTGTAACGCTCAAGTTTGGTTTGATCTGCAGCTCTGACATAGGTACCTAGGGTATTCCCAATTTCTTTGAGGGTTTCTTCATCCCAATACTCTTGCGGAAGAGAATACATCCGAATCCAGACCGGTGCCCAAGTGAAATCTTCCTTTTTAGGGCTGAAATTCTCGATCCAATTTTTCATGTAGAGGCCTGTAGCGTTGAAGAAGTAGGGGCCGTCGCTTTCTACTCTGGCTTTGTCTTCCAAATGATGGAAAATCACTGTGAAAAAACCATTGGAACCGAGCTGCAGATCATAATGGGCTTTTGGTTTCCATTTGATTGCTATCCAGTGTTTAAGGGCCTGCTCCGTCGGCCAGGTCCCCATGAATTTGCAGATAGCCGCATGATCTTTCAAATATTGAGACCTAGCATTTATTCTCTCGGGAGGAAGAATAAGGCTGGGGCGAGTTGTCGAGCGGGCAATGCAAGTATAAGTTCTAGGAGTATCAACCCTAGGCGGTGGGGAGGTTGAAGAGGAGGGTTTCAGAGAGTCAGGTATCGGGATGTCTTCTGAACCTATGCGCAGGGAGGAAGCCTGTGCATTCACATTAGGAGGAGATGAGGTCACAGTTTGGGAGGGGCCCTTGGCCCCCCCCTCTACGGAGGTCATGGCCGAATGCAGGGCAGAGTACCCAGAGAGTAGCACAGGGGCAGAATGGAGAGAGGGAATGAGTCGGAAGCCGTCAGAACCCTAAGCGAAAATCAAGGCGTCGCAGAGCTGAGAAGCAGCGAGCTAGAGCCGATCATCCCTAAAAATCAACAACAATGTCAACTTAATAGGCTTGATTTTACTTGCTTGAGGGGCTTGATCTCTTTATGCAGATGCAGGGGTGGTTCTCCATTATCATCATAATTTATATGGCCATGTTGGGCTCCCACGATGGAGATAATGTAGGTTTAGATCTGACATCTGTAATATGACGCACCTCTCCTGCTATTGTCAGCGCCGCTCTGATGTGGGGTTGAGGGCGGTGGACATATCAAGTATAGAAAGAGAAAGCGCAGCGCAAAATGAATAAAGGATGTTAGCTACTCCAAGATCCATGCCATTTAGGTGGGGAAGTCCAAAGCAAGAGTGGACCGTTGTGGATGACTGTCAACCTCACGAATATACCAACACATGGATGGCTACCTTTGCAATTTTAAATTCTATCATTTAATCTGTGAAGTATTTTGATTTACATGTTTTTGTATATTTCTGTATTCTTTTTAAATAAAAAGAAGGAAATTATATTAAATTTTGTAAATAGAAACAAGGAAATTATATTTACTTAAAAGTAAAAAAGATGTACAGTAACAGATTTACAATCCCTGAGCTTTAACTGTGTATAGGGTCACACAAAAAAAAGGTCCCTACGTTCAAGTGCATTCATAAAAAGACAGTTGAAACAGGCTAAAAGCCAACCTTTAGGGTGACAAAAACTTTCTGCTACTGATAACATCAGAAAAGGCTACCAAAAAACTTAAGGTGAGCACCTCCATAGAGAGAATATATTCATAACCTGAATCCATTTTGCAAAACAAGTATGTCAATTCACCGAAAGGGCAAAATCACCGAAAGGGCAAAACAAGTATGTCAATTCATCGAAAGGATAACAGTTAGAGAAACCATTTGCAACGTAACATGGAAAAGAGCTGTTCACTCTGGCAGGGAATATAAACCATGAGCTGCAGAGATTTGTGGCATTCCATTGTCCAGGCGAGAGCCATGCTCGGTACCACGTTCTTCCCAGAGTAAGAGTGAGAGCAACAGGAGGGCTGAAACCTGTTGACAAGCCAAATGCTGAATACTGAGGCTAGTAGCATAGGTCAATGATTTAACCTCATCCACCTCTTGAGCCAAAGCGCACTTGCCGTTACATAAGAGGAGAGGATACTACATCAGATGGTTATTCACGATATAAGTGCTAACTGTCTATTTGAAAAACATCAGTTGAAGGAGCTTGAATGTATTGAGAAACACAGCCAGAACTTGAAGGGCACACAAGATAGCATTAGCATATAAGCTAGTAATATCCAACACCGAGCAACGAGCCTTTAGCTGAGATAAGTCCCACTGCACAAACTACATATTTTGAAGAATTCAGTGACGAGATACACCATGGCGAAGGGACTCACAGGCTAGAGGAATTCTCCCAATTCTGATGAGGAGCTACCAGACAGGTAGATATTGTCTAAGAAAAGATGAAGAAGCATTCTTTGGAGACAGATACTGAGAACGAGGAGATGCTTGAAGACATGAGCTCACCTTGACCCTGAGCCCAAATCACCCCCACCATGCATCAGAATCAACCAGAGGAAATAAGAAATCTGCTCTATCAACCAGCAAAAGGAAATGCAGAAAGTTGTTTGAGAAAGGATAAATCCTAGATGGAGCCAAATAGTCACCAGGATAACAACTAGAGATAATGAGAAAGGCAGAATATAGTAGGAAACACTCTACAAGCTCAGGCAGAGTAACAAAGTGGCAATAATGCCTGCTAAAGCACTTGCCATCATAGAATTGGCAAAGGAGGTGGCCCTCTAAACAAGAACCAAACCCTGGTCCACCTTCTTAGACAACGAAAATCTCATAAACTAAACCATAGATGCAGACAAGAACAATCGTATAATACGCTGAGTGGTAAATTTGCATGGGTGAAAGGAGATGCCTAAACCTTCTCTGCAATAACAGGAGTCCGAACCACCCAGTTCGTTGACAACAAAACCAGTAAAAGACCAGAGAGCATACCAAGCTTAAAAAAAGATGTAGCCGTATAGGAGGGAGAAACAATAGTGCCACATGTTTTGCTAAAGCACAATGCCCCAGCATGCATTGCATTCGCGAGCTTGAAGATGAGGTGCCAACCAGACACAAGGCAATGAGAATACATTATACAACAATATGATGAGCCCCAACATTCCTTCCTGAATATGCCACCATTGGCTGCCGATATTAATGATAGGTATAAAATGAGAGGAAGCAACATTTTAACTTGACACAACTGGTGTGTCATATCCATGATATATCGATAATTCTGCATTCTTGAAAACCCTCATCTTGATGATTTGCCCCTTTTACAATTCATTGCTTCTGTACTCTCACATGTTCAACATCAACATTCAGTAACTTTGAATAAGAGGCATACATGTTCTAACATTTTTTTTTCTCATTTCTTTTACGTACGTACTAATAATTGATAACAGAGGAGTCAAAAGTTGAGGATATATAAAGGAGATTTCTCAGGACGTGACTAGTTCTTGAGCATGTCATTGCCCTTCTAACCTTTCTAAATACAATTGGCTATAGTTATATTTATTATTTTCTAGAGTGCTTTCTTTAAACTTGAATAAGCATTACAACTGGTTTGAGGACGATGTGTGGTACAAGAGGCCTGCTTGCACATGTGAAATGGTCTTCGAGGAGTGAAACCATTAAAATTCATGACTTATGTTTAGTTAAACTATCACGAGAGGGGTTTCTATTCCAAGTTACCCCTCACTAAGTTTGCATATAAGTTACCCCTCACTAAGTTTGCATATAGCTCAACCACTTGTTCGCCACTTATTGGCGTATCGGGAGAATTGAATCTTGATGGGTGCTTTGACATCCATCATCATTATTACTAAACTCCCACTGACATTAATTTTCTCTTGATAAGACTCTTGTCTTTCCCTTTTTTTTTTAAATCTTAAAATATTATTCACCATTGAGGTAAATCAGTTTTACTTATTAATGGAAAAATAAATTTGTTGAAATCAATCAAATGATAAACATGAAACACTATTCAAAAAAAAATTCTCCTTAAATGGAGAAAAACCGAGAAGCTTTTATGATTGCTTTCCATTATATAGAATACTTTTGTTTTATAATGGAATAAAAAGAAATTGATGGAACCATTGCTTTCTATTAGATAAAATAATTGTTTTATAATGGAATAAAAAGACTACTTTTAAGATTTTGTGTGACAAGTTCTTAGACTTGCGTTTTTATGTACTGTTTGATTCGAATACGAATATCAATAGTATGCTTTTTTCTACTGAAAAAAGAAGAAGAAATTGATAGAACCATGTACTCTCTCTAAATGGACAAAAATAGAGAACTTTATGATTGCTTTCCATTTTTATGAACTTCGGTTCAGTATGTTATCAAAATTGTAATTATTGGTCAAGCTTTGAATGTTCTCTTACTAATAACTTTTTTTAATTTTTTTTTATGACATTAAAATTGTTTGCTAAGTAATTTGAGCTATACTCTATCATGTGAAAGAAACAACATTGGACTTTTGCCTATAACAAAGTTATTAAAAAATAATTGAGTGTTGCTTATTAATTTTATTGGAAAACATGTTTTAAAAAATAAAAATCTGTGGTATCATTTTCTTATAATATCTTAATACAAAAACTCTAATACCAATTTTAATATTCTTATTTTATATAACAAAATTGTTATTGGAAGAAAATTTAGAGTGTTGCCTATTCATTTTATTGGAAATATATTTGCATAATTTTGTTGCATAGTTCATAATACCAATTGTGTATTTAAGTTTCATTTTAACAAAATCATCATTAATATTGAATCACAATATTGGTGAGCTTTTCTAAGAATTAAACTTCCAAAACTTTATTTGGATTTTCCCTATTTATATAAAAATATATATTTGTTTTATCCTTGCAAAAGAATTGACATTCAAAACTTGCCATTTCACTTGGCGAAAGCAATCATACAATTTGAATATGATCAATTTGACCGTGGTTTGTAATATTTGGGATGCCATAATTATCTTAGTGTGATGATTTGACTTCACACCATTAATAATGACCTTGTCATATTTTGTGATAAAGATTATCAGATGACATTGAGTATGAATTTACATTGGTTTCCTTTAAATGAGAGTAGTCACATTTTGAATTTTGTATATTTAACTCATTTTTTGGGCAGTAATATCTAGTGATATGTTCTTGAATGATGCTTATTCTAATAATTTTAGTGTTGTACAATGGTGCATATGTAACTGTTTTAAATGGTTCTCATTTTAACATTTTTTTGTGGTACAATGATGCATGTTGATTATCCCCAAACACATTTCTCACGACATGACTTAAAATTAACAGGTCATTTTTCTGTTCTTGTTCCAGAAGCATGTCATTGCCCTTTTGACCTTCCTAAATACAATTGGCTATAGTATATCTCTTATTTTTTTAAGAGTGCTTTCTATAAACTTGGAATAAGCATTACAATTGGCTTGAAGACAATGTGGGGTACGAGCGGTCTGCTTGCATATGTGAAATAGTCTTCTAGGAGTGAAACATAATTAATAAGTATTTATGTTTAGTTAAACTATCATGATAGGGGTTTCTATTCAAAGTTACCTAAAGTTTACATCTAGCCCCAATCACTTATTTGTATTTAGAGATAATTGAATCTGGATTGGTACTTTGACATGCTACTATATTTACTACTAAACTCCCATTGACATTAATTTTCTCTTTTAATATTCTTGATAAGACTCTTGGCTAGATCATTAACCATTGACCTAGATCAGTTTTTTAATTGAACAAAAATAAATTTGTTTAAATCAATCAAATGGTAAACAATAAACACTATTTGAAAGATGGACTCTCCTTAAATGGACAAAAAATGCGAAGCTTCTATGCTTTCTTTCCATTAGCTAGATTGATTTTACTTTGTAATGGAACAAAAATAATTTTGTTGAAACCATGGATTCTCCCTAAAAGGACAAGAAAGAACGATTTTATGATTGTTTTCCATTTATTTTGAACTTTTGTTTAGTGTGTTATCAAAATTTTAAGTATTGGTCAAGTTTTCAATGTTCTTTTAGCAAGTCTTTTTTATTCTTCTAATGATATTAATTGCTTGCTAAGTAACTTGAGCTATACTATGTCATGTGGAAGAAACAACATTGGGTTTCTGCTTATAACTAAGTTATTAAAGAAAATTTCGAGTATTGTCATTGATTTTATTGGGAACTGTGTTTCTTTTTCTATGTATGTGGTATCATTTTCTTGCAATATCTTAACACAGAAATTCTAGTGCCAATTTGAATATTCTTATTTTATATAACAAAATTGTGATTGAAGAAATTTTGAGTGTTGTATATTAATTTGATTGGAAATGCATTCGCATAATTGTCTTTAAGTTCCATTTTAACAAATCTTCATTAATATTAAATCACAATTTTTTTAGGAATTGAACTTCCAAAACTTTATTTGGATTTTTCCTTTTTTATATTTTTAAATTTTTTTTTTATCATTATAATTATGATCAATTTCATTGTGCTTTTTAGTATTTAGGAAACCAAAGTTATCTTCATGTGATGCTTATGATTTTACACCATCAATAATGTCCTCGTCATATCTTCAGTAAAAGTTGTTAGATGCCATTGAGTATGAACTTATTTGTTGTATTTAAATGAGAAGAGTGTATTCATATTTTGAATTTTGTATATTCAACTATATGTTGGGGTATATCTAGTGATATGTTCTTGAATGGTGCTTATTCTAATATTTTTAGTGTTGTACAACAGTGTGTATGTGACTGCCTCAAATGATGCTCATTTTAACAATTTTAGTGTGGTACAATGATGCATGTCTGTAGCACCGAGACCAAGACACATTTCCATTAAACCTTATGATTAATGCAGTAATATCGACAATACAATAGTAAGATCAATACTAAGAGAAAGAACACCTACATTTATATTTGATACCTTTTTCATTTATAAAATACAGTTCACAAGCATTATAGTAATATGTAATCTGTACACTTGTTAAAGGAATGGGCACATAATATGAGATTGTAATTGAGAGATTTATTTTATTGATTTTACATTGTTTCAAAACTAAATAATGGATCCTTTATCAAGGCAAGTGAAATAGAAATATTACAAACAAAATTATGAATAAAATCCATTCAACCATGTGACGTGAAGATTAATTTGTTATCTAGCCATTAGTTGTCAAGCTTGTTGTATTCTATATTTTTTTATGCCTAATAGAAGAGGATACGACAGATACACTTTTGCCCTCCTAGCTCTCAACCCTTGAGGATCAGCCATAGGACTTTTTAGTAATTAGTTGCAATAAGTAATCACATGTAATGCAAAGCTAAAAATAGATCTTCCCTTAGTTGATTTTGGAAAGAAATAGATACTCTAACCACACAAAAATTAAATTAATTATCATTGACCAAATGCACTCAATAAAATTAATATTCAAAATTATCATGTTGGTTCACACATTTTAGTTTCAAAAGATTTGGGGAAAATTTTCAATTTGATTTAAACTGATAGTAGAAACATATTTATTTCAAGCACATGAATTATGATTGAATATGTTAGTTAAATTACTTATCATTGACCAAATGCATTGACTAAAATTAATATTCAAAATTATTATGTTGGTTCACACATTTTTTATTCGAAAGAGTTGGGGAAATTTTTCAATTTGATTTAAATTGATAGTAGAAACATATTTATTTCAAGTACATGAATTATGATTGAATATGTTGGTTTGTAAAATATAAAATAAATAATATAATATTAATAAAATTGATAGTATAGTGTAGAATGAAACATGAAGAATGCATATGGTCATACTTTTTAGCACTAGAAAGCTATTAGCATATACAATAAAGAGTACACAAGTGAAATAAAATCCTTTAAAAAAATTATATCAAGCATTTGGTTAATCCAAAAGTTACTTTTACATTTGCATCAATCACTAACTACCTTCCCTAGACATCTACTTAACACCACCAACTTCCTTCCCTACTTAGTAAATCTTTCTTGTATATTATTTGTCATTGATATATACTTGTGTTTAGTACTAACATATAATAGGTTAGAAATATGTAAGGCATGATTTCTTTTTGGTTAAGGTTGATAGATAGTTAAAATGAGTAACAATTGCAACCCAAACTCCTCAACTCTAACTATTTTAACTCCTTGAAGGTTATAATATTTTATAAGTCACTATTTCAAGATGACCTTTTGGGGTCTTGCATCCCATAATTGATGATTCACCAACTATTGGTATCAAGATAATCACCGCGCAACTTTTACACCAACCATTGGAATAATGTAGGCTATAAAGTGTGTTGAACCCTGGGCTATGCCTTTTACAAACTAAGATCATCTTGAAGAAAAGCATACAACTTACTCTGAAATCATTTGGGGAACACAAGCATTCAAAATAACACCAAATATAGAGGATCAAGACACTCGTTCACTCACTTTACATCTTGATATCAATGATTTGTTGATTTATTGCAAATTCTTAAATATTTAATTTACAAAAGCAAACTATAACTCAGTTATTACATGCATGCATTGCATATAAAAGTTTGTAATGCCACCCTTTAGAAAACACGATAAACATTGACTCTTTGGGTTGCATCTAGGCCTTTCGATCAAGCAAAATTGGGCACTACCAACAAAATGAAGGTGTAATCACTCTACTAATAATCTTCCACTTAGGGACAAGCTTCATTGACTTCATCTACACTTGTAATTCTACAACCTCTATAACTATTTACTACAACCATCCCCAAGGACTCTGTGACTCCCATTGAGCACGACACACTCAAATTTCTCTACCCTAACAAGATGCTTTAGTGCATCTACAATACTCTTGAATGTTATGCTTGGTCAACAACACTTCATTGAATTCCACTTTCTCAGTTAAAGTGGTGCTACATATCTATTTTCTTTTGTTGTTTGGAAGGTGAGATTCTTTGCCATCACCACTGTATTTTTTCACATTCAACAATCATCAATGCCTATGTTAGTATATGTCTCCATACAATCTTCATAGCCATATTGCCATCATACAAGCATGCGTTGATGTTGTTTATCGATATTAGTGGTGGACAACACTACCACTGGTTTCCACTTGTTGATCCCACTCACAACAAACAAGGTTAACACAATGGAAAGTTGATTGACAAATCCACATCAACTAGTTCCCTCGTATCTATTGATTGTAAATAGTGGTTGCAATCACCTTGGTAGTGTTAAACACAATGGCTCACTGAGAGGGGGGGGGTGAATCAGTGAGCCTATATTTTATTCAATTTCAACTTCAACTATAATCTTAAATCATTATTCACTTCAATAACATATTCATCAATGAACTATCAACATAACATCAGCACATTGCACAAGATATAAGCTTTGTAAGTATTGTATAATTGGAGACTTCAATCTCATGAATGGGCAACAACCCATAAGGTGGCACCACCCACCAGAATGGTTCAGTCAGCTACAACTGACTGGGATGCCATCTCCAAATGACCACAGAATGGGTCATTTGGCTCATTAGGTGTGCCAATGGCTCCAATGCCCATCACCTTGTCCATTTTGGCTTGTCCAAGTCATCACACTTCATGCCATTTACTCTTCACCTTTGTCATTAATGTTGTCATCAATGACAACCATAGACAACCATATTCATCAATCTCCCCCTTTGTCATTGATGGCAACCGATCTCTCTCTCCCCCTTTGACATTAATGACAAAGGGTCAATGAGCCATTATGCCCAAAAAAAAAATTGTTTCTTTGAGTGCTTCATGAGATTGTACTATGGCAACTTTCTCATTTCTGAACTTCTTCTTTGACTGAGCTTGACATTTTTTACCTTTTTGATCTTCAAATTTTTATAAATGACCAAACCCCCCCTAAAAATTACGCTGATCTATCTGCTCCCCCTAAGAAAATTGGCAATTTGATCTTATTACATGCTTCATTTCTGCATTTTGGCATTTTGGCTTTACTTTTTGTCATCAATTTCAAAGCTTGATCAACTTTAGTATAGCTCTATGTGGCTATACTTCATTTGCTTTTCTTTGTCTTAACCAAGCTGCTCCACAGGTTCAATCTTCTTTGTCCTTACATCATTCGCTCAACTCATTTCTAAAAAAAAAAGATATTTCAAGCTTTCCAAACTCCCCCTGAGATTATGCTGCTGTCTCTGACTTGCTTCAAATGCTATTATTTCCTTCACATGCCAATTGTTTTCATTTAATGATGTTCTTCTAGTATTGCTTGACAAAGGATATATTTCAAGATCTTTGCTAATGTCAAACTTTGTAAGGAGCAGACCTCCTATAGGCTACTAAATTTTTGGACATGCCTCTATCTAAACCAAATTTTCAGAACCTTAGACACCCATAATACTTGAAGATGCCACCCCCTAAATTTTTTACAAGGCCTCACTGCAGTCCATCAAATTTCAGAATCAGTCCACTGAATTTAAGAGAATCATCCCACCAAATTTTACGAAAGTGACTCAGCATCACGCATTTTTCTCAGAGAATTTTTTAAGCAGATTTGAGCACCAGTACACACAAGGAGTAGTGACCCGAATTTCAGAGATGATATAACCTCAATACCTTCTGCGATTACCTCATCTTTATGTGAAAAGTTCTCATGCCCTTCTTGACCGTGTTGTTCAAATTTTCTCCTACAATCTTAACTCATTCTTGGTACTTCATAGTCCATGACTATAAGAGAAATGATTACCATGAAAAGTCTTTTCATACTTGGAAGCAAAGGATCTTCTTGGTGGTGCATTCCTTTTGAATTCATCAACATAGTTTTTCTTTCTTGTAGTTTGCTTTACTTTAAAAGAGGCCCCCAGGAACATTTGCATAGAAGCTAGGCTTCTAAGATTTCCCACATGAAATATTTACTTATAGATTCAAATAGATATTTGTTAAAAACTGATCAACATATCTCATATGCACTAGAGATAAGTCTGATTCAACAATACATATTTCTTCTTCTACTGGTGTAGAACATTCAGACTCCTCTTAATTGATATTTTTGCTTGCAAACTTCACCTTCTTTCTACTGCAACTTCGCCTGGCTATTTTCTAGAGGATATCAGCTCCAAGGGAAGAGATCTGGAACTCTCGAGTTCAAAGCTTGCATTTCCATTGGTGAACAACAATTTGCTACCCTCCACTTTAAGACATTCCATGGGCCTGGATCACCATCAAATCCCTTACACAAGATATACTCTAAAGTAGCATATAGGTCTTTTTGTGGATCAACAAATCTTTAAGGATCTTCCATAGATATCCTTTCCTCTTGATCTTGGTAAGAATTCGTATCACCTTGTTAGAAATTGATCCTTCCCATTACTAGGATTTAATATCAGTGTAGCCTCCCCAACACCACACTCTACCTCTTCATCATAGCTTTCATGCATAGCTTTTAACCAATCTTGGTACTCCTTTTCAAGTTGAACTGGTGTTATCTGCCTTCCTTCTCTTTCTATTTCCATACATATTATAGAGTCACTATTTTCAGGTTTGCATCCTAGGTTCTTCAATACAAGAGTAAATGGATGCTTGTAAGCAAGATCTGTATTTTCCAGACTTCATACCAATTGTTAATGTTTGATCCTAGGACCTGTTTGGAGTGACCATCATATACCTTTGAGTCCATCCTCCAACTCCATGGACTCATGGTGTGCCAAGGTCTTTAAAAGACCTCAAACTTGGCTTGCCACATGGCAACCACCTTCATCTCTTTTTGTTCATTGATCCTCAACCTCATTTAGATCCAACAAGATATTTTTCTTCACCCATATCTTAGGATGTCCTTGGCTGTGTGAACTTGTCTTTAGATCTTCAATTCTTTTTGTACTCTTTCCTTTCCATGAATCACTGGATCTTCTTGCTGATGTGTATGAAGAACTCCTCTTGGGTTGACTCCTTTGACTTGGGCATTCTTGGGCTTTGTGACCAAAGCCACTACAGGAGTAGCACCTCATTGTGTAACAGTTAGTATCCACATGTCCAATATGATTGCAGTCCCAACACCTAACTTTTCCATTAGTGCTTCCAGCACTTCTTCTTCCATAGGATCTACAATCCAAAGTCTTATGACCATAATTAGAGCAAGAAAAACAATAACCATTGAACTTGTTTTCATACCTTGGACTTTGATTCCAACATGGAGTTGTCTCTTTGCTTTGAGGATTGGGCCTATCTCCTTGATATGTCCTTGAACAATCAACATCTTTGTTGTCATTAGATGCATCCTTGGTCATTGATGGACCAACTTCTGGAGTATTTGGAGATCACTTGTCTTCTTCTAGATTGTCTTCTACCTTTTTATACCCAATGCCAGTTTTGTCATGGGGAGACCTTTGGCAATCCAATAATTTATCCAACACGATCGAGCTGCTATTGAACTTCTCATGATAGTTTGATTTTTCAATTTTCTTCTTGAGTCCAACAACTTCCATCTCAAGCTCTTCATTTCTCTTCTTCTTTTCATCCAAGTGACTCCTCAATACTTCTTCTCTTCTTTTAGCCTCCTCCAATTGAATTTTCAGATCAAGGTTAACCCATCTTGTCTCTTCAAGTTCTCTAAGATCCACATCAGTATTTTCTTGTTCATTTCCTAGTTGATCCTTCAACCTTTTGACCTCAATATCTTTATCTTCCAACTCACCTTGCAAATCATTGTTCATGACCTTCAAGCTCATGAACAAAGCTTTTGTCTCCTCTTGGTATTTTTCAAATGCTCCCATAATCTTCTTCTTAAGCCTTATATTGGATTTGACATCCTTATCCAATAGAGTTTTTGCAAATGCCTCTTTGAGTTTTAACAACTCTTCTTCAACCTTCACTAGAGCAACATCATTGATTTCAGAATTATTGCAAATAGAAGAGTTCTTACCTTCACTAGTGCTTGATGCTTGAGCCTTCTTCTCTTCTTGATTTTCATCTTCAGATATCTTGACTCCCTTTTCTTTGTCAATATTTTGAGACTTCCTTTTGTGCTCACCTTCAAGAGTGCTCCAAAGATCTTTGGCTGAAGTGTACTTTCCAAGATTCAACCTTTCCTTCTCTGATTGAGGCAAGCTCCTCATGATCAACTTTAGTGCCTTTTCATTGCTTTCTTGTGGGTTCTTAGTTGCCGCTCCTTCAATTGATTTCCAGATGTCAACCCCTTGTCCTTGTAAGTAAAACTTCATTTTGAAGCTCCAAAATTCATAACTTGATTCATTGAATAATGGAAGAATTTCCTCCATGACTTTCCTTCACTTGTGTCTACAAAACCCTTCAAGCTTGTTAGGCTTACACTGAAGGCCTCCTCTGATACCAATTGTTAAATACAATGGCTCACTGAGAGGGGGGGGGGGGTGAATCAGTGAGCCTATATTTTATTCAATTTCAACTTCAACTATAATCTTAAATCATTATTCACTTCAATAACATATTCATCAATGAACTATCAACATAACATCAACACATTGCACAAGATATAAGCTTTGTAAGTATTGTATAATTGGAGACTTCAATCTCCTGAATGGGAAACAACCCATAAGGTGGCACCACCCACCAGAATGGTTCAGTTAGCTACAACTGACTTGGATGCTACAACACCCCCTAACAAACTAGTATATCAGATTTTTGTAAGTTACATACATTTACAAACAAGAAACCCTTGTTTGTTTTCATTCACTGATATACATCATCATATAATCATAGTGCTAATCATAAATACTTCATCTTCGTATCAACCCAGCAAATATATCAATATACTATCTCATGTCATACTGCTGTCCTATCTCAACTCTGTCCATATTGACTAAAGACACCTTATCAATTTACAACCAACATCTTCTAAATCATCATTTTGTCCAAGCATATTTCAATGTAAGCACATCTTTATTTTGTGTGCTAGCTTATCTTTCACAGTTTTGTCTATGTCACCAACATGTTCACAAACTCAGCATATCATAATACTAGCCATGTCATTTCATTCTTCACATCAGACTGTCTCTAATGTTACCCAAAGCATATCCACTGTCCATGTCATACAACTGCCCAGAAAAATCATATCTTCATAATGCTGTTGACCAGTATGACCCAGAAAAATCAATGATATAAAAATGACATCAACATTCTGTCCATGCTGCTCCAATGCATCCACCGAGCTGTCCTGAACCTTCGAATTGTCTCCACTACTCCATCGAATATTTCACCACTTTCTTCACAACTTAAACAACGAATTTGACTTTTGATTTATACTTGATTTTGTTCTTATCTTAAGGAGGCCGACATCACTTTTAATTATTTGTCAAATGATATTTATTCCAATTAAATGATTGAGCCGACCTTCATGATATCCATATCAAATATAAATATATATATTTAAATTCGGTTTTTATGCCCACATCATTTTTTATTTTATGCCATGGCATTACTTTCTCTCAGGCCCACACTGGTTCTCCATCAAAATGTTCGCATTGGGGTTTGACTCTTCAACAAAATGAGCCCACATCTTCCAGGATGATGCCACATGGTCTTCCCACAAGATCTCCTTCAGATGCCCTCATTGCCTTATTTAACATGCCAGCAGTCTTCATAAATATGGCTAACCTTATGCTTGTAGTGTGCTCAACCCTATGCCCGCAAGCTTCTCTCCTTGGAATTTTTAAAGTGCCCGCAACACTCCTACAGGATGCCCACACTTTCCTTAAGACAGATTCCCACAGCCTCTTCATTGTCCACTTCCGCTTCCATGTGATCCTTGTTTGCTTGTCATGTCACCACAGTCCCATTCAGCATGCCCACAAGCTCATGCTTGCTTGGCATTTGCTCGCCTTTGTCCATCTTTTCTTGTGCTTGTTTGTCATGTGGATTGTCCACATCTTCCTTGCTATGGTATGGGTCATTAAGCTTTCCATGCCATGTCCTAGCCATTGTCTGCCAGTCATCCATATAACCATATCTTGTCAACTTTAAGTCATGGTTTGTCATGTCCTACTTCATGCTTGTGCCAAGGCATGTCAATATGCTTCTTTGTCTAATGTCATTGCCATGTCACTTTCCATATCTCCAAGTCATTCTTGTCTAGGGTATTAGGGCCATCTCCAAATGACCACACAATGGGTCATTTGGCTCATTAGGTGTGCCAATGGCTCCAATGCCCATCACCTTGTCCATTTTGGCTTATCCAAGTCATCACACTTCATGCCATTTACTCTTCACCTTTGTCATTAATGTTGTCATCAATGACAACCATAGACAACCATATTCATCAGGTAGTAGATTGCATAATGTACTCCACAAATAGAGGAACACATATAGAACCTTGGTAGTAGATTTTTGTATATTGAATGTACTCCATGGATAGAGGAACACATGGAGTTGAACGTAGTAAAGCAATGAATCAAATTATTTTGTTGAAATTGTTCATTTGGAAATGACCCAAATAGCTAATAGTAGGCTCTTCTCTCCATCTAAATGATAAGACTTCTATGCTCATTTACTAAATATGTTAAAGAGTTGAAATAGAACCAAGCTATATCTTCTTTATCAGGGATTAAATTCATCATCAAGAGTTAGATGAAGAATCATGATACATTTTGGCTAAGGAAAGAGAGATTCATGGAAGAAAAGCAAATGAAACTCTTTCAAATGATCTCAGGGTATAATTGAAAATGAAGTTTTCACTTTGTACATGGAAGATCATGAATTACTAATTTCTTTCAATCTTTGAAAGAGTAGAAATATTTCCACTTCCAATTTTCAGAATAGGAGATTTACATAATCCTCATGAATAGGATTGGATATTCCTCCATAATATATCTCATCATTCCTTAAGTAAGCCTTCCCAAGAGGACTTAGTTGATCTATCTATGATCTATGTTCTTCTTTTCTCTATTTTGTTTCGATAAACATATTGATCCATCTTGATCCAAACAAGAATCAATTTCTACTTTATCAGGATATGTAAATCAACTATATAGATAGATATATCTCGATCCTATTTATTAATTAACGAAAATCTGCAAAAGCTCTATTGGCCTTTTCCATTCTATGCGTTTCTTTCTTTTGTGTATAACATTGCCATTCCCCCTGACAACATCCATTAATTTGTGACTAAATTCAAAATATGCTCAGATGTTTTTGAGATGCACCTAATAACCAACCTAGTGGAAAATACTTTTCCTTGTGTATATCTCATATCGATGGGAGCTCGATAAGTCGATCCATCCACATGTCTTGCTTTAACTATTACAAAGGGAGTTACTCTACATATTGCTTGGCGTAGAATAGATAGTGGATTTTTTTTTTTATAATTATTTTGATGGTTTGATAAAGAATTTGATAAGCCAATGGTTTTCCCCCATTTTTAAGAATACGGTTGGCCACCATGTTAACTAATTGATTATGATAAATAATACTAGATTTTGAGGGTGTTTTTTTCTTTTTTTCTTTCTGCAGTATTTCACTGTGACATGAGTGTGAAAATTGTTCAAGAATATATTTCATAAAGGCTGAAAATAAATAATATATTTTGGATTTTTGGCTACATATTGTAGGGTCTATGAATGATTTTCCTCCAAACCATACATACAACTTTTATTGAATGCAAATTTCCACTTATATTTGCATAAATTGCATATAATTCTATTTACTCACTCTCGATTGAGTATTCGTTCCCTTTATTTCTTTTGTTATGATGAAAGTCCTATATATATATCATCAAATACGTAGGTTTACAAAATAGTATATAAAAAAAGTGTTTGAAATCACTTCTATTTGACTTGAACATGTTCTAAAAAGGTCAACGTATTTTGAATTCTTTGTTGAAACAATCAGGGAAAACTTTAGAAATGATTTCAATATTGAACCTTATACATATAATAGTTCCAAATCTCCTAAAAAAAGAAGATCGTTTGTTTTATGGTAGCTTGCTCTAGTCCCCTTACAAATCATTTGTTATTAGGTTAGCCATATACTTCACATGTTCCTAGCAATTCACATGGCATCATCATGAAATGATACATGTATTAGATAAGTAAGAATATACATTGCACTAGAATGCCCTTGTTGATGATCTTTTACTTCGACAACATCTATGGTTACTCGAACAATGTGATATCTCACATTGGCTAAATCGTTAACCCTTCCTCTTCTTACTAATAATATATACTGTTCTTTTAAATTATAGGTATATAAGCAATGATTTCAAATCATGAGTTTAATTGTACTTTGGACACTTTACATAAGGCATAGCTTTTTGGGGGGGTGATATTGGAGAAGTTGACAAATAAAGTTGTCTTCACTGACACTCTACAAAACCATAAATTAGATTTCAAAACCAATTTACTGTAGAAGTTTCACTTCTCAAGCTGACCTTAAGCTATGCACACATATCAGTTCAATATTAAATCTAATTCAACAAACCGCTGCAAATTAAATTCTTTCACATGAACCATCTGAACTCAAAGCACACTGAGAAGTTCTACCAAAATACTGAGAACAAAATTAACATAACAACCATGCACATGAAAATTTTAGACTCAGATTTTAGCCAAAATGGCCCAGGTAAAACCCCAATTGGGGAAAACCTGTGTGAGAGAGAGTGAGAGTATTTTTATTTCTTTAAAATGGAAATGTACAACAAATAAATGACTGAGAGAACACTTATCTCAACCCACTGAAGACAATCACCGATTCTGGAAATTCTATGACAAAATTTTTGCTCATACTCAGCATTCCACTAGCATTGGAAACCGTGCCCAACACAGGCTGTACGTTTAGTCAAAATGCACAGTCCACTTCTCGATTTATGTGCATAAAGAAGCTGTCCTCCTCCTCGTCCCGCGTGCTCTCTGTAATAGTAGCACTCTACATGGAAAATCGTTCCCACTTTGAAAGGAAACACATGCTCTCCTTTTGCCTGGAAACTTGTGCCTCTAACAAAGCTAAACCATAATTAAATGCAGTAGAAAATGACCTCGAAATTCATGCCAAACAATTCCAAACTCACACCCAACATCTTCCTTGAAATTCGTGCTGATTAAATCTAGTTGTACGGTCTGGTTTGACTATTGTACTTGCACCTTGGGATGCATGCCAATGGACTTCTCCTCTCCTCTCAAGCTCGAGTTGCTCCAACCAAAAACTCTCTCTTTGGATGAACTTGACTTCTCCAACTTTCTTGGGGGTATATGCAAATGAAAGAGGGATAGCTAATTTAATTAGAAAGATTTGTATTTAGGTTTGCCTCTCAAGGGTAACTGAAGAGTCATCTAATCCAAGGGCCCACAATAGATTAGATCAATGGTTGAGAATAAATGCTCATAATTCTCTCCATAAATTAAATTCATTCACCTACTACTTAAATAAATCAAAAGTCACTTTATAATAATAAAGTGAATTAATTGCTCATCTCAAGCAA
This sequence comes from Larix kaempferi, assembly GCA_027924585.1. NCBI lineage: Eukaryota > Viridiplantae > Streptophyta > Pinopsida > Pinales > Pinaceae > Larix > Larix kaempferi. Next base: position 1,961,774 of record BSBM01000275.1, on the reverse strand, counting down.
TTAATACAAGGATCATGTCCCCTTTTCCCTCATTAATTACTTAGGCATAAAATGACTAGGAGAACACTTCCTAGGTACAATTTCAACATTTAATCTATGTATTCCTCTATGCATAATGTTATTGTGCTCTCCTCACTCGTGGATATTTTGAGTGGTTGTTCAGAAATTGGTTGATCTTCTTGTGAAATTCTGCAAAACAGATCTAGAGACAAAATTAGTCTTCAGTTAATTCACAGAGATGCATGAGAAAATTGAGAAGATAAAATGTGCAAGAACATAAGAAGATTGGAACTCAATTGGAATTCTTTCCATACATTATTATTTAGCATTGTGTGTACATTTATAATACATCCTCAATAAAGAAATTCACGATCCCGAGGAGGAATTTGGAAACCAGACATGTGGCATGATTACTTTGGAAGATTCACATCACTAGATATGAGACCTAGTTGCAACGCTAATGAAATGGCAATTTAACTAATGGTAGGTGGCTTGGAGGGCGCATTATTTAGTTAACTGATAGTAGGTAGACCAAGAGGTTGCATTAGGGATTTTAGGCTAAAAATAGCAGAGAATTCCAAGGAAGGGCGCATAAGGAGGTTTAATTGACTATCGGTGGTCATCGGTAATGAAATCAAGGAAGGTGCTCAGGATCCCTAAATTTAAGGAGGTTCCTAAAATTTAGGAGACTAACTCAACATGTCCCAAAAATCATGCATGAATGGATAATGAGGCCAAAGATGACAAATCGATAGTCTGGTGATAATCACAATGATGAGGACTATGCACTAGGAGGTCAACAACATGGTTTTTGCACTAGGGAAAACAAAACAAGTTTTATACCTAATGTCTAGATGGGTAATATATCCAAACCCCACCCTAAGCATGACTTATGTGAGGAAAATAAAAAATGGGGCGCTAATAAAAAAGACCAAAGGTCACCCCTTACACAAAGTTTTTATTTTTCCATATTAATCGAGGAAAGAAGGAAAACCCATTGGGAAGAAACCCCCCCCCTTAAAAAGGACAAGACACAGAAATAAACAAAAGGTCTTCACAATGTCTTCTTCTTCACTTGAAAGAGCTGAATGTACTGCTTCTTGGGGAGAGACTTGGTGAATATTGTGAAATTCAGTTCACATCCAATATCTATTCAAGAAATTACACTCTCTCATAAGAAAAATCTCACACAACTAGTCAAAGACACAAAAATTATGCACAAGAGTAGATTTTTGTATTAACTTCTCATGAATAAAATACATTAGCCAACCATATGAAAGTAATAGGATGTTGTTAAATAACATTACAACAGTAATTCAAATGGCTAAATATTCCAAAAGAATCTTCTCTTCATTAGACTTGCTAAATATGCTCATCCCCCCTAGGTGGCAAGTTGACTTTCCAAATCTCTCCAAAAGCTCACGAATTGCCTAATTAGTGATATGTAGGTGATGTATGATGGAAAAAAATTCCAAATACAAAGTTTGGAAGGAAAAATCATTAAGGAAAGTCTTGGGTGTAAAAAACAAGTTTTCTAGGTAGACTAGCTTTTCCCCATAGGGTAAAAAGCACTAAAACTCAGAAAATGCGCCTTTCCTAGCTAAATATTATCCATAATATTTTAGGAAAGCACCCAAGTGTCCTAGGTGGCTTGTGGTCCACACCTTGGATGTATTTCATCCTCCCATGTTGCCTTGTGGTCCACATAATGGCAATTTCCTAGTCTTTACATAGAATTAACCAACAATGATTAATTAATGCATCTTATGTTATTAAATGACATGGTAGGAAGACTTAATTATTCCAACACCACCTCATAAGTCTGACTTAAATGACAAAATATCAGAAAATGAAATACTAAGGGCCCAGTAACAAGACTTGGTCACCCCGTACAATACTGCCGGTCCACAAAAACAAGGATAGAAGGAAAACCTCATGGGAAAAAACTCCCCTCAAAATATGGACATATAAAAATTGAAAGTTTGCTGATCAACCCTTCACTCCACCACATGTTCAGCCATCCCAAGCAGTGATCTAAGATATCTGAATGTCTTCTCTGTGAAAGCCTTGGTGAAGATATCTGCAGTTTGCTCACCTGTGGGGCAATACTGCAAATCTATTATCTGATCATGCACTAAGATTCCGATGTAGTGCATATGAATCTCTATGTGCTTGGTTCTCTGCTTCTGTACTGGATCACATGAAACTCAAATGGCACTCTGGTTTTCACAAAAAATGACAGTAGGAGTACTGAAAGAAATCTCAAACTCTGACAAAATTTCCTGCAACCAAACACACTGTGTAGCAGCATTCACTGCTCCTATGTACTCTGCCTCTGCTGAAGATAGTGCTATGGCATTCTGTTTCTTGCTGGACCAGCAAACATCGCCACCTCCAAGCATGAATACAAATCCTGATGTGGATTTCCTGTCAAGGCTATCACCAGCCCATTTTGAATCTATGAAGCCCAAGAGATCTAGGTTCGAATTTGTAGCATAATGAATCCCATCACTCTTTGTGCCCTGCACATAATGTAAGATCCTTTTTGTAGCCCTCCAATGTAGCTCATGTGGCTTCTACATGTATCTTGATTCCACACTCACAACATAAGCAATATCTGGTCAAGTGTGTGTCAAGTAGAGCAAGCTGCCAATCAACTGTCTATATAAAGTGCTATCAAACAATGGTGTAGATTCTGCATCTTCTAGTCTAACTCCAGAAAGGAATGGAGTCTTAGAAGGCTTGCAATCAGCCATCTTAAACTTCTTTAACAGATCAGAAGCATACTTTGACTGACATACCTTGGTTCCTTCTTTTGTTTGAGAAATCTCAAGCCCCAAAAATTGCTTAAGAATTCCCAAGTCACTCATGGAGAATGCTTGGTGCATGGCTACCTTTAATGATGCTATTTGGTCATTTCTACTACCTGTAATCAGAAATCATCAACATACAACACTATTATCATTATAAAACCATCAACATGCTCCATATAGACATTTGGGTCATATTTACACCGAACATAGGCTTGTGACAGAAGAAAACTATCCATCTTTGCATACCAAGCCCTGGGGGCTTGCTTGAGTCCATAAAAATATTTTTTTAACTTGCAAACAAGGTTTGGATCTAATGTGTACCCCTGTGGCTTCTGCATATATATTTCTTCCTCAAGCTCTTCATGGAGGAAATCACTTTTCACTTCCATATGATGTACTTCCCATCGCTTGGAAGCTGCCACTGCCAAAACTAGTCTAATGGAGTCTTTCTGTGCTACCGGTGCAAATGTTTCATTATAATCAAGTCCTTGGACCTGAGAGAACCCTTTTGCTACCATCCTTGCCTTGTACTTTACCGCTGTACCATCCACTGCACATTTGGTCTTATAAATCCACTTGCATCTTACCAACTTTCTGCCTGCGGGGAGCTTGACTAGCTCCCAAGTTTCATTCTTCTGTAATGACTCAAACTCCTCATCCATAGAAACCTGCCATCTTGGATCATGTGAGTCTTCCTCATATGTTTGAGGATCAGAATCTATCATCATAAAACATTTCTCAGAAAGATAAGGATCATTCACATTGAGAGCAATCTCAAATTGTGATCTAGTGCTCCTTTGGTCTTGAGGATTGCCAACTAGTTCACCTGCTGCTTGCAAAGTTTTTGTAGCCCATTTAGGCCTTGTAGGTGAGTTAGCATATGCAATAAAATGATCCTCATCATCAGATATATCAGAATCAAAAACATCAAGAACATCACTTACTTCTTCTTCAGGTGGTGGTGAAGATGGTTCTCCAATTTCAGCGCTCTGAGAAGGCTCTTCCTCAAACTGCACACTTCTTTTGATGAATGCTTTATGAGTGGTCATGTTCAACAACTTATAACCTTTGGAGTCCTATGAATATCCAACAAATAAACATGGTTGGCTTTTGGGCTGCAATTCCCTCCTCTTCTCAAGTGGAATCCTAGCCCAAGCCTTTCAGCCAAAAATCCTGAAATGAGAGATGTCAAGTTTGTGACCTGTCCAAGCCTTGAAAGGAGTGATACCTTTGAGAGCTTTGTGTGGAACTCTATTCTGAATTTAAGTGGAACAATTTATTTCCTCATCCCATAGCTTGGGAGACAATGCTTTTTCCTCAAGCGTACAAGTGGCCTTCTCCTTTAGAGACCTATTTTTCCTCTCAGCAACCCCATTCTGCTTAGGTGTATATGGAACTATGTGTTGCATCTGAATGCCTGAAGAGGCAAAAAATTGCTGAAACTTTGATTTCAACTATTCACCACCATTATTAGATCTTATAACTTTATTATGCCTACTAGACTGGTTCTCAACCGATGCTTTGAATAGCTTGAACAACCCAAAAAATTCTGACTTTAACTTGATGAAATAAATCCAACAATACTTGCTGAAGTCATCTATGAATGTGAGGATATATTTTGCATGATTCAAGGACTTATGAGGGAATGGAATTGATATATCAGTATGAATAAGGTATAATGGTGTAGTGGTTCTCTAGGAATTGGATCTCCCATACTTATGCTCAGGGTGTTTTCCTAGAATGCAAGATTGACAGACACCTTTGGAAAACTTGATATTGGGAAGCCCTATAACCATCTCTTTCTCATGAAGTTGGGAAAGGTATTTGTAATTTAGGTGGCCAAATATTTCATGCCATAGTTTGCTGGACTCATTGGCATGGGTTAACAGACCAGAAGGTGAGGGGTTTGGCACAAAATGAGAAAAATTGTGAATTCTAGAATAGTGATCAACAGTACCAAATGCAATAATTTTTCCTGCTGAAATTTCTGCTATCTCAACATCATTAGGGGTAAAGGTTACTCTCTTGGGAAGCCCTGTATGGGTAATCTGATAGACTGACAGTAGGTTTGCAGCAAGTGCAGGGATATATAAAACATTATTAAATGACCCAAACTCGAGATCTATGCTACATTTGCTAGAAGTTTCAGAATTGTCTCCCAATACAATATTTGGACCACTGGAAGAGTCATGTGAAGTGAAAAACTTACTTGTAAACACCATGTGTCTTGATGCACCAGAATCAATAATGAATGAAGAAGGTTTTGAAGTGCTGGCCATCAATGCATGAACTCTCTCTTTATCATCAGAATTTTGTCCTCCATCCTTCCTCCTTGTGCTCTCTGGAAGAGTAATGTTGGATTTCTCCAAGAGTTGAGTCAATTGGTCAATGGTTTTCTTCATGCAATAGCTTTCAGGATGAAATCCCTTGCTGCAATAATTGCACTTTGTCCTCTCATTCTTCTTGTTCGGATTCTTCTTGAAGTTGGATGTCTCTCCATTTGAAATCTGCTTGTCTTTCCTCTCACCGGTGTGCTTCTTGAAATTGCCCTTCTTCTTTCCTTTCGAACCCCTTGAATCTCCAACATTCAGACAATGGTCTTTGGATGGATTTTTAATGGCTCCCATCAAGACCAATTTGTCTTGTTCTTGTGTCAAAGACTCCATGAATTTTGAAAGTGTCGGGCTCTTCCAATTTTTAATTGCTTTCCAGGTGGAATGGAAGGTCGAGACAAAGATTGAATAGTTGGGGCCAAGCTTGGAGAGAATGGCCAAAAATAATTGCTCATCTTTATTGTCAATACCACATTGCTTTAGCTTCAATACAAGAGATTTAAATTTGGAGAAAAAATCCTGTAGATTATCAAAATTTTGTGGACTCAAAGAGACTAGCTCGTTATCCAATTGGTGGCCTCTCAATTCATCGGTTTTCCCGAACAATTATTGAATTTTCAGCCATACTTCATTGGGTGAAGTGAGGCCATCAAGATGAAATAGAAGCTCTCTAGATGTAGTGAGACATAACAGCCCATATACTTCATCCCTTCGATTATGCCATTTCGATTTCTCTACTGCTAAGGTTGGCTCAACTTCAGTTGCCATGGTCACCCTGTAGAGCCGTTTGCTCCCCAGTAGAATCTCCATCTGTGCCTTGCAATCAAAATAATTGAATGGAGGGAGGATGATCTTCTGTGTATGATCCATTGCTGCTCTGAAATAAACTTATGGACTGATTTTAGAACACTTCTGGATGCCAAAATGTGCCCTGCAGAGAATAGAATTCACCTAGTGAATTAATCAATGCGCCCTTCCTGAGACTGTTGGATCCTGCAAGACAATCAAAGATGATAGGAATATATTGATAGCTCTGATACCATGTGAAATTCAGTTCACATCCAATATCTATTCAAGAAATTACACTCTCCAATAAGAAAAATCTCACACAACTAGTCAAAGACACAAAAATTATGCACAAGAGTAGATTTCTGTATTAACTTCTTATGAATAAAATACATTAGCCAACCATATGAAAGTAATAGGCTGCTGTTAAATAACATTACAAAATTAATTCGAATGGCTAAAGATTCCAAAAGAATCTTCTCTTCATCAGACTTGCTAAATATGCTCATCCCCCCTAGGTGGCAAGTTGACTTTCCAAATCTCTCCAAAAGCTCATGAATTGCCTAATTAGTGATATGTAGGTGATGTATGATGGAAAAAAATTCCAAATATGAATTTTGAAAGGAAAACTCATTAAGGAAAGTCTTGGGTGTAAAAAACAAGTTTCCTACATAGACTAGCTTTTCCCCATAGGGTAAAAAGCAGTAAAAAGCACTAAAACTCAGAAAATGCGCCTTTCCTAGCTAAATCTTATCTAGAATCTTTTAGGAAAGCACCCAAGTGGCCTAGGTGGCTTGTGTTACACACCTTGGATGTATTTCATCCTCCCATGTTGCCTTGTGGTCCACATAATGGCAATTTCCTAGTCTTTACATAGAATGAACCAAAAATGATTAATTAATGCATCTTATGTAATTAAATGACATGGTAGGAAGACTTAATTATTCCAACAAAGATGTTGTAGATGCCTTGATCATGTACCCAAAAAACAAGTGTAGGAGCCCCTTTGAACTCAGCTTCTGCTGATGGAGGAGCATTATATGAATGCTTCTTGATTTGAACACATACATAATCAGATCTGAATACATAATCAAAGATGGACAAGATATCCGTGCACTTTCCTATCCAAAATGCATCAATGAAATCATCAGGATCAATAACATGTGCAACTACATAATGGACAATGTAGCCATGTATTTTTCTTTCAAACTAATTGATCACCTTCCTAACTTCACAATGGAGCTTATGAGGCTCTGAAACAACAAAATAGGAACCATATGGAGCAACAAACATCAATGGTGAAGTGTCTCCATGAGCGGGTAGGATCACAAAAAGAAAAGATGGTGCAACTGAATTATATTGATTGTTGAGTGAATCCGCAGGGTCTTTAGACCATGTAAACTTGAAATTTGAACCAAAAAGGTGAGATCATGTCCAAAAATGTGGAATATCAGTCCAAACAGATCCAATGTGATGGCATTCCAACCACTAAAAGATATGAAAGAGTGGAAAGCAACTGGAACAAGTGACATAGTTTCAGAAACCATGGGTTTGTCAACTGGCACACGTGGGGGTTGAGGAGTCTTTTCTGAATCTAATGGTGGGAAGGATGGATGTGTGGGCCATACAACTTGCTTATCAAATTCTACATCATATTTAGATATCTGATAGGAAGGATTCAAATGGACTTGGAAATATCTTTCTGGAGGCAAGTCAGAAACATGTGAAAAAACACAAGGATTGAGAGGTGGTTCTGGTGAATTGTTTGAGCTTCTTACAAGGAAGGGATGTAGATTTATGATTATGATATATCAGAATCTGTATCTAAATCAGAAATATCAGAAGCATAAGAAAGTGGTTTGAATTGAACACTGAAAGCATAAAAATGATTACCTTGGTGAGTAGCACTAAGACAACATTCTTGGTGATCAATAGACTTTTCAGGTTCTTTCTTTCTTGTGAGATCAGGAAAATCAATGTTATGGCTTTCAATAAACTGAGTCATGATGTCCAATTTCTTCTTCATACAATATTTCTCAGAATGGAAACCTTTGCTACAGTAAGAACACTTGGATCCCCCTTTCTTGTCCTTCTTCTTGGAATTGGAACCTTCATCAGTTGAGTTGGAACCCTCATCATCTGACAACTTCTTATCTTTCAATTTTTGCTTTCCTTTGGAATTATTGGCTCCACAAAATACAAGCACATGGTCATTGGAGGATCTCAAAGCCCCCATATGTACAAACTTGTCTTGCTCTTTGGGTAGAGAATCTATGAATGCGCTTAAGGATGGCATCTTCCAATTCGAAATTGCTTGCTTGGTTACATAGAATGTAGAGACAAAAATTGAGTACTAAGGACCTAGTTTTGATAGGATGGAAAGAATGAGCTACTCCTATTTCTTATCAATCCCACATTGCTTGAGCTGAAGCACTAGTGATTTGAATTTTGAGATGAAATATTGCATGGTGTTGAAACTGCTTGGACTCAATGAGATCAACTCATTCTCCAATAAATGACCTCTTAGCTCATCTTGCTTTCCAAAGAGGGACTTGAGCTTGGTCCAGACATGATTTAGAGTTGTTAAACCATCAAGATGAAAAATAATATCTTGGGAGATGTTGAGACAAAGCAAACCATAAGCTTCATCCAATCTGTTAAACCACCTAGCTTTCTCAACATCATCATTTGGTTCATTTTCTAGCGCCATGGTGACTTTGTAGAGACCCTTATTTCGAAGTAGGACTTCCATTCTAGCATTCCATTCAAAATTGGGGCTTGAATTTGATCCATGCTTTGCTAATGCGTTCCTGGTGAGACAATAACCTGCAAAAAAGATTTGTAAGATGTCTTACTTCGGAAGTATGCACGTTCATGAGTGCATCACACTTGGGTAGACCAATTTGGATAAACCAAAATGACTGGAGGCAATTTTCCCAAGAATTATGTGAGCTCTCCACTACTTCTAGTGCAAAACTGGAATCAACTACACCTGCAAAAACACTTTGAAAACACTCTGGGAGACTACTTTTCTCAACAAAGCTATAATACCATGTGAAATTTCGCACATCAGATCTAGAGACAAAATTAATCTTCACTTAATTCACAGAGATGCATAGTAAAATTGAGAAGACAAAATGTGCAAGAACACAAGAAGATTGGAACTCAATTGGAATACTTTTCATACATTATTATTCAACATTGTGTGTACATTTATAATACATCCTCAATAGGGAAATTCTTGAGCTTGAGGAGGCATTTGGAAACCAGACATATGGCAAGATTACTTTGGAAGATTCACCTCTCTAGACATGAGAACTAGTTGCAACTCCGATGAAATGACAATTTAACTGATGGTAGGTGGATTACAGGGCGCATTATTTAGTTAACTGGCAGTAGGTAGACCAAGAGGGTGCATTAGTTAGTTAACTGACAGTAGGTAGAACAAGAGGGCGCATTAGGGATTTTAGGCTAAAAAAAACAAAGAATTCCAAAGAAGGGTAGATAAGGAGGTTTAGTTGACAATCAGTGGTCATCGATGATGAAATCAAGGAAGGCGCTCATGATCCCTAAATTTTAGTAGGTTCCTAAAATTTAGGAGACTGACTCAACATATTCCCAAAATCATGCATGAGTGGATAATGAGGCCAAAGATGACAAGTCCAGTGATGATCACAACGATGAGGACGATGCATTAGGAGGTCAACAACATGGTTTGTGCACTAGGGAAAACAATTTTCTTTTTATGCCTAATGTCTAGATGGTTAATATATCCCAAAACTTCTTCCATAAGTATGCCTCCAGTCAATTTCTCTTGAATATTTGCTTATTAAGCACTAATATCCTCACTAGAACAATTTCGATTGCATGCTTTGCCAACGGGTTCTTATAACTATCTATGTTATTGTTACCATCCTCAAGTTGTTGAATTTGTTCATTATTTTTTATATTTAAAGATAAACATCTCTATTATGCATGGACTATTATGCTACCGAGTTCCACAAACTTACCCTTAAACGCCATCTCAATCGTTGATGATTTTCCTTTACTTTCCCTACCAATCATCACATATGGCACACATAACAACATAATAGGCCCAAATAACTACATCCTAGAACTCTATAGACTAGTGCAATGATCTGAAACAATATTGGTTAGGGCATATACAATTTACAACCCTAAATGCTCAATAACGCATAGAAAAAATACAATTGAAATTCACAGTGATAGTGAAATATGTTTACTCATTCTCATTAATTAGTAAATGGAAGTTACATAAAAAACATGAAAATGTACCTTAGTGCGCTACTTTGCATGTTGAGCAACTCTCTACAACTATAGCTTTTCATCTCCTAGGTATTTTTAAATCGAATCAAATGACAACATCCCTATTTATTCACTCTCTGGCTTGCTTCTTGGGACTCTTCATTTTCCTCTTGCACTTCTTTCTGTCCAATTTGTCTCTTAAACACCCATTGGAAGTCTACACATATGTTTCTATTACTTTATCTTCCACCATGAAATTTTACCTTCCCTAACGTACTCCCCCACCATGCATGCTTCTTCTCATGCTCTAAATATTCCCACACTATACTATAACTCAATTCATATGACTACAACATCCCCTATGCTCTTTTCCTTGGACAATTGTGTGCTTCCTTCCTCTGTGCTTGAACTATTCCATGTTCATACCCATCCTTCAACTTTTGCTACACTCATTTATGCTACACTTTGTATGTTACAGTCATTGATGTCACACTTGCCTATGCCATGATCATTTGTGTCACACTCACCTAGCACACTCACATATGTAACTATTTCAAGGATGTCCTTACATTGGATTTCCCTTATGAGTTAAACAATGCCCATCCTTGCATTGATCATGCATCCTCATATTTTTTTGCAATTTGCAATTGCATCCTCATCTAAGTATTGTTTGCATTTGATTTGTTTATTCACTTAAATATATATTGCTTGTATACCACACTTCATTTCTTAGTCATTTTTTCATCGAAGTATTTTGATCTCACATGGATCCTTCCTTGGCTTATTTATGGACCAATTTTACTTTTAAATTTTCTTTTTTTGCATGTTAATCTTATGCTATGGTCTCTTATTTTCTATACTCATACAAGTCAACAACATGGAAAATGGGTGAAATTTCAAACTCTCTTAGAAACTCTACTTTGTATGCATTATGTCCAATCTTCCTCTTGATTCTATTGTGATCCCATCTTGTTCACATTCATCTCGTTGTAGGTGACCTTTGGATTACACTCTTTCCTATAGGATGTACCATGACCAAATCAACAACCAAAATCATTATACCTTCTATGTGTACTTGTGTGCTTCTTATTTTCCACATTTTTTTTCTTTTAGTCTTGTTAGAAATTATGATCCAAAACATGCTTTTAGTTTTAGTTTAGTAAACTTTATTGTAAAAGGATACCTACACACTCACGCAATTATGTGAGGTGTCCTTAGTCAATTTTAGATAACGGTTTTCTAGTTATTTCTTTTTGGGTTATTTGTTAAAGTGGTATTAGAGTGATGGTTAGAGTTGGTTCGGGTTGGTTGGAAGGTGTTGAAGGTTGAAGTCTACATCTCCTGGTGAAGAAAGTGGAGGAATTCTTGGTGGAATTTTTCCATATTTTGGAATAGAGAAATTATAATTGTAAGTTATTGTTTCCTATTCTTGTTGAGCTAATTAAAGATTGTGTGGGGAAAGGAATTATTTTTACGTCTTTTGAATATTTTTTTGGAGAAGAAATCTTGGTAATGTTTTATTTTGAAGTTTTATGGAGTGTCACGTCCCCACCGACCCACCTGGCAACTAGAGACCATGATCCATTTTCTTTTTCTTCCAAGACAACAATTGAATGCCCATACACACATTTAGAAGAATTCAAATCCACAATTTGCAACCCGCAATTGCGAACCCACAACTGGAATCTCACAATTTGCATCCCGCAATCCACATTCCGCAATTGCGGAAGTGGAATTGCAGAAACTCCCAAAATTTATATCTTTGAACTTGGAGATCCCGCAACCCGCATCCCACAAGCACGAATCCCATAATCCGCAACCCGCATCCCACAAGCACGAATCCCATAATCCGCAACCCGCAAATGCTGATCCCGCAATCCGCAACCCGCAAATGCGGAGGCGGAATTGCGGATATTTCCAAACACATGTAACTTAGAATTTTGGGGATCCTGCAACAGCCGATCCCGCAACCCGCATATCACAATTGTAGATGTGGAATTGTGGGAGTCCAAAATACATCATTTGAACTTGACGATCCCGCATCTCGCAACCCGCAATTGCGGAATCAGGCATGCGGAACCCTGCCTATGCAAGGGCAATTTCATCAAATATTCAAAGGGGCATAACTTCTTCCTCCAGCATCCAAATGGGGCAAGGTTGGTACCGTTGGAACGCTCTTGGAGAGATATATCCAAGGGTAGAATCCCCTGATTAGGTGAGGCATCTAACCTCCTCATTTTCTTCTCTGAAGTTAGGATTGTATCTTCCCTTAGACACTTCCAACCTTCTTCCTGCCAATATCTTCCTTACCATCTGACCACAGAGGTCTCTGAAACCACTTCCAAGCTTCCCTATATTCCCCAAGGATCAGGTGTAAGTATACATCTCCTTCACTGGGTTAGTTATACATAAACATTCATCTCCAACCAATGAAACACAATCATTCATTATAACATGTAAAATGCATTAAACAGATTCAATCAACACATCTATCATATGCAAGAATTACAAGGCATTAAACTCATGCACTCTAAGGTATACATATAACCATAAACTCAGTCCTTTATTCAGGCCTATACATGGCTTCATGTCAGTCCCATTCATATACATACATTCCACAGTTCCATAATTATACACAAGCATTCATCACAAAATAATGAAACACCATCATTTTATATAACATAAATACTTATCTTTCAATTCCGAAGCAACTGGCTAAGTGAGAGCAACGTTCCACCCAACCTTATATCTCTGTCCAGCCTCTACTATTTTAGCTGAGAGATCACCCCCGAGCTGGGCAGTGTATCCACTAAGGAGGGCTAACAGGTTCTCTCATAGTCAAGGCTCCATTCTCATACTAAACCAGTATCTAGTTGGGTTTATCAAGCATTCCAGGGAACCTACCCATGCTAAGCCAACCTACAGGGGTTTATCAAGCATTCAGAAACAACAAGGAATGAATTGCTAAGCCAGTGAGCTCATCCACAGAGCTGCAGGAATCTCAACACTCAGTTTACCTGGAACCCACAATAACTACCACATCCAACACAAGGAAGACCTATTGCTTTGTTCCATAGTCTCTCAAGGCATCGTCCCTTCCAGCGCTATTCCAGGATGGGCATAAAAAGGTCCAGTCACTAGTTCTCTGAGACTATAGCCTTCAATGGGTTTATCAAGCAACCCAACTCTCTCCCACAGTTCAACAACTGATTCGTTACCAGGCTTGGGGTTTCCTCACGACCTCTCTGCCAATACCACTTTGTAATATCTTACTGTCAATACCACTCTGTCACTGTAACTGGGGTTTGCACCCAGGGTGTTACGGATATCAGCTCTCAATATTTTCTAATGCACAGGAAGTATGGATAACCTTAGATTTTCCCTCCCCGGATTAGTTCAACGAATACCGTAAATTCGTGAACGAATTCCTTGCGAGGGTCGATGGCTCATGGATGGTAAGGGCGTGAGTGGGTGAGTAAGTGAATGAGGAATCAACGTCTGGATGTCTGAGTGAATGAATGAATCCTCCCTCCGGATAGTCAAATAGGCTCTGCGAGTTTCCCCAGGAGACTAGGTGTTTTCTGCACACGTGATCAGAGCCATGCCTGCCATACAAAATCGCAGACATGCTCCATACTCCAGCAACTTCAGCCATCAAAATTATCAACCACCCACTGCAATGCATTAATGTTAGCAGGGAGTTCAAACAGGTTCTCATTCAGACATGTGGCAACATGGGAAACCAATCCCAAACCCCCTTACCTCTCCCTAGTGGATACACATGGCCCCTTCTCATTCGTTGCCTCCTTAGCCAGCTTCTTGGTTATTTTATTCATTCAATAATAATTACATCATTTACATTTATTCACGGCTTAGTCATCTCATGAATAATCAAACTATACAAATACTTGCCTAAGCAATAAACTTAAACATCCACCAGTGGGGACTTGGCCTTGAGCTCCACACTAGGGAAAATACACATATTGTATATACATAGTATTTACATTGAAGCCAATGAACATCAAGGGGCAAAATGGGGTATTACAACTCCCTCTCCCTTAAAATAACACCATCCTCGGTGTTCTCAAAACTGAACAAAAATGGAAATGCCTCTTTCATGGCATCCTCCAGCTCCCATGTGGCCTCTTCTGGGATAAGGTACCTCCATTGTACCTTTACCTGCCCTATGGCCTGGTTCTGGAGCAAGGTAACCTTCCTGTCGAGGATGCACGTAGGCTCCACCTGGAACTCTCCCTCTGGTTCCACCTGTATTACATGCCAATCAATGATATGATTAGGATCATGTACATATTTCTTAAGCAAAGATACATGGAAAACATTATGAGCTTTCATGTTAGCAGGCAATGTAATCCTATATGCAACTGGCCCTATCCTATCAAAGATTTCAAATGACCCACAATATCTAGGTTCCAACTTGGCACAACTTCCCAACTTCATGGAACTTTCCTGGGTTTCACTCTCAAGTAGACATGATCCCCAATCTGAAATTCCTTATGCACTCTTTTCAGATCTGCATAACTCTTCTTCCTGTCCTGTGCTGCTTTCAAATTCTTCCTGATATTAGCAACTTCTTGTTCCATCTCCTCAATCATTTATGGTCCAAGCACTACTCTGTTCGCTGGGTCGTCCCAGCTCACTGGAGTTCTGCATCTTCTGCCATACAACACTTCAAAAGGACTCATCTTTAATGATGCTTGATGCCCATTGTTGTAAGCAAATTCCACTAAGTGTAAATAATCTTCCCACATAGATGGCTTATCCATCACATACATTCTTAGCATGTCTTCAAGGATCTGATTCACTCTCTCAGTCTGACCATCTTTTTGAGGATGATAGGCTGTGCTAAACTTCAACTGAGTTCCCAACTTTTGGAATAATCCTTTCCAAAAATTGGATGTGAACTTTGTGTCACGATCTAAAACTATTCCCTTGGGCAATTCATGCAGTCTGAATATCTCCCTCATGAAGATATATACAATGTCATTAGCCTTGTGGGTGGACTTGACTGGAATGAAATGAGCTACCTTTGATAGCTTTTCCACCACCACCATGATTGAATCATGCTTCTTCACTGTCATAGGCAATCCTGTTATGAAATCCATAGAAATCACTTCCCACTTCCACTCTGGGATGGGTAAGGGCTGTAACATCCTGTTGGATGTTGGTGCTCTGCCTTGACCTGTTGACACTTCTGACATCTAGCAATGTACTCAGCTATGTCCTTCTTCATACCATGCCAAAAGTATTGCTTCCTTGCTACTGTTATAGTCTTCTGATACCCTGGGTGTCCTGAGTATGGTCTTTGGTGTATCTCATCCATCACCAACTTCTTCAAATTAACACTGTTTGGAATGTACAGTCCGGTGTTCTGATAAATGAGAACATCATCCTCACCCAGCTGGTATCTTGCATACTTTTCCTCTATAACATTCTGTTGCAATTTCTATTTAATCTGGAGATAGACTTCATCACTATCTTGAACCTCTACAATTCTTTCCTTCAAGTCTGATTTACATCTACTTATTACTGCAATATGGAATTTCCTGCTGAGTGCATCAACAACCTTATTCTCCTTACCTTTGACATGCTTAATCTCCAAATCAAACTCACAAAGAAACTCCATCCATCTATTTTTCCTTGCATTCAGATTTGGCTGGTCAAACAAGTATTTCAAACTAATATGATCAGTTCTGAGCTCAAATCTCCTTTCCAAAAGATAATGCCTCCATCTCTTGAGAGCGTGAATTATGGCTACTAGCTCTAAGTCATGGGTGGCATAGTTCCTTTCATGCTCTTTCAGCTTTCTTGACTCATAAAAAATTACAGAACCTTCTTGCATTAGCACTCCACCGAGTCCCTCAATGCAAGCATTAGTGCATACCACAAAATCCTTACTTGGATCTGCAATCCTCAAAACAGGTGCACTAGTAAGCAACTCCTTTAACTACTGAAATATTTTCTCACACTTTTCAGACCATACAAACTTGATATTCTTCCTCTGCAATGAAGTAATTGGATGGGATATCTTGGAGAATCCTTCAATGAACCTCCTGTAGTAACTATCAAGGCCCATAAAAGATCTAACATCTGCTGCATTCCTTGGAGTAGACCAATCCATGATGGCCTCAATCTTCTATGGATCTACTGCAATGCCTTCTGCTGATATAATATGACCCAAATACTGCACCTTTTCTTGATAGAAGTTACATTTACTCAGCTTAGCATACAACTGGTGCTCCCTAAGGACTTGTAATACCATCCTCAAATTCTCATCATGCTCTTCTTCATTCTTTGAATACACAAGAATGTCATCCAAGAATACAATTACAAACCTATCCAAATACTTGCTGAAGACACTGCTCATAAGACACATGAATGTAGCAGGTGCATTGGTAAGACCAAATGGCACTAATCTAAATTCATAATGACCATACCTAGTCCTGAAGGCTGTCTTATGAATGTCTTCTTCCTTTATCCTCACTTGATGGTACCTAGACCTCAAGTCAATCTTTGAAAACACTCTAGCTTCCTTCATTTGATCAAACAAGTCATCAATCCTTGGCAAGGGATACTTGTTCTTAACTGTCACCTTATTGAGCTTCCTGTAATCAATACATAGCCTCAACATTCCATCCTTCTTCTTAACAAACAACGCTGGTGCACCCCATGGGGATACACTCGGTCTGACATACTCTTTGTCCATTAACTCCTGCAACTGCATCTTCAACTCTACCAATTCAGGTGTGCTCATTCTATAAGGAGCTTTCGAGATGGGTGCTGCTCCTGGAGCAAGATTAATGGAAAAGTCAATGTCTCTCTTAGGTGGCAATCTTGGAACTTCATCAGGAAACACATCCTGAAACTCTTGCAATATCTGGAAGTCTTCTATCCTAGGTCCATTATCCTCTACTAAATTTGATATATGTACAACATATAACTGACAACCCTTTTTATAAAACTTCTTTAATTGCAGATTTGAAATCTGCCTTACTGAAACATGCTTTGGAATCCCTTAGACCAACCTTGGCTTGCCTTCATCATCAAGGCATTCCAATGCTTTCTCATAACAGTCCACCTTGGCTTTGTGCCTTTCCAACTAATCCATGCCAATTAGGGCATCATATGATCCTAAGGGCAAGATATTTAACTCAACATGTGTGAGGAGTCCATTCAATTCTATAGGACACTCCTTCACTACTTCACTTACCTTTCTCTTGGTACCGGTGGCCAATTGAACTAGCCAAGCCTTCTCATGTCTTTCTCTACCAAGAGAAAAAATTCCAACTATCTTAGGAGATACATAACTATGAGTAGACCCTGGATCAATCAAAACATAAATAGGCTGCTCAACAATCTTACCTGCAACATCCACTACTGCTGATTGATGGTCTGCTTGATGATCATCCAGTGTTGCATAAATTCTAGGTGTTGCTCTCGCCATATCCACTACTGTAGTTGCTCCTCTAATATTATGCAGGATCTTGGGGCTCTTCTTTGTAGTTGGGTAATCTCTGAGCCTGTGGTTTTCCCCACAACCCCAACACTAAAGTGGTCCTTTTAACGCTCTATCGGTTGTTACAGCTGGCTTGAATTCTCTTCTTGCTTGTTGGCCTTGTGGAAATCTCCTAGGCCGATTTCTGAATGGTGGTTTAGACTCACCTTTCTTTTGATCAAACCTTCCCTTGGGTTTACCTTTCCATGGTGGCTGTGCCTCTGCTTTACCTTTATTCTGTTCATAGCAATGCTCTGCCATTCTGATGGATTCATCCAAGCTTGGTGGATTTACAAACTCTATCCTATCTCTGTAGTTCTGCGGTAGACTACCAAGGAAACATTGGATCTTCACTCTTCATCCTTGATGTAGTCCACATATCTCAGCAACTCCAGAAACTTATGAACATGCTCATACATAGTGTTTTGTCCTAGTCTGAGTTCATTGAACTCTTTCCTTTTGCTATCATAATACCTAGCTGATAGGTACTTCTTCTGAAAGTATCTTTGGAATCTACCCCAGTTGATTCTTCTTTCACTGATTCTTTTCACTTGTATGAGGTGATCCCACCAAATAGAAGCTCTTCCACCAAGGTTGTAGATAGCAACCTTATCCTTTTCATTCTTTGAGTACTCATGCATTCTGAAGTACTTTTTTATTCCAAGAAGCCATGCCTCTGCTTCTTGACCTTCTTTACTTTCACCATCAAAAGTACGAGGCCTTGCCTTCCTAAATTCACCTTGTGGAATACCTCTGTGCTTCTTCCTGCCCTTACTCTTACTGGAAGTGTGTCTTGGGCTCCCTGGAAAACCCTCCGAATCATCTGACCTACTGGAAGAAAACTTAGGAGAGGGTGTCCTGTGCTTCTGGCTCACAGAACCCCTTCTAGGGCTTGGAGTTCTTCTCATGGAATAATCCCTAGACCGACTTTCTGCATTTCTTTCCTCTTGGCCTTCGTGGCTCAGGTTAGAACCACCGCTAATCCTTTGCTGCAAGTCCGTAAGAGTCTGAAAAATGGCTGCATTGAGTTGATGTTGCTCTTCTTGCGCTTTCATCATCCGCTCATTAAAGCTAACCATAGTCTTAGCCAAGTTTGGGGGCGTCACTTGCTCCCTTCTTCCATTAGACTCGGCTTTTGTATGTGCTTCTTGCACATTCTCTCCTAGTACATCATCTTCTGGTCCAAACGGGTCCTGTGCATCATTCAGAGTAACCATTCTTACACCGTTCTGTGCGTTGCCTTGTGATATGATTAGTCTTACAGCTACTGCTATCTCTGTGCACATCAGATACATACATGCTATTAGATATCATAAGCATGAAAATAAGCTCTATCATACCATTCAAACCAAGAATGATTCATTTTGAACAATTAATCAATCAATAAGTTATCAAGCCCACGCTATGGGTGCATTTCTTGGCCAAAATTCATGAATGGTCCAGCCCAAACAGTTCCCAGTGCCGCAACTGAAGCTCTGATACCACTATGTCATGTCCCCACTGACCCACCTAGCCATTGGAGACCATGATCCATTTTTTTTCTTCCAAAACATTGACTAAATGGCCATACACATAGTCAGAAGAATTCAAATCTGCAATCCGCAACCCGCAATTGCGAACCCGCAACTGGAATCCCACAATCTGCATCGCGCAATCTGCATTCCGCAATTGCGGAAGCGGAATTGTAGAAACTCCCAAAATGTATATCTCTGAACTCGGCGATCCCGCAATCTGCAACTCACACATGTTGATCTCGCAATCTGCAACCCGCAAATGCGGAGGCGGAATTGTGGAAATTTCCAAACACGCGTAACTTAGAATTTTGGGGATCCTGCAGCATGCAACCCGCAACAGCCGATCCCGCAACCTGCATCCAGCAATTGTGGATGCGG
This sequence comes from Larix kaempferi, assembly GCA_027924585.1. Classification (NCBI taxonomy): domain Eukaryota; kingdom Viridiplantae; phylum Streptophyta; class Pinopsida; order Pinales; family Pinaceae; genus Larix; species Larix kaempferi. Next base: position 1,942,171 of record BSBM01000275.1, on the reverse strand, counting down.
AATCGTTGGAGTCCAAAATACATCATTTGAATTTGACGATCCCGCATCCCGCAACCCGCAATTGCGGAATCAGGCATGCGGAACCCTGCCTCTGCAAAGGCAATTTCATCAAATATTCAAAGGGGCATAACTTCGTCCTCCAACATCCAAATGGGGCAAGGTTGGTACCATTGGAACGCTCTTGGAGAGCTCTATCCAAGGGTAGAATCCACTGATCAGGTGAGGCATCTAACCTCCTCATTTTCTTCTCTGAAGTTCGGATTGTATCTTCCCTTAGACACTTCCAACCTTCTTCCTGCCAAGATCTTCCTTACCATCTGACCACAGAGGTCTCTAAAACCACTTCTAGGCTTCCCTATCTTCCCCAAGGATCAAGTGTAAGTATACATCTCCTTTATAGGGTTAGTTATACATAAACATTCATCTCTAACCAATGAAACACTATCATTCATTATAACATGTAAAATGCATTAAACAGATTCAATCAACACATCTATCATATGCAAGAATTACAAGGCATCAAACTCATGCACTCTAAGGTATACATATAACGTTAAACTCAGTCCTTTACTCAGGCCTGTACATGGCTTCATGTCAGTCCCATTCATACACATACATTCCACAATTCCATAATTATACACAAGCATTCATCACAAAACAATGAAACACCATCATTTGCTATAACAAAAATACTTATCTTTCAATTCCAAAACAACTGGATAAGTGAGAGCAATGTTCCACCCAACCTTAGATCTCTGTCCAGCCTCTACTATTTCAGCTGAGATATCACCCCTGAGCTGGGCAATGTATCCACTAAGGAGGGCTAACAGGTTTTCTCACAGTCAAGGCTCCATTCTCATACTAAACCAGTATGTAGTTGGGTTTATCAAGCATTCTAGGGCACTTACCCATGCTAAGCCAAGCTACAGGGGTTTATCAAGCATTCAGAGACAACAAGGAAGGCATTTCTAAGCCAGTGAGCTTATCCACAAAGCTGCAGGCATCTCAACACTCAGTTGACCTGGCACCCACAATACCTACCACATCCAACACAAGGAAGACCTACTGCTCTGTTCCACAGTCTCTCAAGGAATCTTCCCTTCCAGTGCTATTCCAGGTGGGAATAGAAAGGTCCAGTCACTAGTTCTCTGAGACTCTAGCCTTCACTGGGTTTATCAAGCAACCCAACTCTCTCGCACAGTTCAACAACTGATTCATTACCAGGCTTGGGGTTTCCTCACGACCGCTCTGCCAATACCACTCTGTAATATCTTACTGTCAATAACACTCTGTCACTGTAATTGGGGTTTGCACCTAGGGTGTTACGAATATCAACTCCCAAGCTTTTCTAACGCACAGGAAGTATGGATATCCTCATATTTTCCCTCCCCGGCTTAGTTAAGCGAATACAGGATATTCGTGAACGAATTCCTTGCGAGGGTCGATGGCTCGTGGATGGTAATTAGGGCATGAGTGGGTGAGTAAGTGAATGAGGAATCAACATTTGGATGTCTGAGTGAATGAATGAATCCTCCCTTCGGATAGTCAAACAGGCTCTATGAGTTTCCCTAGGCGACTGGGTGTTTTCTGCACACGCGATCAGAGCCATGCCCTGCCATACGAAATTGCAATCATGCTCCATACTCCAACAGCTTTAGCCATCAAAGTTCTCAACCACCCACTGCAATGCATTAATGTCAGCAGGGAGTTCAAACAGGTTCTCAGTGAGACATGTGGCAACATGGGCAACCAATCCCAAACCCCCTCACCTCTCCCTAGTGGATACACATGACCCCTTATGATTAGTTGCCTCCTTAGCCAGCTTCTTGGTTATTTTATTCGTTCAATAATAATTACATCATTTACATTTCTTCATGGCTTAGTGAGCCCATGAATAATCAAACTGTACAGATACTTGCCTAAGCAATAAACTTAAATATCCACCAGTGGGGCCTTGGCTTTGAGATCCACACTAGGAAAAATACACATACTGTATATACACAATATTTACATTGAAGCCAATGACTATCAAGGGGCAAAATGGGGTATTACATGGAGAAGAAATTTTGGTATGTGATATTTTTTTATCGAATGAAGGATAATTCGAAAATATGAAAGCAGTAAAATCTTGAAGATTTTTTATTTAAAAAAAACATTGGAGTTGTGTAGTAGTAGTATTGCTGTAAAGCTTCTGTATGGGAACATATTTCATGGGCGTGCCCCTCACACTTGTTGATGGGAAATGAAATTATTGGAGCAGGATTCTTAGAATTTCTGAGAGTATTATGATGAAATCTCTCTTCACGGTGTTTTTGTAAATTCTGTGTGAGCTAATTGTTTGAAATCAGTTTTAAAAAAAGGGGGAAGCTTGAAGGAGCTAAAGATAGCACAACATCAACGCTGTTCGGGATGAAGATTGAAGCATCATCATTGCTTGGCTCAAGGAACTTGGAGTCCTTCGCTTGGCTTAAGGAATTCATAGTCGCCGGTAAAAAGGGACTTCAAATATCATTTAAAAGAGAGTTGAGATACGTTTGGCGAGACAGTGGATCCTTGCGCCGCCTCTCATCCGTTTCCTGCACGTTGCTTTCTTCATGCTGCATTGAGGATTTTGATCTATCATTTTGAAGTGCTGAGGTTTTACAGGCGCATATGCTTGGTCGCTGTTCTGATTTTGGTAGTGGAAAGAAGGTCATCCAAGAGAGGCCGAGGACGTCGTGGTGTGTTAAGGGAAGAAGAAGATCGAAAAAAGGTTCGTAGTCTCACGCTGCTGCCACAGGTGACTCATAGTTAGACGCTGCTCCATCGAATATGAAGGATTGCAATCGTTGCATGCTGCCACAGGTGACTCATAGTTAGACGCTGCTCCATCAAAACTGAAGGTTTGCAATCGTTGCTCCAGCAGACGCTACAGTGGTTACATAAAGGACGAAGGGAACAAAAATGAAGAAATCGAACAAACATGCTGCATATCTAGGACAGGAGAAAGTGAAGATCGAACGAATGGTTCACTCGTATCGGTTGTATTCGTTGTTCCTTCTATTTAAAGCCTCTGAAATGCATTTATTTTGAATTTTTTTTTATACAATAACGCCTGGCAAGAAACTGAGCAGTTGAACTCCATTAAAGAGCTACTACACTGCTCCCACGTCCCATGCTACTCCATCGGTTGCAACAGGCTGGTGCTTCTAGATTCCTCTCGCCGAGTGATCCTATTGATACATGAAATATTAGATCGCAGACTTTATGAATGCTTCATCAAGGTTGACTAAGTGAAGAGAAGTCTACTTTTTTATGAAAAGGATAAGTTTTTGATATTGTATTTTTTTATTTTGTGAGGATATTTTTGGAGATATAAGAAGTTTTGAATTTGTAAAATTCAATTGTGAAGATTTAAAAAAAAAATATATTGGAGATATAAGAAGTTAAGTTTTTTAATTTGTAAAAATCAATCAATGTTCCTCACATTGTAAAATTTGAAATTTCAAGAATTGACTAGAGCACAGTAAAGCTAAGCTCAGTCAACTATTTTTTACGAGATTATAAGAGGGTCAATGTTGACACAGATTTGTCGACAGGGGTTCACTTCGCACTGTCGTCAACAAATATCAGCCAAACATTCTTAAACATTGGCCCAGAAAGGTTTTACCCTTTCCAACAACACTCGCGAAGTGAGTAAAGTCTCACTCGAGATGTTTAAGGGGGCTGCAGAAACCAAGTTTCTGCAGTGGGGAAAGGACATGCATCTATTCTAACTCTATCGCATCAGAAACTAGAGATTCACTTTCGCATCATTCTTTGAAACTCCAACATACATTCATCATTCGCATCAACAAAGTAATCCCAATGATCGCATCAATGAAACCTTACAGAAAAGACAACATACAATATGACGCAGCATTCATCATTCAACATAAATAGAGATAGAAGAACATATCTGAACATCTTCATGCATTAACTCATCAAAACCTGCGGTATAACCTTCATAGAAACAATTCAAAACACCTTATCGTGGATCCATACAAAACTGCCGAAAACAGATCAAAACATTACAGAATTCATCAGCACATCTATCGATCACTTATGATCTCATTCTAGGATCGGATACCCTTAGGCTTACATTCATATTCTTATTCATAGCCAACTATGTCGGTTACAAAATGGCCCAATGACCCTTTCTAACTAACTAAACTAATCTTGCGCTTCTTGTTCTCCGCGAATGGTCCTTTCTTCCGTGGATGGTCCTTCTTTGCTGTTGTCGGCTTCTACACTTTATGAGGTCTAACCCCGTGCCAACAGGACCCCAACACAAACTTGTGGCTCGCCCTCGAGCCACCTCTAGTGTTGTTCTCGTCCTTTGCTGTGCTATACTTCCGAGGCTATTCTTTCCGCCTGGAGTTCGCTGTCATGTACTTCTCGAACTCATCTTCCAGTCTCTTAGTCGCTGTCATGGACTTCTCGAACTCATCCTCCAGTCGCTTGGAACCTTCATCATCTATTCCTTCGTAACCGTCTATTACGCTTGACCCTGGCTTGCAACTGGACATAAATTGATTGACAACACCAACTTGTGGAGTGGGTGTGGTGGTCCGGCACATCTGTTTCACACATTTGATCATCCTTTGCTGGTGTCGATGTGCCTTTGCTCTGGGTACTTCTATGGTTGGAGGGACCGCTGCTCTTCTAACACTCGAAACTTTCTTAATCATCTCAGGTAATATCTCATCTTTGTTTTTCCTAATACCAGGTGCCTCTGCATTTGCTGGTTTCTCGTGAACACTTGTCGTTCTTTCCCTTAGCGCACTTTGGGTGCTTCCAATAGAAACGAAATGCACCATTGCAACTATCTCACTTCCTTTTTCCACAGCTTCCTTGGACTTGCTTATTCGACTTAGTAACTCTCTGCACTCGACTTAATGACTCTCTTTATTCGACTTACTGACTCTCTTCATTCGACTTACTAACTTACTAACTCTCTTCATTCGACTTACATCCTTCGATCTTTGCTCTTGTATTTATGCTTTCTCCTCGTGTCCTTGTCACCTAATTATCGAATCATTCACAAAATATTTCCCATAGCGATCACATTCTTCCCTCAAGTGTGTCATCATCCATATCCTCCATCTTCCGGTGATGCTTAGCCGCAGTAATCATGCGCTGATTGGACTCCCGCGTGCTAAATGTGCTAAGCATCGACGAGCGACCCATTTGGCCATGTCTCCCACTTTTTGTTATAATTGCTTTTTTTTACACCTGTTTCTCAACTTCCATGCGCCTGATCGTGGCGATAGGGTTTCAACCGATTCCCATTTACTAGCTTGGGAAATAATGTCCCATCTAGTCTTTGTAACAGCACTGCCCCTCCATCAGTAACGAAATTTATAACATAAGGACCCAACCAATGCATTTGTAGCTTACTTGGATGCTTTGCAAACTTGTTGTCATATAGTAGAACCGTATCGCCCTACTGGAATTGCTTTGTTTTGATGTGGCGGTCGTGCCAAGCCTTCAGTCGATATTTTTCTACCTTCTGATGGAATCCTGTGACGAATCGATCCTCATCAAGCTGTACCAACTATGCCAATCGTTATTCAATCACTCCATCATCGCTCATATCTATTTCTACTACGATGCGCAGACTTGGGTCGATGTATTCCATTGGCATTACTGCTTCCTGTCCATAGAATAACTTGAACAGGGTTTGTCTTGTCAGTCGTTTGCAAGTTGTGCGATACGCCCAGAGTATTGCGGGGATCTTTAAATACCAAACATCACGTTTGTGTTGCACACCTTCGTGAGTGCATGCTCCAAGATTTTGTTGAATTCCTCAATTGTGCTGTTAGCTTGTGGATGATATGGGGTGCTCTTCCTTTGTTGAATTTGAAACTCCTCCGTCACTGCTGTGATCGTCTGATTAACAAAATGAGTCCCCTAATCACTCATTAGTATCTTTGGGCACCCAAACCTGGTGACCACGTTGTCTAAGAGGAATCATGTTGTAGTTGCAGTTGTGCAATCCTTTACCGGTGCAGCTTCCGCCCATCGCGTCAAGTAATTTGTTGTAGTAATTATGTAGCGCGACCCTGTTCTTTTTCTTGGTAGGTTGATGGGTCCCATGAAGTCAACTTCCCACTTGTTGAAATCCTATAGTGTCAATTGAGGTACTAATGGCATTTCATCCCTTTGTGACGACTTCCCTGTCCGTTGCAGCTTTTGGCATAGTCCGCAGCATCTCCATGCATCGTTGGCCACCATAGTCCTGGTCGAAGGATCTTCCTAGCAGTGGCACGTCCTCCATAGTGTCCTCCTACAATTCCATCGCGAGCTTCCGCTAAAATCCTTTCCTGTTCATGCGGAAGGACGTATTGTCGAAGTATCTCATCCGGTCCCATCTATATAGTTTCTCTGCAATATGCTGGAAATCTATAGCTCTGACGACTTACTACTTCTTCTGGTTGGTAGTGAATTCCTCCGACGCCTTCCCTGTTACCAAAAATTGAATAATTTGCTCGTAATGGTCATCGACAATTGCAACCCTGAACAACTGAGCATCGGGCGATCCTTCGTCAATGTGTCGTGGCTCTTCTCTGGACTCTATCCGTGACAGATGGTTTGGTCCTGCATTCAGTTGTCTAGGCTTTACAATTATCTTGAAGTCAAATTCTTGGAAGAGTAACAACCATCGACATATTCCCCCCCTCAAAACAGGCTTGTTCACTAGTTATTTGAGTGCAGAATGATCAATGAACATCTTAGAACTGTCTCCTAAGAGGTAGTGTCTAAACTTATGTAAGGCGTAGTCCATTTCCAACCCTTTCCTTTCCGTGGTCGTATAGTTCTTCTCCGCAGTAGACAACTTTCTACTTGCGAATGCTATCGGGTGGTCTATCGCGCCTTCCCTTGGCTGGGTCAATACTACTCCGAGTGCGATTGATGAGGCATCAACATGAACATGGAATTCCTTCATCCAATCCGAGAATACTAAGATGGGGTTTGTAGCCATCTTTTCTTTCAATATATCCAGACTCTTCTAGCACTCTTCATTCCATTCAAACTTGGCGTCTTTATTCAACAATGTTTCCATCGGTGCCGTGATTGCTGCATACCCTCTGATAAAATTTATGTAGTATCCTGTGTGTCCCAACATCGCTCTTAACTGATTTACTGTTGTTGGCGGTGGTAGGTCGACAATAATTGTAATATTTGCAGGGTCGACCAACATTCCCTCCCTGCAGACAATATGTCCCAGCAAAATCCCAAACGAAGCGCAGAAAATGCACTTCTTCAGGTTCAACGAAATCTGGTGTTGTTGACATCTTTCTAGCATCAATCTCAGGTTCACGACATGATCCTTGAACAACCATTACACTGTCCAGTCTTCCATGTATACCACGAGAAATTTATGGATGTAATATTTGAACGCAAAAACTACTAGTCTTGAAAAGATTGCGGGTGCATTCTTCAGGCCAAATGGCATCACCGTATACTGAAAACATCCCCATTCTGTGACAAATGTTGTTTTGTGCCGATCCTCCTTCGCAATTTTTATCTGGTGGTAGCCTGAGAATCTGTCTGTGAAGGAGTATATTTCATGACCTCCCACTCCTTCTAATACTTCATCTGTGAACAATGTAGGGAATGGATCATGTAGGCATGCGTCATTTAGTTTCCTTAAATCGACACAGATCCATACTTCTTCAGTTTTCTTATCTTGGACCACCATCGGGATGATCCACTCTGGTTCCTCTACCGGTTCTATAATTCCTGCTTCCAACATTCTCTCAATCTCAACTTTCACCCTTTCCTTGTACCGCGGATTCAACCGTTAAGGTTGCTGCTTGATTGGCTTCACATCAGGTTTCAGTGGGATTTTCATCTCGCCTAGGTCCCTTGAAATTCCTTTCATCTCCAAGAATTTTTTCGGAAACAAGTCCTGAAACTCGTGCAATAGGTCAGTCATCTTCTTAATAGTGGATTCATCCCAGTAGTCTCCAATGCTCACGAACTTGGGATTTTCTTATGATCCAGTGTTCACTTTCTTGATTCGCAATGGTTGCTGAATCTTGTTGGAAGGCATATCTGGTGCCTCGACGCTGCGACTTCCTTCTGACTCTGGAATATACGTAGCCCTTAGATCATTCCCATTGTCTAGTTCTCCTGTTATGTTGTAACATTCCATCAACATTTGGGGTGTCGCAGTCCGTTGAAGTCCCATGGGTTTCTTTGTCGGAACTGCGTCAAATAGTTTCTCCCGAACTGCCTATAGTGCGCTGTGGATGAAGGGGTTTTCGTTGGAGAAATTGAACGTTTAGCTGAAGCCAATTGTTAACTGTTCCCATGAGGTTGTTCAATGTCGCAGTGCTGCTGCGATATACCAACTTCGTGGTACTTCATCCAATGTGTGAATAAATGCATGGACCCATTCCTATTTCGCTCGTGGTCCCCATTCGCTTTAACATTTATCCAAATGCTCATTCGGATCTCCTCTTCCATCATACTTACTTCCACAATATCCTTTAGTGTCGCCGAAACTAAATTCCATTAGGTGTCGACATAATGGCCAGTTTGTTATTGTTGACTTGTGCGCTGCCCACCATCGCACTGGTGTAGCCTTCAGGGCTTCCTCCAAGGCCAGTAGTCGTTTGGGTTCTGGCACGCTTTCCTCAAATTTAGTGATAAATGAATCCAAGTTGGGAAATCCCTCATACGTTGGTAGCTTGCACTCTTCTGTAGCTACCCTTCGCACCGACTGAGTGATCCGTGCACACCTCCTAAATGACACTTCATGTAGCCGATTTTTCCAATTTTCAAGTGTTTCGTCCGAATCTGATGATGCCGAACTGCTACTGGGCCACTCTAACTCTCCATCTGTAGTCGGATTGATGTAGTCTTCGAAGATGTTGTAAATATTGTCCCATTCCTAAGTGAATTCATCCCTTGTTGGCTCAACATATCTCTGCCCTTCCGTGGGGTCAAGAGGTGCGACTACCCTTATCTCATGGTTCTCGAACGACATAGTTCTTTTCTTGAAGTTGATAATAGCGCGATTCTCCATTGCCCAATCTATCCCTAGCAGCATTGGATAGGGGCTTGTGTTGTCAACAATCTCGATCATGTCAAAATATGCGTATGTTTTGAGTCCCACAATCTCAATGGGGACCTGACATAGTCGACCGATTGGGGTGACCTTACTTTGGTTTGCTAGTCGCAGTTGTACCGAGGACCAAGCCAACTGTGGTTTCCTCATCGTTTCCCAGGTCTGTTTTGTCAGGATGTTTACATCTGACCCTAAATCAAAGATGATGGAGTCGACATCGAATGATCCGACTTGCGTGGACATACGCATTTCTCTTCCTGTCTTTTTCTTATGTATGCTACTGACCTTTGGCTCCTGTCGTGCACCCTCTCGTCGATGCAGCAGGTTAGAGATATCCGCGAACGCGTCCTGATCTTTTTCCAGCTCTAGTCAACTTTCCAAGAAGGCTCTCAATGTATTATTCTTTTTTGCGCATTCAGTGTGTCAAATAGTGGCGGCATGCCATAGATGAGTTTTTCCCGGTGAAGAGGTGGTTTCATCATCCATCTTATTGCCTCCTGTGCTTTTAAGAAGATATCCCTTTCTGCTTCTACGTCGAATGTGACGTGTTTTCTTGCTTTCGGCCGAACACTCCCTTGTGGCCTATCGTCTCCTGTCGCAGCTCCTCCTCGGGTTACTATTCCGATAGTCACATTTTGACTTCTAACCTCTACTGATATCTTCTATATCGCTGGTGGCAGATTTTGATTTGGTGGAGGCGGGGGTAGATTCTTAGTTTGCCACTTCACGATGAGCTGAGGACAATATTTGACACCATGATCCACAACGCTACAGTAAATGAACTGTGGTGTTGTATTTGGGAAATCCCTTTGGTAATGCCCCTGCTGACCGCAATTGTAACATATGATCGGTCTTCAACCTCGTCCAGCAGCTCCTCCTTGGCCGTAGCGAACACCCCTCCGAAACTCCCTCGTAGTGGCCCGTATGGCGGGTACTGTGATTGTGGATATTGTGGTTGACCTTATTGCGGTGGTTGAAATTACGGTTGTGGATACTACGGTTGACCAAATTGCGATTGACCATACCGCGATTGATCATACTGCAGTTGCGGATGGTAATGAGGCTGCTGTTGGCTGTACTTTTGTTGCTACTGTACCAGCGGTTGCTCTTCTCCCTTCATGAAAAATGTATTTGCAGTTCTTTCTTGGAGTAGGTCGTAAGATCTGCAATATTTTTCGTCATGGCCAACCGATCGACAGAACTTGAAATACAAATTCACTGGTTTCGACACCATCTTATGCACGTATATGCATTCTTCTATTTGATGTCCTCTTGTCTGACAAATGCGACACCAAGGCATCCCTCCCTGGCTGAGGGGATTTGGTGCACCTGATTGCAAATATTCTCAGAATTCGGGGCACTGATCTTTGTGATGTCCTTATGTCTTGCACCTAGTACACCATACGTATTCATGGGCCTCTTTTCCCTTCTTCATGTCTTGTAACTGGATCATCAATTTTTCCAGCTGCGCTTGTATTCGATCCATGCCTAAGCCTGTTTCACTGATCGGTGAAGCTTCTAGCTTCATCGCGATTTCCAGTGCTTCCTCTTGAGTCGCTACTTTTTGTTGCATCAACGACCCACAAATGTGTGGCACCAGTCTTGAGATAAACCACTCTTTATGCTGCATGTCGCTCATCCCGAAACATACTTTTTCCATTAGCGTTTTATACCGCTAGTCGAAGTCCCATACTTATTCATTTGGAAACTGCTTGATCTCCTTGAGCTTAGTAATGTACTGTGACTCAGATTTTGGTTTTCTAAATTCATCAATCATCCCCTCCTTGATCTGTGGCAATGTTTTATCTGGAGTTCCTGTCGGTACCTTAGTAAACTTCATATACCAGTCTAGCGCACGGCCCTTGGGGGTCGTCGCTAACTGTCCCCTTTTGATGTTTTCATCCTGGACCTGCTTCACAGTCCAAACCGCCTCGCACAAAAACAAATATTGTTCGGGATCCTCGGTCCCGTTACCCTGGAAGGTTGGCATCTTTGCGTCGTCACCTGCCTTTCTTGCGCTTCTACTATTATTATTTACTGATCCGCTACTCTTACTACTATTATGGCACATAGGACAACTCTGCGAATAGCTTGTATTTCCTCTTATCAAGTTCTGAATAGTGCGCGGAGTTGAAGGTACATTGTAGCTTAGGGTCCATCCTTCTTCGGCTTCTGGGTTATCTTGTTCACCTTCTTCTTTGTCGTAATAAGGTCGCTTCGTCCCTTGTGGTCCTGTTTCGCAGTCTTCTATTCCGGTCCCCTCAGGAGAGTCTCTCTCAGTCCTCCTCTTCTTCTCTGGTCACTGGAATTTCACCCCACTTCTCAAGGTGCCACAATCTTCCTCAGCCTCCCTTAAAAATTCGTCGTCGCTCATGTCCATCTACCCCGCATCTTTCTATCGGACCTGCATTCACGCGGTACCCACAACTTCCGCACATTGATCTTCTACTCGTCGGAATTCATCCTTAGTATACCCTTTTCGCAAATGAGCATCTTAATCCATAACTTCAGTGATAGTAGGAATCTCCCTCTGGGTCCTTTGAAAAATTTCCTTTCTGCGTCACTGTATGATTTGATCATATCAACGGCAAACTCAATAATGTATCCCTCTAGGATACTGTCTACCCAGAAGTCGACGACCCTTGAGACCCTATTGTCGACCCGTTTCAACTGTTGGATCAGTTCTGGAGTCCAGTGGTTAGGTTCACCTCCTTGGAAATGGTTCTTCTGAAAGGTCAGTTGTGCCAACCACTCATGCAATAACACCGAGAATTCCCAGAAGAATATCTCGTGGATATTAGAATAAATATGCTTTTGCATCTAGCAGCTTGTCGTCTTCCCAGGGTTGCGATTTTCTCCTTCTGCGAATTCTTCTATCTTCTTGTCGAACCAATCCTGAATCTCCGGTTTCGTCGGGTGCCACAACATGTCCTCTTCTTTCTTCTTCAGGGTCCCGGAAACGGAACCATTTGTTGACACATGTCTTTCGATAGGGGTTCACTTCACACTGTCGTAAAAAAATATCAACCAAACACCCTTAAACATCGGCCCATAAAGGTTTTACCCTTTCTAGCAACACTCGGGAAGTGAGTGAAGTCTCACCCGAGATGATTAAGGGGGCTGCAGGAACCAAGTTTTCGCAGTGGGGAAAGGACATGCATCTATTCTAACTCTATCGCATCAAAAACCAGAGATTCACTTTCGCATCATGCTTTGAAACTCCAACATATATTCATCATTCGCATATTCAACATTCGCATCAATAGAGTAATACTAGTGACCACATCAATGAAACCTTACAGAAAAGACACCATACAATATGATGCAACATTCATCATTCGACATAAACAGAGATAGAAGAACATATCCGAACATCTTCATGCATTAACTCATTAAAAACTGCAGTATAACCTTCGCAGAAACAGTTCAAAATACCTTATCGCAGATCCATACAAAAATGCCGAAAACAGAGCAAAACATACAAAATTCATTTGCACATCTATCGATCACTTATGATCTCATTCTAGGATCAGATGCTCTTAGGATTACATTCATATTCTTATTTATATCCAAGTATGGTGGTTACAAAATGGTCCAATGACCCTTTCTAACTAACTAAACTAATCTTGCGCTCGTTGTTCTCCGCGAATGGTCCTTTCTTCTGCGGATGGTCCTTCTTCACTGCTGTCAGCTTCCGCACTTTATGCGGTCTAACCCCGTGCCAACAGTCAAGGCCAAGTTCCTATAGTTTTCTTATTTTTCTCGTATTTTTTTTGTAAAATAATGTAAACCTTTTAGAAGCTGTGATTTTAAAAACCGGCGTACTAAGCTCTTCCTATTACCTCTTCCTATTACCGATAGCATGCGCAACATATAAAAAGGAGTAATGACATAGATTGTGCGTATTTTGTTGATTCCATTTATTAAACAAATGACATTATTTTAAAAACTCGTTCTGGTTATTTAGTGCACGGTGGTGGTTTTGGTGGTGCAGTGCTTGCAAATTTTAATATTTTGTGATGATATAAGGAGTTTCATGGTGGTATAGAGAAATATTTTTTATTGGAGTTATAAGTATTTTATTGCTTCCTTGGAGTTATAAGTGTTTTTTCTTTGGATTTATATGGTTTTTAAAGTTTTTTCATATCTATTGTTTTGGTCATTTGATTAAGTGCTTCACAATTTCCAAAGTCGTTTGTTTGTTTGTTTTTGTTCAATGACTCTGACAAGTTAGAAGGATCCAAAAATTATAAAGTTTGGAGTCGTCGTATTCAAAGCACTTTAATTTATAATGAGTTGTGGAAGGGTATTTGTAATTCACAACCTACCAAACCTAAGTGGGAACTTAAAGATGACAAAGCTTTAGCACTTATTCAACGTACTGTATTTGATGATGTTTATGTTCTTTTCCCTCATGTTTGTTACGTAACTTTTTTCCTCCATATTAAAATAAAATTACGTGTCTGAGGACACTTTGTCAAAGAGAAAATTTTGCTTCTACTTGGCCAACTTGGAAAACTTGTAAAGATTTGTTTGATTCACAACATGAAGCCAAAAAAATTGATCTTCAATTAAAGTTATTTCAACAGAAATTGACTCAAGGTGGTGATGTTATGGAATACATTTCAAGGTTGAAGAATATTAAACAGGAAATCACTAAAGCAAGTTTTGGTAAAATTGAAGATAGTTTAATGGTCACAATTATGATTAATGGTATTCCTGAATCATACAAACATTTTTTGGATACTTACAACTTACAGATAAATTGGATAACATTACTTTTGATAAGTTTAGTGAGATACTAACAAATCATGATACAAATTTTGGTAAATCAAAACAATAAGGAGAAGGTGCATTGGTTTCTAGCACAAGTAAATCAAGGAAAAATATTAATTCTACCAAAAGTAATGATCAGAAAGGAAATGAAAATCCAAGAAATGCTTTTCAATATTCAAATCGGGGTAGTGGACAAGGTCGTGTTCAAGGAAGAGGTGCCAAGGAAGAGGTCTAGGAAGAGGAAAGGTAGAGGTGATATGACTTGGAATAAGGTCAATTCAAAACAAGAAGGTACAAGTACTCAACATACACAATTCAGTGGCAGAGGAAGAGGTAAAGAACATGTAACTTGTTTTCGATGTAATAAAATTCAACATTATGCCCCTGATTGTAGAGTTTTTTTTTTATAATATTGTAAATGAGAAAGAATATTCATCAACACAATATGCATATGTAGATAATAGTGAGGATTGTGAATATGTTTTTACAACAGTTCAGCAGTCAGAAGAAGCATGCTTAGTTCAATCAACTTACTCTTTCAAAAATGATTTTGAGGATGCTTGGATTTTTGATACAAGAGGCACTCAACATATGACATAAATGAGAGATTTATTTTGGAATTATCAGGATTGTCATTTGAATTCAATTTTTTTAGCAGATGATACCCCACATATACCATAGGGAAAAGGACCAGTTAAGGTATTTTTACCAAGAATTGGTGAAAGATTGATTTCTAATGTTTGGTTTGTTCCCACTTTTAAGAAACATTTGTTGTTTTTGGTTTACATTCGTCAGCTAGGATATCAAATTGTGATGGATGATGGAATACTTAAAATCAAATTTGTTAAGGATGGATACAAAACAACGATGACAGGTTATGAAGATGGAAGACTTCTTAGAATGAAGGGCACAACCATTCCAAGAATGAGGGAGTTTGCAGTATCAGTTGAGGCTGGTATTACACCCATAAAATTGTGGCACATTAATTTTGGTCACTTGAATGAAGATAGTTTTGTTCAACTTCAACAACAAGGAATGGTAAAGGGTTTACCTACTTTTAGGAAGGAAAACACAAGAAGTCAAGCTTGTATTTTTGGAAAACAGAGAAGGTTACCTTTTCCCAAAAGCACTTATAGGGCAACTAGGATATTACAACTTATACACAGTGATATTTGTGGACCTTTGGACACTTCACTTGGTGGATGCAAGTATTGTTTTATCTTTATTGATGATTTTAGCAGGATGGTTTGGGTGTATTTTTTAAAGGAGAAATGAGAAGCATTTGCTAAGTTTCAATCTTTCCAAAATTTGGTTGAAACTGAAACTAAGGAAAAGATTGCCACATTAAGAACTGATAATGGTGGTGAGTATGCATCAAATGAATTCCTAACATAATGTCATGAAAAAAGAATAAGGAGACAATTCACTAACTTCTATACTCCACAAAAAAATGGAGTAACGTAATGAATGAATCAAACATTATTGGGACTGGCTAAAGCAATGTTATCTTTCAAAGGATTAAGTTCAAGTTATTGGGATGAGGCAGTACATACATCGGTTTATTTGAGAAATCAGTCTCCTTCATCTTTGGATGGAATTACTCCTTATGAGGCTTGGTATGGATTCAAACGTATGATTAAACATCTTAGTTTTTTGGTTGAACTTGTTATGCCCTTGTTCCAAATTTATATTCCACTATCTTAGTAATAGGGAGTGCGCCCTAGTTGGGGTATTATATATATATATATATATAAAGAAAAGCGAACTAAGTTAGATTCTAGAAGTATGAAATGCATTCTAATTGGATATTCATAATAAAGAAGGGGTATAGACTTTTATCAGATGGAAATTTGATTGTTAGTAGAGATGTTATTTTTTATGAAACATAAAGTCTAAGTGTGGAAGAAATTGAAAATAATCTTAGTCACTTAGAACAAAAAGTATCTAAGGAACATCAACAAATGCAACACTTAAACAAATCAAGTGATGATCAATGGTTTGATATGACTTGGACTTCAAATGAACAGGTTGAAGATAAGGATACAACAAATTCTTCACAAGTTAACTTAGAGGATTCAAATCAAGTTAACATTGATGAAAATTCCATGGAAGGTACTTCATCTAAAGTTGCACACAGGGCACCAAAGTGGGCAACTAAATTACTTCAAGAGGCTAAGTCCGATGAGAAACATAAAACATCTACAAGGATTTCTTAAATGAATTAGTGGAATTTGGGTTCATATAAATTTTCTCTTTTTGTTAATAAGCCATCTTCTTTTGCTGAGGCAGTTGAATATGATGAATGGATGGAAGCTATGCAAAAAGAATATGATGCAGTGATGAAAAATCAGACTTGGAATATTGTTGAATGTCTAAAGGATGTTAAACCCATAGGTCACAAGTGGGTTTACAGAATTAAGTACAAGGAAAATGGAGAAATTGATAAGTATAAGGAAATATTGGGGGCAAAGGGATTTGCTCAAAAAGAAGGGATTGATTATGAATAAACTTTTGCTCCAACAACAAAGTGGAATACTATCAAGGTTGTTCTAGCTTTAGCTGAACAAAATGGATGGAAAGTTCATCCAATGGATGTAAAGAGTGCATTTTTGAATGGTGATTTGCAAGAGGATGTTTATATGACACAACCTCCTTGTTTTGAGGTTCCAAGAGAAGAAATGAAAGTTTGTAAATTGGTTAAGGCATTGTATGGGTTAAAGCAAGCTCCTAGAGCTTGGTATGCTAAAATGGATGCCTATCTACAGAAAGTTGGATTTATCCACAATGAGTCAGATGACACTTTGTATGTTCGAATTCAGGAAAACAAGTTAATAATTTTGGTTATGTATGCTAATGATTTGTTGATAACAGGTGATAATGATGATCATATTTTTCAAGTTAAGCAAGAAATTCAAACAGGTTTTGAAATGACAGACTTGGGTTTACTTCATTACTATCTTGGAATTGAAGTTCTTCAAAGGGAAAGAAGCATATTCATTTCTCAATCTAAGTATATTTTTGAATTGTTGAAGAAGTTTGGAATGGAGGAGTGTAAGCCAGCTATTACCCCCATGGAACAAAACTTAAAAATTTAAGTACAAGGGAATCTTAAAGCTGCCCAGGATAGACAGAAAAGTCAAGCAGACCTTAAAAGAACTCATAGAGAGTTCCAGGTTGGTGAACATGTTTTTCTTAAGGTAAGGCCGAAAAAGAGTTCCTTAAAATTGGGAAGCTGTACCAAACTGGCACCCAGGTATTGTGGTCCTTCCGAAATCTTGTCCAGGGTTGGACCTGTGGCATATCAATTAGCCCTACCTTCAAACCTCAAAGTCCATAATGTTTTTCACATTTCATTTTTAAAGAAATATGTGCATGATCCTACTCATGTTGTAAATTGGAATAATGTTCAGGTGGAACAAGGCGGCGATTTTCCGGTGGAACCGGACTGTATTCTCGCAAGGAAAGAAACTCTACTCCGGAATCGCACAGTTGGCCAAGTAAAAGTGCAATGGAAGCACTATAGCCCAACAGAGGCTACCTGGGAGTTGGAGAGTAGTATGCGGGCTGCATACCCAACTCTATTCCAGGAACACTCAAGGAGTGAATAAAGCAACATCGAGGACGATGTTGAGGCTTAAGGGGGGGTGTATGTCACCTACCCAATTTTTGAGAATAATTATTTTCTACTATTATCCTTTTTGCAAAACAAATACTTTATGTTAAATTATAATTACAAGTTTGTAATTATGACCAAATAGGTCAAAAGTGAATGTAATGACTCATTATTATTATTTAATAAATGAAAATGGGAGACAAACACTCAAGAAAGTTGTTACAAGAGTATCCATTGGCCCACTAGGAGGAATGGAAGCTGCTGGAAGGATTGGGACAAATGGCAGCATTTGCACTCTACCATTAGCTGTTGGTATGGGACAACTCCCCCTAATTTTGTGGAATTTCCCCCTCCAGGTGGAGGGAGGTGAGCAGGCAGCTCACTAATGACTAGTTAATTACAAAAGACCTAGGCAGCCTATAAAGGGCAATTCGAATTGAGTAGGAAGCTCTTACAATGTTTTCTGCAGAAACATTCCTCATGCTCATCAGCTGATGGCTGAGAGATTCGAATAGGGGAGGCTGTGGAGAGTGCAAGTATAAGTCTGCCAATGTTATGAGAAGGACAGACCAGAGGTGCTGGTGCTGGTCCCATTGATTACTAAGCCTGTAAGGCTGAATATATAAATTTTCTTGCTGCTTCAAGTAGAATTCCTAAGCCGCAGAACCTTCTTCCTCCTGGGCGCCCATAGCATAGCCCAAGGGCTATGTATTTAAAAAAAAAAACTATCGAGCTCCCTCTACATTTAAAAATTTGTTATGCTTTGTATAACTATATGTTAACAAGTTTTTTTTAAGTGCAACTATTTTTTTTTTAAACATATAGTAAACGTTTTTTGTTTTGTTTCTGACTGTAGGGAAAATGACATCAAGTAAGCTATCTGTAAACATCTTTGGACCGAGATCGTCGATGAAGTCATCGAAAAAAATAGTTGAGCCATCTGACATTGTTGCACATGATGAAGTTGTACCCAGTGATGATTTAAAATCCAATAATGTTAGAGAATGGAAACACGCACCAGCTGAAGAGAAACTTGACTATTCTTGGTTTCTGAAAGAGAAATATCAAGGCAATTCAAAAAGTATTCACTTATATTGTGCTCGATTTTCATATCTTATAAATGATTATCACTCATTGGGATTGTTGCGAGATATTTGTTTGGTGTCAGGTAAAGAAATTGTTTATGCACTAGTGAAACAAGATAAAACCTTTGTCAAAATCCGATATTCTTTGAAGGTTTCAACCTATAAGATCGAAAAAAAATTCACAAAATTTTGTGCAGGAGTTGTGCACGATATTGAGCGCAATACTGCAAGTTTATATCTTTTTGAATTTCTTATACTTTGAATTATATGACCATGTAATATATTTAATACAATAATGTTTTTATTTCGCAGGATTTTGCTATGCCACTTTCCCATATTATGAATGGAATTTATTCTACAGAAGAAAATCTGATGGATGTCATTAATGCCCCTCTTCATAAGGGAGAAACACCAAAGAAGGGATAAACACCAAAGAAAAACGAGTGCAGAATGTTCCTGAAGAAGTACAAGCACAGAAAGGAAAAGGAATCCAACAATCAAATGAAGTACCTAGGAAGGTTACATTCAAAAGTATATCTCGCCCAATTGAACATGATCGACGAATTGTTGGCGATGACAATGTTACTTATGTTGGTAAGAGAAATAATCAGTCTTCTAAAATACCTATGGATGAGGATGTTTCCATTCTTGATCGACAAGTTGTTCTTTTAGATACAATTGCTTCAAGACATAAAAGGAGGAGAGAAGATGTTCAATCCAATGTTGAAAATCATAGTGAGAACTCAGGGGACAGTTTGGAAATCATTAATCCAAGTGGTGATCTAGATGATGGTGTTGTTAAGACAACACAAAAATTCTATTCGAGATCGATTGCGGAGGGATAAGTTGGTTCACAATGGGCATACATTTGATTTAAATGTAAAGGAACTTTATAGACACATAGAAGGCCAAGAGAAGTATCAAATTAGGAAACCACATCGCTTGCATGTTCATAACTTGAAAGCATTGATGAGGCACAATCCCTATGCACATGTGGTTGACTACCTAGTTCTTGTTGACCCAAAATATGTTCCTGTTAGAGATGAATTTGAAGAATCAAAATGTTTTGATTACAACTACTATGTTTTGGGGGTAAATCAATCTGCGGAGGCTAGAAGAGAATTAATGCAAGAGTTTCCAAAAAACCCTATTTTTCAAATAGTGAAATGCATCATTTACGTTGGTTTAACAGATGTGGAAGCAAAACTATTGGCATGGGATCACAAAACAGATAGTGACTATAGGATTTCCATGACATTCGTTCAAAGGGTTAGATTTATCCACAATGAATTTGAACAAATATGTGGTGGGGATAGATCGAAAATTGATGCAGATTTCTGGAAACAATGTTGTATGGAAATAGGTATCCCTATTAAAGAGGACAAAGTGAAACATAAAGGTTTGAAAGGAAGTGATGCATTCGGAGATGTAGATAACTATTTTCAGTTGGCATTTAGAACATGCCCCATATGGGATTTGATTGATGACATATTTAGCATGTGGGAGAATATTGGCATAAAAAATCAGAAGGTAAAAGAAAGTAAAGCAGTTGCATGGAGCAGTGGTCATGGACGCCTTGATGTCAAGAATTTGCCAAAAGATATGACTATAACACCTTGGATATAATTGCAAGGTGTGAAGGATCAAACACTTATATCTACAATACTGTCGCGTGTAAAGTCAGGTGAATTATCTATGGAAGAAATATGCAATGATTTTGAAAAGTAATTTTATAGGTTGTTTTTATTTTTTTAAGTTTATTTTTTGAGTTTAATATTTTTTATTAAATAAGCATTGTATTATTATTAGATGTCATTGTTAATGCCATTTATTTTTACATCATGTATTCATAAGGTTTACATGAAAATACAAGAGGATATGGTTATAATGTTGGGTGAGAAGAGTTGGGATGATGTCAGATGCAACTATCTAGATTCAAGCTCCATGGAAAGCTTAAAATATTTTTTTGTTTCATACATAAAGGTGTGATGATTTATGATATTTTCTATTTTATTTATTTCTAAGTGAATTCATTTCTGTTTTATTACTTATAGATATAATTTTGTTATTAAATATGTCAAAGAATAATATCGTACCAAAGTCTTTCAAAATTCATATTCAAAGAGCCAAATTAGAACAACAAAGAAGACAACGTCTTGCAAACGTTGAACTTGATGACACCCTTGATCATCACATTTGGAATGGGATCGACACTGTGCAATATAAAGTGATTTTGGGTGATTGTGCAAACATTGCAAATCTTGTTCCCAAAAAGGAGTACTCCCTAATTATTGCAGATATCCCTCATGGATACAATATCAAAAACATTACTTATGATTGTGAGCCTTATACATACCAGCCATTCAATAAAGTGGTTTTGGGATTTATGGACGTTGCAACATCACCCCTATGGAGATTTCTTGTTTTCCATTCAGATGTACAAGGAGGAGCATTGCTAACAACCTTTAAGGATAAAGCAAACTCAAGGAAGCAAATGTATTGGTAAGATATTTGTAGTATATTATTAAACATTTGAATTTAGAAACCAAAATTATTTTTCTATAAGTTAATTAGATTCTTATCTATTTTTGTTATAGGCATAATCCTAACATTCGTAGCTCCAGCACTGATCCATTTATGAGTGATACTAAAAACATACATCTTACATGTTGGACAAAAGATGAGGCCTATGAAATTCTTTTAATCAATGAAAAGAGTGAAGGAAAATATAGTCAAATATTGTCTTATAATGTCATGGTTAACAAGTTGACATATGAAGAAAGAGATTTAAAAGGAGAGAGTGTAAACATCTACCAGAGGCCACAAGAATTGATTAATTATATCGTAGATACTTTTTCAAGAGGAGTTTGGGTTTTAGATTTGTTCTCGGGATCAGGTAATATTTATGATATTACATATGAAACTAGTGTCGTAATCTAAATTCAGTAATATATATTTTTTAAATTTATGTTTCATTATGTTATTTAAATTTTTTTGTTTTGTATGTGTTGATTAGGTACAACAATAGCATGTTCATTACAAAAAGGAAGAAATTGCATATCCATTGAGAATGATCTACTATAGGGAAATTATATCAAGCAAAGAATTAATGCTATGAAAGTTCTTCGAGATGAAATGCATGAAGTTGGTTTGAAGAAAAGAGAATTTAGTGAGTCACTTGTGGCAAAGATGTCAAAAGAGCCTCAACCTCCTTTAAAAGGGATGTTCGGAAAAGATCACTTTGGGCATTTTTCAAAAGTAGAGGACGCAATGGGAGAACACATTGAGGTCAAGGAGGAGAGCCAACCAACAGAAAATTTCAATTTCGATGAAGAGTTCGGGATGCATGATATTGTTGATTAGTTTCATATTGTTGAGGAAAATGCCAAAGTTGACAAATTTTTGATAAGTTATTTTGTAATGTTTTGAATTGAAGATTTTATTTTGAGAATAATTGTTATGTTTTTAATATGTTATTTAGAAATATATGGTATACATTTTGTTGAGTTTATGTGAATCATCACTTTATGGAAAATAATGTTAAAGACTGTCATTTGTATACATCAAATAACAGAAAATATGTTGAAAAATGATTTGAAATGTCTTTTTTTTTTCTCATTTTGTTTAGAAATTTGTCCAAAAAATGACTTCTTTAAGATAAAAGTTTAATGAAAAAACTTTGAAAATGCATGTATTTTTCGTTCTAACTAGCTTCTAAATCTTACAAAAATTCAAAAATGTGTGTATTTTTTTACTATAGCTAGCTATTAAATGTAGATTTTTTGTAAAGTTTGGAAAATGGCCCTTATAAATAAAAGTTATAATTTTCTTATGACCAAGAAGTTTCAAAATCACATAAAAAGGGCTCAAAATGAAAAATGGTGCTACCAGTATACACACTTTTTGAAACGAAGTAAAAAACAACTGCTAAAATCGACCCGCAAAAAAACGAGAACAATGTCGGGTTCTCGTCAAGTTGTATAACATGTTTCATTCATTCAATGCTTGGGTTGATCAGTCAAAGGAGGTAGATAGATTCATTTAAGGCACGTGGTAGAAAATATATGAATTCTAAGGCTAGAGTTGGAAATTGAGGCTTTGATTTCCCATGGATCCCCTTTCTTCTTCCCCTCTAGTGGAATCATAGCCCCTCTCATGCTCTTCACAACCATATTGGACCATTATTTGTTATTTTCCAACGTTAATATACATAACTTGAGTTCACCATGTGAATCCTACCACATGATCCATATAAGTATATTTACATCATGCATGCCTAGACATTCACTAGTCAGACATTGGTCTTGGCCTCAGCACAAGGAATCCCATACTAGCATATTTACATAATTTTCAAGCACGGTAATGTATTTAAGATCACATGTCTCGTCTCCCATCATTATGCACTCACATTTACAATTTTATACATAATTTGATCCAATACATTCCAAGGATCTAATCGGGATATTATTGTATTAAAATTCATTACTTGGTATCCAAATTGAGTCCAACCAACTTTAAGCAACTGACTTTTATTTTAGATATTGTGGATTATAGTTCCACATACATCATTTCATGGGGAATAAACACTTAGGATATTATCTAAATGACTTGGAGCTCATTATAATTCAAATCAATAGAAGTTAATAAAATTCCTTCCCTAAGGAGCAAGCACATGGGTGTGATCTAAATAACCAATGGATAATGGGTGTCCTAGAGTTGAATAAGAGTGCAATTCAATGGAATAAGGAGAACATAAGCATCATTGATTTTTAGAACGATGTAGTAGTGAATTAATGGTAGGGATCCTTACCTATTAATAAATCAATAGTTCAAGGGTTCAAGGTTATAGGGATTTTGTTTTGTTAGGGGTTAAAATATTCAAAGGAAGTGGATTAAAGTTTAAGAGGTTTGGTAACTAGGGCTAAGAATTTGGGTTATTGAGTTAGATGTTATGTCTTGGGATGGGTATTAGTGGGTTAGGTGTCATAAGGTTCGAGAATAAGAAGGGGGTTAGGATTTTAATAAGGGGTAATTAGGTTATAGGGTAAGTACAATTAAGTAGAGTAGATGGATTGTAGGAGTAGAGGGTTTCTAAGATTATGTGTTTAATAGGTTAGGGGTTAAGATAGAGGGTTAAACATGTATTAGTCATTAGGAGTTTAGGGATAGGGTGTATGAGTTTATAAGTCATTATTGTTGTTGTTGATACTAAGTATTAAGTATTTGACGGGTTTGTAGGCTAAGGTTTAGGGAGTTTGTGGTTTGGTGGTTAGTGGTTAGTTAGGGATTAGCGGCCTTGTGAGTATTGGATTCAGGCTTAGGGTGATGGAATATTAGGCTCAAGATTTGAGAATATGGAGTTGGTTACTTGATGAGTCACGGGATTAGGGGGTTATGGTTTGTTTGTTATGGCACTTAGTGTTGGGGGATTAAAGGGTCAAGGAATGAGAGGGGGATTTGTGGGTTAGGTTTTAGGTGGTTTGGTGATAGGGGTATGGAGTCAATAGTTAGGGGTTAGGGACTAAATGGTTTAGTGATTTATTGGGTTAGAAGTAAGTTAATAGAGTAGATTAAAATTATTTTAAAATTAGTATTTTATTAGGTTAGGGATTTAGATGTGTTATAAGTGTTAGGGGGATTTTGATATGGGGGAGGGCATTAGGAATTAGCGGGTTAGAGGGTTCATATTATAATCATAATAATAATTTTAATAATTTGAATACTTGAGAGGCTTATAGGATAATGTTAAGTGGGTTGAGGGTTAGCAAGGTTAATGGTTGCTTAAGTATTAATAGATTTGTGGATAGCAGATTAAGGGGTAAAGGTTAGGCCATGTTTTGGGGATAGAGATTAGTAGTTAGTTAGGTATTAGAACATTTGCGGGTAGCGGATCAAGGGTTAGTGGGTTTGGGGGATAGGGTTTAGCTTTAAAATTAGGGAGTTTGTGAGATAATGAGTTAAGGATTAGTGGGTTAACCAGTTAGGGGTTATAGGGTTTTCATAGAGGGGTTATATTGCTAGGTGTAAGGGGATTTAGGATTTAGGGGGTAGTGAGTTAAGGGTTGAGATAAGGGGGTGGGTTATGTAAAGGGGTTTAGAGATAGGTAGTAAAGGTATTAATGGTTCAAGGTACAAGTAGATTAGAGGCTAAGTACAATAAAATAGAGTAGAGTGATTTCAAGATTTACAATTTAATAGGTTAGGGGTTGGGATATGGGATTATACATACTTTAACTATTAGTGGGTTTAGAAATAAAAAATTGAGTTCACATGTTAATGGTTAGAGATTTAGTATATTATTAGTAGTAGTGGCGATAGTAGTATTAATCATTCAATAATTGAGGGGTTTGTGATGTGGGGTTAATGGGATTCAAGCTTAATGGGTTTGTAGTTAGTTAAGAATAGGGGTTGTGTGTGTATTTGATTGAAGGTAGGGGGTGTGAGAGTTAGGACAAATTCTTAAGCTGTAAAGCTTAATTTTATATTAGGGGTTAAAAGCTTCATGGGTAATGCATTGAGGGTTAGGAGGTTTAGGATTTAGGTTCAAGCTTCAGGGTTAGAGAATTAATGGGTTAGTTACCTAAGGTTTAAGAGGTTATGAGATAATGGGTAATGTAGTAGTTATTAGGGTGTTTGAAATTAGGACGGTTAGTATGTTAGGGAATAAGATAGAGGATCAATCAATTAGGAATTAAATGTTTGAGGATATGACGTAGGGGGTCGAGGGTTAGGAGTTGGTGCCTTAATGGTTTGACAAGTTACTTAGAGATTAATTAAAGTAATGTAGAGTAGAGGGGCTTAAAGATTAGAGGTTTTGTAGGTTATGGGATGGTCTAAGGGGTTAGACATGTATTAGGTGCTAGAACACATATTCCTTTAAAATTGGAAA
Source organism: Larix kaempferi (assembly GCA_027924585.1). Classification (NCBI taxonomy): domain Eukaryota; kingdom Viridiplantae; phylum Streptophyta; class Pinopsida; order Pinales; family Pinaceae; genus Larix; species Larix kaempferi. Next base: position 1,916,711 of record BSBM01000275.1, on the reverse strand, counting down.
CATTTTATTTCAAGGATAATGGATTAGCAGTTAGTGGATTCAAGTCTTTGGGTTTATCTTTAGGGTTAGGGAGATAGTGGGTTTCTAAATTGTAGTTTAGGGGTTGCAAAGTTAGTGGGAACAAGGATAAGGGTTAATATGTAGGGGTTTCGAGAATAGGGGCTTAAAGGTTCAATGGGTTATTTACTTTGAGGGTAAGTATAGTGTAGTAGGGTTGAGGGGTTGCACGATTAATGGTTTAGTAGGTTAGGGCCATTATAAGTCATGTGTTTCCTCCTTGGAGGTCATAGGTTGAAATATAGAGAGGGTAGGCATATACACCTCCATATGCTAAGAATCCAAATTGTTGCACAGAAGGGATCCCTTGCCCCATAAGAAAGGGGTCTCATAGGTTAATTTGGTGTCTAACTAGGTCAAAACCTTAAACTAGATTATTATTCAGCATTCAATAGTCAATAGGACTTTTGGGTTATATTTGAAGCAATTTAGGGTTAGGATGTTAGTTATCAGTTATAGGTCAGTAGATTCATGGGCAGTGATTAAGGGTTGGGGGATTTGAGAGTCCATGTTCAGGGTTCAAGGTTAGGTGAATGCACACATGTAAGGACTAATACTTCGATCATTGTTTATAATTATTAAGACATGACACTTTTGTAATAAAATATATTTTATTTTAAATGTACACTTTTTATGTTTATCATTTTTAGTAATTTCTATTGTTAATTTTTTGGAGTTAAACTTTGTAAGATTCCCCCCTCTTCCCTAGAATATCTATATGGAGAATAGCTCAACCACAAGTGATGATAAGTACCGGTAACCTTGAGGGACTCAACCATATTTGAACTTGTGACATATGGTCTCCCCGTTAGAAACATTCCTTGGGAAAATGGTTCAACTGAATGAATTAACCCTTGGCACTGATTTCCATTGTTATTTGTGATAGTTTTTACTTTTGTTATTTTCATTTTGTTGAGATTTGGGTGATTAAACTTTTTTTTTTTATGTTTTACTATGAAGCAATTATTTTAGTCAGTTAAGCTAATTTGTGAATATATATTAAAATTATGCCAACTTAAAACGATTGAAAATAAATTTTAGGTGATCGAATAAATTAAAATGTATGAAAGTTGATGATTCTTCATCACTCATTTATTTTAATTGTTTTTATTCCACACTCTTGCCACCACAATTGAGGCCTAATAAATGATAAAAATAAATAGACTTAATTGTATTTTAATATGTTAACATTTTCAATAGAACTCTTGAAGGTTATTTTGCCTTATGCTAGAATGAGTTCAAAGAAGCGTCTTCCTAAGGCGTGAACCCTAGCCCCTGCTCCTGGCGTGAACGGTTGTCTCTCCCGCGGGATCCTCCTGCGATGGCTGCCATGGATCCTCCTCCAACCCCCTCTCCTGAGGAACCCAGGAGTCTTTTGGATGCTACCTTCTGCTCCATGGTGGCCTCCACCCCCCCTCTCTCCTCCTCCTCAGATCCGTCTGATGCCAACTTCATCAAGTGTGTTGCTGCCCCCCGTATTCAGATCATGTCAGAAGCTTCCAAGTTGAAAGCCCTCGCTTTGAGTGAACATGGTTTGATTGGTCAATTTACTGGAATCTGGCAGTCTCCAAAATCCATGGACGCCTAGATCAACAAGAACTTGATGCCCCTGATCATTAGGGATCTGCAACACTGTTTTTGCGGTAATGGTTTCTTCACATTTCTGTTTGAAAACAAAGCTGATAGGGATCTCATTTTTAGAAGCGGCCTGTATTTCATGGGCCCCCAAGGTATTTACCTAAACAAATGGAACTTATCCTTCGATCCTGAGAAGGATGTTCCCTCTGCGGTCCCTGTCTGGGTGCGCCCTCCCCATTTGTCATTACATTGTTGGAATGATGAAACCCTGCAGGCTATTGGGAACTCCCTAGGGAAGTATATTGATAAAGCATAACCGAAAGGGCCCTTGTTCTCCTGTGCCAGAATCTGTGTAGAAGTAGATTTGGAGAAAGGTCTTCCAGATGAAGTTAACCTATTTATGGAAGGATGGGAACATGTGCATAAGGTAGATTATGAGCAGTTGCCTTTCAAATGTAAAAAGTGTCATGAATATGGACACATTGTCAAAAAATTCCCTAAGGAAATCCAAGAAGCTACAGAGAAAGCGCAAGAGGAAGGTTGGCAGCAGATCAAAAAAGGAAGAAAAACTGCACCAGCTACCCATCCCTCCAAAGGGACCCAAGCCAAAAGTAAGAAAGAAATGACTTCTAAGGATAAGGAAGACTCAACCATCAATAGATTTCAGGACCTACCTACAGAAGAAGGATAAATTACAATGCTGGAAGCAATCATAGTGGAACCAAGCAGGGAAGAAACCCTCATCCCCCCTCTTCTCCTAGAGAGGAGCTGATTGGCGCAAACATTGATGGATCCATCACTCATGGTAGTTCATGGGAAGACAAGGTTAAACACAATTTCGTGTCACTTTCCTCGTCCCTGGATAAATCCTCGGAATCTCTTGAGGAGATGGATGTGGTGCAGCCGCCAAACACCAGAGGCAAAAAGTCATAGAGGTATCACAGAGAACTTGACGCCGAAAGAGAGATTGAGCTGGGTGGGAAAAAAATCCTGGAAGATACAAAGTTGCTTCAGAACTCCAAATCTTAGAGCGGATCTAAAGATGGCAGGTCCCGAGCAAGACCTCTACCAGCCAAGAAGTAATGCTAGCAGTCTCTTGGAACTGAAGGGGTCTTGGCAGGTTGAACAAAGTTGAAGCAATCAAGAATATGATTAAAACTGAAAAAGACTGATCTCATGTTAATCCAAGAGACTAAAATGTTCGACATAGAGGTCATGTCCCTCTCACGTTCCCTCTGGAAGGACTGCCATGGAAAATCCCTCAGTGCTCGCGGGGCCTCAGGGGGGATTGCAACTCTGATCTCCCCTAATTTTTCAATTATTTCTTCAAATGAGAATAGTCACTGGCTGCAAACTAAAATTAAAGAAAAAGGCAGAAACAATCCTCTTTTTATCTGCAATGTTTATGGCCCCACCCATTATAGGGACAAGATCAAGTTCTGGGAAGAACTGAACAACCTTAAGGAAAGCATGCAGGGGAAAAATATCATTATCGTTGGATATTTTAATGTCACCAAATCTCAATAGGAGAAGCGAGGAGGCAACATTGTTCATGACCCCTTCGGTGAAAAGATTGAGGACTTACTAGCGGATCTGGATCTTATGGATATTCCACTAAAAAATGGAAAATATACCTGGAACAACAGGAGATGCGGAATAAGGCACATTGCGGCTAAGCTGGATCAGTTCTTGGTAAGTTCTACCTTCTTTCGTTCTGATCTCTTAGCTTGATCCTTCACCCTCCCCTGTGCCACCTCCGACAATAGGCCTATATCCCTCTCCCTCACCCCTCCTAAAAACCTTAGGCTAGTATCTTTATGCTTTAATCCACTCTGGCTACAAGATCCCATTTTTTATGACCTTGTCAACAAAGCCTGGAACTCGAGCTTCTCTGGATCTCCTAGCTTGATTTGGGAATCCAAGCTTTGATCCGTTAAAACTGCGCTTAAGCACTGGGCCAAATCCTCCTATAAAAACCCCTGTCAAACCAAACTCAACCTTCAAGCTGAGCTTGCCAAACTTCATCAAAAATTGGAGACGGAGGAGGTGACGCCTTCCTCTTTAAGCCAGGAAAAAGATATAGATCTGAAAATCCTCAGTGCGTCCAAACAGGAAGATGAAATCTGGAGAATTAAGTCTAGACAGCTCTGGCTTAAAGGAGGTGACAGCAACACAAAGTATTTTCATAATCAGGCTAAGGCTCTTCGTAACCATAACGCAATTAGGGAGATGAAGAATCATAACGGAGAAAGGATAAGTGGACAAGAGTATCTTAAACTACATGCTTTCAATCACTTCAGCGAACTCTTCACGGACAGTGGGGATACTGATCCAGAAGCTCAAGTAGACCTTTTGGCGGGAATTCCCAACCTTATTTCAGACAATGCTAATAGAGAGATTTCCAAGCCGATCCTGGAACACGAAATCGTGAGTGCCATCTGGTCCCTTCAAGCCGACAAGGCTCCTAGCCCTGATGGGTTCACCATCAACTTTTACCGGGCTTCTTGGGAGATTATTAAAGAAGACCTAAAGCATATGCTGAACTGGACCAGGAAGAAAGACAAAATAGCAGGGGCCACCAATTCCTCCTTCCTTCATTTAATCCCAAAAGATAAAACTCCCTGCTCCATCAACCGCTTCAGACCGATCTGTCTTTGCAATACCTCCTACAAAATTCTCTCCAAGATTCTTGCCACTAGAATGAAAAAAGTTAGGGGGAAGCTCATCTCTGAATCCCAAGGGGGCTTCATTGTTGGTCGCCAAATCCTGGACAATATCATTATTGTGCAAGAAGCAATCCACTCCAACATTGGAAAAAAGCATCAAGGTATGGCAGGGAGGGAGATCCAACCATTCTAAAAAGTTTCATTGGATCAAGTGGGATACAGTGTGCAGACCCAAAGTATATGGGGGGGCGGGGATCAAATATCCTTTGATGATGAAACTTTCCCTCGGCGCCAAAATTCTTTGGAGGGTCATTTCTGGGAAGAAGGCGTGGTGGAAGGAAATATTCTACAAAAAGTATATGCCCGGAAGTAGAAGTCGATGTGTGGAAAATATTGATCAGTAGAAACAAGGGTCTTCTATTTGGAACCTCTGCAAATGAGCAGCCTTCATCATCCAAAGTAACATTTTTTGGATCCCAGGAAATGGAAAGAAAATCCAAATTTGGAAGGACAACTTATGCTCCAGGCCTCCCGCAAATTCTCTGCAGGAACTCCGCTATTTGAGATGCTGGATGGAGAAAGCCAATATCCATACTCTTTTCGACCTGTCCTCTTGGTCCAACCAAGGTAGATGAATGGGATGGCTCAATATTGAGCTCCCAGAGTACCTTATTCATGACTATAGCACTCTCCTCTCGCAGTTTCATGGTTCCCTTCCCATCCATCAAACTATGAGAGATAGGCGTGGCTGGGGAAAAGCGGTCTCTTACTCTGTAAAGGAGGGCTATGGATTTCTGGATGCCCTTAACAATCACTGCAGCAAGGATAACAAATCGAATAGAGTTTGGGACGAGGATGGGATTCCAAAAGTAAACTTATTCAATTAGACCCTTGCCCAAAGAAAGACCCTCACCATTGAGAATCTCAGGAAAAGGGGGATTGAAGGACCGTCCAGATGCATTCTTTGCAAGGCAGCTGAGGAAACGATCAACCATCTTTTTCTGGAGTGTAGTTTCTCTCAAGAGGTATGGCACTGAGCCTACAGGGATATCCAACCAAATCTTATTCTACCAACCAACTGGAATGACCTCTTTTCCAAAAGGAATCTTTAATACCAAAGCTCCCTGTCTAGGAAGTCGGACTTCAAAAGAGCTTGGGTCACCTTTCCCAAATTCATCTTTTGGAAAATTTGGATTTCCAGAAACAAAGAAATTTTTGAATATATCAGGGCCACCCCAGGTAAAGTCCTCTCTTCTACTAAAGCACTATGGATTGATGCCCTCTCCGCGAGAAGTATGAAAAACATCTGCAAGGAACCCTTAAATGTAGAAGAGAAAAACTAGGTGGCTGACCTTCTGATCCCCTCCCATTTTCCCCTTTCATCTCACGCTTCCAAGATTCATAAGCCCCAAAATTGGCACATTAGAATGGAACAAAAGGAACTCCATATATGGATCAAGACTCTTGGAAGTCACATTCTTTTCTTCGATGGTGCCTCGAAAGGCAACCCTGGGTTGGCAGGTGCAGGAGGAGTCCTTCTGGACTTCGAGGGAAACAAGGTGAAAGACTATGCCCGGGGAATCGACAGGAGGAAAAACAACAATGTGGAATGGCTCGCTTTGATCAAAGGTATCGATTTCGTAAGGAACATATATGTAAAGGATCTCGTGTCCATTGGAGATTCAATGCTGATAATCAGAGAAGCCAGGGATCTGTTCAAAAATCGTCGGAAACCTATCTCCAAGCTCCAACATCACTTCATCTTCATGGCTAAATATTTCAACTCTATCTCCTTTCTTCACATCTTGAGGCATAATACCAAGCAAGCTAACACCATGGCCAACATTGGCACTGGCTTAGACTGTGGCTTAGCGATCAACAATGGAAAAATTCTTGTCAACAACTGGGTCCCGTAACCTTCTCCCCCTTACTGGTTTTCCTATGTTTCTCATGACCATGCTATCTAAGCGCGATCTCTATGCTTGGGTTTATCCCTCCCACCTTCCTTCAAACTATGGCCTCAAACCTTTTTTTAAATTTAATGTCAATATATTCTTGGGATCCTACTACCCCCCGCGATCCCTTCATGCGTCCTCTCGGCACAAACGGAGGCCTCTCCAGGTTGACTCCACCTGTATCACATGCAGGAATTCAATACGACCAGGATCTGAGGCATCCTTTGCTTATAACATGCTCGAGTGTGACATTCCAGGTATCCTGTAGGACCTTCTGCGCCATGTGCTGTGTTTGTATCATCAGGTAAACATGGAGGATGGGAGCAACAATGTTGGCCTTAATCTCTCTGCGCTACAGTGTCGACATTGCAGAAAACACCTCTAGGCTCATTCGGGGGGGTTGGCATGAAGAGATACCTCTCTGCTCTTGTGCAGGGGCAGAGTAATGGAGGTTCTGAGCAGCAGGACTCGCATGGTGGTCTGGCACAGCAAGCCTTTCATGGACACTCTAGAACTGATGAGTATAGCATTGGTAGAAACTGGGATCCTCTCGACGTTGGGCAGGGACAGAGCAACTAGGGTTCAGTGCAGTAGGTATTTTGTGGTCACTCCAGCGATCCAGGCAGTGGCATTAATTGGACTCTTCTCGACGTGGGGCAGGGCCATAACATTGGTGGCTCTATACAACAGTTTGTTCGTGGCAACTCTAGCGAGCCGGGAAGTGGCAGGAACTGGATGCACCCTTCTGCTGATAACAGTGGGTTCGTTAATTTGGAATCCCCTCAAGGGCCTGATAGTCTGTCCTCTGAGATCCTTTCACATGTTCAGGAGTTGGAAGATCAGGTTCGTTGGCTCATAGGTGAGAACTTTGACCTGAAAAAAAAAAAGCCATTTCTCACCTTTCCACCTTTGTCCAGATCTCGAATTCAGAAATTCAAAGTGGTAGTAGTAAGCTGAAGGATTATTTTGACATTATGACTGGCAAGTTTGAGTCCCTTCATAGCTGCCTCAGAATTGTTGAAGCAAAGGTCGACTGCATAAGGACTAACAATAGGAACAGCCCCACTATCCTCCATGGCATTGATGACGATAACGCTGGTGCTATGACTAGGGGCAAAGAAAAGAACGTCCTCTAGCATCACGTCAAGTGATGAATCCTCTGACTACTCATCCATGTCTTTTTCAGAACTTTTTTGTTATGGTTTCACTAAAGCTTGTAGAAGCTAGTCCAATGGTTCTCCTCTCGTTATGTATTTCTTCTGTAGTTTTCTTCTAGGGGTGTTTGTAAGAATTTTCGGTCATCGCAGAATAGGATTTATGTTCGACATGCAAAGACTGGAGTGTGATGAGCTATTCTTAACAGCTCTCCAATTTTGGGATCAATCTTCCCATCTTTTTGTATCTTCATCTCTTTTTTAATATAAAGCTCGTTACCCGTTGTTGTAAAAAAAAAATTGTATTTTAATATGTTTGTACTTGATACCCTCTTAAGAACTAACATTGGATACCAACAAGGAAAATAATAGATGTGCATGTAGTCTACAAAGCAAAAGATGTGAACAAAGTATTAGTTATAGAATTTAATTTGCCCCTAATTTGACATTAATATCGATGTTAATGTTGACATTATTTTCTCCAATATCAAATTATTTTTTATGTTATTCTACTTGAAATTTGTGGCATATATTTTGGATACAATCTGACAATTTGATGTTAATGTATTCCATAAAATATACATTACTATTGATGGAAACCAAGTTGGAACTAAAAAATGATGACAAATTCCCTAATTTCCACCCAAAGTGCATCCAAAAATGGTAAAAACTGTGAAAATTTGAGGAATTTGATTTTAAACTATTTTTGTGGCAACTTGGTTGGTAGTTTTCGACTAAAACTTTAAAATTTAGTGGCATGATTAGTGGAACACTACTTTCAATATGATAGATGGTTTGTTTGAGAAATTAATTATGTTGTTTGAATTGTCCAATGTCCCTAGTACTTTCATATGTCTCGTGGAAAATTCATTGAACACATGCATTGGTAAGTTTGTATTTGTTTATTTGGGTGGTATATTGATAGTCAAAGAGAGAAAAGAACAATAGGCATAGCATCTCAGGCTATTTTTTTAAACATTGAGAAATGATCAATTGTACATCAACTTGAGGTGTAAATTCTTGGAGGAGTTGATGTACCTTGGTTTGTGGTGTCTAAGGACATACTACAAATGGCTATAGAGAAAGAGAGCTCAATATTGGAATGGTTCATGCCTCGCATTGCCACACGGTGAAAATTGTACATGGTATAGAAAATATTATAGTGTGTTCATTAAAATACTTAACAACATGTGCATGTCAATGACAAGATGTATAAAAGCACAAGGTTTCAAGGAGAACACATGGAGAAAAGTTACAAAGGCACTTTTGTTGGTGTTACATAATTTCACCAAAGTAATAAGGGGGATTGTCATGCGAGTGTAGTGATTTTTGGATTAGTGTTGAGATAGGGAGGAAGGTCAATAGCATTTTTCATGAGAATTTGAATGAAGCACATCATAAATATGGTATTGACAATCTTGATTTTTATGCTATTGTGCATGCATTAAAACATTGGAGACATTGTCTTACCAAAGGAGTTCATAGTGTACACAAAGCATCAACCACTAATGTGTATTAACACCAAAGGGATGTTGAAACAAAGGCATATGAAAGGGGTTGAATCTCTACAAAGTTACACACTAACATTGAAGCACAAGTCCAAGAAATAAAATAAGGTCATAGACATGTTGAGTAGGAGAACACTGATATTAGAAACAATGAGGAATGAGATAGTTGGCTTTGAAGAGCTCAAGGACTTATATGAGTGCATTGAAGGATTTTGGACATGTAATAAATATGTGTAGAAACCCAACAATGTAGGAAAGAAGTGTGCAATTGGATTATTTCACTAAGACATGCATTTATTCAAGAGGTATCCATGCATATCAAAGAGTTCAATGTGTAAGAATTTGATCATAGACTCAAAGAGTTGGACAATGTAGAGTATCATATTTTGGGTGCAATAAAATATAGATTTTGTTGGAAGAGGCATATTACTTGACGAGTGTGAAGTAGGTTTGGTGTTTATGGTGTAGTACAAAATGTGTTAGATAGAAAAAGGAGTTAGGAAAAATATACAATTGTATGCACCATTGTCAATACCAAATATACCTTAGGATGATAGTATATATGGGTTTCATTCTAGGACTGTTGAGAACATAGCATGGATTTAATGATGTGTGTGTGGTGGTTGGTATGTGGTTTTCTCATATGGCATATTTCATATTGTGTCAAAATACAATGATGGAACATATTACACATAGCTATTCTTCAAGGAAGAGGAATGATCACATGGATTTCCAAGTACAATCACATCAAAGATAGCATGTTTTAAGTCATTTTTAGAGGGCGTCGTTGAATATGGAAATGAAGATGCAATATAGTTAAGTATATCACCCTCAAATGATAGGGAAATGGAGGTAGTTAATTAAATCTTGGGAAATATTCTAAGATGTTTTGTTTGAGACAACCAATGATAGTGAGACCAAGTTTGGTGTAGGGTGAGTTCAAATGTACTACTCTAAATGGGTTAACAATATTTTTCTTCCTTTCAAGATTGCATATGGGAAGAATATAAGAGGAGTAATAGATTTGGTTAATTTTCAATTGACTTGCAAAGGAATGATGACACAAAAGCATTATCAAAGAATATGGAGCAGATATATTCACAAGTCCATGATAGACTTGGCAAAGTGTCCTCCTTTGACAAAGTGTCCTCGGACACGTAATTTTATTAATATGGAGGTAAAAAGTTACATAACAAACATGATGGCAAAGAACACATCAACCTCATGCGATATGGGTTTAAATAACCCCAAAAAAATAACTAGAAAATCGTTATCTAAAACTGACAAAGGACACCTCACATAATCACGTGAGTGTGTAGGTATCCTTTTACAACAAATTTTACTAAACTAAAACTAAAAACATGTTTTGGATCATACTTTCTAACAATACCCCCTTTGATCCAAAACTTCTTTAGAAAAAATACCAAGTTCATTTCTGAACTTAGTAAATTTAACCCTTCCAAGAGATTTGGTGAAGATATCCACAGTTTGATCTTCCGATGGACAGTACTTTGGCTTGCTTATTTCCTTGATGACGAGAGTTCAAATGTAATGATACTTAGTATCAACATGTTTTGTCTTCGAATGAAAAACTAGATTTTTGGCTAACTTGATGGTTGATTAACTGTCAATGAATAATGAAGTAGATTCTCTTTGAACAACTTTAAGATGCTATAAAATTCTTCGTAGACAAACTATTTCACAAGTTGCTTCCCAAGCTGAGATATATTCAGCTTCTGTTGTAGAATTTTCAATTGTATCCTATTTTTTACAAATCCATGACACAACAACCAATCCCAAATTCATTAAGTAACCCAAGGTAAATGCTCTATCATCAATATCTCCAGCAAAATATGCATATGAAAAACCAACAAATCTAAAAATGTTGTTCCTTTTAAACTCAAGTCCAAAATCTTTTGTTCCTTGAAGATACCTTAGTACCCTTTTTGTTGCATTGCAATGAATTTCCATGGGTTCCTGCATATACCTTGAAAGAATACTAACTGAAAAATATAAGTCTGGCCGAGTATTAGTCAAGTAGATCAAACTTCCAATTAACTGTCGATACCTGGTACTATTAACAATTCGGGCCCTAAGGTGACCCTGCTAACCGGATCACTCCATGACACTGATGTGTTACACTTTCTTCCGTAAAGGATCTCAAATGGGCTAAGTTTGGCTGAAGCATGGTAGTGATTATTATACGCAAACTCTGCTAAATGCAAGTAGTCTTCCCACTTGCCAGGCTGATCCTTAACATACATTCTGAGCATATTTTCCAATATCTGGTTCACTCTTTCAGTCTGTCCGTCTGTTTGCGGATGGAATGCAGTGCTGAAATTTAAGGTGGTATTTAACCCCTTGAACAAAGACCTCCAAAAATTACCTGTGAACTTCGAATCTCGGTCTGAAACTATTACCTTGGGTATGCCATGTAGTTGGAAAACCTACTTCATAAAAATTTCTGCGATATCAAGGGATTTATGGGTAGTTTTGACAGGGATAAAATGGGCTACCTTGCTAAGTTTGTCTACTAACCATGATGGAGTCGTGCTGTTTTTGATTCTTTGGTAACCCAGTGATGAAATATATACTTATGACTTCCCATTTCCAGCTGGGTATAGGCAAGGGCTATAGAAATCCAGCAGGATGCTAATGTTCCACCTTCACTTTTTGACAGTCAAAACACTTAGCTATATACTCCGCTACTTCATCCTTCATCTTGGGCCAGTAGTACTCCTTCCTTAGCATTGTGATGGTTTTCTGGTAACCTAGGTGGCAAGAATAGTGGCTTTTGTGCATCTCATCCAAAATCAGAATTTTTACTGCTGGTACGTTTGGTATGTACAATCTGTTTTTGTACAGCAGTAAGCCATTTTCCTTCAAACTGAAATTTGTTACAGAATTTTCAGAGTTGTTTTCTGCTATCCTTTCCTGTAATTTTCTATATTCCTCATCCTCCTTGATTCCTTCGAAAATATGTTCCTCCAAATCTGTTGCGTATGTGCTGATGGCTGAAACAAAGTGTATCCTTGAATTACGACTTAATGCGTCGGCCACTTTATTCTCCTTCCCTTTAATGTGCTGAATTTCAAAATGGTACTCACTCAGAAAAGTTAGCCATCTGGCTTGCCTGGCATTCAAATTTGTTTGATCTAACAAATATTTCAGCCCCATATTATCCGTCATTAAGGTAAATTTTCTGCCGATAAGGTGGTGATGCCACATTTTTAGAGCATGAATTACTTCTAACAATTCTAGGTCATAGGTGGAATAGTTCTTCTCATGAATCTTCAGTTTCCTTGATTCATATGCTACAGCATGTCCCTCCTGTGTTAGGACTCCTCCCAGTCCATCATTGCACGTGTCTGTGCATACTACAAAATATTTATTAGGATCTGCAATCCTCAAAATAGGCACTGACGTCAATAATTCTTTTAACTTTGCAAAAATGTCCGCACACTTTTGGTCCCAGACAAACTTCTTTCCCTTTTTCTGCAGCGACGTTATGGGGTTTGCGATCTTGGAAAACCCTTCAATGATTTTTCTATAATAACCAGTGATGCCCATAAAAGATCGCACATCTGTCACATATTTAGGAACCGACCATTCGTTAATGGCCTTTATCTTGGTGGGGTCAACCGCAATCCCTTCCTCAGAGATTATGTGTCCCAAGTACTGAATCTTGTCTTTGTAAAAATCACATTTGCTGAATTTTGCATACAACTGGTGCTCCCTCAGAACTTGCAGAATGATACGTAGATGTCCATCATGCTCTTCCTTATTCTTAGAATATACCAAAATGTCATCGATAAACACAACTGCAAACTTATCTAAGTATTTGTGCAGAATTTTGTTCATTAAGCACATAAATACAGCAGGTGCATTAGTTAGTCCAAACGGCATGACAACGAATTCATAGTGTCCCTAATGAGTTCTAAAGGCTGTTTTGAAAATGTCTTCATCCTTCACACGGACTTGATGATATCCTGATCGTAAATCGATCTTCGAGAACACTGTTGCTCCGCGTAGCTGGTCAAAGAGAACGTCAATGCGGGGCAGCGGGTACCTATTCTTGATCGTCATTTTATTCAGTTGACGATAATCTATGCAAAGCCTTAGGGTACCATTCTTCTTCTTGACAAAAATGACCGGTGCTCCCCAAGGGGACACGTTGGGTCTTATATATTTTTTATCGATCAGCTCCTTCAGCTGAGATTTTAACTCATTCAGCTCTAATATGTTCATTCGGTATGGGGCTTTAGAACTTGGTACAACGCCAGGTATTAATTCAATAGTAAAATCCAGGTCCCTTTTGGGAGGTAAATCTGGGATCTCTTCAGGAAAAATATCTTGGAAATCCTGCAAGACAGGTATGTCTTCTATTTTTAGTTTGTCCTCCTTAGTACTTATCTCATCATGCACCGCATTCACAGCAAACATACGACACCCTTTTCTAATTGCCCTTTTTACTTGCATGGCTGAAATTTGCCGAACGGATGTTTTTCTGGGGATGCCTTTTACCTCTGTTATCTTTCCTTCATCATCCAGGCAATTGAAGCTTTTTTCATAGCAATTCAAAATGACCCGATGGGTTTCTAACCAATCCATACCGACCCTAATGGCAGAATATTTAGCTTAACCTGCATTGTTAGTTGATTCATAGATAAAGCACAATTTTCCACAAAATCGGAAACCTTCCTTTTTGTTCCTGTCACTAATCTAACTAACTAGAATTTATTGAATTTCTCTATTTTCAAATCAAGTCTTTCTACCACAACTGGTGATATATAACTTAGACTAGCACCGGGGTCAATTAAAATAGAAACTGGGTGGTTTTGCAGCATACCTTCGACCTCCACCATTGAGACTTGGTGTTCTGCTTGCCGGTTGTCTAATGCTGCACTAATTCTAGGTACTTCTCTTGCCACATCTCCTACAGTAGCTTCAGACTGTATGGAGTGAATATGGTTGGCCGCCCATTTCCTGAGGGGACAGTCTCAGGCATAATGGGTCCCTTGGCACTCAAAGCATTTTACAGGTGGCTTCTGTTCATTGGTCCTGGCAACATTGGGGACATTTCTGGGTGCTGTAAATTTTTGTTGTTGATTATTTCTGTTCTGCTGAAATTTTTTATTCTGAAAATTTCTCTTCTGGAAACTGGAATTGCCGCCATATCTAAAATTCTTCTTCTTCTGTTCAAAGTTACTGGGTTTTGGGTTTTTCCAGCTAGGTACCCCTTATCTTCTCTTATTTTGGTCAAAGCAAAAAGTGGCTTTCCTCATGGCTTCCTCTAGGGTCTTAGGGTTATCATACTCTATCCTGTCCTTGATGTGGAAAGGTAGACAACTTAGGTACCTCTGGACCTTCGGTTTTTCTTCCACCATATACGGCACATATCTTAGCAGACTTAAAAACTTGCTGTTTAGTTCTTTCATATTCATCGTTCCCAGTTTCAGATCATAAAATTCTTTGGATTTTTCTTCATAATACTACTCAGATAAGAATTTCTTCTTGAAGTGTCTTTTAAAAGTACTCCAATTCACATCTCGGTCTTTTACACCTTTTACCCTTTTAAGGTCTTGCCACCAAATATCTGCCTTTCCGGTCAGATTATAAATTGCCATATTCGCCTTCAAGGACTCCGAGTAGTCGTAGATCTGAAAATACTTTTTCATGCCGGACAGCCATGCTTCTGCTATCTCTCCTTTTTTTGTCTCTCCATTGAAAATTGGGGGTTTGATTTTCTTGAATTCTCCATATATTTGTTCGTACTGTCTATTCCTTTTTATTTTTGGCTTATAGTCTCCTTCACTGCTGTCACTAGAGTAGTTATGCTTCTTTTTACGTGGATGTTTGGCAGCTCTTGATGATGTTGAGTTGTTGTTTTCTTCAGTTGTTTCTGTTTGTTTGTTCTTGCCTTCCTCAAATATCTATTTAGTTTCAGAAGTATGTTCCAAGTTCTGTTCATATTTTGGATATTGGTCAAACAGTGCTTGCTTCAACTCTTCCTATGTCTGCAGGATTCTTTCATTGTCCTGTTTTACTGACTGGATCTTTGCTTTTAATTCATGAAAAGTACGCAATAATTCTGATGAATCATTACCCCAATTTCCCTGGAATTGTTGTTCCATACTTGGGTTGTTTGGCGGAAATCTGCCCCTTATGTGTTCAGCTGATCCTTCCATATCTGTAAATCAAAGAAAATTTTTCTATGTAGGACAAATAATTTAAACTTGAGTTAGTGAAAATTTTCACAGTCATAAATTTTTCTGTTTGCGTGTTTCTTGGGCCGTTTTTAGGCCTAGAGTTCGAGCATGAGCTCTGATACCACATGTAACATCCCGATATTTTCATAAAATTTAAAAAAATTTAAATCGCCATAAAAACCTAATATTGCAAAATGCGGAAATAATAATAATCAATATTCAGCAATTAATAAAAGTGTCGTTTGGTAGGAACAATTTAATGGTTGTGTCTTTTGTCTTTTAATGACGTCATGAAAATCAATTAATGATTATGTACTTTATTCGTATGCTAGAATGATTGAAAATTATGATGCATTGGAAAACAAAATTCTTTTGACAAGTGCTGATAGTTTAACTTTTCTGGATGATGATGAAAGGGGTCCCACGAGGTGCCCCGCGGCTTACTTAGCTACTCCGCTAAAGCATTGCACTCGTCCTTCATGAGCAGATTCGCAGGTAAGAGATAGCGATAAAATTCAGAGTGTTTAATAACCGTGATATAAATCGAAATTGCTTATGAATTTCGATGCTACAAGTATGGTCTCCTTTCAATTCTGTAAGATGAACTTGTCTATCTCAAGACTGCAGATAACGTCTATTTCAAGGTGTGTTTGTTATGAATGTCTCCATTAAGTGTATGGTCATTCCATAAATGCCTTGCGGCTGTTAAAGTAATTCTTTTATAAAATTGACGGTGATAGGTTGATGACAAGGGCGCATGGTCTTAATTCATACTATGGAGAGAGTGATAAGTTGGTTTTAAATCTCTATTGCCTGGGCAGTTAAAATGGTGATGCCATAAGCCTTAATACCCTACCATGCAATGAATGCGATGGGGCCTTGGGTGGCAACCATGCCCTAACGATGTGTTGATATAACTTATGGTGTGAACAAGCTTTATGAGCTCTACAATGATCCCTATGTTGAACTTTATAATAGACTTTATGTTATGGGCGGAGTCAATCCATGCCCTAAGATGGCTCGCGACCTTGGTGGATATTCATATGCAATGATTGTGTTTCGAAATTGATTATATGGAATCGTATGAGACCTTAGTTATATGCCCCCGATGGACGTTATACCTTGTTAATATTTACATGTTAATGATTTTAACGTTGATTCGTATGGATTGGTAGGTGGAATGATGGCCCTGCAAAAGCCCGTGTACGAATCGAGGGTGTATTAAATGATTAGGTTTGTAATTAAATTACCTGGCCATCGTGTTAAGGATAGTGTTACGTGCACGTCTATGTGGATGTTACGGCATGTGATAAGGTTTGGCAATTGCTGAGTTGTGACGGGCCTCCTGCCCTGGTCTCAACAGAAATGGCAACTCCGTGGCTTGGGAGGTAGATGAGCAATTTAATGCTACTCCTGCCACCTTCCAACGTGGCTTGATGAGGATGGATCTCCGCCGTTGATCGTTGTGTATTGGGATGAGTTGAACCCTAGCGTAACTTATGGATTCTTGTAACGTCTCTTGTCATTGTTCGGTGGTAGGGTTTCGGAGGTGAGGCCAACCGGTCGAGAGGCACTTAGGGTTTGCTGGTTTTTCTAGCCTCCCTCAGGCTCGATCCTGAGACCAGTAGCAACTTTGGTCTGTGAGTAAATGTTATCCGTGGAAGCCAAGTATGGAAATGATTGTGTGGTAATATACAGGTGGGATGAGTGCTTCAGTTGTGGCGTTGCAGTAGCTTGCAAGTCTGGGGTTTTTAATGAAGTTGTAAGTTTTCGGGAGGTATCCCTTGTCATGGTCTTCAAACTGAGTGCTTCTCCTTCACAGTGGATGGTCGCAGGCTTTGTCGACTCTCTGTCACGACTCAGGTATCGTAACGTTGCAAGGATTTTCATATTATTCTTGTTGCATGCATTTCTTTCCCTTGATCCGATGCTTAAATTATTGTATGGTTGATGGCAGGTAACCCTCGGTGAATGACAGGGTGCCGAAATAGTTGAAGGGGAAAAGAACTAAGCGAACCCACCGGTAAGCTTCGGTGGTATCCCTCCTTAGTGGTTCTCCTGGAATCGGACTTTGGAGCAGAGTTTTGGTAGCATGCCCTTCACGGCAGTGGCTTTGTCTCGCCTGCAGCGTTTGGGGAAACGCTTACTGTTTTAAGCTTTAATGATAGTATAGATGATGTAAGGGTTTAAAATGTATGGCCGGCCATTCCTGGCTCGACAAACTTGGTAGGGTCGAACCCTCGTGTTAGCAACGAGCCTTATAGCTTAAATGTTTATGTTTGTCATTTTGGTACTTCTGGATTGATGAATGAAGAGATACGTTGACTGTAACTTGTTTTCGGTATTTGTTGTGTGTATAAATAGCATGGGGTTTCGCCTGGAACATTCAGCAAAGGAATGCGGTAACTGTAGGGTGTAACCACTGTTAAAATTAAATGGGAATGATAATTAAATAAGGTTTTAATGGCTACATTTGGTGATTTGAACTTCTCGTTTTTGTACCTGTATCTAAAAGCCTGTTAAGATATTTAGGTTTTCATGTCTACGTATGGTGTTTCGATCTCTTCATTCTTGAACTCTGATCCAAGGAACGAAGGACATGTTTAAGTTATTTAAGTTAATAGTGGCTATAAGCCGATAATAAAAGGGTGTTGGATTTGTTTGAATACTACTGTGATAACGCTAACCCTAGCCTGTCGAGGTGAATGAAATATGCTTGTCTATAATGATGTTTTTTTTTTAAAGAACCAAAATAATAACTCTTGATTCTACAGTGAGATTGTCTATGGTAATGAAACCTTGATTCGGTAGATGTTAAATGTTATAATAATGATGTAATGAGAGCATGTTGACCCCAGTTTGGGTGTAGAGATACTGTAATTTAATCTGTCAATTCAATACTGCTATGTATATGCTTTTAATGACTTGGTATCTTGTGATGCAAATTCTATCACATGCAATTTGATAATACAGAAAACAAGGAAATGATAGTGCATTCGTCAGTGAATTTAATTGCTTATGAATATAACAGTTTTTCTATTTTAACTCTAACTATATATTCCTGTATTCGTCCAATTTGGACCGCTAATGAAAGGATAAAATAACACAGTAGCTTTCTTTCTTTCTGTATAAGATACTACCGTGAAGACAATATTTTATATAAGATCAATCAGATTCTAAAAACAATAAGAAGATAGAAAAATGGGAATGTGGTTAAACATAATGCATGGTATTGTTTTCCTTTGAAATAATTAGTAAAGATCAGTAACCCTAGTTGTTAACGGAATATTCACCTTCAGAAATAAGAAAAGAACCTATTTTTGTGACTAGTTTCTGGTAGGTTATTCAGCATACAGATTTGTACAGTAAAAATATTGCATGCAAGGATCTAATCTACATCTACTAAAATGTAAGATGCATGATAAACATAGGTCTGTGCATGGGTGGTCTTTGGTTTAGATATTTAGATGCATGCAAGGTTTCACTTTTAACTGGGCATATTTAATGCTACCTCTCTGTACTAGAGTACGATGCAGCTCCACGCATGGGGAGAAATGCAGAGGAGTCATTTTATCAGTTCAGCAAATCTAACTTAATTAGGATATGACATTTTCTACTATTTATTATTAAATAACAATACTAAGCCATTTTCTGAGAGCATTCATATGATTTGAAAAAGAAAACACACAAGAATAGAACCTGAGTGTAATGGGAGGAACAAATCACTCAAGAAACCTGTTCCACCCAACCTGCTCCCAAACAACCAAGATGTCTGCCTTAGGACCCTGGAGCCTATCCACTGATCCACCAGGAGGAAGAAGGTTTTGCGGCTTAGGACTTCTACTTGCAGCAGCAAGAAAATTTATATATCCATCCTTACAGGCTTAGTAATCAATGGGACCAGCACCAACACCTCTGGTCTGTCCTTCTCATAACATTGGCAGACTTATACTTGCACTCTCCACAGCCTCCCCTATTCGAATCTCTCAGCCATCAGCTGATGAGCATGAGGAATGTTTCTGCAGAAAACATTGTAAGAGTTGCTTGCTCAATTCGAATTGCCCTTTATAGGCTGCCTAGGTCTTTTGTAATTAACTGGTCATTAGTGAGTTGTCTGCTCACCTCCCTCCACCTGGAGGGGGAAATGCCACAAAATTAGGGGGAGTTGTCCCATACCAATAGCTAATGGTAGAGTGCAAATGCTGCCATCTATCCCAATCCTTCCAGCAGCTTCCATTCCTCCTAGTGGGCCAGTGGATACTCTTGTAACAACTTTCTTGAGTGTTTGTCTCCCATTTTAATTTATTAAATAATAATAATGAGTCATTACATTCACTTTTGACCTACTTGGTCATAATTACAAGCTTGTAATTATAATTTAACACAAAGTATTTGTTTTGCAAAAACGATAATAGTAGAAAATAATTATTCTAAAAAATTGGGTAGGTGACATATGCATTGGGCTCCCTTTGGGCACCCATTGCATAGACCGGGGGGCTATGCAATGGGGGCCCAGAGGGGGCCGGTGGGAGCGGGGCTCCACCCCTGAACCCCTCTAGGTGCCCACAGCGCCCCCACTGTCGGGCGTTGTGGGCGCCCAAAGGGCGCCTGGGGGCAGGAGAGCTCCTCCCCACTGCCAAAGGAGCAGGTTAAACCTAGCCGTTTGGAACCCGGGCACCCTTTGGGCGCCCAAAGCATATCCCACGAGCTATGCAATGGGATGCCTATTTCATAGCCCGTTGTAGCGGGCGGGCGCTGTGGGCGCCCAGGGGTAGAGCTCCGCTCCCCCATGGCCCCCTCTGGGCGCCCATAGCGCCCCCCGTCGAGAGTTGTGGGCACCCACGGCATAACCCACGGGCTATGCAATGGGAGCCCAATGGGCGCTTATGCCCTTGGGATAAAATAAAATAAAATAAAAATAAAAATTACCCAGGTTTTACAAAGGGCATGCCAAAGCCCAAAGGAAGAAAAATTGCATTAAAACATAAAAAAATTAATTTAACTAACCTTGACAATGTTTGAAGCTGTTTGATGGTCTCCAAAACCTTGTAGATCGTTGTTTGCAAATGGTGACCGTAGAAAACCAAACTACGTTAATATAGCATAAAATAAGTTTTTTTTTACCGTTTTATGAATGTGGAATTAAAATGAAATGAAAAAAACACAGAACAAACATTGCCAAAGGAAATATAAAATAAAAAGAATTATTTAAAAAAAATATATAACTAACCTTCAAAGAAATATTAAATTACCCGAAATTTCAAACGTGAAGAATATAAAATCAAAATAATTTATATGGCTAATATTAAGTTTAACATTATTCGTTTTATGAATGTGGGATTAAAAACTGTGTAATTAGATAATGCATTATTTCTAAATTTAGAAAAGAAGGCATTAAATGAAATTTGACTAGTTTTATGATTTTTGGTTTAAAAAATTAATGTAAATAACTAATATTGTATTAAAAAATTTGGATAGCATTGTTTAAATGTCATTTTATTAGTATTATTACAATTGTTATATGATAAATTAAATTACTTTTAATAGTGTTATGATTGTGTTTGAAATGTGTTATTTATTTTGCAGGGAAATTTTGGAGGGGAAATTTTGGAGGGAATGTTTGGGAGGGAAAATTTTGGAGGGAAAATTTCGTTATTTTAGCTATAAGATTGTTGCGGGTCGATAGTTGCACCATTGTAATTTTTGGTCATGAGTTTGAGAAAAATTCATTTTCTCTTATACTTTTTAGTGAAAAGTCATGGACTCGTCTGAATCGATCTCAATGTCTGAAGATGTACATGAAGATTGTGGGGATTTCAAAGGCACCGATGATGATTTACCTTCAAGTAAGGATTTTGAAGGCATTAATGATGATGATGAAGAGCTTCCTCCATGGGGATATTTTAAAGACACTGAGGAAGATGACGGAAATTTTCCTCCAAGTGACGATTTTCAAGGCACCAATGATGATTTTGCTCAAGGAAATGATTCTCAAGGCATCAACGATGATTTTCCTCCAAGTGATGGTTTTCAAGGCACTAAAATTGATTTTCCTTCAAGCCAAGATTTTCCTCCAAGCGAGGATTTTCAAGGCACAAACGACAATTTCCCTCCAAGCCAATATTTTCCTCCAAGCGAGGATTTACAAGACAACAAACTTGATTTTCCTCCAAGTGAGGATTTTGATGGGATAGATAATAATTTTGGTGAGGATGAAGGCACTAATGATGGTGTAGATGATTTTCCTTCAAGAGAGGATTTTGATGGCACCGATGATGATTTTCCTCCAAGCGAGGATTTTAATGGGATTGATAATGTTTCTCCCCCAAGCAAGGATTTTGATGGCGCTGACGGTGATTTTCCTCCAAGCAAGTATTTTATTGGGAGTGATAATATTTCTCCTACAAGCGAGGATTTTGATGGCACTGATAATGATTTTCCTTCAAGCTAGGATTTTAATGGGACTAATAATGTTTCTCCTCCAAGCAAGGATTTTGATGGCACATATGATGGTTTTCCTCCAAGCGAGGATTTTAATGGGACAGATGATGATTTTGTTGAGGATAAAGGAAACAACAATGTTGAAGATGGTTTTCCTCCCAGCCAATATTTTCATGGCTCTAATGATGATTTTCCTCCAAGTGGGGATTTTAATGAGACAAATGATGATTTTGGGGAGGATGAAGGCACCAATAACGGTGAAGATGATTTTCCTTCAAGCGAGGATTATGATGGTAGCGAAGACGATTTTCTTCCAAGCGAGGATTTTAATGGCAACAATGATGATATTCCTCCAAGCGAGGATTTTAATAGGATGGATGATGAAGTTGGTGAGGATGAGGGCACCAATAATGGTGAAGATGAATTTCCTCCGAGCGAGGATTCTGATGGCACCGATGATAATTTTACTCCAAGCGAGGATTTTGATGGCACTGATGATGATTTTCCTCAAAGCGTGGATTTTAAAGGGACACGTGATGATTCTGGTGAGGATGAAGGCACCAATAATGATGAATGTTTTTTTTTTCCAAGAAAAAAAGCGTAATTTTATTTCAGCAGAGGTGAACAAAATTACATTCTGTATATGCATTACAAGTATGCATGCGAATACCCACTTAAAAGTGTCAGTACTGAAGGCACTAATAATGATGAATGTTATTTTCCTCCAAGCAATGATTTTGATAGCATTGATGATGATTTCCCTCCAAGCGAGGATTTTAATGGGACAGATGATGATTTTGGGGAGGATGAACCTGCCAATGATGTTGATTTAACCTCAAGTGATAAACTTGATACTGATGCAAATAATCGTTCTCCTACTAATTTTGGTGATGATAATCTCAATGAGAGGGATGATATTCCTCACGTTGATGAGGATATTCATTCTAATGAGAATGATTTAATGGTTCATGAAACACAAAGGAAAATTGCACCAATGAGCAATATTAAGTGTAGGATTAGGCCATTTTATATCAATCCAAAGCATTCTAGTTATATAAGGTCTAGGAAATATTTTCTCACAAGTACCAGTTCTATTACTGATTTGATTTCAAGTGAGTGTTGCCAAAAAAATTGTCTAAAAAAAATACACTACAATTATGCCTTAGAGAAAAGACAAGCATATATATCAATAAACAAAAATACGCAAAATTCATATTTGGTAGGGTGCATGATTTCTACAAAGGTAGGTTATGGTTATCGCATTGGAAGTATTTTGCTTTGCAGAAAGGCATTCAAAAGAATCCACTCAATTGGTAATCTTAGATTATCAAGAATCCAGACAAGGCTAGAAAAGGATCCTACATTTTATTCTAAAGAATATCATGCATGAGATAGTGGGCCATTAACAAACATTGCAATGTAATGGATGTGTGACTTCTTTTCTAAGCATGGAGAGAGTATGCTAGATACAGAAAGGGCCATACACATTCCAGATAATTTCTCAAGGCAGGGAATCTACAACTTGTACAAGGAATTTGTTCAAGATGCAGAAGGAAATAACAATTTTATTAGATATGCATATTTTACAAGACTATGGAAAATAGAGTTCAACAATGTCTATATTACTAAGAGGTCAAGGATGGGGGTTTGCAGTATATGTGCTTCTCTTAAACAAAGAAGGGATAAATCAGAAGGGATAGAGAGATGTATGTCTCTAACAACTTTATTTTTTTGGAATAAATATCTATTACGAAAGCTCATCAATGTTTTGTTTTTATTTTATTTGTAGATTCCGTTGTTAAAGAACTTCAAGCACATCGCAATCAACAATCAGTTGAACGACAAAATTTATACAAACATCGAAAGAAGTGTTATGATGAACCACGTAAGTATATGGGTTTGATAATTGATGGCATGGATCAGGAAACACACACACACACACACACACACTTTTTCCACATTTTGTTCGTGTACCAAAGAATTTAAAGGAGGAAAATTTTATTCAGTTTCACTTGGTTGGTTGTATGGTTTTTAGTGGTCAAATGTCTCCAAAGGTTTACTTTACAGCTCCCAATATTCATAATGATGCAAATATGACCATTACCATAATTCACCATGTGCTGACTCATTGGTCTGGTAATCTTCCTTGAGTTCTATATCTGCAATTGGACAACACCGGCCGGGAAAACAAAAATCAGATAATGTTTGGTTATCTGAACATGCTTGTTGAATTGGGAATCTTTCAGAAGGTTAAAGTTGGTTTCCTTCTTGTTGGGCATACACATGACCATATTGATCAAATGTTTAGCTGTTTTATAGTGACATTAGGGAGGAAGAATGTTGGGAGCCTGCCATCATTAACTGAAATTATTAGAAAAAACATATAGTCTAGAGCTTGTTTTACTAACATTGGAGGAAACTATTGACATGCGAAGATTTATTTTGGGATTGCATGGTGAATAAAGGTGCATTGAGAAACTTAATGACATTAGCTTTCAGCATCAATTTCGTATAAAAAAAATTGATGGTAAAACACTACTATGGGGTAAGAAGTACTCAACGAGTGCAGAATGGGGGCCTACATCAGGTTTAGCATTTCTGAAATTCATCCCAGGTCATCAAATGTATGCTTCAAATTTATTGTTGTTGCAATCAACTGTTGAGATTCAAAATTCACGCCGACACAATAGAGATGTTGACTCTTCTCAATACTTGGAAGAAATAAAAAAGTCTATCAAAGATACATATGACTATTTTGATGTTGTTGATTATGTTTGGTGGGAGTCATTTTTCATGGAGCAAAATGACATAATTACAAACTCTACAATGGAGATATTTTTTTGAAGACTCCATTTGGTTGGCCACAAAGTATGTCAAATGAAAATGAGGAGAGAAATGTTGAGCCTGGAGGTGTTGATCCTTCTCAACCAGACGAAAGGGAAATGTACATTGGGTCTAGAAGATCATCTGCGCGGCGTGAGGCGATGGAAGACCTTTACAAAGGCTCAGTACAAGATATTAAGGAGGGTTGCATGATTGCAGTTTTGGCCATAGAAGATCCACGTGGTTATCCATTTTGGATTGTAAAATTTATGAAGGTCAATAAAGAAAATGAAGAAGTTATATCTATTGAAGTACATTGGTATGCAACAAACACACACCCATTTGATGGTGTGTACAAGTCGGAGATGGTGATCGAGAAAAAGGTTTGCAAAAAGAGAAGAAAAAAAAATGGTCAAAATGTAAATCATCATCGCATAGACATTTTGAAACTAGAGGATGTTGACATACTAGTTTATGACTTCCAGTTGACAAGGAAAGACACTCTTCTCTCCAAGACTATAGAGATTATCAAAAGATTGTTGGCACCATAAATAGTTGGAACCGCGGGAGTTTTCTAAACCAAGGCGTAGATCTAGAAGAAATATGGCATATGAAATGTTGGTCGTACATGAAGATTTAGATGGTGCACTCATTGATGGTAGAGAAGAATACAGGTCATCTACATCTTCATCTAATCATTCATCTGAAGAAAATGTAGCTTCTGATGGTGTGTCAGAATCCATGTGTTGATTTGAAGATTTGCACATGAAACATTTTGTCTTTTTTATTAATATGCCATTGTTTGTATGGAAACTCTAGAGGCATGCTTGAATTTTGATATGAATTACTTCTACGTCTTATGTTTTAATATATGATTTTATGATGAATATCATAAATTTTGGTATTTTATATGAAAAGAGTGGTCAAATTATTTCTTGAAAAAATTGTGTTTAACTCAATGCAAGTTTTATATAGTGTTACTAAGAGATTAAATAAGCACAATTTTCAATTATGATAAAATCATATACAAATGCCATTTTTTAAAAAAGTGTGCTACCAGTAGCATTAGTTTTCAATTTAGAGCTTGATTTTAAGGTTTTTGCAAACAACAATAACAAATGTTTTGGTTCATTTTATATTTTTGATCCCAAATCAAAAAGTGGTGCTATCGGTATCACCACTTTTTTATTCGGGGTTTTTTTTGGGTGTTTTTTATGCAAAAATATGGGTTTTTATGGCTAGAGTTCTCGTTTTGAGTATAAAGTTCTCATCAAGTTGTATAACATGTTATGACGTAAGAGGTTGGTTGGGAATTCTTCTCACATAGTTATGGAATCATGGGTTGAGTGAAATCATCATGGAAAGTGTAAGAGTCCTATAGCCATCTTGTCAGAAGTAATTTCAACCATCATCCCCCCTAATCCTCTCATTACCTTTCGCTCTAGCAGTCATGATCCGCACGTGGCCAGGAAGCATGAGGGGGACAACATTTCGACTGAATGAGTCGACTCTGTTATGGCGGAAGCTTAAGAAGCATAATGCGCAAAGCAAGAATACACTACACATACCGAACACAAATGTACACATACAATATGCAGGAATAAGAACTGATTTCTATTACTGGATATAAGTTCATGACCTGATGTATGTTACAATATTATACATGCTTATATAGAAAGTGCTGAGACACTTGGGTGCTTTCCCGTTACGTTCAGTTACAAAAGAAGTTAGAATGGTTCGACAGTTCAACCGTTACAATCGACTGGAAGACATAGAGACAGTCTATCGAAGTTCGACAGTTGCAAGTTGTAGGTCGACGTTGTATGTCGATGTCACGAAATTGTGAGGTCAATGAACGTGTCGAATTCATGTCGCAGTTCGAAAAATTTCCAAAGTTGTGTCGAAGTCACGGAGTGTGTCGAAGTTGAAACTCGTTGGAGTTGTGTCGACGATGGCTTGTCGTAGTAGATGTCGGCATTCGACAACAAGGCCAACTGCAATATGGATCAGACCTCCTTCCTTAAGAAACAATGGTCCCCATTGTTTGCTCGGAGAGGTGAAGAAACTTGTTGGTCAGTTTAGTAGCAGAGTACCACTTTCCTTGTGCTGGGATATGTCCGGCTTTAGCAACCTGAAACAAGGGAATTGTGTTCATCTTTGTATGGCGTACTCGTCGTCCCACAATGGTGTCACAAGGAAGAGGCTCTTGAACATCTGGATGGATGTCTTCGGGTTCTACTGTTAGTAAGTCATTCTATTCCAATAGTGGTGCATGGTATGGTCGAAGTAGATCCACATTGAATACTAGATGCATACCCAGGCATGTAGGAATGTCAAGATGGAAAGCGTTTTCGCCAATTTGTCGAATAATACCATACGAACCATATCACAAAGGCTTGAGATTATTGAATGGATCAGTGAAGCGCTCCTTCTTGACATGTAACCAGACCTTATCCCCAATTTGGAATGAGTGAGGAATACGATGCTTATCGTGTCGGGCCTTATCTTTCTCGTTTTCTCGTTGCAACATTTCCTGTGCTTGCTTCTGGATGTCGCAGATTTGATCTCGAAACTTCAAGGCTTTATCAACTTCTTGCTGGCTGTAGTCAGTGTCGAAGTTCGACTGTGTTGAGGAGTTGATCAAGTCGATATGCATTGAGGTTTGAAATCCGTAACATATATCAAATGGACTCTTTCCTGTAGAGTTGTGCTGAGCATGATTGTAACTATTTCGTATGTATGGAAGAATTCCATCCCATGTGCGTCAATGCTTGTGGTTGTACATGCGAAGCAGTTGTACTACCAAGCCATTCACAACTTCCGTCTGTCCGTCAGTCTGAAGATGGAAAGCTGTCGACAATGAGAGTCGTGTTTCCAGCTGTTGCCAAAGAGTCTTCGAAAATATGCTGACGAAACTAGAATCTCGTTCAGAAGTAATGGTTGTGGGTAAACCAAAGTGTTTCCAAACATGTGTAAAGAAGAGCTGAGCAGTCTGTTGCGCTGTCGTGCTCTTCTTACATGGTATGAGAATGACCATCTTGGAAAATATGTCGACTACTACTAAGATCGCATCGTGTTGATGTTTGGTAGTAGGATATCCCGTCAAGTAGTCCATAGAAATAGATTCTCACGGCCGACTAGGAACTGGCAGAGGTGTGTACAATCCCTATCGTCGATTAGGCGGTTTAGCAATGGCACAAACCATGCATGATTGAATGTACTTGTTGATGTCGGTTTTAAGTGTATGCCAAAAGAAATACTTCTACAGAATAGTAAGTGTCTTTGCTACTCCAAAGTGTCCTGCGCTCTTGCTGTAGTGCGCGTCCCAAATTAGTTGTTGTCGATGCTCATCGGTCGGTACACAAAGTTGTGCAAGCTTGTATAGCAAGGTATCTTTTAGGAAATAGTCGGTGGTCGATGACTTGTCAATATGAAGCTGTTGGTAGACTGGTAAAAAGTTGATGTCTTCTTGATACAATTGAGGCCAAGTAGTGGTGTCATATATTTGCATACTCATCAATGTAAAAAGGAGATTAATAGGTGGTTTGCTTAGACAATCGGCGGTGGCATTAGATTTACATTTCTGATACTTAATTACCAACTGGAATTGTTGTAGGTAATTAATCCACTTAAGCTGTTGATTTTTTTGTAGTTTTGACTGGGTCAGAGTGAACTGTAGAGGCTTATGGTCAGTGAGGATGACCGTTTCCTTGCCAAGGATGTAATGCCTCCATTGCTTGAGAGCTTGCACAATGGTGTACAGTTCTTTTTTGTACATCGAATATCTTCTAACTGTGTCGTTAAAAGTTTCGGAATGAAAAGGATCTGGATGACCAGACTGAGTGATCACTACGCCCAAGGAATAGTTCGATGCCTCTGTCTCAATCTCAAAGGGATGATGCAAATAAGGTAACACAAGTACTGGTGCAGTGCAGAGCTTGTTCTTAAGATATTCAAAAGCTTCTTATTGTATCGATGTCCATTTGAAGATAGTTTTTCCATTTCCCTTCATCAACTGATTCAAGGGCTAGGCTATGTGACTGAATCCAAGTATGAATCGTCAATAGAAATTCTCCAAAACAAGAAAAATTCTTAGTTATTGAATGCTTTGAGTAATGGACCAATCTTTTAGGATCTGTACTTTGTCTAGATCGACGTGAATTCCTGGAGAGTCAATTACATACCCCAAATATTTGATAATGTTCATTGCAAAGGTACACTTGTCCATGTTCAAGTAGAGTCGATGTTGTTGGAGAGTGTTGAGGACTTGTCGAAGCTATCTGACACGTTCTTCCCATGATCGACTGAAAATCAATATGTCATCAAGATAGACAATGACCCATTTGCCGATGAAAGGTCGCATAATGTTATCCATGTATCGCATGAAGGTCGCAGGTGCATTGGTTAAGCCGAAAGGCATGACTTACCATTCAAACAATCCTTCCTTGGTCTTGAAAGCAGTTTTCCACACATCTGAGGGCTCGATTGGAATCTAATGATATCCCGACTTGAGGTCGAGCTTAGTAAATAATTTAGAACCTTTTAGACAGTCGATGAGCCCGTCTATCCGCGGCAGAGGGTAGCGATTCTTTACCGGAATTTTGTTGAGTGCCCTGTAGTCGATGCACATACGCCAAGTCTCGTCTTTCTTTGGAATGAGGACGATTGGACTTCCACAAGAAGAGGAGCTTGGTCAGATATGACCTTTGTCAATCAAATCTTGGATTTGTTTGTGAATCTCTTCATTTTCAAGAATGGATATTCTATATATAGATGCGTTAGGCAGAGAAGAACCAGGAGCAAGTTCAATGGAGTGTTTTACCTAGCAATGTCAAGGCACTCCGTCCGGCTCTTGGAATCTGATACTCGTCGAGAACACTATCGATCAACTGCTTCTATTGAGAGCTGCTTTGGTTAGCAAGTCAAGTCGTTGCTGCAGTCTTCCTAGAATGTTGCGGTTTGATCATAATTAACGTGAACTTCTGAGCATGATTGATGAGCTTCTTTGTCTATTTAGCAGATATCATTGAAACCGTTGGTGTAGGTCGTCGCTCTGGAATGTTGTACCATCGATTCTGTATTTTGACAATCACCTTCTGCGGTCGTGACTGATAACTTCCATGGAAATCCCATAGGTAAGGTTTCCCAAACAGTGCGTCGGCTACGGAGAGTGGTGCTACGTCGTAGAGTACTTAATCTTCAAACGACTTTATGAAGTAGGAGAGTTTGCATTGTCGGGTGATCCTTAGTTCCTGTCCATCCTTCATCCAACCGATGTTGTATGGTTGAGGATGCGGAGTGGTGACAAGACCTAGTTTCTTCACCATATCTTCAGAAATTAAGTTCTTCTGGCTACCACTATCCATAATCAGATGTAATGGGTTATGATGGACCCATATCCGTGTATGGAACAGGAGCTCTCACTCCTCCTCGTCAATGATAGTCAAGCCTGTTGGAGTGGTCGATGTCAATGTCAAAAGGGTCGTTGCATCTGGATCAGATTCTTCCACCATCTTGTCGAACGTGTCGGATGTCGACACTTTTGCCAAAAATGTTTTCCCATCTTTTCATTCAGACGTATCATGCCAAGATGAGTGTTGGTAATCGCACCATTTTCTGATCGGTGGTTGTTTGCTACGTTCCCTTTTCTGAAAAGGATTTTTGCCGTGATCTGGCTTTGGAGGAGTCGACTGAGAATATTTTGACTTGTCGAAAGTCGGTTGATGTCTTCTTGTCAGGTGGTCATCTTGATGTCAGCTTTGTTGTGAAGCGTGCTTTCCCTTTCTGCTTGGTTTCAAGTTTGCTGGCATAGTGGAATGCATCTGCAAGCGTAATGACAGTTAGAAATTACATCTCTTGCTGAATGTACTGGGACAATCCGCTGATGTACTTCAGAAAAAGCAATTTATCTTCTTCTTGGATGCCAATTCTAGCCATGAGTCGATAGAACTCGTCGGTGTAACTCTGTATTGATTGGTCTTTCCATTTCCTTAGCTGCTACCACTTTTTGTACTGCTGCTCAAGGTATTTAGGCAGGTAAAATTCCTTTCGAATGTGTTCGATGAATCTATCCCATGTGTCGATGGGGTCTCCACTTTTCTCCATCTTTGTCGAGAGGTTCTCCCACCAGCAGTGCACAGATGTTGACATCTTTAAGGATGCAATGGTGATCTTGTTAGCTTCTGAGAGTTGATTCACATAGTAATAGGATTCCAATTGTTGCACCCAATTGTCGACGGATTCCGCGTCAATATTTCCTTCAAGATTAGGTATGTCCAAATTCATTTTCACTTTGAAGGGGTTTATTTTTATCGGAGTGAGTTCTCATCGAAAATACTCCAGATGTCGAAGAAAATCGCGTGAATTTCATTGAACTGGGCAAACATTTAAGTTCGTTGTCGATTCAGCGCTTGCTAAATAAGTTGTGTTGTCTCGTCGGTTGCATGTCTATCGTCTGTTTCTTCTGCCATTTATGGAGGTAGCATCTACTTGGATTGCTGAGATTGCGAGCGTGTTTGAACATGCATAAGTCGGTAACTTCGTTGGAAGTGTCTACGAAGACTTATGCATGAACAAAGCTGAGTGCTCTGATACCAATGATCCGCACATGACTAGGAAGCACGAGGGGGACAACAGTTCGACTGAATGAGTCGGCTCTGTTATGGTGGAAGCTTAAGAAACAGAATGTGCAAAGAAGGAATACACTACACAGGCATAACACAAATGTACGTACACAGACAATATGCAGGAATGCAAACTAATTTCTATTACTGGATATAAGTTCATGACTTGATGTATGTTACAATATTATACATGCTTATAGAGAAAGTGCTGAGACACTTGGGTGCTTTCCTGTTATGTTCAGTTACAAAAGAAGTTAGAACGGTTCGGTAGTTCAACCGTTACAGTCGATTGGAAGACAGAGAGACAGTCTATCGAAGTTCGACAGTTGCAAGTCTTAAGATAGTGCTGTGCAAGTCAACGTTGTATGCCGACGTCGCGAAACTGTGAGGTCACTGAATGTGTCGAAGTCATGTCGCAGTTCGACAACTTTCCAAAGTTGTGTCGAAGTCATGAAGTGTGTCAAAATCGTGTCGACGATGGCTTGTCGCAGTAGATGTTGGCATTTGACAACAATGCCAACTGCAATATGGATCAAGTCATTCCATCATTCCCATGTTCATGTTGTGTTCTCCATTGCTAACTATTACCAATATGGTAATTAAGAGAAAATTAACTCTATGAAGAGGGAATTACAGACTTGGGATGGAAGATAGATGGTTGTATGTAATCATAGAGGTTGGGAAAGTTAGGAACCCCTCGCCCAATGTGATTTTGTT
Source organism: Larix kaempferi (assembly GCA_027924585.1). NCBI lineage: Eukaryota > Viridiplantae > Streptophyta > Pinopsida > Pinales > Pinaceae > Larix > Larix kaempferi. Next base: position 1,884,980 of record BSBM01000275.1, on the reverse strand, counting down.
TCTTTTTGTATGCTTTAGATCCATGTACTAATCTTGTAGAAAAATTCCATAATGCATATGGTAGATTGGTCTCTTTTTTTCCACACTAAATAGCATTAGAAGGAAAAATATATTTGAGGGACCATTGACTATGGAAATCAAATATATTCCTTGTGTTGTGTGGGATAGTGAAAAATAGCCCCTTGGATATTTGAGGGCTAGGTGAGATACCTACAATGCTCTATAATGAGTATATCGATTGAGCATGTGAGTAGATTGGTTAATCATGTGAGTAGATGGGTTGGGTTGAGAGATAAAAGCTTGTAGCTTGGTTTCTTCACCTTGGTGGCCTCATAATCTGACCTAGGGGTGATATATACATTGGATACATATAGTTGAGTGGAAAATGGCCCTTACTCAACCAATTTCTTGGACTTTCTTTAGTTAAAATATAACTGCACTATCCTTGTTTATGAATATGCAAAATTCATGTTATAGATTTTTATGTATTATGCATGCTACATGTGATTGTATTTGATTTTGTTCATGGGATTTTGGTTCCCATGAATTTCTATGAAACTATGCTAGTTTAACATGTTGCATTCTTAATTTGCACCATGCATGCATTTGATTTTGTTTTGGTCCTCCCTAAGAGGTTTACTTTGTTGGAATTATGGGAAAATTACCTTTGAGGGATAGAATTTGAAAGACCAGTAACATGGATACTCATCCCATGGTTGGAAGTGCTAGGTGGGGACGCTATAAATACACACTATTAAGATTTTCCACTATCATCTTAAAATGATACAACCACACCAAAATTTTATGCAATAGGAAACACATTATTAAAGACATATTTTGATTTTAACTTTGTTGTATTCATCTTTCATGGGTATGATGCTTGAAAGATCTTGGAAAACATGTGTACGCTATTTCTTATCCAACATTTCATATTATTCCATCCTTAGGGAAACTAAGCACACCTAAAACAAATTGAGAGAATGTTGTTCAATGCATTCCTTTGATAGTTTTCCATATATAATGATGAACATCATAAGTGGGATCGCCCCTCTTATGATATGGGCATTTCAGATACAAGTCAACATTACTAATGAATAAATATTCTCCTCAAGATGATGAAAAGTGATTGGAATATATTCTCCATCTCTTATTTCCTTCATATTATGTTTATGACAAGTCTCCATGCATCACTTAATTTGAGTCCATCATCTTTGTTTAGCATGTTAATATGATTTTTTATTTTAACTATCTCCCCTACACATCTAGTTGTATAATTGTTGACCTTGGTGACCATCTTCACATTCTTTATGCATATGTGGTGCTTTGATTTTCCAAATGGAGTACACCCCTTTCTGTTGGTGAGTGTACAACAAGTATTTCACTAAGTCCACCATGCTCTTGACGACATTGGCCCACCCCCTATCTTCTTGCTAAATGCATCTCACATATACTCTTCCCTCAATCATGAAAGACACCATCCTTTGTTAAATATGTAGCTCTTTTGATTGCTTAGATGAAAACCTAGAAGTTTGAAGAATACAACATTCTTGTTATCTTTGATATGGCATAGTTGTTGTCACGTCCCCATCCATTAATTTAACCAACATAGGGGGACATGAATGGATTCTAAGCTTCTAAATTTCACCCCATGGCCATATTATGAATTCATAAACAATAAAGATGCATGTGTAGATGTATAAATTTAAAATACAACATAAATAAACTCTATCCACACACACACATCATGAATGTGCAAGCATAATTATCATAGGCATAAAATAAAACATTGCACATCCAAATACAAAGATAATACTTATCTTTAAACAAAGAATATCCAAGCAACTGATTGTATAAGAGCAACTTTACACCCAATCGTAGGCACTCTATCCTACATATACTCTTTATACCGAGAGGCTATCGCCAAGTTGGGCTATGAGGCCACCAGGGTGAAGGAAACACCTATAGGATTCTCTCTCTCAACCCATAATCCATTTTTCTCTCTATGCTTAGCCAAAAGCTCATCTAGATCTTTACATGAATCTCAATCATCCATCAAAACCATGACACTCCTTCTAACTTCCCCACACAACACAAAGAAGGAATTTCCCTTCACTAATCCACAGTTCCCTCAGGAAATCCAACACTTATAGTTCTTACCAATATGTGCAGTAAGATTCCAACCTACTATATGCTATTGGAGAACCTCCTGTAGTGTTAATTCATGGATTCTCGAGCATCTGTGAATAGAAAAATCCAATGGGTAAAGGTTCCTAGCTTTCCCAACCTCTATAATCACCTAAGACTATCTCTTTTCCACTCAAATCTATAGCTCTATTTACAAATTCAAATTTCTCAATTATGTGTGCAGTTTGATAATGGTAAAGAATTACAACAATAGGAAGCTCTACATAGTGTATATATGCATGAGAGAATGACGAGAATGAGTTTTGAATCCAAAGGATATGAGGAAATGGTGAAAATAAAACTAACATAACTTCTGACCATAGAATAAAGGACTTCTGACAGTTGGTAGAACTATCATCAAAGTACATTCACCCCCATGATCCCATAACTACATGAAGTGACCTTTCCCACCAACCTCACACATGCATTCAATGATTGGATTTAATATTCAAAATGAAGTAATTGTAATATTTAAAGTGCATGGAAACATTTAGATGAGTTCTAAGGTTGACACTTGGAAATAGAGGATTTTGTCTCCCATAGGCCCCCTTTCCTCTTCACCTATAGTGGAATCAGAGCCCTCTAGTGCTCTTTACACAACCATCTTGGACCATTTTAATATTATTTTTTCAACATAATATTTACCAAGATTTTGCATCATCGTGACATGCCAACCACATGGTCCAAGTAAAAATATTTACATCATACATTCCTAGCAATTCACTAGTTGGGCCTTGGCCTTGAGCTCCGCACTAGGAATCCATACTAGCATATTTACATCATTTACATAATCTAATTCAATACATTACAAGGGTCAAATTGGGGGTATTACAATCCACTCCCCTTTGGAATAACACCGACCTCAGTGTTCTCTTTATTTTTAGTAAGGTTCCATGTCCTTCTTTTCAGCTGCATTTGCAATACCTTTTGTCTTCAAGGCCACTTTGTCTTGTTTCTAGATATCTTGGACAATAATGCTCAATCATTCTATTGAAATACCTTGGAACACCTCAAATTCCTTTAGTATTTCATTGCATACCTATTATAATCATAAGAGGAAAAACATGTTATTCATAGCCATTTTAAGCAACACTTTCTCCGTTAACAAACATTCAAGTTTCATAAATAAAGAGCGCATGCGTGCACACACACACACAGAACATTAGATAAAGTATGCAATAATCCCAATACTTATTTGTATGAACATATCTTTGCTCCATATGGATGCCATGGGTGAGATTTAACTCACTATATTTGTTGACACACCCAAGGTATCATCACATACTCCATTGCCTTCTTGAGCCCAACTAACACATAACATGAATCTATCAATTAGATTCATTCAAGTTGCCTCTTACTTGCAGTCACTCACCATTTAGGCCCAGACATCCCCTTCACCGTTCCATTCTTTCCTTTGGTGATAAATAATTTTCCTAGGCTTTATTGCACAAGAAGAACGCCAAGTCACATGCCTTACTGCTAGGTAATCCCACTAGCAACCCTTAACATAACATAGCTCATGGAAAGCAAGGAATCTCATAGGGTTCAAGTGTCATTATAGTATCATTATCCCCTATCTTTCAGCAACCTTTATTTGTACTCACTAGATAGATTTATCATATCACATGTATTACACAAATATAGTTACCATGAGATGACATCATAATAATTTCAATCAGAAATTTTCAAAATTGTTTCATATAGAAACTAGATTTTGAAACCATGAGATCCTTCTCATAAATTTCAATAAGAAATTTTCAAATATGTTTCATACAAAAACCATATTTCACAACCATGAGATCCTTCTCATGAATTTAAATATAAATTTTCAAATATGTTTCATACAGAAACTAGATTTTACAAACATAATATGCTTCTTATACTGTTTGGATTCTGCACAGAGTAGGTTCTAGTATTTATTATGGACTTACACACATCTCCATACTCAGTAAAATTCTACCTGCAATCTAATCTTTTCAATAATACAAACAACTTGTGAGTTCCATGCATATAATCCTTTCATTGTAACATTTAAAACAACTTGTGAAGTGATCTTAGAATTACAACACAAAATTACTTTAACCACTATCAATTATCAATATCTAAATGCAATGAAATACATTCAATTTATATGCATTGTTATCAAAATTAAATATCATGATACAATCAAGTTATTTATGCAATCAAATAAAAGTTCAAATACTCATGATTAGACAATCATACTCCTTGCACTTCCATTTGCGCATTCAATAGTCCTTGTCTTCATTATGGCTTATTCTCATTACCATATGCAAGACACCATTTTCGTGTAACTCTATCCTCCTGACACAACATTATTGTAGTCCATCGAAACATGACTATCTTCATCATGCAATCATTTTCCTGCATCCATATAAGCTCATGAAATGATCTCATAATCTCCAATAATTCTAGCATTTCAGCTATTAGCGATATGCAATGAAATATATATATATATATATATATATATATATATATATATATATATATATATATATATATGTCACATCCTTGCATTCACACAATGCATCTTAACATATGTATGCATAACAACAAAATTGCATAATATTTTAATGCACGTTCACTTAATGCACTCTTGCATTGATTCATGAATACCATAATGTCATGTCATTCATTCCACCATGATGGTTTGGAAGGTCTAGCCAATGCCTGAACACAACGTCCAACCACTTGATCCCCAATACTTGCACGATCCTTTGAACACCGTCTTCTTTTTCCCAACACAATACCAGGATATACCCTTTCTTCGCTAAATGGTCCCTTAGGTGTACTAGAAGGAATTTCCCTTCACCGCTCCATAGTTCCCTCAGGAAATCCTCCCCCTTTAATGGTCTCCATGTGTTGGAAAGAAGGTTACATTCCAAGATACTGAAATAAGTGGGAATACGATTGGACATTCGTGTAGCACTATAGCCATTCCATATCCAACAACGCTATAGAATTGCCCATGACTATCCCACATGGCATTTACTACCACACCAAGACCATAAGTCCTCACTTTCCTTGGTTATTAACTTATAACCAACATACACATATGGTACGATATTCTTTCATATGAATGCATTCTAAATTCTAAACAGTCATATAGTATAAGGATCATTTCCCTTACTACCCCATACCTCACCATTCCTGGTGGGATATCAATCACATAAATGCATTCAATATCATATATATACCAATTTATGACGATTAAAATATGGATGGATGGATTCTTACCTAGTCCCCTTTTTAACACTTATCATAATTAGCATAAACAAATCATTACCTGCATGTTGCCGTGAACATTTCTAATGTTTCCTGATTAGTTGGTCTCTTACAAAGGATTACACAATGCTTCCACCAACGTCTTGATCATAGATTCATTTCCCCAACCTTTCTTCACAAGGCTACTGGTCACATGCAACAACATCATCAGCATATTCATCCATGTCTTAATTATCTCCAATCATACATCCATCACCAACCACAATAATTATTATCATTGGTTCATTGCATATGTAAAACCATACCACTTTTACCAATATGCAGTATCATGTGCATGCACAAGTATATTCACATGCATTATGCAATATATCTTAATATGCCCACTAGTGCATATGCATTCCAACTATCTAATCTGTTTCAATTCCGACAATCTTATGAAAAAAGAATTTGTAGATAAAACTCAAAAAATATAAATATCACAATCAGAGAAGAGTTAAGGAAATCTCCCCTTCCAAATCCTCATCATAGCATGGAATCCCTCTTCCACATCATATTTGATCCAATTCATGTCCCCTCTACCAAGAACATAAGGGATCATTAGCTATGATATTCTCACCAAGTAGCTATTCAATGCATATACCCATGTATAACATTTACACTTGCTACTTTTCTAGCATGCAACTCTTATGCTATAAACAAAAATAGTTTAAGGTAAGAAATTTCCCTCTTTACCAATGTTTCCTTATGGAGATTCTTCTCCAATTTATGCTACAACCATCTTATCAACCCTATGTATCTTTCCTTGGTCATTGCAAGAACTTTCATTCACATTGCATTGTTACTCCAATTGCTTTGAGCAATTCTGTCCAAGTCCAACTTGACCTTTCTTGGACTTCTTAGTACTAACAACGCTGCAATTTATTCCATTCCAACTCCATATGGATTCTTTTTCAAGGCCTATTATATGTCCTTGTGACTCATTCAACTATCAGACTTACTTTCCTTTCCCATGGAAATATTTTCCACAATTGTGAACCACGCAACATATCCACATGTGGGAGGCCTCATTCACTAACTGCAAGCCTTTGCATGGCCACTATGTCACTGTCATGAATCCACATGACAGGTCCACATACTGGAATGTCTTGTTCCATTAGTGACAACTTCTAGGTGAATAAAATTTCCTTACCCATTCTCATTACTTACTCATAAGTTACTGGTTCATATCCTGCAATATCTTGCAACTTCTCTTATTATGCATGCACTTTTCCACAAGGATGATTCACCCATCACCTTTACAAACTGCATGATCCTTACCTACTGGCCTATTCCACACCTTGGTAGGAATTCTCTTATCGAATACAATATTCATCTCCCATAATTAAGAGTTCCCATGGCTCTTCCTTGCAATTCAAATTGCACATATTAATCGCAATAACACCTTGGATGTATTCTTAGCCAAGGCACCAATGTTGATCTCTTTTATTCTTTCATTATTATACATGGTTGTCACTCCTCAATAATGCATATGGAAACTAATTACTCTCATTAATGGAATTCCACGACCCCTCTATGCAATTCAAATTGCACATTATGGACATAGAGAATGCATTACATACATTCTAGCTAAGGAACAATCAATCCCTCTTAGTTCCCTTCTCCCATCATGAGGGTTTATAAGATACAATCTGCAAGAATTTGTTGGAACATCAATATCATCTGCTGGAATATCACCATCATCATCATCATCATCATCTACTGGAGTATCATCATTAGTATATGAACACTGGAACAACATCAATCATCAGTTGGCAAGTACTAGAACCACAATCATCAGTAAGTAAATATTGGAACAAAAACAACATCAATCATCAATCAACAATTACTGGAATAACATCAATCATCAATAAGTAAATACTGGAACAACAACAACATCAATAATTAGTAAACAAATACTGGAACAACAACATCAATCATCAGCATGTGAATGCTGGAACAACAACATCGCCAGTCAGAAAGTACTGAGATAACATCGCCAGTCGGAAAGTACTGGGATAACACCACCAGTTGGCAAGTACTGGAATAACATCATCAGTCGACAAGTACTGAGATAACATCACTAGTCGGCAAGTACTGGGATAACACTACTAGTTGGAAAGTACTGGAATAACATCATCAGTCGGCAAGTACCGAGATAACATCACCAGTTGGAAAGTACTGGGATAACAATACCAGTTGTCAAGTACTGGAATAACATCATCAGTCGACAAGTACTGAGATAACATCACCAGTTGGAAAGTATTAGGATAACACTACCAGTCAGAAAATACTGGAATAACATCCTCTGTTAGCAACTACTGAGATAACACTACCAGTCAGCAAGTACTAAAATAACATCATCAGTCAGAAAGTACTGAGATAACATCACCAGTCGGCAAGTACTGCGATAACACTACCAATCGGAAAGTACTGATCATCAGTCAGAAAGTACTGGAATAACATCAGGCGGAAAGTAATGATCATCACTCCCTCTTTCGAGGGAGGTCCTTTCGGACCACACCAAGCTTGTCTCGAAAGTATTCAAACTTTATGTGAGACAGAGGCTTAGTCAACACATCAGAAACTTGTTCCTCTGTAGGAACATACTTGAGCTTTACAGCTCCCTTCAGCACCATATCTCGGATATAGTGAAACTTGATCTCTATATGCTTTGATCTATCATGGAACACTGGATTCTCTGTCATCTTGATACAACTCTGATTGTCAATGAGAACATCAGTCACATCTGTCTCTGCATCAAACAATCCTGCCAATATCTTGCGAAGCCAAACTGCTTCGCTACAAGATGAACATGTTGCGACGTATTCAGCTTCTGCTATACTGAGAGCAACAAAGGGATGCTTCCTACCGAGCCATGAGATCATACCTGATCCCAAGCTAAAACAACATCCTGAGGTGCTTTTTCTATCATCAACACTTCCAGCCCAATATGAGTCTGTATATTTGTACAATTTGAACTCACTATCTGATGCATATCTGAGTCCTTAGTCCAATGTACCTTTTAGGTACCTCATCACATGTTTTGATGCAATCAGGTGAACATGTCTGGGCTCTACCATATACTGGCTCAAGGTGTTCACAACAAAACATATATTTGGTCTAGTATTGGTCAAATACATCAATGAGCCAATAATCTGTCTATATAGTGTGACAATAACTATCTCTAATGAAGCACCATTCAAGAGCTTCAAGTTTGTCACCATCGGAGTAGTCATGGACTTGCAATCCAACATCCCAAATATTTTTAGGATCTCAACAATATATTTTCCTTTACTTAGGAAAATCTCATCTGGGAACTTGCCATACTTCAATACCTAGAAAATAGTGCATCATCCCAAGGTCTTTCATCTCAAATTCTGCAGCAAGCTTCTTCTTACATTCAGTGATGGGCTTGTCTTCCCCTGTCAGAAATAAATCATCCACATACAATAGAAATATCGTAGGTTCATCATTTATGACCTTATAATAAAGGTTAGAATCTTCTTTACTATTGGTAAATCCCAAGCTCATCAGGAAACCATCAATTCTTCCATACCATGCTATGGGTGCTTGCTTCAACCCATATAATGCTTTCTTCAGTTGACATACATGTGTTTTTCTGTCATATGTTTCAAATCATTCAAGTTGTTCGATGTATACCTCTTCTTCTATATTTACATTCAAGAAAGTTGTATTTACATCCATTTGATGTAACTTCCATGTCATCTTGGCTACCAAGGCAAGGAAGGTTCTAATTGAGGTATATATAGCCATAGGAGCAAAGGTCTCCTCATAATCAATTCCTTCCTTTTGAGAGAACCCTCAAGCTACGAACCTTGCCTTGTATTTCTCAATGCTTCCGTTTGTTGAATGTTTTGTTTTGAAAATACACTTTGACGAAACTATTGACTTGTCCTTCGGTCTTGGTACCACATCCCAAACATCAATCTTTATGATGGATTGGTATTATTCCTTCATAGGATCCAACCATTCCTTCTTCTTTGACGCATCTTCAAAACATGTGGGTTCTTCTTCAACAAGGCTACACATCAAGGATACATAGATGGAATATGGCCTTGGTCTCTTGCTTTCTCTACTGGTTCCTTCTAGGGCACCATATCTTCCTGCATCTTGTATTATTTCTCGTTCCCAAACTGGTCTTCTCTTCCATGGATTTACCTCATGAGGTGTATCCTCAAGTCTCTGAGGTTTTGTCATGCCATGATCCTTTGGAATAGGTTCCTCTTCAATATTCCTTTCTGGTACATTATTAGTTTCTGTAACTCTAGTAGCTTCATGGTCCTCTTCATCCTTATGAGTCTTATTAGACTTTTTGAAAGATATATCTTCATCAAATGTAACATCCCTGCTAAGTTCAATCTGGCGGTATCCTGGGGTGTAGATACGGTAATCCTTTGATTGCTCACTGTAACCCACAAATATTCCCTTCTCTCCTGAAGGTTCCAACTTTGATCTCTTCTCTTTTGGAATGTGAATAAATACTGGACATCCAAATATATTTAGATGACTGACTTCGGGATTCACACTGGTAAACATCTCTTCTGGGGTCTTATTTCCAAGAGCACTGTGGGAGATTCTATTCTGTACATAGACTATGGTTCTAGCTGTTCCAGTCCATATATGCATAGGTAGGTCTTGATCATGGATCATGGCCTTCATTGCATCCATGATAGTTCTGTTCTTCCTTTCAGCTACACCATTTTGTTGTGGATTATAGGGAATGGTAAGCTACCTCTTAATCCATGTTTATTTACATAATTCTTTGAAATCACCTAAAGTGTATTTCCCTCCATTGTCTGTCCTTAGTATATTGATCTTCTTTTCAAAGAGGTTTTCTACAAGAGCCTTAAACTCTTTAAAATTTTCAAAAACTTCATTTTTATTCTTTAGAAAATAAATCTGCATTTTGCAGGAATAGTCATAAATAAAGGAAGCATAGTAAACATACCTGCTTAATGAAGTGGTTGACATAGGTCAACAAATGTCGGAATGAACAATGTCCAATATGCCTTTTGCTTTGATATCACTTCTTGGAAATGGATTCTTCGTACTTTTTCCTTGTGCACATCCTTTCCACACTCCTTCATGATCAACCTATATTTATGGTAATTTAGTCATTGCCTTACTCACTATTGGTAAAGCTTTGTAGTGTACATGAGTTAGTCTTCTATGCCATAATTCACAGGGGCTCATGGTACTAGCTATTAGTGTTGAAACTGCATGAACCTTAAGTTTATATAGTCCTCCTTCTTCAACCCCAATAACGATTGCATCATTGATTGTCTTCCCCTTTGGCCACAGAAGAACTTCACCATCTACAAATGCAATTCTAAGACCTTTCTTATCTAATGATGAAATAGAAAGAAGGTTCTTTTTCAAACCTGGAACATATAGTACTTCCTTCATGTTCATGGACTTTCTAGAGTACAATTTGTAAGTAGCCTCTCCCATTCCTTTGATAGGATATTGGTAATCATCTCCAAGATTTACTTTGTGTGGAGAATCTTTCTACATGAGATGTGAAAGAGAGTCCTTATATCCCGTCATGTGTTTTGAGGCTCCACAGTCCACTAGCCAAGTTTCACTTCCATTAGATACTGAACCAGTGAGGCCTGATATTAATACATATTCTTCACTAGAGTCTTCGTCTTCTCTGGTTTTGACTTCATCATCATATTCACTATCTTCAGCTGCATGAGCATGAAATCTTTTCTTTTGCTTCTTGGATTGTTCAGATTTGAATGGACAATTTCTTGCAATGTGTCATATCTTGTGACATCATTCTTTCTTTTCCTTCCTCCTTTGGCATGAGTTTCCAAAGCTTGATCTTCATTGTCATTTAGTTTCTCCTCTCTTGCAACTATTCTTTCTTCTTCTTGCACACACTCTTCCCATAGTTTGCTGAACATGAATATTTTTTTCCTAGCGCATATTCCACGAACAAAAGGTTCCCAATCTCTAGGAATACCATTTAGAGTGGTCATCACAACTTCAGCTTCTTTTACCGTGTCTCCAATGGCTTCTATTTGTTCTTTGATTTGATATACTCTGGAGATTTATGAGTGCATAGTCTCAGAATTTTGGATCTTCACACCCTTGAGTTGATTTCTCAAGGTCATCTTCCTATTAATGTTCTTTCCTTCAAACAGGCTGGTCAAAGCATCAACCATTTATTTTGGAGTCTTCTTTGAGGACACTTGAGGAATCAAGTGATCTTTGATAGAATAATCTATGATACTCTTAGCATTGATCATATTATTCTTGTGTCTTGATTTGGCCTCATCTCCTTCTGGTTCTATAAGTCCCTCTCTTACAAAACCTTCTAGGTCATGTTCTTCAAGAATGAGCATGATTCTATATTTCCATGCCCTGAAGTTCTCAGCTCCTTCATGTTGATGTATATGTAACTTCGGAATGTATTTCATATATGTATATTGTACTCCTATAGAGATGGTATTATTCCTCTATACGGAAGTGTTTGTATTCCTATAGATATGTTATTATTCCTCTATACGGAAGTGTCGTCATTTATATTGTAAGTGTCGTAACTTATACTTGATGGGTTATTAGACCACCTTGTTGGGGTCGGCCCTGTATAAGTCATGTGGGTTGAAGGGTTATTAGACCACCCTATTGGGGGTCGGCCATGTGGGTCAAAGGGTTATTAGACCACCCTATTGGGTGTCGGCCCAGTCATCATTATGTTATGTGGTTAAGTTAAGTCCGACCTAGTAAAGGTCATTAGGCAAGTCAAGTCAAGTATAAATAGAGTGCGGGAGGCACTCTATTTCATCATTCTATTCTCACACACACTCTTTGGAGAGTGGAGCACTTGTGGAGGAGGAGAAGCTGCTGCTAGGAGATGTCTATCTCTTATGCTTGGGTTGTATCATTGCTCTATCTATCTCTGAGGAAGTTATTGGGGTTTTTCACCTTTATGGTTTTCCCCAAGTAAACTCTGTGTGTCTTGTGTGCTTGCATTATTGTGTCCATGATTGATATGCTGCAGATATGTTGTACATGTTGTTCTCTCAGTTAAGATCCTAGATCAGATTGAAGTAAATTCTGAAAAACTAACATGGTATCAGAGCTAGCCTGAAAGAAGGCATGTTATGGCATGTATGACACTTGTTGCACTTGCAAAGCTAGGGCTTGATATAGCAAACACCAGCCATCGTAGAACTTTCACTATAAATAAATTTTGGCGAGGTTTCAGGGTCTGAAAATAGTACAGGGCGAAGCGAAGATCCTCATGTACCTTGTGTCCAAAGGACAACTTCTAATTCGTTGTACTTTGTGTTTTATGATCTGTACAATATAGGGTTTCTGCCTCTTCCAGATCTGAGTCATAAACAAGTGACCTAGAAAAAAAAGGTCATAACATGGGAATAGGAAGCTCCAAATGAAATTTTGTAAAACGTGACAGGTAGTGCATGGACTATACTTTCTCAGGTAACTTTTTCAGAGGCCAAAACTGAACCAGTGACACGTGGCACGCCGTACAAGTTCGCTCTCCTGTTTTATCCCATAAACAGGTCACGTTGCGACACTTGGCATAACTCTCTCTCAGAGAATCCATTTGAGGTCAGACTTGTGGGGTTGGAAATATGACAGGTCAGGATATCACAGGAAACTTTTTCAGACCCTGTGGATCGAAAAGTTCGGAGTTACACCATAAACAATTAGGTACATATTTATGTCAAAACAAAATTATTTTTTAGCACCTTCATTCATGGCTTCCGGAATTTAGGGTTTCGGAGAAAGTTGGAATTTTTGTAATCGAAGACCACGGCTGAATGCTACTCATCAAAATCAAAATTTAGAGACCAAGATCAGAATTTTTGGTTGGGTAGAAGGCCGGGCTTGATCAGACCCTAGTTTGGGACTTTGATCAGAAAAGTGGAAAATTAGGGCTTCTGCAAAAATGAGAATTTTTGAAATCTGTGACCACGGCTGGAAGCTCCTCAGAAAAATAGAATCTTAGAGCTTTGGATCGAACCTTTTGATTGGGCAGAAGGGTGGGATTTATCAAACCCTAGTTCGGGGTCATGTCTAGTGAATCCGAAAGTTTCAAAGGCAAATTTGAGGGGTGAAAGTTTGTTGTTTTCAAATTATGAATATACCAACTTGATCAGCTCATCAAGGCACATCTTTCTATCCTTTCATAAGTTTGAAATTCAAAAGTTTGAATTTTTAGGGTTTCTCTGACAAACCCTAATCCAGCTCCAAATCCAGTTTCTGCAAATCAAGTGGATTGGGTTAATCTTAGAAGAGAATGGATTGGTCACCTGCATAAGTGAAGAAGTTCCTGTTTCAGAGGGAGATGAGGCTAAGGCCTTACATAAGAATATTACAAGCAATCTCGACAGGTATGACTTATCCAAGTATGTTTCGAGATTTGTTCATGATTAAGTTTATGGTATGTTTGTCTTCATATTATTACGGTTAGTACAATATTGATTAAATTTAAACTTGTCGTATCACAATAAAATTATGAATGCATGATAGAAGATATTCATTGATTAGGGTGTTGACACTTATGATTGTACTAATGCATTATGGTGTTGTATGAGGTTTATGTTGTCCACTAACATGAAAGGTACACCAAGAAAGACAACATGTTCTAGTTCAAGAACACATGATCATGGTGACATGAAGACAAATATTCATCCATTGTCATGGATCACTTAGAAGATCTATTTAACGAGGTATGTATAACTTGGTTCTATAATGGTTAACCTATGAGATATGCAGGTTACTAGCACAAATCATTGAAGAGAACAAGAAGACATCATGTGGGTATGTTAGACATAACTAGCTAACATACTAATCCAGGTATGTTTTTCATATATCAAGTTAGACTCCTACCTTGTGATAGGATCTCTTATATAAGTATACATGGCATAGGTTTGAATAAACATGGGTGTATGCATATTATGTTTCTTACCTTAACTGATGATATGACTAACCAGAAGAGTCATGAAAGTATAGGTTTGAGTAATCAAGGGTTTAGGCATATTATGTTTCTTACTTTAATTTATGATTTGACTAACCATAAGAGTCCTTGAATACTAATGCTTATTATTTCTGTTTGAAATGATCATGACTATACATGCTTAAGATTATTGTGTTTTGATAGTATTGAGAATATACTAATAAATGTATGATTATGTATGAGATCTCGAGGATATCACAATAATGATACTTGTAAGCATGCATAGTGATCGAGGATGGATATAAGTTTAAGGACAGGTAATCTAGGAAGCAAAGATCAAGAGGGAGCACACTCCAGTAGTTTCTGCAAGGATGCATATATTCAGAGGGAGTCAACCCAACAAACAAACAAAGATATGTATTTGAATTATCATTCCTTGCATATTTTATTGTTTAAATAATACTGTTCAATAATGTATATACTCATGTTCCTAGAATTAGGTTGTGTATTATGCATACTAGAATAGTTGCATTGATGAACAATATACTACTAATATACATGGGTAAGTGGCCTATGGCACTGTACAACATTCCATTGCTACTTATCTAGAATGAAACCTCTTTGCTAACATGTTGGGAGTTGTGCACACTCTTAACAATGTTCTGGTAGAGATTGGAAGGCATCTAGAAAGTTACAGGATATGGATAAATGTTGTATTGAAGCATTGGCTAAGATAATTGCATGACTGTATGACATATTTCTTTATGTGTAAGCATTTGTTCTGAAAACTATGAGATGTTTTCTAATCATGCAATTTAACTTGTTGTGTAGGAAAGATCGTATACCATCACCTACAAAAGAAGGACTACAACATTTGTTCAGCAACAAAGTTATCTATTGAAAATATTGAAGATATTGAAGTTCCCAGGATCTAGGAAGAATGCCATGATCGAGGAGTACCAGTCGATCATGAAGATGTTTGGGATGCAGTCCCAAGACCTGAAGGGGAGTCTGTAGTGACTTCCAAGAGGATCTACAAGATCAAGCATGCTGCAGGTGGTAGCATAGAGACTTTTGCTCTTATAGCCAGATACACTTCCATTAGATCTGTACTTGCTCTGGCTGCAGTGATGAAATGGAAGATACACCAGATGGATTTCAAGACAGCTTTCTTGAATGGTGTAGTTGAAGAAGAAGTGTATGTGGAGCAGCCACTTGGTTCTGAGACACATGACAGGGAGTCATATATGTGCAGAACTTGGTATGGTAGGATAGACAACCTTCTATCCAGTTTGGGATTTACCAAGAGTAAAGCGGATTCCAACCTTTACTACAAGGTTGAGGAAGGCAATCCAGTGATACTACTTTTGTATATGGATGACCTGTTTATTACAGGTGAAGATAGATTGATTTCCAACATGCAGCGGAAGCTTGCTTCCGAGTTCGAGATGAAGAACTTGTGGATGATGCACTATTTTCTAGGTATGGAGGTGTGGCAGAGTGCAGATGGAATCTTCCTTGGACAAGGGAAGTATGCAGTAGAGATCCTGAAGAGGTTCGGGATGATGGACTGTAAGGCCATGGCCACACCTATGGCATCAAACCTGAAGCTTCTGTGTGATGCTTCATCTGAGCCGGTTGATGTCTCTATGTATCGTCAGATGATTGGGTCCTTGATGTACCTGACAAACACGAGACCAGATATTTGCTTTGCGGTGAACACATTGAGCCAGTTCCTAACAGATTTGAGGAGTGTTCACCTAGTTTTTGTAAAGCATATTCTGAGGTACCTGAAGGGTATAGTTGATTATGGGCTCAAGTATGATGTGAATCAAAAGTTTAACCTGTAGGGTTATGTTGATTCAGATTGGGCAGGCAGTGTTGCAGATAGGAAGAGCACTTCTGGGTGCTGCTTCAGTATCGGATCATGTGTGATCTCTTGGTTTAGCAAGAAGCAGTCCTGCATGGCACTAAGTACAGACGAGGCAGAGTATGTTGCAACCTGTTCGGCTAGTTGTGAGGCAGTATGGCTTCGGAAGCTACTGTCTGATTTATTTGATCTCCCGCTAGAGGCTACTGATATATTTTGTGACAACCAGAGTTGTGTGAAGCTGTCTGAGAACCCGGTGTTCCACGACAGGTCGAAACACATAGAGATCAAATATCACTATATCAGGTCTATGGTGTAGAGAGGAGCAATGAAGCTTCTGTATGTTGCGACGGATGAGCAGATTGAAAATGTGCTTACGAAACCACTAGCCAGAGTGAAGTTCAAGTACTTCAGAGAGAGGCTTGGTGTTCTTCATATCGATGACACTTCGAGGAAGAAGTGATGGAGACATTTGCTGAAGCCATTCCAAGCATGTTGGAAGGAGGATCCTTCACATGGCTGTGGATGTAAGCGCTGGATGATGAGGATCAGGACGATGCTCCAGTTACTGCTCTGTATATGTATATGCATCATGTTGGATGCTGGATATGATCAGTTGGATCATTTATGTATGTATGCTCCATGTTGTATGTTGGATATGATCAGTTAGATCATTTATGTATGTATGCATCATGTTGGATGCTGGATATGATCAGTTGGATCATTTATGTATGTATGCATCATGTTGGATGCTGGATATGATCAATTCGATCATGTGTATGTATTTGTATATGTATCAGGTATGATCAGGTGGATCATGTATCTATGTATGTATCAGGTGGATGCATTGTATGATCAGGCGGATCTGTATCAGGTAGATACTTGGTATGCATCAGGTAGATGCATTGTATGATTAGGATGATCATGGATGACGAGCTTCAGGTTGTTGCTCCAGATGACTTGCATCAGGATGATGCAGTGATGATGATCATGATGATCATGTGTACATCAAGATGATGTATGGTGAGTATCAGGTTGATACTCTGTGGCCGTGGATAGGTTGTGCAAAGGAAATCCTAGATTTGTTCTAGGTTACATCTAGTATGAAAAAGGACTAGCACTGTGTATCACATGTAAGACCTGGGAGATCCGATAGGTTGGGCTGTGTGCCCGTAATAAGTCCTGGGATGCTCTTTCGAGGGTTTGTGATAGTGGACCACATGTAAGACCTGGGAGATCCGATAGGTTGGGCTGTGTGCCCGTAATAAGTCCTGGGATGCTCTTTCGAGGGTTTGTGGTGGGATGCTACATGTAACACCTGGGAGATTCGATAGGTTGGGTTGTGTGCCTGTAATAAGTCCTGGGATGCTCTTTCGAGGGTTTGTAGCAGAGGTCACATGTAATCAGTCCTGGAGATCTTGTCGGTCGTGCTTAGGCACATAAATGTTCCTGGGATGCTCTTTAGAGTTCTTTTCGGTCGTGCTATGCACATAAACGTTCCTGGGACACTCTTTTAAGGTTTTGTGACAATCACATGTAATAAGTCCTGGAGATCTGGACAGGATGAAAAAGGCCTCAGACGCTCTTTAGGGTTCTTTCTAGTTAAGAGACTCTTTTAAGGTTTTGTGACGCATGTAATAAGTCCTGAGGATTCCAAAGTATGGCCAGTGATGATGAAGACCTGCAGGTGGTGGGACTACATCCAGTATGAAAAAGGACTAGCTCTGTAGAACTTCCTATGACGAGTAGATTCAGAGATTGATTGAGATAGCAGCAGCAGTGACGATGACGATGATTCGAGGATGATGATTCACTGATGATGATACAGAGAAGAAGACTTGTGCTAGAAGACCTGTGTCGAGAAATACCTTCCTAGTTAAGAGGGAGTGTTGATCTATATGTAACTTCGGAATGTATTTCATATATGTATATTGTACTCCTATAGAGATGGCATTATTCCTCTATACGGAAGTGTTTGTATTCCTATAGAGATGTTATTATTCCTCTATACGGAAGTGTCGTCATTTATATTGTAAGTGTTGTAACTTATACTTGATGGGTTATTAGACCACCTTGTTGGGGTCATCCCTGTATAAGTCATGTGGGTCGAAGGGTTATTAGACCACCCTATTGGGAGTCGGCCATGTGGGTCAAAGGGTTATTAGACCACCCTATTGGGTGTCGGCCCAGTCAGCATTATGTTATGTGGTTAAGTTAAGGACGACCTAGTAAGGTCATTAGGCAAGTCAAGTCAAGTATAAATAGAGTGCGGGAGGCACTCTATTTCATCATTCTATTCTCACACACACTCTTTGGAGAGTGGCGCACTTGTGGAGGAGGAGAAGCTGCTGCTAGGAGATGTCTATCTCTTATGCTTGGGTTGTATCATTGCTCTATCTATCTCTGAGGAAGTTACTGTGGTTTTTCACCTTTATGGTTTTCCCCAAGTAAACTCTGTGTCTCTTGTGTGCTTGCATTATTGTGTCCATGATTGATATGTTGTAGATATGATGTACATGTTGTTCTCTCAGTTAAGATCCTAGATCAGATTGAAGTAAATTCTGAAAAAATAACACTTAAAGATTCTCATCAAGCTTGGTAGTGTTTGTCATTTTGATAATGTGAGAACCTCAAATGGAAATAGAATGGAAGTAGTACTTACCAGTAAAGTTGTCCTTCTGAAAATTGCTTCTACCTTGACTTAGGGTTTGACAGAGAAACCCTAATTTTCAAACTTTGAGATCTTGAAGAACTAACTAGATGAAAAGATGCACCTCCTCAAGGTGAGTTGAGAAAAGTACTCTTTCTCCCAAATATGTGAGCATATCTTCCAAAAACTTGATGCCCTAGTTATCCGAGCTGTAGTGGTGGACCCAAAAATGAAAATTCTCATAATTGAATTATGCTTCGATAGAAATATGCGCCCTAGTGAGGTGAGTTATATGCGCCCTCTTTTTCCGCTGATCTATGGAGAGAGTTCCCAAAATAAGAAGCCCTAGTTTCTGCAGTTGCAGAGGCTGTACAGTGTTTTCTTTCAGGTCTTCTCTAATACCATGTTAGTTTTTAACTTGTTTAGCATAATAACATTAAAAAATCTAATCACTAAAATAAAGACAAGCACAACAAACACAAAGAACACAAAATTTCTCTTGGGGAAACCACAAGGGAGAAAACCCCGGTAAAAATTCCTCAATATAGAATTCACTAAGTACAAGATAAAACCGCAAGACAAAAACAACTTATCTCATTCACTTGTGTGAACTTCTCTCTCTCCTATGCGAACTTGAGTGAGTGAGATGAGTGAGTACAAATGAGAAACTCAACCTCCTATTTATATTCTTTCGTTGAGGTTACTTTTCCCCAACAGGGTCGACTTGACTTAACTGACTGGGTCGACTTGTATTTTATATGATATAATATTATTTTCTGGGTTCTTCTAGGTCGACACAAGACCTAGGGTTTACATTGATTCTTTCAATGAATCTTACATTATTAATTACATCAATGACATCTCCCGAAGGAGGAATATAATTAATACAATAAACAAGTACATTTAGAAAATATTTCGCAGTTACATTTCTTTAACAGTTTTATTACTCTCTGTAAAAGGGAATCAACCAAAAGATGAATTGGTAAAGGTAAATACATTTCTAAAAGATGTCCTAAAGAGTAGAAACATCAATTGGAGCTCTTTTAGGTGTATAGAGAATTGTTATGGGAGCCTCGAGGGTTTCCACCTAAGAAGGGAGGGGAGCACAAGATACAATTACAACATGAATCCCCATTGCCAAACATGGCTATATAGACAATCCATTTTAGAAGTAGATGAAGTGAAGAATCAATTGGAATAACTATTGGAGCAGAGTGATTTGACCAAGCACCTCACCTTGTGAGTCACCTATCATCATAGTACCCATAAAGGAAGGGACTTGGAGAATATGTATTGGCTATAGCTTTGAAAAATATCCCATCACGAATTGATACCCTATACCCAAGGTTGATGACTAGCTAGATGAATAGCAATATGCTAATTATTTCACCAAGTTGGATCTCAAATTCATATTCCACTAAGTATGGGTTAACAAACAAGACACTTGGAATATTTCCTTCAAAACAAGGCAAGGTTTATATGAATGGTTGGTAATTCCTTTTGGTTTGTTTAATGTACTAGCTACATTTTTATGTTTGATGAATAATGTATTTCGTACTTTCTTGATTCACTTATAGCAATGTATTTAGATGATATATTGACTTATAGTTATACCTAGGAAAATAATATCTCACATCTCATGCAAGCGTCGAAGACTCTGAAAAAGCATCAATTGCTCGCAAATATTAAGAACAATGTATTTGCTTAACAATCATTGGTGTATCTACGGTATGTGATTGGTGGAGGAGAACTCAATATAGATCCGACAAAAATGGAGTCCACCCTCAAGTGGTCTATTCCTACTAATATCAATAAAGTTATGATCTTTGTTGGGTTGCACAGTACTTACGTAAGTTTAAGATATGGTTCGAGTTGTTAAGAAATTGAAGCACCAGCTAATGGGAACGGAGACCATCATCCACATTGATCATTAGCTACTACACTATTTGTAGGCCCAAAGTAAGTTGAAGAAAAGAAGACACAACAAGTGGATGGGGTTTACAACAATCAGTTAGCTAATCATCAAATATAAGAAGGGAAACACTAATAAGTTAGCAAACATGCTTTCAAGGCCACCCACATCCAAGATCACAACTTTGGGAACTCTTATTGCAACTTATCAAAGAGGCTCACACCTCTAAGTTTGCGGAGCATTTTGTTGTTGGGAAGATGATTGCCAACTTATAGAGGTATGTGTTTTGGCCTAGAATGCAAGAAGGAGTGTAGCTTTGTTTATTAAATGTTAATGTATTTGTAACTGCGGAAGATATTCACTTGTATATTTTATGTATTTCATTTGTACTTTATTGTATCCTCGACGGAGATGTCTTATTCCTCCGATCGGAAGTGTCGTCATTTGTATTCTATTGTTGTACCTCCGATGGAGATGTTTGTTCCTCCAGGTCGGAGAAGTCATTATTGTACTTGAGTCATGTAAAGTCTTTGAGATCCATCCTCCCATGTATGACAGGGCATTAGACCTTGGAGTAGTATCGCAAGTTATATTGTAAGTGTCGTAACTTATATTTGATGGGTTATTAGACCACCTTGGTGGGGTCAGCCCTGTATGAGTCATGTGGGTTAAAGGGTTATTAGACCACCCTAGTGGGGTCGGCCCAGTGACAAGTGGTAATGGGTTATTAGACTCTCCTAAGGGAGGTCGGCCCAGTTAGAGTAAAATGCAAGTCAAGTCATTGTATAAATAGAGAGTGTGTCTCTCTCATTCTATTCATTCACTCACTCACTTCGCATTAGTGAGAGAGAGGAGGAGTGCACAAAAGTGGAGGAGGAGTATCTGCTGCAAACATTTATCTTTTGGGGATTCATCTTGGTGATCTTTGTATTGGTGCTTATTCTATCTCTGAGGAAGTTGCGGGGTTTTTTCACCTTCTTGGTTTTCCCCAGTGAAATGATTTGTGTCTCTTGTCTCTTGTCTCTTATGCTTGATATGCTGTACATGTTGTTCTTTAAGTTAAGATCCTAGATCATATTGAATTAAATGATGAAAAAATAACATGGTATTAGAGCTAGCCTGAAGGAAGGCACTTGCGACAAATTGGAAGCTAGGGCTTGATATAGTAAAAATTAGTCATCGTGGAACTTTTGCTATAAATCGGTTTTGGAGAAGGTTCGGGATCTAAAACGTTTACAAGCCAAATATTAAATGTTCATTTACCTTGTGTTCAAATATTAGCCTCAGATTTGTTGTACTTTTTGAGATATGATCCATACAATTTAGGGTTTCTACCTCTTCTAGATTGAAGCCCTAAACAGGTGACCTAGGCACAGAGGTCATATCTCGGGCTAGGAAGCTCCAAATGGAATTCCGTAAAAATTATTAGTTAGGGAATGGGCTGTAGTTTCACAGTTCCTCTTTTAAGAGGATGACATTGAAACAGTGACAGGTGGCACTCCGTACAAGCTCGCTATATTGTTTCATCCCATAAACCGGTCACGTTGCGACACTTGGCATATCTCTCTTTCAGAGAATCCATTAAAGCTCAGATATGTGGGGTTGGAAATATGACAGGTTAGTCTACCACAGGCCGAAGTTTTAGACCTTGAGGATCCAAAATTTCAGAGATACATCAGAAACAATATGGCATATATTTTTGTCCAAACAGAATTGGATTATGAGCACTTTCATTTTTGGTTTGTCACTGCTGCGAGAAATTAGGGTTTCTGCAAAAGTTGGAATTTTGGAATTTGAGACCACGGATGGATGCTCCTCATCAAAATCGAAATTTAGAGACCAATATCGAAGTTTTTGGTTGGGCAGAACCCTGGGCTCTATCAAACCCTAGTTCAGGATTTTGACTAGAAAACCAGAATTTGACAGAAGTTGCAGATCCGAAACTTTCAAAGTCAATTTTGAGGGTCAAATTTTGGAGATTTCAAAATTGAAGTATACCAGCTTGATCAGCTCAGCAAGGCGCATTTTTTCATCCAATCAGAAGTTTGAAATTCAAAGTTTGAATTTTTAGGGTTTCTCTAACAAACCCTAATCGAGCTCCAGATCCAGCTTCGACAAATCAAAGTGGATTGGGTTAATCCTATAAGAGAATGAATTGACACCTACATAAGTGAAGAAGTTCTAGTTCCAGAGGGAGTTGAGGCTAAGGCCTTACATAAGAAGACTACAAGCAATCCCGACAGGTATGACTTGAGGAGATACATGTATGTTTTTAAATCTGTTCATGATTAAGTTTATAATATGTTTGTCTTCATATTATTGAGGTTAGTAACAATCTTGATTTTTCTTATCACCCTAGTAAAATTATGAATGCATGTGAATGATAGAAGACATTTATTGATTAGGGTTATGTCACTTATGATTGTACTAATGCACTGTGGTGTTGTATGAGGATGATGTTGTTCGCTAACATAAAATGTACATCAAGAAAGACAAATCAAGTACTAGATCAAGAACATATGACCATGGTGACATGAAGACAAAGACTCATCCATAGTCATGGATCAAATAGAAGCTCTACTTACGAGGTATGTATAATTTGGTTCTACAATGGTTAACTTATGAGGTTTGCAAGTTACTAGCACAAGTCATTGAAGAGAACAAGAAGACATTATGTGGGTATGTTAGACATAACTATCAAGCATAATAATCCAGGTATGGTTTTCCTATATCAAGTTAGAATCCTACCTTGTGTTAGGATCTTATATAAGTATACTTGGTATGATTGATCATTCATGAAGTTATAAGTTTGGGAAATAATGGGTTTATGCATATTATGCTTCTTAGTTTGATTAATGATATGACAAACTAGAAGAGTCCTATGGTCAAATAAAAATATGCATGAGTAAAAGAAGTCCTCCCTGAAACCTTGAATACTAACGCTTGTGTATGAAATGATCATGACCATACATGATTAAGATTATTTAGAATCATAATGTTTTGATAAGTATTGAGATTATACTAATGCATGTATGACATATTGAGGATGACACAATGATGACACTAGTGCACACTTAAGCATGCATAGTGGTCCAGGATGGATAGAAGTTCAAAGACATATAATCATGATGATATCATAAAGGAAGAAAAGATCAAGAGGGAGCACACTCCAGTTGTTCCTGCAAGGAAACAAAGATCAAGAGGGAGCACACTCCAGTAGTTCTTGCAATGAAGCAAAGATTGAGAGGAGTCCACCCAACAACCAAACAAAGATAAGTATTTGAATTGTCATTTATTATATATTTGATTACTTAAATGATGTTGTCCAGTCATGTACATGCTTATGTTCCTAGATTTAAGATGTATATTATGCATATTAGAAAAGTTGCATTAATGAACAAGATACTACTAATATGCAAGTAATTGTTGATGTATATGTAACTTCGGAATGTATTTCATTTATATATTTATTGTACTCGTATAGAGATGTATTATTCCTCTATATGGAGGTGTCGTCATTTGTATTGACAAGTGTCGTTAACTTTTCGATGGGTTATTAGACCACCTTGTAAGGGGTCGGCCCGAATTAATGTAACATGAGGTTATTGTGCTAAGCTAGACAAGTCGGCCCCATAAGTTTATTGGGTAGTCAGGACAAGTATAAATAGAGATCTCCTGATCTCTATTTGGATCACTTCAGAACTCACACTTCCATCACTCGGAAAGTGGCACACATGTGAGGAGGAGGATCAGCTGCTAGGAGGAGTCTATCTCTGTGTACTTTGGTTGTACTGTTGCTCTATCTATCTCTGAGGAAGTTGTGGGGTTTTTCACCTTAGGGTTTTCCCCATGGAAACTCTGTGTGTCTATTGTCTCTTATGTTTGCATCTTGTGATGATTGATATGCTTGCTATGATTGATATGCATTGATATACTGTACATGTTATTCTCTTAGTAAAGATCCTAGAGCATATTGAATTAATGCTCGAAAATTAACATGGTATTAGAGCTAACTTGAGAAGAAGACATTGTGCAGTGACAGAAACCAGGGTTTCTTGTTTATTGGGTTTCTCTTCACAGATTTTGGAAAAGTAATATGATAGATTGACTCTCCTCAGCAAGGTGAATCTATCTGTCCAATCAGAATTCAATTCTGAGCACTTTCAGTTTTGGCCCTAAAAAATAGGAATTTCTGAAATCTGAAGACACAGCAGGAAGCTCCTTGGAAAAATCGAAGTTTAGAGCTTTGGATCGAGATTTTGGGCTGGGTAAAACTCCAGGAAACTCAAACCCTAATTCAGGGTCCTCCTTAGTGAATCCAGGAAGACTAAAAGGCACTTCTGAAGGGTGAAACTTTGCAGAAATCAAATTTTGAGTATACCGGGCTGATCAGCTCATCAAGGTGCATATTTCTATCCTTTCAGAAAGTTGAAATTCACATTTTGAATTTTTAGGGTTTCTCTGACAAACCCTATTCTGGGACCAGATCCAGTTTTCAGCAAATCAAGTGGTAAGACCTAAATCTTTTCTATTTCCATTTGAAGTACTCTTTAAAGATGTCTCACCACACTAAGCTTGAGGATAAGCTTGAAGGGGATGATAACTTCCGAGCCTGGAAGTATAGGATTGGGTTAATCCTAGAAGAAAATGAATTGGATACATATATCAGTTCTGAAGTCCCCGTCCCGGAGGATGAAGAAGCTAAAGCATTGCATAAGAAGAACTTGGTCAAGGCAAAGAGAATCATTGCTGATTCTATCAAAGACCATCTCATACCACATGTGTCATCCTTGAAGACACCCAAGGAGATGTTTGATTCCCTGACCAAGTTATTTGAAGGGAAAAACATAAATCGGAAGATGACTCTGCGGAATCAATTGAAAGGGGTCAAACTGTTGAACAGAGAAACCATTCAATCTTACTTCTCCAAGGTCTCTCAGATCAAGGAACAACTTGAAGCTGTGGATGAAGTAGTGGACAATGGTGAAGTTGTTATGACCACTCTAAATGGCCTACCTAGGTCATGGGACTCTTTTATTCAAGGAATTTGTGCAAGAAAGAAATTGATCTCTTTCAGTAGACTGTGGGAGGAGTGTTCACAAGAAGAGGCTAGGCTTGTAGCCCGAGAAGAAAAGATGGGAAGTGAAGACCAAGCCCTTGCAGCTCACACCAAAAGAAGCAAGCCTAAGAAGGAGCCATCTCATAATAGGAGATATTCACACCACCATTACCATAAAGATAAGAAAGATCTCAGATGCTTCAATTGCAATGAGAAGGGACACTTTGCTTCAGATTGTCCCAAGAAGAAGAAAGACAACAACAACAACTTCAACAAGAAGAAGAACAATAACAAAAGAAGATATCATGCTCATGCTGCTGAGGATGATGAACCTCCAAAGAAGAAGGCTAGAGCAGAAAGTGATGATGATGACTCATCAAGCGAAGAAGAGTATGTTCTAATCTCTGTTCTCACAGGTACTATTTCTCATGGTTGTAATGATTGGCTTATTGACAGTGGGGTTTCCAAACACATGATTTGGTTTAAAGAATATTTTGTAAATATATATGAACATGAATCACCCCATAAAGTGAAACTTGGGGATGACTATCAATACCCTATCAAAGGATGTGGTGAAGCCTCCTACAACCTAGATTCTAGAAAGTCTTTGAAGATGAAAGAAGTTCTTTATGTACCTGGGATCAAGAAGAACCTACTCTCCATATCCGTATTGGATGCAAAAGGTATGAGGGTTGCATTTGTAGATGGCCAAGTTCTAATGTGGCCAAAAGGTAAAACTATTGATGATGCAGTAGTGATTGGAGAGCAAGAGGGAGGATTGTATAAATTGAAGGGACAACCTGAACATGCCATGGTGCATGATTCCATGGAGCCAAGTGAACTTTGGCATAGAATACTTGCACATATGCACTACAGGGAATTACCAATCGCAAGTAAAGTTGTAGAAGGTCTTCCTGAAATCAAGACCAAGCATGAAGGTGTTTGCAAAGGATGTGCAAAAGGAAAGAACATAAAGAAGGCATTTCCAAGCAATGAAAGCAATACAAAAGGTGTCTTGGAAATTATCCACTCCGATGTATGCGGTCCGATGTCATCCAGTTCTCTGAGTGGGTGTGTTTACTATGTCTCTTTCATTGATGACTTCTCCAGGAAGACTTGGGTTTAATTCTTGAAGAACAAGGATGAAGTGTTTGATAAGTTCAAGGAATTCAAAACCTTGATGGAGAACCAAACAAATAAGAAGATCAAAACCTTCAGATCCGACAATGGCGGAGAATTCACTTCAGGATATTTCAAGAAGTTATGCAGTGATTCAGGGATTAAGAGGGAGTTGACTGCTCCTTACAATCCACAACAGGATGGAGTTGCAGAAAGGAAGAATCGAACAATCATGGAAGTAGCAAGGGCAATGCTGCATGACCAGGATCTACCTATGCATCTATGGGAAAAAGCAGCTAGGACAGTTGTATATGTGCAGAACAGAACACCCCACAAGATATTGGACAACAAGACACCAAAAGAGGTCTTCTCTGGTAAGAAACCTGAAGTCAGCCATCTCAGAATATTTGGTTGTCCAGTATACACTCATGTCCCAAAGAAAAAGAGGACCAAGCTAGATCCTTCAGGAAAGAAGGGTATCTTTGTGGGTTATAGCGAAAGCTCGAAGGCTTACAGAATATACGTTCCAGGGTTCAAGAAGATTGATGTCAGCAGGGATGTGACATTTGATGAAAACTCAGCATTCATCAAATCAAGGAAGACACCTGTTGAAGATTGTGAAGAACCTAAGGAAACTAGATTTCAAGACACTACTATGACTAAAGCAATTCCAGATGCAGATCGTGAAATTGAAGATCCGCAAGAACTTGTAGATCCACCCCGTGAGAATAACTCTCACAAGAGGAAACCTGCATGTGCAAGAGAGCTCATTCAAGATGCAAAAAGATATGGTATTCCAGAAGAAGAACACAGAGCAAAGAAGAGAACTAGATCTCATACCAGCTATGTTGCTTTACTCTGTGATATCATGAACAAAGAACCTTCCAATTATGAAGAAGCAGCGGAAAAGAAAGAATGGAAGGATGCCATGGTCGAAGAATACCAATCAATAATGAAGAATGATGTTTGGGATGTTGTCCCAAGACCTGAAGGGAAGTATGTTGTGACTTCCAAATGGATCTACAAGATCAAGCATGCTGTAGATGGTAGCATAGAGAAATACAAGGCAAGATTCGTAGCTCGTGGCTTCTCTCAGAAAGAGGCAATAGATTATGAATAAATTTTGCTCCTGTAGCTAGGTACACTTCCATCAGAACAGTACTTGCTCTGGCTGCAGTGATGAAATGGAAGATACACCAAATGGATGTCAAGATTACCTTCTTGAATGGTGTAGTTGAAGAGGAAGTGTATGTGGAGTATCCACTCGGTTTTGAAACACATGACAGGGAATCATATGTGTGCAGATTGAAGAAATCCTTGTATGGCTTAAAACAAGCTCCTAGAACTTGGTATGGTAGGATGGACAGTTTCCTATCTAGTTTGGGAATTACTAATAGTAAAGCGGATTCCAACCTTTACTACAAGGTTGAAGAAGGCAATCCTATGATACTAATTCTATATGTGGATGACCTGTTTGTAACAGGAGATGATAGATTGATTTCCGAGACAAAGAGGAAGCTTGCCGCTGAGTTTGAGATAAGGACTTGGGGTTGATGCACTATTTTCTAGGTATGGAGGTGTGGCAGAGTACAGATGGAATCTTCCTTGGACAAGGGAAGTATGTAGTAGAGATCCTGAAGAGGTTCGAGATGATGGATTTCAAGGCCATGGCCACACCTATGGCATCGAACCTGAAGCTTCTGTGTGATGCTTCATCTGAGCCAGTTGATGTCACGATGTATCGTCAGATGATTGGGTCCTTGATGTACCTGACGAACATGAGACCAGATATTTGCTTTGAGGTGAACACATTGAGCTAGTTCCTGACAGATCCAAGGATTGTTCACCTGGCTTCTATATAGCATATTCTGAGGTACCTGAAGGGTATAGTTGATTATGGGCTCAAGTATGATGCGAATCAAAAGTTTAACCTGCAAGGTTATGTTGATTCAGATTGGGTAGGCAGTGCTGCAGATAGGAAGATCACATCTGGGTGTTGCTTCAGTATGGGATCAGGTGTGATCTCTTGGTTTAGCAGGAAGTAGTCCTGCGTAGCACTGAGTACAGTCGAGGCAGAGTATGGTGCATCCTGTTCGGCTAGTTGTGAGGCAGTATGGCTTCAGAAGATACTGTCTGAGTTATTTGATCTACCGCTTGAGGCTACTGGTATATTTTGTGACAACCAGAGTTGTGTGAAGTTGTCTGAGAACCCAGCATTCCACGACAGGTCGAAACACATAGAGATCAAATATCACTATATCAGGGATATGGTGCAGAGAGGAGCAGTGAAGCTCCTGTATGTTGCGATGGATGAGAAGATTGCAGATGTACTGACGAAGCCACTAGCCAGAGTGAAGTTCGAGTACTTCAGAGAGAGGCTTGGTATTCTTAATATCGACGACACTTCGAGGAAGAAGTGATGGAGACATTTGCTGGAGCCATTCCAAGCATGGTGAGAGGAGGATCCTTCCCATGGCTGTGGATGTAATCACTGGATGATGAGCGTTAGGATGATGCTCCAGTTACTGCTCTGTATATGCATCATATTGGATGCTTGTTATGATCAGTTGGATCATTTTTATGTTTGTATGTATGCATCATGTTGGATGCTGGATATGATCAGTTGGATCATTTATATGTATATGCATCATGTTGGATGTTGGATATGATCAGTTGGATCATTTATATGTATGTATGTATGCATCATGTTGGATGTTGAATATGATCAGTTGGATCATGTATATGTATATGCATCATGTTGGATGCTTGGACCATTTATCTGTATATGTATCAGGTGGATACATTGTATGATCAGGTAGATCATGTATGTTGATATGTATCAGGTATGATCAGGTGGATCATGTATTTGTATGTGTATCAGGTGGATACATTGTATGATCAGATGGATCATGTATGATGATATGTATCAGGTAGATACTTGGTATGCATCAGGTAGATGCATTGTATGATCAGGATGATCATGGATGACGAGCTTCAGGATGTTGCTCCAGATGACATGCAGTAGGATGATGTATGGTGAGTATCAGGTTGATACTCTGTGGCCGTGGAATAGGTTGTGCAGATAAGCATATAATTTGTGCCCTGGGATATTTGCAGATAATCTTTCGATGTCTTGCCTATGGCATGTAATTTGTGCCCTGGGATATCTGGCAAATGCTCTTTCGAGGTTTTTCTTGGGAGGACATAATATTTGTGCCCTGGGAGATTTGCAGATAGTCTTTCGAGGTTTTTTCTATGGCATGTAATTTGTGCCCTGGGATATCTGGCAAATGCTCTTTCGAGGTTTTTTCCTATGGCATGTAATTTGTGCCCTAGGAGATCCGATAGGTTGAGCCGTGTGCTCGTAATCAGTCCTGGGATGCTCTTTCAAGGTTTTTCCATGACCACATGTAATTTGTGCCCTGGGAGATCCGATAGGTTGAGCCGTGTACTCGTAATCAGTCTTGGGATGCTCTTTCGAGGTTTTGTGGTGACCACATGTAATTTGTGCCCTGGTACATCTGATAGGTTGAGCCGTGTGCTCGTAATCAGTCCTGGGATTCTCTTTCGAGGTTTTGTGGTGGAGTCACATGTAATAAGTCCTGGAGATCTAGACAGGATGAAAAAGGCCTCAGATGCTCTTTAGGGTTCTTGCTAGTCAAGAGACTCTTTGAAGGTTTTGTGATGCACGTAATAAGTCCTGAGGATTCCATAGTATGGCCAGTGATGATGAAGACCTGCAGGTGGTGGGCCTACATCCAGTATGAAAAAGGACTGGCTCTGTAGAACTTCCTATGACGAGTAGATTCAGATATTGATTGAGATAGCAGCAGCAGTGACGATGACAAATATTCGAGGATGATGATTCACTGATGATGATCCAGAGAAGAAGACTTGTGCTAGAAGACCTGTGTCGAGAAATACCTTCCTAGTTAAGAGGGAGTGTTGATGTATATGTAACTTTGGAATGTATTTCATTTATATATTTATTGTAATTCTATAGAGATGTATTATTCCTCTATACGGAAGTGTCGTCATTTTTATTGACAAGTGTCGCAATTGTGTTAACTTTTCGATGGGTTATTAGACCACCTTGTAAGGGGTCGGCCCGGATTAATGTAACATGAGGTTATTGTGCTAAGCTAGACAAGTCGGCCCCATAAGTTTATTGGGTAGTCAGGACAAGTATAAATAGAGATCTCCCGATCTCTATTTGGATCACTTCAGAACTCACACTTCCATCACTTGGAAAGTGGCTCACATGTGAGCCGGAGGATCAGCTGCTAGGAGGAGTCTATCTTTGTGTACTTTGGTTGTACTATTGCTCTATCTATCTCTGAGAAAGTTGTGGGGTTTTTCACCTTAGGGTTTTCCCCACGGAAACAATGTGTGTCTATTGTCTCTTATGTTTGCATCTTGTGATGATTGATATGCTTGCTATGATTTATATGCATTGATATACTGTACATGTTATTCTCTCAGTAAAGATCCTAGAGTATATTGAATTAATGCTCGAAAATTAACAAGAATGGGTAAGTGGCCTATGGTACTGTACAACATTCCATTGCTACTTATCTAGAATGAAACCTCTTTGCTGACATGTTGGGAGTTGTGCACACTCTTAACAAATGTTCTGGTAGAGATGGAAGGCATCTAGAAAGTTACGGGATATGGATAAATGTTGTATTGAAGCATTGGATAAAATAATTTCATGACTGTATGACATACATTCTTATGTATAAGAATTTGTTTTTGAAAAACTATGAGAAGTTTATAATCATGCAATTGAATTTGACTTGTAGGAAAGATCGTGTACAATCACCTACAAAAGGAGGACAACAACATTTGTTCAAGTGACGAAGTTCAAGAAAAATACATATTGATGATATTGAAGATATTGAAGAATCTAAAGTTCCCAGGATCAGGGATGCAGTAATGGAAGGATGCCATGATCGAGTAATACCAATCGATCATGAAGAATGATGTTTGGGATGTGGTCCCAAGACCAGAAGGGAAGTCTGTTGTGACTACCAAGTAGATCTACAAGATCAAGCATGTTGCAGATAGTAACATAGAGAAATACAAGGCAAGTGATGAAGTGGAAGATACACCAGATGGATGTCAAGACAGCTTTCTTGAATGGTGTAGTCGAAGAGGAAGTGGAGCAGCCACTCGAATTTGAGACACATGATAGGGAGTCACATGTGTGCAAATTGAAGAAAGCCTTGTATGGCTTGAAGCAAGCACCCAGGACATGGTACGGCAGGATAGACAGCTTCCTGTCCAGTTTGAGCTTTACCAAGAGTAAAGCAGATTCCAACCTTTTCTACAAGGTTAAGGAAGGAAATCCAGTTATACTCCTACTGTATATGGATGACTTGTTTGTGACAGGTGAGGATAGATTGATTGCCGATACGAAGAGGAAGCTTGATGCCGAGTTTGAGATGAAGGACTTGGGTATGATGCATTACTTTCTAGGTATGGAGGTGTGGCAGAGTGCAGATGGAATATTCCTTGGACAAGGGAAGTATGCAGTAGAGATCCTGAAGCGATTCGGGATGATGGACTGCAAGGCCATGGCCACACCTATGGAATCAAAAGTTTAACCTGGAGGGTTATGTTGATTCAGATTGGGCAGGTAGTGCTGCATATAGGAAGAGCACTTTGGGGTGTTGCTTCAGTATGGGATCAGGTGTGATCTCTTAGTTTAGCTGGAAGCAATCCTACGTAGCACTGAGTACAGCTGAAGCAGAGTATGTTGCAACTTGTTCGGCTAGTTGTGAGGCAGTATGGCTAAGGAAGCTACTGTCTAATTTATTTGATCTCCAGTTGGATGCTACTTGTATCTATTGTGACAACCAGAGTTGTGTGAAGTTGTCATAGAACTCGGTGTTCCATGACAAGTCGAAGCATATCGAGATCAAATATCACTATATCAGGGATATGGTGTAGAGAGGAGCAGTGAAGCTCTAGTATGTTGCGACAGATGAGCAGATTGCAGATGTGTTGACCAAACCACTAGCCAGAGTGAAGTTCGAGTACTTCAGAGAGAGGCTTGGTGTTCTTCAGATAGAAGATACTTCGAGGAGGAAGTGATGGGACACATTTGTAGGAGCCATTCCAAGCATGGTGGTAGGAGGATCCTTCCCATGGCTATGGATGTAAGTGTTGTGTGATATGCATCAGGACGATGCTGTGATGATGATCAGGATGATCATGTGATGATATGTATCAGGATGATGATCAGAATGATCATGTATGGTGAGCATCAGTTCGATGCTCCAGATGTTGTACATCGGGATGATGTATTGTATGATGATGATCAGGATGATCATATGTGATGAGCATCAGGTCAATGCTCCAGATGTTGTGCATCGGGAGGATGTACTGTATGATGATGATCAGTATGATCATGAGCATCAGGATGATGCTCCATGCGAAGAATATGATCAGTGGGATCATGAGTATCTGGATGATACTTTGTGGCCGTGGACAAGTTGTGCAGTTGTATAGAAAAGATCTCAGAGATCCGGACAGGTTGTGCTAGGAATGGAAAAGATCCTGGGATGCTCTTTAGAGATCTTGCAGAATGCAAGATACTCTTTTAAGGTTTTGCAAGGGCCACATAGAAAAGATCCTGGATATCCAGTCAGGTTTTGCTAGGCACGGAAAATATCTTGGGATGCTCTTTAGAGATTTTGCAGGATGCAAGATACTCTTTTAAGGTTTTGCGAGTTCACATGTAAAAGATCCTGGAGATCTGGACAGGTTGTGCTAGGCACAGAAAAGATCCTGGGATGCACTTTAGAGATCTTACAGGTTGCAAGAAACTCTTTTAAGGTTTTGTGAAGGTCACATGTAAAAGATCCTGGGAGATCCGATAGGTTGAGAAGTAAGCTCATAAAAGTCCTGGGATGCTCTTTCAAGGTTTTGTTGACGCACGTATTCAGCCCTGAGAATTCCACAGGATGGCATGCTCGCAGAGATGATGAATACCTACAGGTGGCTAGGCCTACATCCAACATGAAAAAGGGTTAGCACTATAGAAATTCCTATGACGAGAAGAATTGAGAGATAGCTCCAGTGATCGAGATGACAAGTACAGCAGTAGTGACGATGATGCTCCGTGATCTAGTGACGATGATGCTCCGTGATCTAGTGACGATGATCCAGCTCCAGAATTGAAGACTTGTGCCTATATGTATTGATGACCTGTGTCAAGTGAATAACTTCCTAGTTAAGAGGGAGTGTTGATGTATTTGTAACTTCGGAAGATATTAACTTGTATATTGTATGTATTACATTTGAAATTTATTGTATCCTCGACGGAGATGTCTTATTCCTCCGATCGGAAGTGTCATCATTTATATTCTATTGTTGTACCTCTGACAGAGATGTTTGTTCCTCCATGTCGGAGAAGTCATTATTGTACTTGAGTCATGTAAAGTCTTTGATATCCATCCTCCCATGTATGACAGGGCATTAGACTCCGGAGTAGTATCGAAAGTTATATTGTAAGTGTCGTAAATTATATTTGATGGGTTATTAGACCACCTTGGTGGGGTCGTCCCTGTATGAGTCATGTGGGTTAAAGGGTTATTAGACCACCCTAGTGGGGTCGACCCAGTGACAAGTGGTAATGGGTTATTAGACTCTCCTAAGAGAGGTCGGCCCAGTTAAAGTAAAAGGAAAGTCAAGTCATTGTATAAATAGAGAGTGTGTCTCTCTCATTCTATTCATTCACTCACTCACTCACTTCACATTAGTGAGAGAGAGGAGGAGTGCGCACAAGTGGAGGAGGAGTAGCTGCTGCAGACATTTATCTTTTGGGGATTCATCTTGGTGATCTTTGTATTGGTGCTTATTCTATCTCTGAGGAAGTTGCAGGGTTTTTCACCTTCTTGATTTTCCCCATTGAAATGCTTTGTGTCTCTTGTCTCTTGTCTCTTATGCTTGATATGTTATACATGTTGTTCTTTCAGTTAAGATCCTAGATCATATTGAATTAAATGATGAAAAACTAACATTAAAGGATGCATACTACTTTGTTATAATAGGAATCCCAGTGACATAAATAAAGGTTTATGGCATCATTTACATGTACCTCGTACACCATGGGAGAGCATCTCCATTGATTTCATGGGTGGTTTTCCAAGAACAAGGGAGATGCCTGACTATTGGTTTGTAATAATTGACAAGTTTACTAAGAGGTGTATTATCATGCCTTGTAGAAAGACCATAAAGGGACAATGCAAAAAAAACATGTTCTTTAAAGGGTCCAACTTCACTTCAAGATACCTGTAATGTCCCTTGTTAGGAATTTTATTAAAATGGAAAATTTTCACTTTTTTCCCTAGTTAGACTTTTGACTAGTTTTGAGCTCTAGGTCCCCAAATTGCTCCAATTGCTCCCAAATATTCTAAGAAGATATATGGATGATGTTATAAAATAAATATGTATTTCAAGGATTCTTTTGGACCTTTAAAATACTTCTTCAAGTCCTCTTTCAATTCTGGCCAATGTAGGGAACTTTACTAGTAATTTCCCTTTGACTAGTATTGGTATCTAGGTCTCAAATTGACTCCAAATGCCTTCAAATATTCAAGGAAGGCATATGAATGATATTAGGACATGAATATTATGTTCAGTTATGAGATATTTCCACCAAAAGACCTCTTCAAACTCTCTTAATATTCTGGACCAAGTATACAATTTTACTAGTAATTTGGGGTTCAAATCCCCTTGGGGTAAGTATTGAAAATGGCTTCCCAAATGCCTCCAAACCCACTCAAAATTATGAAAATAGGTATGGAATGTATTAAGGATGTTATTAAGGTCTCATGTGCACCATTAATTGATTATTATATCTGTTCCAACCTTCTCCCATTCAGCTGCAAAAATCACCAATTTGACCCTTGGGGAAATGGCACTATTTCTTCTCCCAATGCAATTAAACTGAGTAAAAATAATTCAAATGCTCAAGTAAAGTACATGAAACTTGTAAAATACATCTATGGAATTCCATTAATCACAAATTCATCATAGAATCATCCATTCATTTGAAATCATCAGCATTACATTGATTCACAACAAGGTAGTGGGGAAATGTCACTGTTCTTTCATTAAAAATGAGATTTATACATTTCTACTTGGAATTTTGGCTTGAAAATTTATGGAGATGAAGAATAGAGTATTTAATTCATATTAAAAAATAAATGGGGCATTATAAGCTCCCCAAAATAGTACAATAGCTCACCAAAAACGCCCTCCCTCAAGGATCAAGAATATCCCATCAAAACTGGAAATGGTTGAAGGAGTGAGCTGCAATAGAAGAAACCATGAGCTTCCCTATAGCTTACACCTAAAAATAAAGACTCCATTAAATCTCCCAATGAAAGGTCTGAATGTCCTTTCCAATTACCAACTTGGATGGGAATCTTTCACCCTTGAAATTGGCTAAGGCAAAAAACTAGTTATCCACTCGCTCTCCCTCTTCACAAATGCAATTGCAAATTCTACAAATGATCAAAAGATGGTTTCCTTCTTTTTTATTGACATTTATAAATTTATAATGTCCTCTATAGGTCGAATTCCTTCCAAGAGACTCATGCCAACTCAAGTTGGGAAGAGATTCCAAAGAACGTCACTTGTACAACAATTCCTAGTCTCCCACTTCCACCAAATCACATGTAGAAGCATTTTAGCTGCCCTAACACCCTTGAGCACCCTCTTGGAGTCTATTTTTAGCCCTGACATGTCATATATGTCATATGTCAACCTTCAGGTCTGATTTGTGTCATAGGTGTCATAGCATCTTCATCGTTGTTGTCATAGAGCTAGGGAATCTAGCCCAAGTGTCTCACTAGCTCCAAATTGCCTCTTCCTCTTCCATGGGAGTTACTCTTCCTCTATATTTCGACCTCATTGACTCATTCCAAGTATTATTGACCTTATAACTCATCCCAAGAACATTAGGCTTCCCATGGATTCAGAATTGCAAGAAGAGGATGCCATGTGGCACATAAATTCTAGCTTGTGTGGGTCCCACTTCCTCCATGTGTCTTCATGATAAAATGCCACTTTGATTTTCATTTGTATATATTTATTTATCTCTTTTTAAACATTTATTCCATCATAATGTTCCAACATCATTTATTATCCCCATTATTCCAAATCCCAAAGCTTCCACCCCAAACCTAGGAAACTAGTAATTTTCCTCCTTGGCAATTATTTGGCCTTTAGCATCAATTTGACAAACTCTAATGAATAGGGCCAATTTGCTTAGGCCATTGTGACCCAATGCCAAATTTGGGAAATGAAAAATCCTCCCTTCCCAATATTTCTTGTCCTCAAGCAATTTCAAACATGGTTGTTGAAGAACCTGCTTTCTGTATAATTCTTTGAAGTTGCCATTGAATTGCCCAACCTTGAGTCTTTGAGTTTCTATGAAGATTTTAGAGAGGAACCACCATGCTTGTTGCTGCACTACTCTGATAAAAATCACTTTATTAAGTGGGAAATACATCTTCCATACTTCTTGCTTCCCCAAAAAAATTGAAACCAATGAGACAAAAATTATTCTAGGGTCCCATTGCTTGTATTGCACCCCAACAATTAAGAGTGCTCTCCAACCCATACCATCAGATAAGAGGATTCCTGGATCCCATTTTCTCGTACGCATTCTTCCAAACATCATGAGTGCAAAATATATATCATCAAAGTACATAACAACATAAGGAAAATGTACATCAAGAATATGCTTCATCAAAGAATCATGAAAGTGCTTGTACCTCCAAGTAAGTAGACCACCATTTTCCAAATGCATACAATCTTCAAGTGACCCTTCAAATCTGCTCCAATGACATAGGTGAGGATCCCATGTCCTATAATGCTTCTCCAAAAGGATTTGATATGCATCAAAATATTCAGCCATGTATTCCTTCATCCAAGAAGTGAATGAAGAATCTCCACTAAAATCTGAACCAAATAATGAGCATAAAAAACAAGGAGACTTCAAAGGACTCAAATAAGTATCACCCATACATCCATGAATGTGAGAATCATAAAGATGTAACAAAGTATGTGGCTTCCAACAAAAATGTTCTCCCATCATAAATCTATTCACCGAAGTGTTGGATGAAGTTCATCTAACATCAAATTAACCAAGTGTTGAGCAAGAAAAACCATGAGTCTTCAAGTGACTCAAATGCATATCATAGGTGCATCCATGTCGATGTGCGTCATCATAAAGTAACAAAGGATGCTGCTGCAAATGTGAATAAGAATGTGCTCCAACCATATCATCATAAAAATTAAATCTAGGAGTTCCATACTCCTCATGTGGCACCATAAAAAAGAACCCTTTCACCCATTCTTCATTGAGACTAATGCTGTAAAACATGGAATTGTAGGATGTAGGAGAATGAACTAATTCACCCAAATGATCAAAA
This sequence comes from Larix kaempferi, assembly GCA_027924585.1. Taxonomy (NCBI): domain Eukaryota; kingdom Viridiplantae; phylum Streptophyta; class Pinopsida; order Pinales; family Pinaceae; genus Larix; species Larix kaempferi. The sequence goes on along the minus strand of BSBM01000275.1, from coordinate 1,846,498 downwards.
ATCACATAAGTTTCATCATGGGAAGGATCCATATGGGTAGTATCATTCAGCTCCTTCAAAAGTGTGAAACCTTTGTCATAGATTGGTTCCAATGTGGAGGAATAATGCTCTTTTTTAAAAATTGCATAACCTTCATCAAGGGACAATTCAAGTTCCTCTTCCACCACATCAAGTGTCTGGATCTCTTCAAGTTCATCTTCAAACACATCAAGAACATTCAAATTTCCACATTTCTCATGATCCACCATGTCATGAGAATCCTCCAAACAATCTACCATTTGACAATATGAAACATAGGAGGAAAAACAAGTATCTTGCAACTTTTCAAGAAGTTGCTCATTTTGAATTGTGAGCTTATGATTATCCTCATTATTCTTCAAGTATGCATCATGTAAAAAATCATTAAGCTCAAACAAATGGTTTCTATAAAAAATCAAAGACATGAAATTACCTTTGATGTGGCACATTGCTCCTTGAATCTTCTCCATGTCTTCAAGGAAGGATGTTTCCTCCAATGAAGTAGATCTCCAACAAGAATTTGACACCAATGCTTGAGTGTCATGGAGACTGCTGAGGGACTCTTGGATCTTCTTTTCATTCATCTTTAAGGATCCTTCAAGAAAATGAGGCTCTTGCAAATGAACCTCCTCATCTTCTTCATTTTTGCTTGGACCAACTTCATGAAGCTCAAGTGGTGATGGGGAAGTTGATCTTGGTTCTTCTTTAACTGCTACAAGGTCTTCATTATCATGCTTAATGGAACTTGGGCTTGCAGCAACACTTTCAAAAGTGATCTATAGAGGTGTGAGCACCCATCAGTAGGTACTCCTTCATAGTTTAAGCATCCATCAGTAGATGCTCTTTGGTACATGTCTAAGCTAGAAGGTGTCTCGAAATGAACTTCCATATTCTCAATAGAATATTCTTCATGCTCTTGTGATGTATCTTCCTTTTGCTCCTTCAAGAAAGCTGATGCATTTTTTCCCTTGTTTTCCTTAGGATCAATATCTTTGGAATCTCTTTTTGAAGAATTACCAAAATCTCTCCTCAAGTAGGACATCATTTTCTGCCCACATATATGATATTCTCTCCAAGGATCTTTACAAGAAGGGCATAAACCTTTGTTTACTAACTCCACATCTTCATGTTTGGGCCTATTTGCAAAAATATGTTTAGCAAAGTACTCAAAAGACATGAAATTTTGTGTATTTTTGCTCAAAGCAAGATATTCTTGATATTTTTGATATTGTTGGGGCAAGGTTTGATATGTTGCTCTCCATCTTTGGAACTCACTCATAGAATTATCCTTGGTTGGTGTGACACACTCATATTCATCAGATTTAAAGTCATAAGAATAATCTTCATTTCTCTTGAAATTGTAAGAAATGTTGCATGATGGCACATCTTCCTCGTACCATTCACATTCTGCTTCATATTGCTCATAAGCATCTGCATATTCCTCATAAGAATTGTACTCATAGGATTCATCATAATAGTAAGACATGGATGCCAATTATTCTTGAATGTATGTACCTAATCCACGGGTGCAAGGACCATGCTCTGATACCACTGTAATGTCCCTTGTTAGGAATTTTATTAAAATGGCAAATTTTCACTTTTTTCCCTAGTTAGACCTTTGACTAGTTTTGAGCTCTAGGTCCCCAAATTGCTCCAATTGCTCCCAAATATTCTGAGAATATATATGGATGATGTTAGAACATAAATATGTATTTCATGGATTCTTTTGTACCTTTAAAATACTTCTTCAAGTCCTCTTTCAATTCTGGCCAATGTAGGGAACTTTACTAGTAATTTTCCTTTGACTAGTATTGGTCTCTAGGTATCAAATTGACTCCAAATGCCTTCAAATATTCAAGGAAGGAGTATGAATGATATTAGGAATTGAATATGATGTTCAGTGATGAGATATGGCCACCAAAATACCTCTTCAAACTCTCTTAATATTATGTACCAAGTATGCAATTTTACTAGTAATTTGGGGTTCAAATCCCCCTGGGGTAAGTACTGAAAATGGCTTCCCAAATGCCTCCAAACCCACTCAAATTTATGAACAGAGGTAGGGAATGTATTAAGGATTTTATTAAGGTCTCATTTGCACCATTAATTTATTATTATATCTGTTCCAACCCTCTCCCATTCAGCTGCAAAAATCACTAATTTGACCCTTGGGGAAATGGCACTATTTCTTCTCCCAATGCAATTAAACTGAGTAAAAATACTTCAAATGCTCAAGTACAGTACATGAAATTTTTAAAATACATCCATGGAAGTCCATTAATCACAAATTCATCATAGAATCATCCATTCATTCGAAATCATCAGCATTACATTGATTCACAACAAGGTAGTGGGGAAATGGCACTGTTCTTTCATTAAAAATGAGATTTATACATTTCTACTTGGAATTTCAACCTGAAACTTAATGGAGATGAATAAAAGAGTATTTAATTCATATTACAAAATAAATTGGTCATTATAATCTCCCCCAAAGAGTACAATATCTCACCAAAAATGCCCTCCCTAAAGGATCAAGAATATGCCATCAAAACTGGAAATGGTTGAAGGAGTGAGCTGCAATAGAAGAAACCATGAGATGCCCTATAGCTTACACCTGCAAATAAAGACTCCATTAAAGCTCCAAATTAAAGGTCTTAATGGTATTTCCAATTACCAACTTGAATAGGAATCTTTCACCCTCGAAATTGGCTAAGGCAAGAAACTAGTCATCCACTAGCTCTCCCTCTTCACAAATGCAATTGAAAATTCTACAAATGATCAAAATATGGTTTCCTTCTTTGTTCTTGACATTTATAAAGTTCTAATGTCCTCCATAGGTCGAATTCCTTCCAAGAGACTCATGCCAACTCAAGTTGGGAAGAGATTCCAAAGAACGCCACTTGTACAACAATTCCTAGTCTCCCACTTCCACCAAATCACATGTGGAAGCATCTTAGCTTCCCTAAGACCCTTGAGCGCCCTCTTGGAGTCTATTTTTAGACCTGACATGTCATATATGTCATATTTCATCCTTCAGGTCTGATTTGTGTCATAGGTGTCATAGCATCTTCATCGTTGTTGTCATAGAGCTAGGGAATCTAGCCCAAGTGTCTCACTAGCTCCAAATTGCCTCTTCCTCTTCCATGGGAGTTACTCTTCCTCTATATTTCGACCTCATTGACTCATGCCAAGTATTATTGACCTTATAACTCATCCCAAGAACATTAGGCTTCCCATGGATTCGGAATTGCAAGAAGAGGATGCCATGTGGCACATAAATTCTAGCTTGTGTGGTTCCCACTTCCTCCATGTGTCTTCATGATCAAATGCCACATTGATTTTCACTTGTATATATTTATTTATCTCCCTTTAAGTATTTATCCCATCCTAATGTTCCAACATCATTTATTATCCTCATTATTCCAAATCCCAAAGCTTCCACCCCAAACCTAGGAAACTAGTAATTTTCCTCCTTGGCAATTATTTGGCCTTTAGCATCAATTTGACAAACTCTAATGAATAGGGCCAATTTGCTTAGGCCATTGTGACCCAATGTCAAATTTTGGACATGAAAATACTAAGGAGCATCATCTCAAATAGAGATACCGATATCTCCCTAGTAAGTGTTAACCAAGCCAAAGTATTTGTAATATCCCCTCCACTACTTCGATCCTTCTACAACATAATACAAATGAAAAGGTACAATATGCAAGATCTTGGCAAGAAGCTCAAGGGAATGCCTTGCCGATAAAGCATTGTAAGTGTTATTGTGAGTTTCCTAAGTTATTTTGAAGTTTAATTTGTAGACTTAGGAGATTGAAAGGCTTGATGCAACTAAACGAAAAGGACATGAATCTACTAGGGAATAAGTTAAAGAATCCAAATACTGATGACACTTGTCATCTTGGTGCCGTGGGAACTAGAGTAAAAGTGAACAGTGGATATTCACTTGATGGCCTGAAGTTTTAGGTGTAGTCTTAAATTATGGTCAGTCCTAAGGATAAAATTAGCATTGCTTAAATAGTGAATAATAAGCCATTATGACTATGCTATTCATCCATTTAATACTATGAACCTAAAATAATGCTAGATTATTATTTAATTGTATTAGTCTTAATATGGAAAGATGAGCCATTACTATTACAAGCAAGTAATATTTATAAGTATATTGGAAATTGTCTTTAATATATATGTGTGTGTGTGAGAGAGAGAGAGAGAGAAACTTCACTTATAATCATTATGGCAACCTTAGCCATTTAAATGGATCACCATGGTATAATAAAATATATGGCTGCAAATTCTTAGACATATGTATATTATAAGTTATTATGTTATAAAATAACTGTTGAATCATTTCTTTTAAAAGGAAGAAGTCATCCTATACACTAATGAAACCTCTATCTAAAAAGGATTCACTTCATGGTCGGGATTTTCCCAAATTAAATAGTTAATTATTAAGAAGAAGCACAATAAGTTATTCAGTTACAGAAGAGCACCTTGATCGAGAACCTAGGAGGGTAGCTTAGTTAAAGTTAAGCCAAGTCTAAGAAGGTGCACTCTCTATTTATGAATAATAAATATATTAATCGCTACTTGGTGAGTAATGGCCTCAACAGTTAGGGTTCCTCCGTATTCTTTTCAAGAGTAGTTACATTTTAAAGAGAAAAAAAATAGTTAGTTATGCTGGGAGGATTACTCTCCTCTGTGAAAGAATAAGTGAACAGGTCTCTAACCTCGGGTGCGTGGAAGAAAGGTGGCCTCTTAACACTGGGAAGGCCAAACTCCATTGTTTGTAAATTGTCCTTGCTACGATGGAGAAGTAGGGATGGTCATACGACAATGAACTATGAGAAATAAATCTCCCTACTTTGGTACAAATTGAGATAAGTTGGTCTTGACTGGTCTTTTCTCTATTGTTGCAAACTATCTCTTTTAAAATAAAGATAAGTTGTTATCAAGAGAGAGGACATGAATCCTCTACTCTCTCTTCACCAGACTATCTCATTGGTATGCTTATTGTTGCTTTTGCCTTAGAACTGGAAGAGAGAGTTATCCCTCTTGTGTATATATAAATATACCATTCATGCTTGAACTCTACCATTAGAGGGCTCGGTCTTAATTCTATAGCCTTGGCTAAATCTTTTGTTTACTTTTGATATTTAATTATATTTTTTTCCCTGCCTTCTCTACATTTTGTATATACTTGCATGTGGTATTAGAGGGATGGTCTCATAATACTAGATCGAGATCCTTAAACGTTTAAACCTAAGTAGCATGGGTACCCACACCCAGGGGTAGGGTACGCATACCCATACCGAATACCCATACCCCCGTACCAGATACCCCGTACCCACGTACCTTGACCCACCCCGTCATACCTGAAACTTGGCCGAAGTACCCGAGACATTTCTCACAGATTTAGGGGACTTTGATTGCAGAGGGGACGAAGTACCCTTGTTTTGGGAATGCTTGAGGATGCCTAGGGACCAATTTTATACATGATACCCCTTTTTTGGGGATGCCTAAGGAATAGTTTGGTATGAGTCCAACTAGTTTTGTACAAGTGACATTAAAGTCGATAATATTAAAAGTGACATTCTCCTTATCCTTCATTCTCTATCATTTTCCTTAAATTTTTAACATTACCATTAATTGTTTCAGGATGTTTGAGAGTAGTTCCAACCTCATTGCACTTCATATGCAAAAAGTAGAATTTTAGATCCTATTCTACATTCAACAAACTTAACAGTTTTCAGGATTTCAGGATTGCAATGTTTCCACTGGATCCTATCATGTATGAGCGTATGGGATTGGCATTTAATCAACCTCTCTATGTACCTTGATGTTGGTGGTGCTTATTGTTGAACTCTTCTATCATGAGCTTAAAAAAAATGTACCCTTCACTAAAGCAAAATCACTTATTAATCATGGGAAGTTTTTTCTACGTTATTTTAACACTTGGATTAGGAAGTTTCATCAAAATTGTAGGGTGTTGACTAATGTCCTTGGAGGAACAACTTTGAGATTCAAGGTAGAGGCAAGGGCTAGAGACTAGAGGAAGGGGCACAGGGTGTTATTGATGAATAGGATCCCAATATAGGCAAGGATTTTGATTTGTAATTATTTGTTGTAGCATGAAGTTTTTTGGACTCTATAGGCCATTTAACCTTTTTGTTTATGTATTTTGGGTCAGATATGGATTTCACTTGATGTTTTTTTAGTTGTATGCACCCTTGCTATATACATGAGAAACTTTGCATATTTGTGTATAATGGTTTGGATTCATATGGATGCACATGAATATACATGTACAATGAAAATGATTTAAATTTCATATGTAATATAATTTATAAATTTATAATTATAAAAATTTATATATATATATATATAGTAGCCTCGATGTCCCCAAGTCCCCTGTTTCAAAAAGCGGCGTCCCCTTGTCCCCGCACCCGTCCCCATACGTATCCCTGTAACTTGAGGGCCGAGACCCTAGCCTTGTTATCCACTTTGTATATTTCAGAAACTTATGTGGAGGGTTAAATGCAGAAAAGGTGTAGCATGTAACATCTTGTTATATATATATATATAATTGGTTGTGAAAGATGCAAGGACGTTAGAATTTATGTAAATGATATATCGGTGTCATTTTATTGATAGTGAAGGAGCCCTGTGTAAAATTATAATTATTATTTCCCTCTAAGAGCTTATGGCTCGAAGTATAAATATATCCATTGTTATTGGATACCATGGAAATCAAGCCTTATATGAAAAGCTCGGATTATAGGAGATCTGAACTCTAAGATATGACTGCAATAGTTAGAGCCTTATTAATTTCTTGGTAGATGTAAAGTCCTTTTGACTTGATATATCATGTGAAAGGAGTACATTTGATTTATGATTTTAGTTAGAGTGGAATCTTATTATTGTGACCGAACCTTTGAATATGGACACAAAGGGTTGGATTTCTTCATGCAGTTAGTGAAAACTATGTCATAAGGGTTGAACTAATGATCTAAGAACTGAGTTTGTTATTAAGCTCATTAACCCTACTAAGACAAATACTTAGTCATTGTCAAGAATAATACCAAAATTATCATTAAAACCGTCTGAGAAATCAATGAGAGAGGTGTTGAGATATTGTAACTTCAAAGAATATTATATTTGTACTTTATTATTCCGGAGATGTTTCATTCCTCCGTGCAGATCTTATTGTATATCCGGAGATGTTTATTCCTCCGTCGGAATGTGGTAACTCGGGTTATTAGACTTCCCTAGTAGGGGTCGGCCCTGTATGTGTTATGTGGGTCAAAGGGTTATTAGACCACCCTAGAGGGGTCGGCCCAGTTAGTTGTAGTGGGGTATTTAACCTATTGGTTAAATACGAGCCTACGTGTACTTGTGTAAAATACACATCAGAGTAGTGTATAAATAGAGGAGGTGTGTTCCTCATTACATACACTCACTCACTCACTTGAGAAAGGCGCACTTGTGGAGGAGAGGTCTGCTATGGAGGAGAAGGAGCTTATGCTCAGGGTTTGCATCTTTGTATATTGCTGGTCATCTATATTGAGGAAGCTTTGCTGGGTTTTCTACCCCATGAGGGTTTCCCAGGATAAATCTCTGTCTCTTGTGTTTATGCTATGCTTGTTGTTTCTTCAGTGATCCTGTATATGCTATTATTATGAAATGGAATGTAATGCTGCTATTTTCTGTCTTAGCATATTGAAATTTAACATGGTATCAGAGCTAACCTGAAGGAAGACAAGGTATGGCACTAAAGACACTTGCTCTACTTACGACAATTTGAAGGTTAGGGTTTTACATAGCAAAAACCAGTCATCGTAGCACTTTCGCTATAAATCCGTTTTGGAGAATTTTTCGGATCTGAAATTGTTACAGGACGAAGATAAAATCTCCAGGTACCTTGTGTCCAAAGGACAACCTCTAATTCGTTGTACTTTGTGATTTATGATCTGTACAATATAGGGTTTCTGCCTCTTCCAGATCTGAGTCAAAATCAGGTGACCTTGGGAAAAAGGTCATATCTTGGGCTAGGAAGCTCCAAATGAAATTTAGTAAAAAGTGACAGGTAGTACACAGTCTGCACTATCTCAGAAAACTTTTTCAGAGGCCGAAGTTGAACCAGTGACACGTGGAACTCCGTACAAGTGCGCTCTCCTGTATTATCCCATAAACATGTCACGTTGCGACACTTGACATAACTCTCTCTCAGAAAATCCAATTGAGGTCAGACCTGTCAGGATGGAAATATAACAGGCCGAGCTATCTCAGAAAACTTTTTCAGAGGCCGAAGGTCAAACAGTGACACGTGGCACGCCGTACAAGTTCGCTCTCCTGTATTTTCCCAAAACAGGTCACGTTGCGACATTTGGAATAACTCTCTCTCAGAGAATCCAATTGAGGTCAGACCTGTCAGGATAGAAAGATAGCAGGTCAGGCTATCTCAGGAAACTTTTTCAGACCCTGTGGATCAAAAATTTCAGAGTTACACCAGAAACAATCAGGTACATATTTCTGTCAAAACAGAATTATTTTTTGGTACCTTCATTCATGACTTCCGGAATTTAGGGCTTTGGAGAAAGTTGGAATTTTTGTAATCAGAGACCACGGCTGGATGCTACTCATCAAAATAGAAATTTAGAGACCAAGATCAGAATTTTTGGTTGGGCAGAAGGCCGGGCTTGATTAGACCCTAGTTCGGGACTTTGATCAGAAAAGCGGAAAATTAGGGCTTCTGTAAAAATGGGAATTTTTGAAATCTGTGACCACGGCTGGAAGCTCCTCAGAAAATTAGAAGCTTAGAGCTTTGAATCAAACTTTTTGATGGGGCAAAAGAGTGGGCTTCATCAAACCCCAGTTCAGGGTCACGTCCAGTGAATCCGAAAGTTTCAAAGGCAAAATTGAGGAGTAAAACTTTGCAGTTTTCAAATTCTGAATATATCAGTTTGATCAGCTCATCAAGGCGCATATCTCTATCCTTTCGGAAGTTTGAAATTCAAAGTTTGAATTTTTGGGGTTTCTCTGACAAACCCATATCCAGCTCCAGGTCCAGTTCTTGCAAATCAAGTGGATAGGGTTAATCCTAGAAGAAGATGGATTGGTCACCTACATAAGTGAAGGAGTTCATGTTTCAGAGGGAGATGAGGCTAAGGCTTTACATAAGGAGATTACAAGTGATCTCGACAGGTATGACTCATCGAGGTATGTTTTGAGATTTGTTCATGATTAAGTTTATGGTATGTTTGTCTTCATGTTATTACAGTTAGTACAATCTTGATTTTAGATTTGTTGTATCACCTTAACAAAATTATGAATGCATGATAGAAGATATTCATTGGTTAGGGGGTTGACACTTATGATTGTACTAATGCATTATGGTGTTGTGTGAGGTTGAGGTTGTCTGCTAACAAGATACAGGTACATCACAAAAGACAAATCAGGCTCCATGACCATGAAAACATGAAGACAAAGAGTCATCCATAATCTCTGTTCTACTTACGAGGTATGTATGACTTTGTTATATTATGCTTAACCTATGAGACATGCAGGTTCTAGCTCAGGATCTCTAAATCATTGAAGAGATTGTTTAGGTATGTTGTACATAACCAAGTAGGTATACTAATCCAGGTATGTTTCCCATGAATCTTACCTTGTGTTAGGATCCCTTATATACGTATACTTGGAATGATTGGTTATGCTTATTCATAAAGTTAGTAATCAAGGGATTATGCATATTATATCTTTTATCAATGATATGCATGAGTAAAAGAAGACTTCCTTGAAATCTTGAATACTAATGTTTATTAACTATAATCATGACTATACGTTTTCAAGATTATTTAGTACTATAATGTTTTGATAGCATTTAGAATATACTAATGAGTGTATGTTTGTGTATGAGATCATGAGGATGACTCTTGAGCATGCACAGTGGTACAGAATGAATAGAAGTTCAAAAGACATACAGAAGATCAAGCGGGAGGCAACCACACAAACATAAAAGATAAGTATTTGAGTTGTTATTTGAAATAGTAATAATATTGCCTACAATAGGTTGTATGCATATTTGTATTCCCATAATATATAATGCTGAGTGTAAACATTCATAGAGCATTGAACAGTATACTACTAATGTGCATATGATTGACAAGTTGGACAAACATTCCATTATTGCTTGTCTAGAATGAAACCTCTTTGCTGACATGCTGAGAGTTGTGCACACTCTCGATAGTATGTTCTGGTAGAGATGGAAGGCATCTAGATAGCCACTGTATGCATACAGGATATGGGAAAGTGTTGTGCCAAAGTATTGGTCAAAATAGTTGCATCACTATGTAAATGATATCTGTATGCATAATGGGTTATCTTTTGATGATTATGAAGTATTACTAATCATGTACTTAATTTTGATTTGTAGGAAAGGTCATGAAGAATGATGGACACCGTACAAGTGGTGGATGTTCAAACAAGAAGATTTACAAATCAAACAAAATATAGAAGGCTCATGGCTAGAAGATTCTCTTAGAAAGAGGAAGAGAATCACGACAAGATGTTTGCTCCAAGTATGGTGTAATTAAAGAAGAAGTATGAATCAGATTCTGTATAGGTACCTAGGATCGATAATAATTTGATAAGCTTAATGATCACCATGGGTGATGTGGATCTCAACCTTTGCTACAAGGTTGAATATGATACACATATGACATGGATGCAAGAAGGAACTCACCACAGAGTTCGAATGATATTGAGGCTCATATCAGTAGACCCATCTAACGAGAGATGGCACAGATAGATATGCAGAAGATCATTCAATGCAGAAATGAAAATGAAAGATCTCAATTTGATGCTTTACTTCCTAGGTCTGGAAGTATGGCAAGGCTCAGAAGGAATATTTCTCAACCAGGGAAAGTATGATGAGAAATATGACTTGAGGTGTTGGAATGGCCACTCTTATGGATTCCAACTTGAAGCTGTTAGGGGATATAACTCTGTACAGTCAATTTATTGGGTCTTTGATATATCTAACATATACTAGGTTATATATATATGCTTTGTTATGAACACCTTGAGTTAGTATCTAGTGGAAACTAGATGTGTTTACCTGATAGTTGCAAAGCATGTGATGAGGCACATAAAGGACACGATAGAATTTGATCTATGCTATCTTGAAGATCATGACTTCAGATGGCTATTCAGATTCTGTTTGGGCAGGAAGTGTTTCAGACAAGAAGAACACATCGAGAGGATGTTATTGTCTAGGATTAGCCATGATCTCGTGGTTTAGCTGGAAGCAGTCTAGTGTGGCTATCAGCACAAGCGGAATATATGGTTGCTTGCTCTGCTAGTTGTGAAGAAGTTTGGCTTTAGGATTGTTTGACTTAGAGATAGAACCAACTGAGATCCTATGTGATAATTAGAGTTGTATCAAGATGACATAGAATCTAGTGTTCCATGATAAGTCAAAGAACATAGGGAACTAACAAGATATGACACAGAAAGGAACTCTAAAAGTTTGAATTTGTAACAGGTTACCGTTGTACTAACCAAGCCTCTACGTCAAGTGAAGAAGTTACCAACCAAACCTCTGTCTCGAGTGAAGCTTGAATACTTCCGAGACAAGCTTGGTGTAGTTCAAAAGGACCCTCCTCGAAAGGGGGAGTAGTATAGTCACTACTGATGAGATTGTCTCATCAAACAACAAGGTCGTTGATGAGGTAACCTGTTCTCTACACCTAGTCACTTAGAAATAGTTAGATTTAGGACTATTTTTATTTCTGTTTAGTTTTACTCATACATGATTTTTGATGTTAGATGTATACATGATGTTAGATGTATTAGTGAGAATACATGCTAGATATATACATGCTTTTGATGTTAGATGTATACATGATTTTGATGATAGATGTATTAGTGAGAATACATGCTAGATGTATACATGCTTTTGATGTTAGATGTATACATGATTTTGATGATAGATGTATTAGTGAGAATACATGCTAGATGTATACATGCTTTTGATGTTAGATGTATACATGATTTTGATGATAGATGTATTAGTGAGAATACATGCTAGATATATACATGCTTCTGATGTTAGATGTATATATGATTTGATGATAGATGTATTAGGGAGAATACATGCTTTTGATGACAGATATATACATGATTTTAGATGTATTAGTAAGAATACATGCTTTTGATATATGACGTATACATGCTGTTGATGCTAGATATTGATTATGTACTTGTATGGATGAGGATACTTGTACTTGTATTGATGAGAATACAGATTGAGGGGATTGAATCATCCCTGGACTTTCAGTCCCAAAGAGAGCCGTAGACGTGAGGTCTCCGAGAATGAAGTCCTTAGTGGACAGTTGAGGGGATTGAATCATCCCTGGACTTTCAGTCCTAAAGAGAGCCGTAGACGTGAGGTCTCTGAGAATGAAGTCCTTAGTGGACATGATAGGATTGCATCATCCTCAAGAGAGCCGTAGACATATGTCTTCGAGAATGAAGTCCTTGGTGGACATGAGGGGATTGGATCATCCCTGGACTTCAGTCCTAAAGAGAGCCGTAGACAGGTGTCTCCGAGAAATAAGAGGGATTGTATCATCCTTGAACACATGTTCTAAAGTGAGCCGTAGACAGGTGTCTCCGAAAAAAAAAAAAAAAAAAAAAGGGATTGTATCATCCTTGAACATCTGTTCTAAAGAGAGCCGTAGATGTATGTCTCCGATAAATGAAATCCTGAATTAACAGGTAGGGGATTGCATCGTCCCCGGACTGATGTCCCAGAATAGAACCGTAGACTGGGTCTCCGATAATGAAATCCTGAATGAACAGGTAGGGGATTGTATCGTCCCCGGACTGAGGTCCCAGAATAGAACCGTAGACTGGGTCTCCGATAATGAAATCCTGAATGAACAGGTAGGGGATTGTATCGTCCCCGGACTGAGGTCCCAGAATAGAACCGTAGACTGGGTCTCCGATAATGAAGTCCTGAATGAACAGGTAGGGGATTGTATCGTCCCCGGACTGAGGTCCCAGAATAGAACCGTAGACTGGGTCTCCGATAATGAAGTCCTGAATGAACAGGTAGGGGATTGTATCATACCCGGACTGAGGTCCCAGAATAGAACCGTAGACTGGGTCTTCGAAAAATGAAGTCCTGAATGAACAGGCAGGGGATTGCATCGTCCCCGGACTGAGGTCCCAGAATTGATCCGTAGACTGAAGTCTCCGAGAACTGAAGATTGGATTGTATCATCCATGGACCTATGTCCTAAAAGGAGCAGGATTGATCATCCTAGGAATATGATCGTATGATGATGATAGTGATGACGATGCTGATGATCGTGTGATGACGATGCTGATGATCGTGCTGATGACGATGCTGATGATCGTGTGATGACGATGTTGATGATCGTGCTGATGACTATGCTGATGATCGTGCTGATGACGATGCTGATGATCGTGTGATGATGATGCTGATATGACGATGCTGATGATCGTGTGATGACGATGCTGATGATCGTGCTGATGACGATGCTGATGATCGTGTGATGACGATGCTGCTGATCGTGTGATGACGATGCTGCTGATCGTGAGATGACGATGCTGCTGATCGTGTGATGACGATGCTGCTGATCGTGTGATGACGATGCTGCTGATCGTGAGATGACGATGCTGCTGATCGTGTGATGACGATGCTGCTGATCGTGTGATGACGATGCTGCTGATCGTGAGATGACGATGCTGCTGATCGTGTGATGACGATGCTGCTGATTGTGTGATGACGATGCTGCTGATCGTGTGATGACGATGCTGCTGATCGTGTGATGACGATGCTGCTGATCGTGTGATAACGATGCTGCTGATCGTGTGATGACGATGCTGCTGATCGTGTGATGACGATGCTGCTGATCGTGTGATAACGATGCTGCCGATCGTGTGATGATGATACTGTTGATCGTGATGTTGATGTTGATGTTGACATTGATGTACCAGTAACTGTTTGAGTTACTGATGAAGAAAAATTGAAGAAAGCTTCCAATGATTTATAGATGTATCATGTATGATGTTGATGACTCCTTGCTCGAGCAGATGTTGTTATAATATCCTTCTCGTTAAGGGGGAGTGTTGAGATATTGTAACTTCAAAGAATATTATATTTGTACTTTATTATTCCGGAGATGTTTCATTCCTCCGTGCAGATCTTATTGTATATCCGGAGATGTTTATTCCTCCGTCGGAATGTGGTAACTCGGGTTATTAGACTTCCCTAGTAGGGGTCGGCCCTGTATGTGTTATGTGGGTCAAAGGGTTATTAGACCACCCTAGAGGGGTCGGCCCAGTTAGTTGTAGTGGGGTATTTAACCTATTGGTTAAATACGAGCCTACGTGTACTTGTGTAAAATACACATCAGAGTAGTGTATAAATAGAGGAGGTGTGTTCCTCATTACATACACTCACTCACTCACTTGAGAAAGGCGCACTTGTGGAGGAGAGGTCTGCTATGGAGGAGAAGGAGCTTATGCTCAGGGTTTGCATCTTTGTATATTGCTGGTCATCTATATTGAGGAAGCTTTGCTGGGTTTTCTACCCCATGAGGGTTTCCCAGGATAAATCTCTGTCTCTTGTGTTTATGCTATGCTTGTTGTTTCTTCAGTGATCCTGTATATGCTATTATTATGAAATGGAATGTAATGCTGCTATTTTCTGTCTTAGCATATTGAAATTTAACAAGAGGATTCTCATTGCCTTCTCTACCTAGTGGATTCGTTGCCCAACTCGGGGGTGACCTCTCGATGGAAAACATACACCAGACAGAGGTCAGATGGTTGGGTGGAACGTTGAAGTCAAGCCTTCAGTCGCCCAAGGGTGCTTGAGTCAGTTAATTACTCTGCAATTGTTATGTAATTATCATTCATTAATTTTATAATTAGAGTAAAATAGTTATTTGTGATAAATGTATTATTTAAATTTTGGTTATAGATTATGTGAGATTTGGTACACAAGAACGGTTGTATTTTAAATATCTTGCACTCTTTAAGAGTTTATCATTGTGTAAAAATTGGTAGAGGACCTAACAAATACTCAAATTAATGTTCTAGTATACATATTCTACTTAGAGAGTAAATACTTTAAAAGTGAAACATGGATAGAAAATAATATTATTAATCATAACCAGGTTGCAATGGAATCCTAATAAAAGGTCTAGTGCCATACCTTTATTACTTTGGTAATGCTACATCCAAGTGGATGTCCTTATATGTAGGAGTTTGTTGAATTATAAAGGATAAATTATTTATATATGGTAAGTATAATTATTGACTTATGTTATTAAGGTCAAATAAGGTGGATGCCAAATTGTATGATTATTCAAGAAGACTATGTGATAATACAAGAAGGTGTTATACTTATGCCACTTCCGTATAAATAATTATATTTAAGTGGAAGCTTCATAGAGAATAAAAGGATGTGTATCTAATGTAGAAGATTAAAGAGTTAGGAAATAGCCATATCTCCAAGATGCTTAAATGGATAAGTTTGGTTAAACGACAAGGTCTTGTCGGTGATTAGGTGATCAAGTAATTGAGAATTATGTTATAATTAAAAGTTTAGTATTGAATAAAGATTAACCCATCAATATTTTAGATGATATAATATGACATTTTATGGTTAAGAGTCTCAATTCAATCAGTGATAAGATTGCTAGAAATAAGTTGTGTAACTCTTATGAGCAAAAATATTGGAATGCAATTTATCAAAGATTTATCATGTTTTGTAAATGTCGGAACTGACATATTTAGTTGTTTGGATTAAAAAAAACTTACTCCATTTCCCAAAATGGTAATGAGGGAATGGGGTATATTATAGTATTGATCAATTCAAGTAGAAAGTTTTTATTACTATTTTTAAAAGATAATCAACCAAAAGATGAATTGGAAAAGGTGAAGACTTCTTTGAAAGATGTTCTAAAGAGTAGAAACATCAATTGGAGGAGCCCTTGTAGGCATATAGAGAAGTGTTATGGAAGCCTAAAGCATTGCCACCTAGGAGGGAAGTGGAGCACGAGATACAGTTATCGCTTGAATCCCCATCGTTAAACATTTGACTACATAGGCAATCCATTTTAGAAGTAGATGAAGTGAAGAAACAATTCAAACAACTATTAGAACATATTGTGATTCAGGAGGATATTGGTGGCCACCCGCCTATTCCACTTGGACCCCCACCATTGTTTCTTCAGTTTTTTAGTTTCCTTAATTGTAGCACAATTTACTATTTTTGGCAATTTTCGGGTCCTAAACTTTTGGAGCCGTTTTGAGGCCCTAAACGGTGTTTTTTCGACATCGAATGGTTGGGCAAATATGAGTCCATTCCATAATCAATATTTGTTATCCATGGACGTAGTCCTTGAATAGATATTTCTAACGATGTATCATGTGCGTCAAACGGAGGTAGTATGCCAAATTTACGACCCCAGGAAATTGATGTACCAAGTTACCCAACGAGGCCCATATTCTAGCGTTTCACCTCCTAGGGTAAGGTTTTTGGATGTGTAGGGTTTTCCATTGTTTCTCAATAATATATAGGCCTTCGAGCCTCATTGTAACACAGAGTTCAAAGGCATGTAGCCACCGCATCTCTTCTCAGAGATAAGCTACTAGCACTCTAGCTAGTTTATTTCCATCCTGTATGTAAACAAGTTTCAGTTCTTTGAGTAATGAAATGAAGTGTTATTTTTGCTGCATCTTTGTTTTTATGGGTATTTGTGTATTATGTTACGTTCCTGCATAAATCTAGATCAGTGGTATCAGAGCAATTTGCTCTTTCTCGATCCTTCTTTGCATGTCCCTAACGAGGGCGGGGTATAAGGAGTTAGGGCTCAATTTGGTTGAACCTTTGCAAGATCAGCCTCGCAAACCTCGACGGCCGCCCATGGGGGACAAAAAGAAAGACGAGGGCGCAGAAGATCCTATCAAAATATTGCTTGAGGAGGCCCTTGAAAAACAAAGGAGCACGATGATGGATAACTTCGCCCAGATCCTTCAACGACTTCCCACTGGCGATGCATCTGCATCTAGCAGCCACTCTAGAGGCACAACCCCTTTTAAGGTACAAGTAAACTTTGACATTCTCATATTTGATGGCTGAATAGATGCAGACGACGTAGATAGATGGTTGAATCTGTTAGAAGGATATTTCTCGGTTCATGACTTTTCCGACTGGGAAAATATTACTTTTTCACTACTCAAAGCCACCCCCCATGTCAAAGACTAGTGGGAAACCTACTGTGAGAGAAAGGACGAGGAGGAACCCTCTCTGTTCTCAGTCGTAGCCACTTGGAATTTTTTTCGAGACGCCATAAAGGAAAAATCTTATCCCGTGGGGAGATATGAGGACAAGTACATACAATGGACTACGCTGCGGCAAAAAAGAGATCAAGATGTGCATGAGCTGACGAATCTGTTCCATACCCTGGACACCAAGTTGGGTATCAAATATTTAGAGAAACATTTGGTGCTAAAGTACCGCAGTTGTCTGCACAAATACATTCAGGAGTAAATGGAGTTCCTCAACATCTCCTCGCTTGGTACGACATACCGGTATGCTGCCAAAATTGAGCAAAAATTCAAACAGAAGAAGCAAGCGAAAGGTGCCCCCAAACCGCAGAACCAAGGACAAAGCCAAGGCATGGCGACTCAAGACAACTTGCCAAAGCCGCAAGCAAAGAGCAACACTATGAAGTTGAAAAAGGAAGCGGGAAAGTGGTGTGAGTTCCATAAGAGCCCCACTCACAACACAAGTGAGTGTCGGGCCAAGCAGTCACCGGTGGCCGAGATAAAGGCTTCTGAATCAGATGCATACTCTGACACTGAATCAGAACCCGAGAAGGGGAATGACAGAGGGAAGAAGATTATCGATGCAGAGCCCAACGCCATTGTTTCCACCACGAAGATCCAAAAGGAAGAACCAGAAGATTTAGAGGAGGAGGAGCGTCTCTTCCACTCCCAGATGTGGGTAAAGGGTTCCTCGCTACAGTTCATTGTCGACAGTGGGAGCCAAAAGAACCTTATTTCAATAGAGGTCATGAAGCGGTTGGGCTTGCCGACCACAGCACACCTGCAGCCATACACCATCGGGTGGCTTCACCAAGGACGGGATATCCACGTCAGCCAACAGTGCCGCCTTCCCTATAGCATCAAGCCCTTCATCGATGAGGTATTATGTGACATTGCTCCTCTTGATGTTTGTGATGTATTATTAGGCCAACCATACTTATGGAAGCGACATGCTGTGTATGAGTCCTGGCCTCGCGTTGTTATTATTATGTTGGGAAATAAGTTGTACAGGATACTAGAGGTACCACCGCCTGCCGCTATCTCTTTGGTTACTGCAAAACAATGCAGTAAGCTCATTTCCAAAACCGGGAAATTTGTTTTCTTGATGATCCGCCCTCAGGGCAAGAAGAAGATCATGGCCACGAACTCCAGACAGGGCTCCTCCGCCCAACAACAACAAATGGACAAGGTCGTGGCGGAGTACCGGGACATATTCACCTCACCCACAGGGGTGCCTCTGCACTGTCAGGTCAAGCACCCCATTGATCTGACCCTAGGTGCACCGCTGCCCAATGGACCGATCTATCGATGCTCTGTTCTGGAGAACGATGAACTCAAGAGGCAGATTCAGGAGTTACTGCAGAAGGGTCACATCCGTCCAAGTTCATCGCCCTGTGGCCCGATCGTGTCGGTACAGAAGAAGGATGGGACTTGGAGACTCTGTATTGACTATCGGGCGCTGAACAAGATCACTGTCCAGAATAGATCCCAATCCCCTGGATTGATTACCTCCTGGACCAAATTAAAGGGGCAAAAAATTTCAGCAAGATCGACTTAAAGTCCGGGTATCACCAGGTATCGATCGAACTGACCGATGTGTGGAAGACTGCCTTCAAAGCCAAGGAGGGCCTTTTCGAATGGCTGGTCATGCCTTTCGGGCTGACGAATGCTCCCGCAACCTTCATGAGACTGATGGACGACATCTTGCGGCCATTCACCAACTCATTTGTAGTAGTGTACTTGGATGACATCCTGATCTTCAGCCAGACTTGGGAAGAGCACCTCCACCACATCCGACAAGTCCTCTAAACACTGCGAAAGCACAAGTTGTGTGCCAATTTGGACAAGTGCACTTTTGGCATGACCCAGGTTCAGTATCTGGGATACATTATTGATGAGTGTGGGGTGCATGTGTATCCAACCAAGATCCAAGTCATTCGGGATTGGCCAACCCCAACCACTCTAACAGAGCTTCGCAGCTTTCTGGGTCTTGCTATTTCTACCGCAGGTTCATGTTGGGATTCTCTCATATCACTTGGCCCTTGAGTCAAGTCACCAAGGGAGGAGCGAAATCAAAATTCTTCTGGTCGGAAACTCAACAGAAGGCATTCATAGAGTTGAAACATCGCCTCTGTTGTGCCCTAGTGCTCACATTACCAGACTTGCAACAACCATTTGAGATCGAGACAAATGCCTCTGACTATGCTATTGGGGCAGTCCTTACTCAACAAGGGAATCCAGTGGCATATCACTATGAGACACTATCCGACACAATCCGCAAATATCCCACTTATGACAAAGAGATGTATTCCATTGTACAAGCTTGCCGACAATGGAAGCATTACATTTTGGAGAAGGAAACGATCATCCACATAGACCACCGACCCATGCAGTTCATATAGACACAAGGGAAGTTACAGAATGATCACCATCAGAAGTGGTCCACATATCTACAACAGTTTCATTTGAACATCAAGTATAAGAAGGGCAGCACCAATAATGTTGCAGACTGCCTTAGCCGACCACTGATCGTGGCAATAACCACCGTGCTCAACTCTTGTGGGCACGAGACTTCTGATTGGCTGCTTCTCTATAAGAGTGATCCAGAATTCAGCCACACATACAAGAGGCTCTTGGAGGGAAACCAAGTTCCAAATTTTCACCTCCAGGATGCACTACTATGTCACATGGGACACCTTTGTGTTCCTTCAAGCGAGTGTGCCAAGATGATTTGGGAAGCGCACTACAGTCGGGTTGTTGGGCATTTCGGGGTCAAGAAAACAGTGGTAGTACTGCAGAAGTATTTCTATTGGCCGAACCTTCGACAGGACGCCAGGAAGTACATCTGATCCTGCACTTCCTGCGCCATTGACAAACCGTCCATCAAGAAGCAAGGCCTCTATACTTCATTGCCTACTCCTAGTCGACCTTGGGAATCCATATCCATGGATTACATGTCGGGCCTTCCTTCTACTAAGCACGGCAACGACTGTGTGTTCGTGGTCGTCGACAGATTCTCAAAGATGGCCATAATGGCGGCCTGCAAGAAGAATATCACAGCAAAAGCCACTGCTAAACTCTTCTTTGAACGAGTGTGGGTACACTTTGGGATCCCATAGTCTATCATCTCAGATCGGGACAACAAGTTTCTTAGTACATTCTGGTCCAGCATATGGTCAATGCTAGACACCAAGCTCACAAAGTCCACAACTTTCCATCCCCAAACTGATGGCCAGACAGAGGTCGTCAACAGGATGATCGTCCACATTTTGCGCATGTACAACTCAAAGCATCCACGCACATGGGATGAGAGCCTCCCCTATGTACAACATAGCTATAACCGGGCCCTCCACAACTCAACCGACAAAAACCCCTTTCAAGTGGGCTTGGGATTCCAGCTACTATGTCCCATTAACGTAGCCATGCCATTTGCAACTACTCAGACTGATTCGGCTCATGTCCAGTTTGAATTTTCCAAGGCGAACAGCTTCATTGAGCGCATTCAGCACATCCGCCAACAGGTTCATGACATATTGGACAGAGCCAATGCTAGGTACAAGCAGCGGCATGATCAGCATCGGGTGCAACACAACTTCCAAGTGAGAAACAAAGTATGGCTACATTTGTAGAAGGAGCGCCTCGCTGGACCCCACCGCAAGCTTCGCCCGCTCTGATATGGGCCATACACCATCACCAAGTCTATCAGGGACAATGCCTTCGAGCTCAGACGTATTCCACCATTCCTTGGTCTGCACCCAGTGTTCAATGTGGATCGCCTTCGACCCTACTTTCCACCTCTACTGGACACATAGACGTGGCAGAACAACTCAGTCCAACAGAGTTAAACCCAGACTGCATGGAACAAGCCACAACTGATCGGATTATGGACACATAGATCAAGAACACCTGCCAGCAGAAGATCCAGCTATATCAAGTTGTCAAAGCAGGCCAACTCCTTCACTAGGGAAAGTGGCTCACCAGGGACCAAGTTCAGCAGAGGTTTCCTCATCTCATGGAGGGACTCCACGTAATGGGGACCATTGTTTCCTAAGGGGGGAGGATGATCCAGGAGGATATTGGTGGCCACCCGCCTATTCCACTTGGACCCTCACCATTGTTTCTTCAGTTTTTCAATTTCCTTAATTGTAGCACAATTTACTATTTTTGGCAGTTTTTCGGGTCCTAAACTTTCGGAGCCATTTTGAGGCCCTAAACGATGTTTTTTGGCATCAAATGGTCGGGAAAATATGAGTCCATTCCAGACTCAATATTTGTTGGTACTGGACGTAGTCCTTGAATAGATCTTTCTAACGATGTATCATGTGCGTCAAACGAAAGTAGTATGCCAAAGTTACGACCCCGAGAAATTGATGTACCAAGTTACCCAACGGGGCCCATATTCTAGGGTTTCACCTCCTAGGGTTAGGTTTTTCGATGTGTAGGGTTTTCCATTGTTTCTCAATAATATATAGGCCTTCGAGCCTCATTGTAACACAGAGTTCAGAGGCATGTAGTCGCTGCATCTCTTCTCAAAGATAAGCTACCAGCACTCTAGCTAGTTTATTTCCATCCTGTATGTAAACAAGTTTCAGTTCTTTGATTAATGAAATGAAGTGTTATTTCCGTTGCATCTTTGTTTTTATGGGTATTTGTGTATTCTATTGCGTTCCTGCATAAATCCGAATCATAGCGTGATTTGACCAAGCACCTCACCTTGTGAGTTACCTATGCTCATAGTACCCAAGAAGAATGGGAACTTGGAGAATATGTATTAACTATGGCTTTGAAAAATATCATCATCAAGAATTGATACCCTCTACCTGAGGTTGATGACTTGCTAAACTAGCATAGATCCATCTTAAACTCGGTTTTATTAAGCACTAAGAGGGATCCAATTTCTTGAGGTGTAAATTCAAAAAAAAATTACACTTTTTTAAGAAATTGGATCCTACTTGGTGCTTAATAGATCATGGTTTAAGATGGATGTATGTTGGTTTTAATTTTTTTATTTTATGAGCAAACATGAATTTTTTTAATTACTTTTTTATTTTTGATAAGTTATGAACCGATATGAAGTTTTTTAATTACTTTTTATTTTTGGGAATGTTATGTTACGTAATGTAATGTGACAACATCTCTCCCATATTAGGTTGTAGTAGAGCACATCACTACTCTCGGTGCAATCAATTGCAAAAAATTAAGTACTTCACCAAGTTGGATCTCAAATCGAGATTCCACTAGATACGAGTTAAAGAAGACTACCTTCAAAACAAGGCAAGGTTTGGTTGGTAAAGCCTTTTGGTTTGTGTAATGTACTAACTAAATTTTTGCGGTTTGATGAATGATGTATTATGTCCCTTTCTTGATTCACTTGTAGCGATGTATTTAGATGATATATTGGTTTATATTTATACCTAGGAAGATAACATATCATATCTCATGCACAATCTCATGCGCAAGTGTTAGAGACTCTTGAAAAACATTAACAACTGGCAAATATTAAAGAAATGTGAATTTGCTCAACAATCATTGGTGTATCTAGGGTGTGTGATTGGGAGAGGAAAGATCAAGATTGTTCTCACAAAGATGGAGGCTATCCTCAAGTGGTATAACCCTACTAATGTCATTGAATTCAGGATCTTTGTTAGGAAACACAAAACTTACTTACATGCGTTTATGCTTTGGCTCAAGTTGTTAAGAAATTGAAGCACTCTCAAGGGAATTGCTGAGCAAGTCTTACCCACCATAGATGACTTAGCACTAGAAGCTCAAGTACAGTTGGTAGAAGTGCAATCTTGTAAAAGAAGTCTAGAACAACTAGATAGGGACAACATGAGCTCTAATAGGTTGGGTCCAAATGACAACTTCCAATTAAGGCCAAATGGTACTCTTGCAAGAAAGGAGAGAAAAAAAATTTCCCCGACCCTTTAGTAAAAGGTTTTGGGATCCAAATGCTTCCTTAATGGAAAGACATATATAAAATGGATCAATATATAATTTGACTACTATTTTGGTACTTTTCATATGAAAACATGAGCTACGAGCTTGTAGGGACCAATCTATGGGTATGTCCCACTTTGATAATTCAAGGTCTAAAACATTTTGAGGCTTGTTTGAGGCCTTAAATGGATGTTTTTGGTGTCAAAACTTTGTAAACAAATTTCTACCCTCTTGTCATTATTCTACACATCAAGATATTTCCAATGTTGCAAAAATTGCCTCAATTGAAGTTTGTATGAGGAACTAATGCCTCCCACAAGTCCACCTATCCTACATTGACCACCATCAACTTCCATCACTCACCTGTGAGATTTTTAAGAAAAATCTAGAAGGTCCAAAACCCTAACTCTAATAAGGAGTTGAGGCATGAAAACACCCTAACCCTAACCCTAGATGGCTATCATCACATGTTAAATACTGAATTGCTAAGAAAGGAAGGGGTTTCATTATTAATGTATTGTATTGTATTATAATTGAGCAAAGTATTTGGGAGTGAAATATTGAAACAAAACAAAGTTGGTCATGTGGTAGCCATAATGGTTAGATGGTCCATCACAACTCCATATTGAATACCACTTTCTTTGTATTTTCATTTCATGACTAAGAAGAAAAGAGTAGATCATAGGTCTCACATTCTAGTTGGATTTCTCCTATATTGGGTTTTCCTCGAGTATGTTTATATTCATTATGTGGATGGTGTGTTATTTGCTTAACTTCTTTCATTTCAGTTTTTATTTATTCAATATTTCATATATTAAACTAATAACAATTTTAATAAATATCCATAACAATTTATAAATCAATTTCAAAACAAAAAATTATATAATTTGAATGCAAAAAATAAAATTTTAATACTTTTAAATTTTTACAAACACATCCATAAAAATATAAAAATAAGATCGTAAAATTTATTTCAAATTACAAATTACATTACATTACATTTTAACCATAAGTCAATCATTACGACTTTCATTCTTGAAAACAAAAATAAAAAATCATAATAAACAATTAAGGTAATCAAAAGTCAGAAAACCACCAAAGTGTTTCCACTCATTCGGGAATCACAAGTGAACGTAGTTGTTCTGGCTTCCCTCATCGAATGTAAATTGAAAGAACCTTTTGGGAACCTTGTGGTCCAGGTAACGATTCATGAAGTTTTTAAGGTTTTTTTAATCTAGGCTTGAATCCTAGGGCGTGGGATAAAGGGTACTCAGATTGCTTTACTTATAAAATCAGTGGAATCGTAGTTCTACTCATTTACTGTGGAACGATGCCATAAAACTGTGTCCTTGGGGGTTTTGAATCAGTGGAATCGTAGTTCTACTCATTTACTGTGGAACGATGCCATAAAACTGTGTCCTTGGGGGTTTTGGCCCATT
This sequence comes from Larix kaempferi, assembly GCA_027924585.1. NCBI lineage: Eukaryota > Viridiplantae > Streptophyta > Pinopsida > Pinales > Pinaceae > Larix > Larix kaempferi. Next base: position 1,821,728 of record BSBM01000275.1, on the reverse strand, counting down.
TTAAGACGACTCAAATCATCAAAATTCCAAAAAAAAACCAAAAAAAGTGGAACTGTGCCTAGTTGAAAAACCGCTCACCAAAATACCGAAACGATATGGACAATACAAATACCTTTCAACATATACTCATTGAAAAACGTATACTCATTGAAAAAGAAAGAACAAAAAAAATCCACTCACAACCTTTATTTTAAAATATTTATTCTCAGCAAGATGCTGCTTCACAGAAAAGGAAAGAACAATAACATTCACATCTTATATTTTAATTAATAAAAGGAAAAGCCTGCTTCAATTCCAAGTATCGCTATTCAAAAGAATATTATATAAACAAAATTTTGATCCCAATGGACCTCCTTTCAAAAGGAAGCTTCAACATGAGAATGGTGCTAGTGCTTCCTTTAGGTCAATAAGATGGAGCTCTTAAAAGTGTTACCACCCGGGGCACTCACATTAAACAAGTTTAAACTCAGTTCTTTTCTTTGAGATCTTAACGCAATTCTTTACAGATATTCTTCATTAAAAAAAAGAAGCTTTCTAATATTTTCTTATCAACGCACTTACATTTTATTTTTCAGGATTTCTTCTTGTTTTATAGAATAGATCTTTTCTCTTAGAGAAGATCATTGGAAATCTCAGATTCGGGATTTACTTCATTATTTATCAGATATTAATTTCTCTCATATTGCAAGATTTTATAATAAGGCAGATTAACTCTCTGAAGGTGTCCTCTCTTCAGCGAACTATAGGTGGAAGATAGACATTTTCAGTTCTACTAGGTTTTATTTTGCTTAAATTTTGGCACTTGTTTTGACTTTTGGATCCAGTTATTACATCAACATTAATTTTTAGTTTATGCGTGGTCTTTGGTTATTTTTCAATATCACTACTGAAAACAGTATTATGTATATAGATAATTATTGAGCACCTATTATAATATTGGTCAATACTAATACTAATTAACCAATCATTGATATCACTATACTATACATGAAATAGGCTTTATTGTAATTTCTTTAATTCATAGCATGAAACTTTTTTTCTCCCTCAAAAAAATTCAAAATAAAATATCAGCAAAACCTTACATGATACAAACAGCAAAACCTTACATGATACAAAAAAATAACTACAGAATAAAAATAAAAAAGTGTTCACAAAATCTTTTACTCTACCCAAGACCAAAAATTGTTCACGCCATTAATTTAAATTAATAACATCTATCAAAAGGTCAGGTCATCCACTCATAATCACGAGTTCTCCCCAGAGTCACGGTCACATCGGACCCACCATAAAGCTTTGCTCCCTAAACAGAGAAACACTCGACTCACGTGGCCAAATTTCAGTTGGTGTTGGAATCTACAATTCTCTGCAAGATTGGGTATAGATAGCTCTTCGGTGGCCGCCCCGAAAAAACTGCACGATTTCTCCTGTGCCTTTCACTCAGTCACACTCGGAATAATGCGCCCTACCTGTAAAGACCTCTTTAACATAAAATAATATTATCTATTGACAGAAGAGAATAAATTGATCGTCCTGTGCATTTAATGCATACCACCACGCGCGCACAAAATCCTTGTCCTTAGCACCTACAGAGTCGGCGCGTGATAAAGTGCTCCTTTCAACTTTTTAATTAAAAGTGGTAGACTGCTAGCCCACAAACGAATCCGACAACTTTAATTTTGTGGAGGCCACATAAGAAAGCAAAGTGAGAAGCGGCGACCGCCCAACGTGGTCGCCGACCAATTTTTTTTCCACAAGCATGAGAAACCTGACATCGTGTGGTCTAAAAGTTATATGATTTCACTAAAATTATATGATTTAAGTAAAAGTTATATGATTTCACATGGAAAAATAAAAAAAATTAACAATTTTTTTATAATTTTCAAATTTTGAAACTTGAGCTTCAGGTTTTTAATGGTGTCCGGTGTCTAATCTGGTTAAAATGGTTATTAAAATACATCACCGGATTTCAATAAAAAAAATCCAAACCAAATCGTGGAATATTTAGATAACTCGTAAATTTAAGTAAAAAATTTTGAGAGGGAGAATTAAAACGATCATCAATTTTATTCATACCGATACAATAAAACATCTACAGTGGAAGAGATATTTTCTGGGATAGACAGTAAACATAATAGAGGTGAATGAATCGTCAAAATTATAGTATAATAATCAAAGAATCTGCCAAATAATGCATAATAATCAGGTTCTGCTCAGAAGCTAACTATAAGACAAAAACTACGAGCCAGATAATAAAATGGTGGCCCTGTCGCCACCTGCACAGATCTTTCGACACAAGTAAAGTCTCTAATCCCCGACTAACTAAAATTAGCATAGCAGCAGTGGCTGCCAATATTCTCACCATTTAAGACTAGCTAGAGCCACTCCCGCCAAAACTAGGAGAGCGGATGGCGTGAATATCGCGGCGGCAGTGCTCCCATTCGGGGAAGTAGGGCTCGCTAGAGGGGGCCCGCCACGTGAGCTGGTCGTGGATCCAGAAGGGCCTGCTGCACCTGCGGGTGTTGGCGGTGAGCTAGAAGGTGAATTAACGGTGCTTGGGATGGAAGGCGGGGACGAGACTGGGCCGCCTGCACTGGAAGGCGAGGGCGACGCTGCCGTTGGGCTTGATGCTGGAGACTTTAACAGACTTGGCGTCGAAGCCGATGGAGTCGGTGAAACTGCGGGTGTAATCACCGGTGCAGCAGATAATGGTGTCGGTGTTGCCTTTGTTGGTGTTGGGGATGAAACTGAACAGATACGACAAAACGACAACCATTAGTACGGCAAAAATACTGTAAGTTGAGACTGGCAGAAGGTTATTAGGTTAATCGCTTACCTGAAGGAGCTTTCGCCGGACTATTTAAAGTTACTGGTGACGACGCTGGAGAAGAAACTGTTAAACAAATACAAAATCAGATTATTTTAGGTGCATTCTTCTTTCTTGGAACAAGAATAGCGATTCTATAAACCAAACACCGGGTTCGGGGTTCAAATCCCGTTATGTTAAAAGCTTGAGCAGTTTTAACATAATTTTAAAGACACAAGAGTAACGCAACTGCCTCAGCAAGTGCTGCCATGCTGAATGGCGTCGGCACTCTGATTTAAAAGTACGGCGCCAAAACCTAAGTTTTTCAAAATAAATTATACGAAGAACGGAACAGATCATACCTGGAGCCAAGGCGGATAAGAAAGGTGCTCCAACAGGTGCTCCCAGAGCTGCATACAACACAAATAAAGCCAGATTAAAATAAAAAGCCCTAAAAATAAAAGTCTCCAGCGAAAACTTTTCATTGAAGATTTTAAAGCCCCAAAAAAAAAGTCTACAGCTAAAGTTCTTCTTTAAAGGTGTTCTTCAGGAAAAAGAGGCATTCAATACAGAATGAAAAATATAAACAACAAACTGTACATCAAAGGCCGTAGTTATTCTTAAAAAATGAGGAGAGAAAGGCTAGACATCTGAACCTTTATCCTCGAATTTTTTTTTCCTTGGAAAGAAACTGTACACTCCCTCTATTTCAAGCCGATTTTCGAGGAAAAAAATGGAAGCAAAAACGAAAAGAAAAAATTCTTGAAAGCAATTTAAGACAGTAATATACGAAAGACTGAGCATCATAACTGAGAAATTAAATCATGTTAAAACAAAATTGCAAGCAGTACTCTTTAAAAAGCTACGGAATAACACGTTGAGCGGTTCATTGCAAACATATTCCATCAAACTGAACATTTTGTGTGTGTATACAGAGAATATGAATAACCTCACGTCTTAATACTCCAGATTAAAAGAGGATCCAGCCAACCACAAACCTAAACGGTCGTGTTGCAGATCTTTCAAAAATATTTGAGCAAATATTCAAGGCCGTATTAATCTCTTCACATGGAGATAAGTGTTTTAATAAAGAGCTATGGAAAGCTTTAAAAATAGCTTTAAAAAGTAGTTTGAGAAGCAAAGACAGAAAATAAATTATTTACTCCACACAGAATAGTCAATATAAAATAGGCTCCACCGAGAATAGTTAAGTGACATAAACGAGGTTATATAATTCGTTGCAAAGGAGTTTTATTTTAGACTTCCATACCGACGCGTTTGGCGTATAAATAGAATGGAAAAGACATAAAAGGCAGAAATCTGCATATAAATAGTCCAAATAAAAGATACTAAAAATCTGAATTGTACTGATACAGATTCTTTGAAAACAAACATAATTGTTCAAAAACAAGCAGAGTTGGAGTTTAATCCATAGTACAGAGCAAATACCAGACCTTTTACCTCCATGGAAGCAACTAACAGAATTAAACCTTTTACCTCCATGGAAGCAACTAACAGAATTAAAGCTTCACAAAATAAGCAAATACCAGACCTTTTACCGCCATGGAAGCAACTAACGGAAATAATACTTCACAAAATGACTTAGACAGCGCTACAAGGCTACCAATCTAAGATAGAAAGAAACTTTGCCACAGATAACCCTAAATACAGCAGTCTTCACAAAGGAAACAAGGCGCTTACAGTTTCAAAACCAGACAACACTGGCATTCATATTCCATATCAACTCATATACAGCAAAATAAAATTATAGAAACCTGAACTCACATGCGCATTGACTGACGGGCGGCGTTTTGACGTTGCAGGCTCCAGGAAGAGCTAAGGCTTGAGTACGGTTGATAGGCAGCCCCAGATTGTTATTACCAGACAAAATTTGGCACAGGCAGAGCACCTTCGTAGAAACAATAGCAGAGAGCGCTGTACAACAATCATTGCCCGGCTTCGTTTCATTGGTGCCTATCATCACAAAGCTTAAACATGGAGATAAACTGGTTATGGCGCTGGTACAATCTGAAGAAGATGATGAAGAAGGAGAAGGCGCCTGTGCAACCACTCCGACTGCCATAAAGACAGCCATTAAAGCAAGAACCCATGCGTTTTTCTCCATGCTGAAGCAGAAACCCTTAAAATCCAGAAAACAAACCCTCGAAGCTCAACAGCGTCTAGACTACTACCGGTATAAGTTTACGATACAGGAAGCAAACCAAAAGAAAACAACGAGACTCCCTAGTACCGTATACACAGCAATGTGGAGGCAGGTCCTTTATATTGTAGCACCGACCGGCCTGTAGCGCGTCTACAGTAGGAACAACAAAAATATAATTCCCCGGTAGCGGTTTTATGACGTCATACGCGGCAGATGATATCACTCGAGTCTCCGACGGCACTTGCACGGCGCCGGTCTTCTTACGGCACTTGACTTGGAAACCACTCAAAATACCGCCTCTCAAAAGTCTTTCCTTTCTAGAAAAGTCGGAGCCGTGGCCAGGTGGTATCGCTAGAACCCGCTTGTGTCCTTCCATTCAAAATGTAGTAATCATTATAACAACATTATGGAAGCCTTTACTTTTTTGTATAATGGAGTAAGACTTTTCAAAAGCATGGTTGAAAATAATAAGGTGGTGATCATTGAACCAAAGCTAACCATCTTTGTACATTCACACCATGGAAAACTAGTATCTCTAGAATGAAGTGTGCTAAGTCATCTTCTATAAGGACAAATGGTTAATATTTATTGGTTAATTAAATTTGAAAATTACAAAATTATTTAAAATTTTATAATAAAATTAAAATTTAAGATTACACGTAATAAATGGTTAGTTATAGTCAATTCTTGATAGTTTATGTGATTAAGGTGTGAGTTTAGGTTTTTAGGTGATCCAAATTTTTTTAGCTATGTTAAGGGTTGGTGTGGTTCAAGTCGGGGGATTGGGTTGGTGTGGCTCAAATCGCATCCCCGGTAATTTTGAAAAAATTAAATCATTATATATATATATATATATATATTTCTAGAATTGTTTATTTCGAATTTGAAACGATCCCATAAAATAAATCTTCAAGTACATGTGTCTCATTTTCCTACAATCTAGGAAGAGGATCCTTCCTCTTCCACCCTAAATTGTAAATAAAATATAAACACTTATCAATATAATAATTTGTTTAAACCATTTATCAATATTTTATATTATAATTTTACAATATTTTATGATATCTGAAAATGTTTATGAAAATATATTTATTTTAAAACCGAAAATGCAAATACTGTTATGCAGTTGCAAAGTATGATAACTTGGTAATATAAATAATTTTATGTCTAACCACTAAATTATGATTAATGAGAATATATTGATTTTACATAATTAAAAATATTTATAATAAATTAAAATATTTGTTTTAAATAATAATATTTTTATTTTATTTTTAAATAATTTGGGACTTATATTTTATGGAGTAGTTGATTTATTCTACGTTTTGGACTTTACCATGGGTTTTGGTTGGAAAAAAAAACTTGCAACTTGTTATTCAATATTAAAACAATGTGAAACAATATTGATAATGTAAAATTAAATAACTTTGACTTTTTCTTATACATAATGTATCTTTTCTTTTGCTCTTTAAACCTTGTGGTGTGAGACTTTAACTTATTGTATATATGTAAGGTTCTAACCACCATCACATGGAGGAATCCTAGTTCCAACCATCCTCTCTTGGCCTTTGTATTGGAGATGTCTTTGGGATGAGTTTATCATGTAGTTGTTTCTTTTTCATTCTTTTTTTTAGAAATGCCAATATATGTTATTTGAGAGGGTAACAATCATTCCTCCTAACCACCCAAACTTTTGTGCATAGATCAAATGTTGATTACACTTGCCACAAAGCATTAATTTAGGGTTTGGATATTTTGCTATGAATTAATTTACTAAATAGGTAGTGTATTGTTAGTGTAAAATTAAATAAAATTAGTTTATATGACACATAGTGTACTCCCTTTTGTAACTTGATCTTTGGCCATAGATCCTTGATGGCCCAGCTAATATGCCACAATCAATACCATACAACATAAAAAAGTGCAAAATCATTATATCATTCTCATGCAAGAAGCTAACCGTTGAAAATCAATTCAGGATTACACTTGACAGGAAGCATTAATTTAGGGTTTGGACATTGTGCTATGAATTAATTTTCTAAATAAGTAATGTATTGATAGTGTAAAATTAAATAAACTTAGTTTATATGGCACATAGTGTACTCTTTTATGTAACTTGAGCTTAGGCCATAGCTCATGCCCCTGCTAGTATATTTGGCTTTCTAAAGCACTATAATCACTCTCCATAAGAATAGTAACTTTGAAGTACTATTATCACTCCCCATAGGAGAAAGTGTAGTATCAGTTTGATTGAGTTGTTAGTTAAGTATTCTCCTTTAGTTCTTTAAACCTTGTGATGCGATACTTCAACTCCTTGTATATATGCAAGACTTAGACCACCATCACATGGAGGATCCTAGTTCCAACCCATCACTTGACCATAAAATGGAGGACATCGCAAGCAATAGCTTCTCGTGCAGTGGTTTCTTCTTCCTTCTTACAACATCTTTTGCACATATACCATGCCATCTAAACAACCTAATACTAGTGTTTCGGTTTAGGATTTAAAGATTTTGATTTGTGGCTCATATCTATTACCCAATAACTCAAGTAGATTTATATCGATCTTGCCTTCTTGAAACTTCAACAACTATCCATTGATAACATGCATGAAAAGCATAATTTTGTTTCAATGATCCTAAAGAACTCAAGACCATTATTCGAATTCAATACACATACCGCAATAGACTAAAACATATTTTCAAAAAATAAATACATCATTTCAAAAAAATATTTTATATGTCATATTACAAAATCAATTATCCAGACATCAAAAGATGGTAGAGCTATAAAAACTAACATACATCGCATAATCTAAAATCTAACATTTATGCATGAAAATGGCTTCTTCAACTTCATCACTTCTTCCCAATTTGAAAGAGTTGCCATTATCTTTTCAATTAACAACTATATTTGAAAATTTCTTCTTTAACTTCATCACTTCTATCTAATTATCTTTTCAATTAACATATATTACAATCAATTTTAAAAATACTTTTTAATACAATATATCTCTTAAAATATTTTATATAATTTTCAAATAAATAATAAAAATATATTACATATTCACTTTAAGCAATGTTAGATTCTAAGTGTCTTTCTCAATTCACTACTTTCTTAACAACTTACCATGACTCCACTACCTCAAATTCCATCCTTAAAATGCCTGCTTACAAAAAAACAGACTTATATGCACTTATGTAAGATAATATCAACATTTCAGCTTAGACTTTTTGACCAAACATACATAGACCTTAATCATACACTTATATCCAATATACTTGTAACACTTATATACAATTACATCAATATCTCAACTTAGTCTTTTTTACCAACATACATACACCTTGACCATACACTTGTAACACTTATATCCAATTACATCAACTTAAACATGTGACCACGTACCTATACCTATTTGCAATTTGACCATACTCCTAATAAGACAAATTAAATTTTAATTGACACACATACTCTTTTAAATCAATTCAATGATTATATACATTAAAACATTATAAATAAACCAATGATTATATAAATTAAAACTTTATAAATAAACCATGACACCAAAAATTCAATGTCTTTCAACTCATCTTGAATTTAAATCAATTAAATGATATATATAAATTAACACTTTATATATACACCATCTTCTTTTTTTTCCTTATAAATATACCATGATACCAAATATTCAATGTCTTTCATTTCAACTTGAATTTGGCTCCAATTATAATTTCATTTAATATTTTTAAATAAATACTCCAATTCAATGAATATGCTTTTGTCTTCATGTTTTCTTTTAAATAAATATGATCCACAAAACCTTGAAAAGAATTCTCCCATTTCCTTCACATAATCACATGTCTTCTTATGGGGTCTACCACCATAAGTTATCTTCCATAAATCATCATTCAACAAAGTAATATGGCATTAGTTTATAGTGTTTCACCCATTTCCTTCTCATAATCACATATCTTCAATTGGGACCTACCACCCTAAGTTATCTTCCATAAATCATCATTCAAAAATCATAACATGGCACTAGTTTCTAGTGTCTAGGTCATTTATGCTAAAGCTATGCAATATTCAAAATGTTTAGAATTTCCAAGTTATTTAACATATATAAAAAGTTTTGTCCAAATTATATATTTTTTATATTAAGATGTGAAAGTTATGTAATATATGTTTAAAATAATGTGACGCAACTTGTCATGTAATATCAAGATGCGAAAGTCATGTAATATATCATATTTTATAGATCACAAGTTGCCTTCCAATTCCAATATTCAAAGATCTATTTTCATGATTATCATTGATCAAATGAATATTATTCAGAAATTTCCTCGTTTTTTCTACTAGTGGGAAGGAGCTAACATTGTTGAGCCAATCTCGCTAAAGGATATTAAATTTGTTCTCTCTGGTTTTGCTAGATCTAAGAGTCTAAGAGTCTTGTCCCTGATGGATGGATTATAGAGTTATTTCTTGAATTTTTTGATATCATGTGTTCGGATATTCTAGAGGCGGTATCGGAATCTAGGATTACCGATAGGATATTTGGGGCTCTCAATTCAACTTTTATTGCTCTTATTCCTAAACGCTCTCATCTTGATTCCTTCAACTATTTTTGTCTGATCTCTTTATGTAACTTGGTCTACAAGATCATATCTAAGATCATTGCATGCAAGAAAAAACCCTTTCTATCTAAATATATTTTAAGGGAACAATTTGGCTTCCTAGAGAATCGACAAATCTTGGACACTATAGGCGTGGCATAAGTGACTTTTCACAGTATAAAATCAAAGAAGATGTAGGCTCTGGTTCTCAAATTTGATTTGGCCAAGGCATATGACCAAGTGGATTGGGTTTTTTTTTCGTTTGGTCCTTTAGATTGGTCTTAGTTTGGATGCTACAAACTGGGTGATGGCATGTGTGAGTTCTGCTAACTATGATGTATTACTAAATGGTGCACCCACTAAAATTTTCAATGGTTCCAGGGGAATCTGTTAGGGGATGCCCACTATCTCCTTTACTATTCATTCTCATTATTGAGGGGCTAAGTAGATTAATTGATTTTCATAAATCAGATGGTTGATTCTGGGTGTTAAGGTTCCTGCATTAGTAAGGATCACCCACCTCCTTTTTATGGATGATGTTATGTTATTTGGGACTGGTCGAGCGGAGGAATGGTTATTATATAAGGATCTTTTGGATTCCTTGTGTAGGGCAACAGGTATGGTTATCAATGATACAAAGTCATTCTTCTTAGAGCATGCAGTGGATGGTATTGATCTTCTTCGGATTAGCCATTTTTTGCCTTGTCAAGTCACACCTCTTGAGGATGGTACAAAATATTTGGGATTTTTCATGAACCCCAACAACTATGCAGTGAGGGATTGGTTACTAAAGAGATTTGACAAGAGATCAAATAATTCGTGTGTGTGGTGGCTATCCTTGGGGGTCGTTTGACTCTGGTGAAATTGATACTAGTTAATCTCCATGTCTATTGGTTCTCACTGTGTAAATATATGAAATTTTTACTATTGGGGATCAGGCGTAGAGTTTTCAAATTTCTTTGCCTAGGACACTTGACAAATCCAAACTCCATCTTGTCAATTGGACTGACTTGTCCATGCCTAGATCCATGGGGGGCTGGAAGATTAAGAATTTTCCACTGTTTACACAAGCTTTGGCATCTAAGAGTTTGTGGTGAGTTGTATTTGATGATAACCTTTGGAGCAGGGTGATTGTTGGGAAATATTTTAAAAACATTTTTGTTCTGCAGTGGATTTGAGCGACAAATAAGCCTTTTGAAGGCATATCGAATATGTGGAACTGCATAGTTTTCTAATTTTCATATCCTTGGTGATTGGCTAGCTTGGAAGGTCGGCAATGGGGTCTCGATCAAAATGGGAGTTGACCCCTATCGTTGGCGATTAGATTGATTATCGTCTCTCAAAAGACATGCTTTTTGTCCTAATTAGAGACCTTGGTGTGACAACATTGGATTAGTTGGCAGCCCTTGGTAACAAGGCATATTTTGGTACCTCCTGGATGTTAGCCAATCAACTGGGACTTTTGGTTCACTGGGGGCAGAATGGTATTCATACATCAATGGTCTCAAGAGGGGAGGTATCACTCTTTCCGACGGGGAGGATTCAATGTGCTGGTCTTGGAACTTAAAAAATGGTTCAATTTCGACGAAATTGGATTATGAGGCATTGTTATCATATTGTATTTCATTGAACCATTGGTGGTACTAATCCACATCGCAGTTGGTATTATTGTCGTATGTTGACCTCAACATATCTGTGAAAAGTCATCGACGTCGACACAACTTCGACAAGTTCCGACTTCGACATGGCTTCGATAACTCCGCGACTTCAATAAGTTCTGCGACCTCATAGTTTCGCGACATCGACATGCAGCGTCGATCTGCGACTTGCGACTGTCGAACTTCGACAGATTGTCTCTTTGTCTTCTAGTCGACTGTAACAGTTGAATTGCCGAACCGTTCTAACTTCTCTTGTAACTGAACGTAACAGGAAAGCACCCAAGCGTCTCAACACATTCTATATAATCATGTAAACTATTGTAATATAAATCTTATCAATTGATGATCTCATATCCAGTAATAGAAGATCAGTTCACATTCCTGCATATTGTCTGTGTATATTTGCGTTATGTCTGTGTAGTGTATTCCTGCTTTGCGCATTTTGTTTCTTAAGCTTCCGCCATAACAGAGTCGACTCATTCAGTCCAACTGTTGTCCCCCTCGTGCTTCCTGGCCATGTGCGGATCATTGGTATCAGAGCACTCAGCTTTGTTCGTGCTTAAGTTTGCTTAGACACTTCCATGAAAGTCACTGACTTATGCATATTCAAACACGCTCGCAATCTCAGCAATCCAAGCAGATGCTACCTCCAGAAATGGCAGAAGAAACAGACGATAGACATGCAACGGACAAGACAACACAACTTATTGAGCACGCGCTGACTCGACAACGGATTGAAATGTTTGCCCAGTTCAATGAAATTATCACACGATTTGCTTCAACATCCGGAGGATTTTTGACGAGAACTCACTCCGACAAAATCAACCCCTTCAAAGTGAAAATGAATTTGGACATACCGAATCTTGAAGGAAATATTGAAGCGGAATCTGTTGACAATTGGGTGCAACAATTGGAATACTATTACTTTATGAATCAACTCTTAGAAGCTGACAAGATCACCATTGCAACCTTAAAGATGTCAACATATGTGCACTGCTGTTGGGAGAACCTCTTGACAAAGATGGAGAAAAGAGGAGACCCCATCGATACATGGGATAAATTCGCCGAACACATTCGGAAGGAATTTTACCCGCCCAAGTACCTTGAGCAGTAGTATAAGAAGTGGCAGCAGCTAATTCAATGGAAAGACCAATCAATACAGAGTTGCACCAACGAGTTCTATCGACTCATGGCTAGACTTGGCATCCAAGAAGAAGAGAAATTGCTTGTTCTGAAGTACATCAGCGGATTGTCCCAATACATTCAGCAAGAGATGGAATTTCTAACTGTCAATACGCTTGCAGATGCATTCCACTATGGCAGCAAACTTGAAACCAAGAAGAAAGGGAAAGCACGCTTCGCGACAAAGCTGATATCAGGACGACCACCTGACAAGAAGATATCAGCCGACTTTGACAAGTCGAAATCTTCTCATCCGACCCCGCCAAAGCTAGATCACGGAAAAAACCTTTTCAGAAAAGGGACGTAGCAAAAAACCGCCTATTGGAAAATGGTGCGATTACCACCACTCATCTTGGCATGATATGTCTGAATGCAAAGCTCGGAAGACATTTTTGGCAAAAGTGTCGACATCCGACGCGTTCGACAAGACGGTGGAAGAATCCGATCCAGACGCAATGACCCTTTTGACATTGACATCGACCACTTCAGCAGCCTCGACCATCGTCGACTAGAAGGAATGAGAGCGCTTGTTCCATACACAGATATGGGTCCAGCACAACCCATTACATCTGATTGTGGACAATGACAACCAGAAGAAATTCATTTCTTGAAGAAAATAGGTCTTGTCACCACTCTGCATCCTTAGCCTTACAACATTGGTTGGATGAAGGATGGACAGGAACTATTGATCACCCGATAATGCAAACTCGCTTACTTCATAAATCCTTTTGAAGATGAAGTATTATGCGACGTAGCACCACTCTCCGTAGCCAGCGCCCTTTTTGGGAAACCTTACCTATGGGATCGCCATGGAAGTTATCAGTCACGACCGTATAAGGTGATTGTCAGAATCCAGAATCGATGGTACAACATTCCAGAGCGACGACCTACACCAACAGTCTCAATGATATCTGCTAAACAAACAAAGAAGCTCATCAATCATGCTCAGAAGTTTCCGTTAATCATGATCAAACCGAAACATTCTAGGAAGACTGCAGCAACAAGTTGACTCAGTGACCAAAGCAGATCTCGACAGAAGAAGTCGATCGACAACGTTCTCGACGAGTATCGAAGTTTATTCCAAGAACAGGACGGAGTACCTAGACATTGCCAAGTAAATCACTCCATTTAACTTGCTCCTAGTTCTTCTTTGCCTAACGCATCTGTTTATAGAAGATCCATTTTCGAAAATGAAGAGATTTGCAGACAAATCCAAGATTTGATCGACAAAGTTCATATCCTATGTATCTCCTCCCCTTGTGGAAGTCTAGTCGTCCTCGTTCCAAAGAAATACGGGACCTGGCGAATGTGCATCGACTACAGGGAACTCAACAAAATTTCGTTAAAGAATCGCTACCCTCTGCTGCGGATAGATAAGCTCATCGACTGTATGAAAGGTGCTAAATTCTTTACTAAGCTCGATCTCAAGTTGGGATATCATTAGATTCCAATCGAGCCCTCAGATGTGTGGAAAAATGCTTTCAAGACCAAGGAAGGATTGTTTGATTGGTTAGTCATGCCTTTCGGACTAACCAATGCACCTGCGACCTTCATGCGATACATGGATAACATTCTTTGACCTTTCATCGGCAAATGGGTCATTGTCTACCTTGATGACATATTGATTTTTAGTCGATCATGGGAAGAACATTTTGGATAGCTTCGACAAGTCCTCGACACTCTCCAGCGACATCGACTTTACTTAAACATGGACAAATGCACCTTTGTAATGAACAACATCAAATACTTAGGGTATGTAATTGACTCTGCAGGCATTCACGTCGATCCAGACAAAGTACAGATCCTCAAAGATTGGTCCATTCCTCAAAGCATTCAAGAACTAAGAAGTGTTCTTGGTTTGGCGAATTTCTATCAATGGTTCATACTTGACTTCAGTCACATAGCCTAGCCCTTGAATCAGTTGACGAAGGGAAATGGAAAAATTGTCTTCAAATGGACATTGACACAATAAGAAGCTTTTGAACAGCTCAAGCACAAGCTCTGCACTGCACCAGTACTTGTGTTACCTGATTTTCATCAGCCCTTTGAGATTGAGACTGACGCATCGGACTATGCCTTGGGCGCAGTGATCACTCAGTCCGGTCACCTAGTCGATTTTCATTTCGAAACTTCTAACGACACAGTTAGAATATATTTGACGTACGAAAAAGAACTGCACGCCATTGTGCAAGCTCTCAAGCAATGGAGACATTACATCCTTGGCAAGGAAACAGTCATCCTCGCTGACCATAAGCCTCTACAATTCGCTCTGACCCAATCAAAACTACAGACAACTAAATAACTCAAGTGGATTAATTACCTACAACAATTCTAGTTGGGGATTAAGTATCAGAAAGGTAAAGCTAACGCCGTCGCCGATTGTTTGAGTCAACCACCCATTACTCTCCTTTTCATAGTGATGATTATGTAGGGTTACGACATGACCACTTGGCCTCAATTATATCAGGACGACATCGACTTTTCACCAGTCTACCAACAACTTTAGTCTAACAAGTCGTCGACCTCCGACTACGTCCTGAAAGACACCTTGCTATACAAGCTTGGACAACTTTGTGTACTGATTGGTGAGCATAGACAACAGCTCATTTGGGACGTGCACTACAGCAATACTGCATGACACTTTGGAGTAGCAAAGACACTTGCTATTCTCCAGAAGTATTTCTTTTGTCCTACACTTAAAACTGACGTCAACAAGTACATTCGATCATGCGTGGTTTGTGCCATTGCTAAACCGCCTAATCGACAATAGGGAGTGTACACACCTCTGCCAGTTCCTACTTGACCATGGGAATCTATTTCTATGGACTATTTGATGAGATATCCTACTACCAAACATCAACACGATGCGGTATTAGTAGTAGTCGACAGATTTTCCAAGATGGCCATTCTCATACCATGCAAGAAGACCACGACAGTGCAACAGACTGCTCAGCTCTTCTTCACACATGTTTGGAAACACTTTGGTTTACCCACAACCATTACTTCCGACCGAGATGCCAGATTCATCAACATATTTTGGAAGACTCTCTGGCAACAACTGGACACACGAATCTCATTGTCGACAACTTTCCATCCTCAAACCGACGGACAGACGGAAGTTGTGAATCGCTTGGTCATACAACTGCTTCGCATGTACAACCACAAGCATCGACGCACATGGGATGAAAGTCTTCCATGCATGCATCACAGTTACAATCATGCCTAACACAGTTCTACAAGAAAGAGTCCATTTGAGATCTGTTATGGATTTCAACCCTCAACGCCTATTGACTTGATCAGCTCCTCGACACAGTCGAATTCCGACACTGACTACAGCCAACTAGAAGTTGATAAATCCTTGAAGTTTCGAGATCAAATCTGCGACATCCAGAAGCAAGCACAGGAAATGTTGCAATGAGCAAACGAGAAATATAAGGCCCGACACGACAAGCATTGTGTTCCTCATTCACTCCAAATTGAGGATAAGGTCTAGTTACATCTCAAGAAGGAGCGCTTCACTGGTCCATTCAAGAAGCTCAAACCTTTGCGATATGGTTCGTACAGTATTCTTCGACAGATTGGAGAAAACACTTTCCAGCTTGACATTCTTGCATGCTTGGGTCTCCATCCAGTATTCAATGTGGATCTACTTTGACCATACCATGCACCACTGTTGGAACAGAATGACTTGCAAACAACAGAACCCGAAGACATTCATCCAGATGTTCAAGAGCCTCTTCCTTGCGAAACCATTGTGGGACGACGAGTACGCCATACAAGGACGAACACAATTCCCTTGTTTAAGGTTGGTAAAGCCAGATAGATCCCAGCACAAGGAAAGTAGTACTCTGCTATTGAACTGACCGACATGTTTCTTCACCTTCACGAGCAAACAATGGGGACCATTGTTTCTTAAGGAAGGAGGTTTGATCCACATCGTAGTTGGCATTATTATCGGATGCTGACTTTGACACATCTGCGACAAGTCATTGATGTTGACACAACTTCGACAAGTTCCAACTTCGACATGGATTTGACAAATCCGCGCATTCGATAAGTTCCGTGACCTCACAGTTCTGTGACATCGACATGCAGTGTCGATCTGCGACTTGCGATTGTCGAACTTCAATAGACTATCTCTATGTCTTCCAGTCGACTGTAACGGTTGAACTGCAGAACTGTTCTAACTTCTCTTGTAACTGAATGTAACGGGAAAGCACCCAAGTGTCTCAGCACATTCTATATAAGCATGTAAACTATTGTAATATACATCTTATCAATCGATGATCTCATATCCAGTAATAGAAGATCAGTTCGCATTCCTGCATATTATCTGTGTATATTTGTGTTCTGTTTGTGTAGTGTATTCCAGCTTTGCGCATTCTATTTCTTAAGCTTCCTCCATAACAGAGCCGACTCATTCAGTCAAACTATTGCCCCCCTCGTGCTTCCTGGCCATGTGCGGATCAGGTACAGGTCGATCTAGAATTGGAAGGCTCCCCTAAAAATAAAATTATTTACCTGTTTGGCATTGAACCATTGGTGGCACAGGTCGATGTGGAATTAGAAGGCTCCCCTAGAAATCAAATTATTTACCTGGTTGGCATTTGGGAACCATATTCTCACTTGGGATAATATATTGAGGTGGGGTTTTGTCGGGACAAATATTTGTTGTTTGTGTGGGATTGTGGAGGAATCAATGGACCATCTCTTTATGCCTTGTTCATTATTTGGTGAGGTGTTGAGATGTGTTAACAGATGTATCAAGCTTGCTAGAGATTGGATGGGGGCATCCTTCCAATCTTGCTATTTGACTTGGTTTCGGAGGAATCTATCAATGGGTGATCCCCCTAGCTTCTTTTATTGGGAGATATGGAAAGTGCATAATGCAATTATATTTGAAGGAAAAAAGAGACCAATGGATCTGGTTGGTTGTAGGGTGGTTGTTGCATTCAAGAAGCTCCACAAGAACTGTATGCCCAAGCAATTAGCTTCAACAGGAGATGATTTCCTCCTCCCTTTCCTTTTGGATTGGGGTAGAGGTTATTTTGATGGAGCATCACAGTCTCATTTCAGTCAGGGTGGTGTTGGTGCAATGCTCTGGTTGAATCATTCCTGGCGATATCATATTAGCTGGAATTGTGGAGAAGGTACTAACACGACGTCTGAAGTATTAGCACTTTGGATGCTCTTATATATTGCACTGCTAAAAAAAATTGCATTTCTCCAAGTGGTTGGAGATTCTAAGCTTATTATAGACTGGGCAAGTGATCATGGTACCCTTTAGGTGGGTGTGCTGGATTTTTGGATGGATAGGATCAAGACATTGATCACAATACTGTGGCGGATACTTTATCGAAGTCAACACTCCTATTATGTGAGGGTGTCATCAAATGTCAATGTTATATTCATAAAAATATGACATCCAAGGAGATCATTCAACTATATCTTGGTTTCCATCAAGTATCAATTTCTTATTTGATCTCACATATCATCCTATTTGGCGGCTATTTATTTCATTTTTTTCTTGCATGTAAGTTACCCCATCCATGTTCGTGGTTTCACTGAAGACTATCTACATTTGTTATTTGGCGGACATTATTTTTTATATTTTTGAGCTCTTTGGTGGTAGTTTTTGGAGCTCGGGATCACTTTATTATATATCAGTTATCGAGCTCACTTTGGCATATATTTGTGTCACGTCCCCTCCCGTCATCCCAATGTAGGGGAGAGAACATGACCAAACATACGGGCTTTGTTCTACAATCTCAGCCCCATACGTTACTCGAAAATGGTTAAAAATTAAAACTTAGTATGTGCAGGTTCAAATTAACTAAGCACAACAGAATTAACTCATATTTTCACAGACATAAATAGTAATTCATAACATATATATCACAGCAGAGGATGATTCAACATATTGGCACTCAATCTCGTTCCAATGCCATGCATAGATCCCACATTAAGATATTCATTTCATTTCATTAAACATCGACAATTAACATACTGCAGAACACAAAATGCATATAATTTATAACACAGAGAACACTTATCTTGAAGATGAAGTTGTCCAAACAACTGGCTATGTGAGAGCAACGTTCCACCCAACCATAGAACTCTGTCCAGCTTGTATTCTTTCAGCTGAGAGATCACCCCCGAGTTGGGTTGTGTATCCACTAAGGAGTAACTAGCTAGGCACACTCACAGCCATGGTTTCACTTAACAGCTATGCTAATCCAACACACAGTTGTGTTTATCAAGCATACAAAAAGATAGAGGAGGGTAATGCTAAGCCAGTGAGCTCAACCACAGAGTTGCAGGCATCTCAAATGGACTTAACAGTCAGGCACCCACATTACCTACCACATCCAACACAAGGAAGATCCCCTTCTCTGCTACACAGTCCCTCAGGAAACTCTTCCCTCCAGTGCTCTTCAGGATGGGCATAGAAAGGTCCAGCTGCTAGCTTCCTGAGATTCTAGCCTTCACTGGGTTTATCAAGCAAACCCAACCTCTGTTCAATTGTTCATAAATGAATGTCTCACAATTCAGTCATTCAGTAACTCAAATCCGTCACTGGTTTTCTGGGTTGCAAAAACTGGGTTTTCTTATGGATTTCGGGGTAGCTAATACTCTCAATTTCGCCCCAAAGTTCATATCATTGGATCTCGCATTGGTTTTCACTGTCCAATACCAAATCTGGGCGTTTTTGGCTCTTCAAAACGTGGGTTCTTTCAAAGTTGCGATTTCTGGTTTTTCTCACTGCTGGCAATTCGTGGGTGATGAAAAATTGATGTTGGGTGATCAATAATGGAATGGGAATGAGATTGGAAGGATTCCCAAGAAGTAGAGTGACTTGTGGGTCAAGCAAAATAGAGCCCATACCCTGCCATACGAATTTATGGGCTGCCCATTCTCCATTGAAGCCATGGACTGAATTCTTCAACAACTTCCTCACACAGAAATAAATCTCAGCAAAAAAAGTCAAAAGGGTTCATAAGAGGACATTTGGAAACATATGGTTCAATCCCACAACCCCCTCACCACTCCCTAGTGGATACACATGGCCCCTTCTCATTTGTTGCTCCCATAGCCAGTTCTAGTATTTTATTGCAATATTAATATTTACATCAATTTACAATTTTTCATGGCTTAATAGCACATGGGTAACAAAATGTCAAATGCTTATCCATTTAAATAAAATCCGAACATACACTAGCGAGGCCTTGGCCTTGAGCTCCACGCTAGCAAAAACATACATCGCATGTATACAATATTACATAAAATCCAATTTAACATAAGGGTCAAAATGGGGTATTACATTCCCCTCCCTCTTAGAACAACACCATCCTCGGTGTTCTCAAAACTGAACAAAAATGGGAATGCCTCTCTCATGGCATCCTCCAGCTCCCATGTAGCCTCATCGGGACTAAGGTGCTCCCATTGGACCTTTACCTACTCGATGGCTCTGTTCCGGAGCAGAGTGACCTTCTTGTTGAGGATGTGCATAGGTTCTACTTGGAACTCTCCCTCGGGTTCCACCTGTATCACGTTCCAATCAATCATATGATTAGGATCATGTGCATACTTCTTAAGCAAAGATACATGGAAAACATTATGAGCTCTTATGTTAGCAGGCAATGCAATTCTATATGCAACTGGCCCTATCCTATCAAGGACTTCAAATGGCCCACAATATCTTGGTGACAACTTGGCACAACTCCCCAACTTGAGGGAACTCTTCCTTGGTTTCACTCTCAAATAAACATGATCCCCAATCTGAAATTCCTTATGCACTCTTTTCAAATCTGCATAACTCTTTTGCCTGTCCTGAGCTGCCTTTAAATTATGCCTGATCTTAACAATTTCCTGTTCCATTTCCTTGATCATTTCTGGTCCAAGTACTACCCTGTTCACCGGGCTGTCTCAATTCACTGGAGTCCTGCATCCTTTGCCATACAATGCTTCAAATGGACTCATACCGAAGGATGCATGATGTCCATTATTGTATGCAAATTCTACCAAGTGTAGGTAATCTTCCCACTTGAATGGTTTATCCATCACATACATTCTTAGCATGTCTTCAAGAACCTGATTCACCCTCTCAGTCTGACCATCTGTTTGAGGATGATAAGTTGTACTGAAATTCAATTTAGTTCCCAATTCCTGAAACAATCCCTTCCAAAAATTGGAAGCAAACTTTGTATCACGATCATAAACTATTGCCTTGGGCAATCCATGCAATCTGAATATCTCTCTCATGAAGATATTTGCAATGTCACTAGCCTTGTGAGTGGACTTGACTGGAATAAAGTGAGCTACCTTTGATAGCTTGTCCACCATAACCATGATTGAATCATGCTTCTTCACTGTCATGGGTAGACCTGTTATAAAATCCATAGAGATCACTTCCCACTTCCATTCCAGAATGAGTAAGGGCTACAACAACCCTGCTAGATGTTGGTGCTCTGCCTTGACTTGTTGGCACTTCTGACACCTAGCAATATACTCAGCTATGTCCTTCTTCATACCATGCCAAAATTATTGCTTTCTTGCTGCTGTTATGGTTTTCTGGTATCCTGGGTGTCCTGAATATAACATTTGATGAATTTCATCCATCACTAGCTTCTTCAAATCTGCGTTATTTGGAATATACATTCTATCCTTGTAGATGAGGATATTGTCTTCACCAAGCTAATATCCCGCACACTTTTCATTCACATTACCTTGCTGCAACTTCTCTTTAATTTGAAGACAATTTTCATCACTGTGCTGGGCTTCAAGAACTCTTGTCTTCAAGTCTGATTTACACATACTTACTGCTGCAACATGAAATTTTCTGCTAAGAGCATCTGCAACCTTATTCTCCTTCCCTTTTACATGCTTAATTTCAAAATCAAATTCACAAAGAAACTCCATCCATCTAGCTTTCCTGGCATTCAAGTTTGGTTGATCAAACAAATACTTCAAGCTCATGTGGTCTGTTCTAAGCTCGAATATTCTTCCCATCAAATAATGTCTCCACATCTTGAGAGCATGCACTATGGCTGTCAATTCTAAATCATGCGTGGCATAATTCTTTTCATGCTCTTTTAATTTCCTAGACTCATAGCAAATCACAACTCCTTGCATGAGCACTCCACCTAGCCCTTCAATGCAAGCATCTGTGTACACCACAAAATCTTTCTTTGGATCTGCTATCTTCAAAATAGGAGCGCTGGTGAGTAGTTCCTTCAACTGCTGAAAGCTTTTCTCACACTTTTCAGACCATACAAATTTAATATTCTTCCTCTACAATGAAGTGATCAGATGAGCTATCCTGGAGAAACCTTCAATAAACCTTATGTAGTAACCAGCAAGACCCATGAAATATCTAACATCTGAAAGATTCTTTGGAGTTGACCAATCCATGATGGAATTAATCTTCTCCGGATCCACTGCAATTCCTTCTTCAGAAATGACATGACCCAAATATTGAATTCTCTTTTGGTAAAACTCACACTTGCTTAATTTGGCATACAACTGATGTTCTCTAAGGACTTGTAACACCATCCTTAGATGTTCATCATGTTCTTCTTCATTCCTTGAATAGACAAGAATGTCATCCAAGAACACAATCACAAACTTATCCAAATATTTGTTGAATACACTATTCATGAGACACATGAACGTGGTAGGTGCGTTGGTAAGACCAAATGGCACCACAGTGAACTCATAATGACCATATCTAGTTCTAAAAGCCGTCTTGTGAATGTCTTCCTATTTAATTCTTACTTGATGGTAGCCAGACCTCAAGTCAATCTTTGAAAATAATTTAGCTTCCTTCATTTGATCAAACAAGTCATCAATTCTTGGCAATGGATACTTGTTCTTGACTGTCACTTTATTTAACTGCCTGTAATCAATACACAGTCTTAAAGTCCCATCTTTCTTCTTGACAAATAACACCGGTGCGCTCCAAGGAGACACACTAGGCCTGATATAATTTTTGTCCATTAATTCTTGCAGCTGCATCTTCAACTCTACCAACTCTGGTGTCTTCATTCTATAAGGCGCTTTGGAATTCGGCGCTGCCCCTGGAACAAGATCGATGGTAAAATCAATATCTCTCTTTGGTGGTAGTCCCGACACCTCATCCGAAAATACATCTCGGAATTCTTGCAATAATGAGAAATATTCTATCCTTAGACCCTTGTCCTCGGACGAATCTGACATATGAACTGCATATAATTGACAACCCTTCTTGTACAACTTTTGCAACTGTAGGGCTAAAATCTGCCTTACTGAAACTTGCTTGGAAATTCCTCTTACCAATGTTGGCCTTCCCTCTTCATCAATGCACTGAAGTGCTTTCTCATAACAGTCCAACTTGGCTCTATGTTTTTCCAACCAATCCATTCCAATCAAGGCATCATAAGATCCTAAGGGTAGCACATTTAAATATGCATGTGTGTAGAGTCCATTCAATTCTATGGGGCACTCCGCCACTACTTCACTTGCTTTCCTCTTCGTCCCTGTCGCTAATTGAACTAACCAAGACTTATTATGCTTCACCTTTCTAAGAGAACAAGCTTCAACCACCCTTGTAGAAACATAACTATGAGTAGATCCTGGATCAATCAAAACAGAAATAGATTGCGTAGCAATCTTACCTTCAACTTCCACCACTGATGATTGATGGTCTGCTTGATGATTGTCCGACGCTGCATAAATTCGAGGCGCTACCCTTTCCATGTCCTCCACTGTAGCTACTCCCTTTAAGTTGTGCAACTTTCGGGGATTATCCTTTCGATGTGGGCAATATTTCAACATGTGGTTTTCTCCACATCCCTAACACTAAAGTGGTCCCTTTGATGCTTTGTCTGCTACTACTGCTGGCTTGAATCCACTCCTTGCTTGCTGCCCCTGTGGAAAGGTTCTAGGCTGACCTCTGAATGGTGGCTTAAAGCCACTCCTCTTTTGATCAAACCTCCCTCTTGGCTTTCCTTTCCATGCTTGGTTAACTTATGTTTTTCCTTTATTCTGCTCATAACAATGCACTGCCATCCTAACGGCTTCATCCAAACCTAGTGGATTAACAAACTCAATACGATCTCTGAAACTTTGAGGTAGACTTCCAAGGAAGCATTGGATTTTTACTCTCTCATCTTTAATGTAGTCCACATACCTCAACAATTCCAAAAACTTATGGACATGCTCTTCCATAGATTTTTGTTCCAACTTGAGTTTATTGAACTTTTTTCTCTTACTGTCATAATACCTAGCAGAAAGGTATTTCTCCTTGAAGTACTTCTTAAATCTCTCCCAACTGATCTTCCTGTCACTGATTCCTTTCACTTGTAAGAGATTGTCCCACCAAATTGAAGCTCTGCCATTTAGATTGTAAATGACAATTCTAACTTTTTCATTTCTTGAGTAGTCTTGAATTTTGAAATATTTCTTCATTC
This sequence comes from Larix kaempferi, assembly GCA_027924585.1. Taxonomy (NCBI): domain Eukaryota; kingdom Viridiplantae; phylum Streptophyta; class Pinopsida; order Pinales; family Pinaceae; genus Larix; species Larix kaempferi. Next base: position 1,797,861 of record BSBM01000275.1, on the reverse strand, counting down.
CAAGAAGCCATGCCTCTGCCTCTTGGCCAGTCTTACCTTCTCCATCAAAGGTGGGAGGTCTTGCCTTTTGGAATTCTCCCTGTGGAATGCCTTTGAACTTCTTTCTTCCATCAAATCTCCTGGGCATATGCCTTGGACTTCTTTGAGAACCTCTGGAGTCACACGATTTGCTAGAAGAAGATCTTGATGAAGATGTTCTATGCTTTTTGCTCATTGAGCTCTTCCTTGGGCCGGGAGTCCTCTTCTTTGAACGGCCTCTAGACCGACTCTCTGCCTCTTTTCCTTCTTCAGCTGCATTGCTTGGGTTGGAACCAAGGTTTATTCTCTGCTACATATTAGTGAGACTTTGCAAGATAGCAGCATTGAGTTGGTGTTGTTCTTCTTGAGCCTTCATCAATCTTTCATTGAAGCTTACCATGGTTTCAACCAAATTCTGAGGAGTCACCTGCTCCCTTCTCCCATTGGATTCGGTCTCTGCATTCCTTTCATGCACATTTTCCCCTAGGACGTCTTCTTAATGCTCATAAGGATCTTGAGCATCATTTATGGTCACCATTTTTCCTATATGCTATCTCTGCTACAATTATTAATTTTATGAGCTGCAAGCACTGTGCATTATGAAAATATTTGTTAGACATCATAAGAATGCATATAGACATATACACAATCAATATTTAACATAATAAAACTCATGGATTAATTCACACAGTTGCTATGCACTCATTTCTTTTGCCCATTCATGCAATTTTGGAAATTGCCCATATTATTTACAATTTGACAAACAGTCACTGACACTTTTATGCTCTAATTATCTATGATGTCTGATGTCCCCATTCAAATTCTGCCTATGCACCATCGTTCCCTGTTGGGAAAGATTTCCAATGTCTGTCCCCGTGCTCCATTTCGACATCAGGTGTGGAAACTGCGTTATTTCAAAAATGACAACTTTCACCCCAATTCTGCATACTTTTACATAGTTGTATTTTGGTCCCAAATGCCAACTTCAGCCACCTGTGGAAGAAAATCTATGATGAATCACGAAAATTTTTCTACCGAGCGAAGTTAGTCCATATAACAAGGAATGCTCAGCAACTCGCGGATCTCTATTCCGATGCACCATTCATCTTCTATTAATTTCTGGGTTTTACTACTTCTCACTTTTCACGTTTTTCCAAAATTCCAAATTTCGGGCTCAATACTTTTTTTTTTCTTTTTTCGACACACACAGGCCGCAACCCGCATCCCGTAATCCGACTTTGCGGGTTCGGGGGGGGGTTCAAGCTGTGGTCACGGGGATGTAACCATCCCGCATTCCGCAATCCGACATTGCGGTTTCGGCGAGGGGGGTCAAGCTGCGGTCACGGGGATGTAACCATCCCGCAACGCGCATCCCGCATCCCACAATCCGACATTGCGGTTTCGGGGGGGTCAAGCTGAGGTCACGGGGATGTAACCATCCTGCAACGCGCATCTCGGATCCCGCATACCGACGTTGCGGTTTCGGGGGGGGGTCAAGCTGTGGTCACAGGGATGTAACCATCCTGCAACCCGCATCCCACATCCTGACATCCCGAAACTGTGAAAAACACCTGCGTTTTCTTGCAACTTGCGGGGTCTGTATCTCCTTCGTCCCTTAACCAAATTGAGCAAATGAGGTACCGTTGGAAATCTCTTGGAGAGATCTATGCACCTCCGTGATCCTCTTTCACATATGAGAAATCTAATCATGTCATTTTCCCCAATCAAAATGCCAACCCCAACTTCCCAATACTGTGTTAAAACATCCTGTTACATGCCTGCAAACTCAAAGTCTGGCCCAAGCAGCCCTAGTGCTGCAAGCTGGGCTATGATACCACTCTGTCACGTCCCCTCTCGTCATCCCAATGCAGGGGAGAAAACATGACCAAACATATGGGCTTCGTTCTACAATCTCAGCCCCATACGTTACTCGAAAATGGTTAAAAATTAAAACTTAGTGTGTGCAGGTTCAAATTAACTAAGCATAGCGGAATTAACTCATATTTGCACACACATAAATAGTAATGCATAACATATATATCACAACAGAGGATGATTCAACATATTGGGACTCAATCTCGTTCCAATGCCATGCATAGATCCCACATTAAGATATTCGTTTCATTTCATTAAACATGGACAATTAACATACTGCAAAACACAAAATGTATATAATTTATAACACAGAGAAAACTTATCTTGAAGATGAAGTTGTCCAAACAACTGGCTATATGGGAGCAACGTTCCACCCAACCATAGAACTCTGTCCAGCTTGTATTCTTTCAGCTAAGAGATCACCCCCGAGCTGGGTTGTGTATCCACTAAGGAGTAACTAGCTGGGCACATTCATAGCCATGGTTTCACTTAACAGCTATGCTAAGCCAACACACAGTTGGGTTTATCAAGCATACAAAAAGATAGAGGAGGGTAATGCTAAGCCAGTGAGCTCAACCATAGAGTTGCAGGCATCTCAAATGGACTTAACAGTCAGGCACCCACATTACCTACCACATCCAACACAAGGAAGGTCCCCTTCTCTGCTACACAGTCCCTCAGGCAACTCTTCCCTCTAGTGATCTTAAAGATGGGCATAGAAAGGTCCAGCTGCTAGCTTCCTGAGATTCTAGCCTTCACTGGGTTTATCAAGCAAACCCAACCTCTGTTCAATTGTTCATAGATGAATTTCTCACAATTCAGTCATTCAGTAACTCAAATCCGTCACTGGTTTTCTGGGCTGCAAAAACTGGGTTTTCTTATGGATTTTGGGGTAGCTAATACTCTCAATTTCATCCCAAAGTTTATATCTATGGATCCCCCATTGGTTTTCACTGTCCAATACCAAATCTGGGCGTTTTTGGCTCTTCAAAACGTGGGTTCTTTCAAAGTTGCGATTTCTGGTTTTTCTTACTGCTGGCAATTCGTGGGTGATGAAAAATTGATGTTGGGTGATCAACAATGGAATGGGAATGAGATTGGAAGGATTCCCAAGAGGTAGAGTGACTTGTGGGTCAAGCAAAACAGAGCCCATACCTTGCCATACGAATTTATGGGCTGCCCATGCTCCATTGAAGCCATGGACTGAATTCTTCAACAACTTCCTCACACAGAAATAAATGTCAGCAAGGAAAGTCAAAAGGGTTCACAAGAAGACATTTGGCAACATATGGTTCAATCCCACAACCCCCTCACCACTCTCTAGTGGATACACATGGCCTCTTCTCATTTGTTGCTCCCATAGTCAGTTTTGGTATTTTATTGCAATATTAATATTTACATCAATTTACAATTTTCCATAGCTTAATAGCACATGGGTAACAAAATGTCAAATACTTATCTATTTAAATAAAATCCGAACATACACTAGCGGGGCCTTGGCCTTGAGCTCCACGCTAGCAAAAACATACATCGCATGTACACAATATTACATAAAAGCCAATTTAACATGTGGGTCAAAATGGGGTATTACAATTTGGAGCTTGGGATCAATATTCATTTTTGGCTTTTTTTGGTTGGGAGTAGCCTTGTATTTCCAAATATATTATGTTGTTTTTATTTTGTATATTCCCGGGGGGACTAGTTCCTATTTCCACGGCTAACTTCTTTTTTGGTCCTCGTATTTTGGCTGGTCGGTGGTTTGGTTTTTATTGGTCGGTATGTGGCTCCTCTCTGGCCTTGGGATGTGTTGTTTTTGGGTGATCTGCTGTTGGGTTTACACTCTGTTCATATGTCACAACTGCCATGTATCTTCTCTATCACATATATTTTAATACAAATATAGACTCATGAAAAAAAAGGTAACTAGTTTATCCACTAATTTTTTTTTCTTGCTTGCAAATACTTATGAATTATGGAAGCAATGTATTGAGTTCTGGCTAAATAATTATCATATCTCCTCCTGAATAATATCATCATCTTACTTTGAATGTCATATGTAGAAACCAATGCCTTGTTCTTTCAGAGTAATATCATATCTCCTCCTGAATAATATCATCGTGGACTGGTGAGATTACCATTCTTAACAGAAACCAATGCCTTGTTCTTTCTTTTCCTGGTCTGCTAATTTGTTCTTACAAATATCTTGGTGCAGATGGATTTGGAATTTCTAAAATGTAGAAACAAGATGCTTCAATTGATGGACCTATAAGAAATGAATGGAATCTCTTGTAGACCCCAAAATACCTTCAATTCCCCAAACATGATATTAGTAGAATTCTAGTTAGAACAATATTTTATGCCTCCTTGCTTCCTTTCTCTATGACTTGCCCATCGGATTGTCTCTTGCATGTTGTAGGTGTTGGGACTTCAAAATTTATACATAACTTTTGCATTTATCTAATTTTCTCAAAAAATGTTGTTTCCACTATGTTGAAATGTCTTTTCTACATCACGAGAGCTAGCGTTCCAATGTCAAGTTTTCTGATATTTGTCTCTATAGATAATATCAGTGAACACTACAGAGTAAAATCTTTGCTCATTATATGAGGCGAAGTAGCCTCCTAGCATGAATTATTTTCCCTTCATATGTTTGTCTTCTTCTTTTATGGGCTATCTTGGCCTATGGATGGTAGACCTGTGATCATGATTAAATCCTTTGCATATGTAGCAGAAGGATTATCTTAGACATCAAGTATTGGATGAGTTTAAGAGTATATATGTACCAAGTGTTCTTTTGAAAAACTAGATCTTTGTCTTTCCATGTGTAGGTATGTTGTTGTTGGAAACGAGCCTTTCCTGAAGGCATACAATGGTACTTTTATACAGTATACTTTTCCAGCACCTCAAAATATCTAGAATGCACCAAACAAAGAAGGATTAAGCAATATCAAAGCAACAATACCTCTTAATGCATATGTGTACGAGGAAGATACACCATCAGAGAGAGAATTCAAGCTAGATGTTAATGATCTCATGATACAGATTTGTTAGTTTCTGGTTAACAATGAGGCACCTTTTACAATTAGTATCTACTCATTTCTAATTTTGTACACTAATGAAAACTTCCTTGTGGATTTTTCCATTTTTATGGTACTGACCAACCATTGGTTGATGGAAATGTCCGAGACACAAATGTATTTGATGCGGCTCTTGATACACTGCTTTGGGCATTAAATGAGGCAATGTTCCCTAATTTGTTCATCCTTGTGGGAGAAGTTGGTTGGCCTACAGATGATGATAAAAATGGAAATATCAATTATGCACAACGGTTTAATCAGGGCCTTTTGAAGCATATAATGAGCGTCTGAGGTAGACCATTACGATTTGGAAATATTGAAACATATCTATTTAGTCTTGTTGATGAAGATTCAACACGTATTGCACCAGATAACTTTGGAAGGCATTGGGTAAGTTTCTAGTATGATGAGATGCCTAAGTATGCACTTGTTTTGTCAGGGAAAGGAAAGAACAAGGCATTGGTTTCTGTTAAGAATGGTAATCTCACCGGTCCACTACTCGTCATAAGTGCATTAATTAGTTGGTTAGTTTGACTAGGACACTTTGATGTCTCATATTATTATATGTCCCATGGTATTGAACCGTAGTATTACTATGATGTAATCCTATATATTCTTATGGTTAATAATGAGAAGGCAATGAGTATGCCCACTGGTGTTCCATCCTTTACTTGTTTCTTCTTTTCTTAAAAATTTAACATGGTATCAAAGCGCATGGCCTGATCCATACCTGTATTTGGGTAAGCCTTTTTTCACATAGTGGAAATCACGTATACGCATATTCTGGAGGTTGCAGATCAAGATGGGAACACATCAGCGTGGAGGAGTTTCTTCACAGCACCAGGGATGTACGTATTTATCTTTTTATTTTATTTTTTCTTTTGGAAGCGTTGACTCACCTGTCCCTATCGCGAACTGCACCACCCTTCCACTGACGCACCTGTTGTTAAGGAAAAGCGCGACACTAACGCACTCTCTGCACGGACTAAGTGCGGAATTGACGCACTTGTTATTAAACTGAAGTGCAATGATCACTGTTCACTTACACAGATTTTTCCCAACGCACCCTGTGACGCACTGTGCTAGCTCTGCAAGCTGCGACACTATGTTTAAAAGACAGACATACAAGATGGCTAGTACTAGCATGAAGCGGATCTCTGGACCAATGTTGATCGACACCAACTATGAAATTTGGTCAATCAAGATGCATACGTTTCTCCAACTCAACAAATGTTGGGATATGGTTGAAAACGACTTCAAAGAACCAGATGCAACTGCTCTGGCAACTATGTCTAATGCTCAGAATCCTTGAATAAAGCCGAGACTGAAATATCACTGCACAATGGTTGATCTAGAGATTTATTGAGGAGTCCATTTTCTTGCAGATCTCAGGAGCTACCACCGCATATCAAGCTTGGAATCTCCTTGCATCTGCATACAAAGGTACATACAGAGTCAAAACGGTAAGAATTCAAACCCTTCGACTTCAGTTTAAAAGTCTTAAAATGAAGGAAATTGAAACTATAGATAAGTTCATGACTCAGGTTTCGGGTATTGTGACTCAATTCCAAACCTATGGCGAGGCTTTGGAACAAAAGTTTGTTGTCCAAAAGATCCTCAGATTTCTCACTAATAATTTTGCTATGGTTGTTACTGATATAGAAGAATTTAAAGATTTGTCCAAATTTACCCTAGACGAGTTAACAGGGTCCCTTCTGTCCCACAAAGCTTGACTCAGTCAAGAAGAAGAGTCTCTATCAAATGCATTCAGCACTCAGGCTTCCCTCAGCATAGTTCGAGGTAGAGGAGGTAGAGGACGGGGCAAAAGAGGAAGAAGTTCTCATTTTACAGAGGATAGAACCACTCATGAGCAGTCAGATCATTGTGAGCACTTTCACAACTCTCAGAACCAGAGGGGGAGAGGCAAGAGATGGGATAATAGGTCCAACATTCAATGCAACTACTACAAGAAGTATGACCACTACGAATGAGACTGCAGAAAGAAGCAAGCATACCAGAACAATGGTAGAGCCCATGTCTCAAATGTTGAAGAAAGCTCATAAGAAGTCATGTTTCTCTCATGTCAAGTGACTGAAGAATATTATTATTCAGATGTCTGGTTGCTAGATAGTGGTTGCAGCAATCATATGACAGGTAACAAATTGTTATTTTATGATCTAGATCCGTTTGTCAATACAAAAATCAAGCTTGGTGATAATTATCTTGTTCCTGCTCAAGGAAAAGGAATTGTGCCTGTTCTTACTAAACATAATGAAAATAAGTCTATACATGATGTATTCCATGTTCCTAACCTAAAATTCAATCTGATCGGTGTGGGTCAACTGATTCAGAACAAGTATGATGTCAAGTTTATTGATACTTATTGAGTTGTTTATGATAAATCCCCTAGTATAAGACTCTTATCTAAAGTAGAAATGACCAAGAATAGAATATTCCCACTCAGTCTCAGAAGTGCTATATTGCCATAGTCATATGCACATACTGTTTCCAATCAAGATGAAACCTGGTTGTGGCATTGTAGGTATTGTCATCTACCCTTCCAGAGTCAATCTTATGCAAAAACAATCCATGGTCAAGGGGTTACCCATTTTGAATGAACAATCCAGTTCTTGTGAAGACTGTATCTTAGGGAAACATTAAAGGGACAATTTCCCCACTTCCACATCTCGAGCCAAAGAACACCTTGAGTTAGTTCACACAGATCTATGTGGACCCATGCAAAACCAATCTATAGGAGGTGATCTTTATTTTCTGACTTTAATTGATGATTATAGCAGGAAAGTCTGGATCTACTTTCTTAGACACAAATCAGATGCCTTCACCAAGTTTAAAGAAATCCAGGCATTGACTGAAAAGAAGTTAGGTAAATCCATCAGAGTACTCAGGTCATATGGTGTAGGTGAATATGATTCACATGATTTTGCAGAGTTATGTAAACAACATGGCATCTAGCACCAATTCACTGCCAGATACACTCCACAATAGAATGGAGTTGTTGAACGAAAGAACCGGACCATCATGAACATGGCCCGAAGTATGATATCATATAAGAAGCTATCATATGATTATTGGGATAAATTTTTTGCATGTTCAGTTTACTTACTGAACATATCTCCTACTGTGAGTGTTAAATATAAGATGCCTGAAGAAGCATGGAGTGACACTAAGATTAGTGTCTCACATCTCAGAGTCTTTAGATGTGTGTCATTTTCACACATACTTGATGAATTAAGAAAAAAGTTGGACAAAAAAAAGTGAGAAATGCATCTTCACTAGTTACAGTGAACATCAGAAGGCCTACAAGTTGTATAATCCTGTCACCAAAAAGGTTGTGGTGAGTAGAGATGTCAAGTTCCTTGAATATAAATTCTGGAGTGATCCTCAGAATGCTTCAACAGACATTCAACATAATGAAAGATAAGATCCACCAGATCTACCACTCAGAATTCCCAGACTGGAAGTATAGCAGCAACAACAAGAAGGAACATTAGCATACAGTCCACCACAGAACCATAGAACCATAATTTTGAGGGAGTTATATGAGCAGACTCCTTTTATTGATGAGAAACTACAGTATGCTTTATTTTTCTATCATCCAACATCTTTTGATGAAGCAATAAAGGATGCATAGTGGGTACAAGCAGCGAATGAAGAAATTGATACTATAGAAAGGAATCATACTTGGGATCTTATTGATATCCCATCAAACAAAAACAATATTGGATTAAAATGGGTCTATAAGATCAAACTCAATGAAAAAGAAGATATATAAAAGCATAAAGCCAGGTTGGTTGCAAAAGTATTTGCTCAACAATATGGTGTGGACTATGATGAAACCTTTGCTCCAGTAGCAAGGATGGACACCATCAGATATGTACTTGCTATAACAACTCAAAATCATTGGACAGTTTATCAAATGGATGTGAAATCTTCCTTTCTCAATGGCATACTTGAAGAAGAAGTCTATGTAGACCAGCCACCTGGATATGCTGTCAAAGGTAAAGAACACAATGTGTGCAAGCTAAAAAATGCCTTGTATGGTCTAAAACAAGCTCCACGAGCTTGGTACAACAAAATTGATTCCTACCTCATCAACAATGGGTTCAACAGGAGCAGTAATGAGCCCACTCTATCTGTCAAAACAGATAAGCAAGGTAACATTTTGATTGTATGTCTTTATGTTGATGATCAGGGTAATTTTTAAGGGCGAAATTTCGCCAATTGGCTATTTTTCAGGTTTTTTTTCAAAAAATAAATTCGCTATTTGGTCATTTTTAGACTCTAATATTGCCTATATTTACATAAAATATGTTTTTTTATCATAATATTCCCCAAAATTTACACATTTCAGTAGTAAATTGTATGTTTCATATTTAATATTCACCTATGTATCTATATACCCGTTTTTTTCAATCCAAAATAATTGCCTAGGATACTATACCTAAGTATAATATTAAAGTCCTTAAAAAATACCCTGTTGATGATATGATTTATATTGGAAATATGATGCTAGAAGAATTTAAGATAGTCATGAAAAAAGAGTTTGAAATGATTGATCTTGGCCTTATGAAGTACTTCCTTGGTCTGGAAGTTGACCAAAGTGAAAATGGCATATTCATCTGTCAGCATAAGTATGCTACAGACACTCTGCAGAGATTCAGAATGGATAAATGCAAACCAACAGAAACCCCCATTGTTGTAGGAACCAAGTTAAGCAAGAATGATAATGGGCCAACAATGAACTCTACAATTTACAAAAGATTGGTAGGTCTTTTAATGTATTTGACTGCAACTAGACCTGATTTGATGTATGCTGTCAGCCTGATCTCTAGGTTTATGGATTCTCCCAAAGACTCTCACTGGAAAGTTGGTAAAAGAATTTTGAGATATGTTGTAGGCACAATTGGTTATGTACTTTGGTACTCTCATTCACCAGACACTACTCTTACAGGGTACACTGGAAGTGATTTTGCAAGTAGTATTGATGATAGAAAGAGCACATCTGGTTATGCTTTCCATTTGGGTACCAATATGATTTCATGGGATTCTAAAAAACAACCCATTGTCAGCATATCTTCTGTAGAACTAGAATATGCAACAACAACATGCCGCACAGTTTGGCTGAGAAGACTTTTGAAGGATATGGGACACACCGAAAAAGAACCAACACCTATTTATTGCGACAATAGTTATGCCATACAATTGTCCAAACATAATGTGTTTCGACATAGAAAAAGTAAACACATTGACACTCGCTATCACTTTATACGTGAGTTAGTCAATAATGGAGAGATCACTTTACTATTTTGTGGCTCTAAGGAGTAGTTGGATGATATGCTTACAAAACCTTTGGGAACATATGCATTTGAGTTTCAGAGAAAGCACTTAGGCATTGATAGTGCTGAGAATATTGTCCCAGTTGATATTAAGGGGGTGTGTTAGAATTGTAATCTCATCGGTCCACTACCTGTCATAAGTGCATTAATTAGTTGAGTGATTAGTTGGTTAGTTTGACTAGGACACTTTGATATCCCATAGTATTATCTATCCCATGGTATTGAACCGTAGTATTGTTGTGATGTAATCCTATATATTCTTATGGTTAATAATGATAAGGAAATGAATACGCCCACTGGTGTTCCATCCTTTACTTGTTTCTTTTTTTCTTAAAAATTAACAGTTTCTACTAAGGGTGTTAAATATTTGCGTAGAAGATGGTGTGTGATGAATCCGAGTACAATTCCTTCACCGTTGACTCAATTACCTGATAGTGTTGCCTATGAATGTACACATGGTAACTACACTTCTCTGGGTTATAAATCTTCATGTAACAACTTAGATTATTAAGGCAATGCATCATATGCATTTAACTCGTACTATCAGGTGTACAATTAGCATAATGGTGCTTGTGGGTTTAATAATTTGGCCACTAACCCCATCACAAGGGACCTATAAATTTGAGATCTAGGCACGGGGGGTTCACTTAGTGAACTTATTACATAGCACAGTCGTTCACATGATATTAAAGAATATTCATAATTTCACTAAATATTAGAAAATGTATCCTAACATTGTATTGTTGAACCCCATCCCAATATGCCTTTCCAATTAGAAAACCCTTAGTTTCACTAGATATTGTAGGTATCCATTTTTATTAACCCATTTTTAACACCCTCTTTATATCATATTATCAAGTTGTAACAAACAGGAGCCGTAACACATCTTAGTATAAGCAAACAAGATTCTAAATAAAATAATATTGCAATGCTAATAATGATCTCACTAGGATTACAAGGGAGACTGATCAATTTGTAGCATTGGATAGTGGAAGACCCAACGAAATAGTATTGGGGAAGGCAAAATGCGTAAAAGGAAACCTAGTACCTAGTAAAGAGATCAACATAACAAAGAATGTAAAGGAATGTTAGTCCAATTTTTACTGCAATGCTTAAAAAAGATGAGAATTGTAGATGTTTCACATCACAACCTGCCAATCTACCAATTTTATATCATGTAAATACAAATATAGCCATAGAGAGCTCATATTTTTTATAATATTAATAAATTAAACTCCATATAAATGCAAAATTGAAACCCTTTCGTGGATGGACTCCCCTACGTTCCTGTCAAAACAAACAACATTGATGTTTGAACCCAAATGAACATAGAAAAATTCCTTTTACTTTTCAATAACACCATATGATCATGTGCACAACTTGGATTTGGGTCATTCACAAGATCCAATGAATTGCATCCACTTCCTCTACATCTATTCTTGCAATCAAGGGAATTAACAACATTTAGTTACCTTTTCTTGGGTTATATCTAGTTTTTTTATCTTTATGAGAGAGGGAAAAATCTCCATTGTTAGGTTTCAAGCACGCAGTAGTTATAAATATGCACAGATGGTGAAACATATATGATATCATTTCATGGTAACGATAACATATAGGGTTTGTAAATAAGGATTTAGATTTTCACCAATGTTCATGTTAGTTCCAATACAATATTAAGATGGATGCCTTACACATAAGAATTGAAATTACAATTATGAATGTGCCAAATATAACTCAATCTAACAATTATTCCTAACAGGCAATGTGAAAATATTAAAGAAGAATACAAAAAGTTGGAAGAAATAATTAGTCAAGAAATATTGATCTAACTTTTCTTGGTTCCAGTGAGCTAAGAAAGATTGATCTCACTTTTCTTGGTTGTCATGGAGAAATTTTTAATTGAATCTCAATGCCAACCTAAACCCCAACCTAAAAACTGAAGAGATAAATCTTTTACTTGAATGCCTACAAAAAATACAATACAATTGTTCAAGTCCAAAACTCCCGATTGGCTACATCTCTTAACTTAAAGATGAAAACCAATATAACATCAATTCAAACCAAGCCTAAATAAGCTATTAAATTAGGATTGCTCAAGGCCAATAATCCAAAGAGACTTCCATCAATATTATCATTCGTACACTATATCATATTTATGCAAAACTTAGAATCATAAGCAATATCAATTAAAAATGGAGGGTCCTTAAGTTTTAGGTGGGTATTAATTGATCCCATGATTTGGAGGTATGAATCCATCTCACGATTTGGAGGTATGAATCCATCCCACGATTTGGAGGTTATTCCTTAGCACACCCAAATAAAATAACCCCCAATATTTATATTACTATGTCAAATTAAAAAAAAACCCTTGACCCCTTAATACGAGGCAATATATTTTTGAGGTTTTTAAGAGTATTCAAACCCCCAATATGAATGGACGTGATATGACATTGCTTGACTAGTGAACCCCCCTGTGGATCCAGGTATCGATATGATTTTTTTTAGAAGATTCAACTATGAAAAAATTTCAGGCATCAATTCCATCAATTCCAAGTATGTCGATTGCTTGGCTTGGCTTCATGGTGAAGCTTGTGTAGTAAGATACCAATTTAGATGCAGCTTGTGCAGTAAGACACCAATTTAGATAACAATTAGGTGAATTTTTTTCATGTCAAAAGACAATTTTTCTAGAATACAAAATCTGAAACTATCTTAAACTAGTTGAGGAGTAAATCTAAACATAAATATGGATTTTTTAGAAGATTCAAACACCTTTCTTTTTGGAACTTTGACAATGTTAAGAAAATATAGTAGTGGAATTAAAATAGAAATTGCTAGGAATTAATTACACATAGCAGAGTTGGTTTCTGCAAATTGCACAAAGGATTTGGTTTCCCTTAAAGATGTAGATGGGTAGATCAAAGTACCTAAGTCAAATTGGTTGTCGCTTGGGTTAAGAACTTTTAAGAGTAGCTCTTCTCATAAAGATCCTGTATTAAATTTGGGAATGAGTTTGTGACGTCTTACGAATTGATATTCTTATTTTCGTTTCAAAGAGGCGATAAATTGAATAGACTTGTGTTGCATGGACATCCTCGCTAGAAAGCAACACTTACATCCATACTTTTATCAAGTGGTTAATACTAATTTACTATGTTTACCAATTTACTCTGTTTAAGTGACGAGAGGTATATGAAAATATTTTATTGACACTTGCTGCATAAGTTGGAGGCTGGTTGTAGCAGCACATGCAAAAACATGTGAACATGTTTCATAAAGCATTGCATATTTTTACAAGTGTATTGCTCCCATAAATAAACTTAATTTAGTTTAGTGCATGGAATATAATATTTTTATAAATAGATAAATTTTAATTGAAACCATGGGCCACTAATCCTGCTAGTATACCAATGACAATGAGCCCTTTCAAAAATTAACGACACCCCATTCCATGCTAGAGTGTGAACACATGATTATTATTATCCTTTTTATGTTTATGGCAATTGAGTGGTTATTTGGAGAAGACTGTTGACATAAGGATATATACAATTATATGGAATTTTGAATAATAGGTTGTGAGAAATGGAATATTTAGCCAGAGCATCTAGTGTTGAGCATTGAGTAATAAAGAACATGTACACTGCATGCACATCAATTCCCACTTTCTATTCTTCTTCCGACCATGCTTTTTTTGCTCTTGCACCATGCATGGTGGATGAACACCAACTGGCTCTGTATCCACCAACCATCTCTGTATCCAATCGACTCTATATTATGATTATCTTCGTCTTAGGTTCATTACATATCCATTGTTTTGGTACATTTCTCAAATTTAGTTACCAATACTATAACCTATTTATCAATTATTTTTCCATCTTTGAAAAACCACATCCAAATTGCTATAGCATATGCTTGGAAGGAAAAAGGGATGCCTAGGAATTTGAAAATTTACTAGAGAGAGATTTCAAGAGTCCAAGAAAAACATTAAAAAAAATGTTTAAATGGCTTTAAAGCTATTGAACATAACGAGCACAAATAAATCCATTTTTCAGGTCATTCATTTAATAGGAGGTAATAATGGAACATGTATGCCACTCCTTGCTCGTTCACATGACACTTAGGAGCATGAGGTTTCATTTTCTCTAGATGGAGCATCAATCTTCAACTTCACACTTGGGATGGGAATTTGGTCAAACAATATTGCATAGACCAGCACACTCCAATCAAGGACTAGTGCTATCGACTAGATATGGTATTAAAAAACAAAGAATAGGAACATTCACCCCAATGGATGAGCAATTTCTTCAACCACGTTGACATGTCTACAAATATATGCAATAATTGATCGAAGAAACTACTTTATTGAAAACTAAAAACTCTAATCCGACACCCATAAACAACCTTTTGACTAATACATGCAAGGAAGCAAAGTATGACACTATGTTTTACTTTTTTTTCTCTTATAGGTGATTGTAGTTCATTGGCTATACAAGGAATACTCATCCCAATGGAATGTTGACAATGCTTGCTATTTTAGGAAGTTCTGGTGGTATTCCCATCACTAGTGGCATAATGCTTGGGTGCCTCCTCCTCCAATATTGAGTCATGTAATGGATAAAAATCCTACAACTTAAACCCTCTATTATGTAGTGTCCCTTTTAGGAAAATTGCACAAACTAGGAAAAATTGCAATTTTTAACCAATTCGACCCTTAGACTAGTATTGACACTACTGCTTCCAAATGACTCCAAATGCTTCCAAATTGGTTCTACAATTATTTGAAAGGTATTAATACATATAAATGAGTCTTTTGGATGCTTAACAACCCTTAAAACACTTCTGCAACATTCATTTACAATCTGGACAAAGTAGGGAAAGTTAATAGCAATTTCGAGCTTCAAAACCCCCAAGGGTAGTGGACAAAGATGAACTCCCAAATGTTGTTAAAACATTCCAAATTTATGAATATAGGTATGGTACTGATAAGTGGCTTTAATAATCTCCTCAAGGTATCATTAATTAGTTCTTATGGTTTTCTGAAACTCAATTAAATCATATGTTTATATGCAAGATTTCACATAGGGGGGAAAACTAGTAATTTTCACCATGTGTTGTGAAATTCAAATTTTAGGTGCCAAGGACTTGTGAAATGATAGTGAAACTTCTTCAGAACTTTAATAAAACTCCATAAATAAAAAAAATGACAGATAATAACTGATACAACTCGAAATAATGTCCCCTCAAGCTCCAATAACAAGATCTAGGGGAAATGACATCATTTATGCATTGTTTGGTATTTCTACATAACATCAGGATTGGTATTTAGAACTGAGAGTATTATGACCAGTAGATATAGAGTATATATATCTCAATACAAAGAAATGGATATTCTTGGACTCTCACAAAGTGATCAGCATCTCACCAAGGGTGCATTTCCTCTAGGAGACCAAATATGCAATAAAATGTGAAAGAGATGCAAGAATGAGTTGTAGCTGAACGAACCACGAGCTCTCCTATAGCTTCAACCTATAAATAAACACTCCATTATAGCTCCAAATAAAAGGTCTTAATGGCCTCTCCAATTTCCAATTAGGATGGGAATCTTTCACCCTCGAAATTGGTGCTAAGGCAAGTAGACTAGCTCTCTACTAGCTCTTCTCTCCAAATGCAAAATGCAAAATGTAAAATGATAAAAAGAAAAAATACTTCTTTGTTATTGTCTTTTATAAAATTATAAGGTCCTCCATGGGTCTAATTCCTTCCAATAGATTCATGCTAGCTCAAGTTGGGAAGAGATTCCAATGTGTGCCAGTTGTCCCTCCAATTCTAGCCTCCTCCTCCACCAAATTCGAATAGGTGTCTCTTTGGCTTCCCTAACTCCCTTGAGCGCCCTCTTGGAGGCTATTTTTAGCCCTGACATGTCATATATGTAATATGTCAGCCATCATGTCTGATTTTTTCATAAGTGTCATAGGAATCTTCATCATTGGTGTCATAGAAGCTAGGGAATCTAGCCCAAGTGTCCCACTAGCTCCAAAATGCCTCTCCCTCTCCCATGGGAGTTACTCTTCCTCTAAAATTCAACCTCATTGAGTCATGCCAAGTAATATGGCCTTCCAAATATCCCAATAATAGTGGACTCCACCTTGGATTCGAATGGGTGAGAGTGGAATTCCATGTGGCATGGGGAATCTAGCTTTTTGGGGGTCCGACACCACCAATGTGTCTCCATGACCAAGTGCCATCTTATTTTCTCACCATAAATATTTATTTTTCCCGTATTAATATATTTCTTCCCAAACCAAAGTCCATTTGGGTTTATTAGTCTCCTTATTCCAATTTTAATGTCTCCACCCCAACCTAGGAAACTAGTAGGTTGGTGGAGTTTTCCCTACTTGAGATTTATTTGAATGGGGACATTACAGTCCTCCCCACCCAAGGTTGCTTGCCCTCAAGCAATCTCAATTTATCATGCTGAAAACTTGTTCCTCCTTTATCAGGTGGTCATCGACGAGGAATGTCTCCCAAAACCTTTTCATTCTTGTGTCTCATACCGTGGGAGGAAACTACCTTGTTCGGATAGGTGTGCATTCCTCTCAATACTCTTTATTTTCGCTCCGAATCTTTGAATCTCATTTCAGGAATTTGATAGTTCATTATATGTTATCCTATAGAGTACAACCATTGCACTCCCAATACCACATTAGTATCAGCAACATCAACCACATAAAAGCTATCAAAAAATGTGTAATTACCTATGGTGAGTTGTAGCTTTGGAATCCATGTTTTGCACTGCATAGTATGGTGACCTATAATGATGACTGTGAATCCCTCGAATGGTTCAGCAGGTAGGTTTCTCCTCTCCACCATGGATGCATAAATGAAGTTATGTGTGGCTCCTCCATCTACCAATACTGAAACCCTTTGTCCCTGTACAACTCCTTGGCATCGAATAATGTGGAAACGAGGCATTCCTGAAAGCACTACTAGTCTTCCTTTGTCAGGTAATGGATGATCTTCTTATTTTTTCTCTCCTTCTTCTGTTGTAGCATATCCCTCTTCTTGGGCTGAAATATGTCCTCCTTCCTCCATGCCCCCTTCATACTCATCATCACAAAATACTTCAATGAATTGGGCCTTTTCCTTAGCACATTTATGTCCTAGTACCCATGGTTGGAAGCATGAGTAACACAGTTTCTTCCTTCTGAGTTCTTCCCTGCTTAGTTCCTCTCTCTTATCCTTTCCACATTCATCTTCTTGCCATGGCTTCTTTTCATATCTGAATTGGGAAGGAACGTTGGGCTTGGGAGGAAACTTTGTCCTAGGTAACACATTTTGTAGATCTCTTGTCAAATTGGGTTCGTGGGCCTTAACTAAACCTTTTAAGGGTTCAACCAAACCTTCAGTGAACATAAATTATAATCTTACCATAGATATATCATCCACCTTGACTGATAATTTTTTGAATTCCATCATATACTCAGCAGGGGTTCCAACTTGCTTCAATTGGGCTAGTTCTTTGAAAGGCAATTCTGGATCCTTTTGCTCAAATATTTATAATTTCCTGTCAACAAATTATCCATAGGTTGTAACCTGATCATGTCCCAAATTTTTCAGACCATGGAACCACCAATCATTGGAATCTCCTTCTAGATGCAAAATAACCATTTTTAAAGCATCATTTTCCACCATAGGATTCAATTGAAAATAAACATCTAGTTTTTGTACCCAAGTATTTGTAGAACTTTGGGGTGAGCCATAAAAAGTGGGAAGGGGAATTACCAATGGCACAGTTCAATTCTTTATTTTGAAATGGAGTCCTATTACCTTCCCTCATTTTGAGTTCGCTTGATACATTAAAGAATTGGTCAAATGGTAGAGTTCTTCTACAATCTTCACTCAACTTTTCCCATTCTGTCACCACTTCCTGCATATCAAATTGGGTGTTAGGATCTTCTTTGACCTCAAGAAATTTAGGTTTAGTAGGATTTGTTGTGCTCTGAAATTCATTAGGTCTATTATGGGGTCCTGTACTTGAGAAAATATGCTCACCCATTGCCTTCTTTTCCTCATAATGAGAACTACTGGTGCTTCCTATTACTCCTTTGCTCCCAAGTCGACTGACCAATAATTTGAACCCTTTCATGATCTGTTTGGTCATATATTCAAAGAACGGTTTCATGAATTTATTAAATTCTTCCTTATCCTCTGAGGTCTCCTTCTCATCCTTAGCCATAGTTTCAGCAAAATGCACTTCTTTTCCTATTTCTTCCTCTTCAACAACAACACCTTCAGTTTTAGTTTCTAATGGTGGGGGCTTATTCTTTTGAATTATTGTCTTCATAAATGGTCACCCACATCAGGTGCAAGGACCATGCTCTAATCCCACTTGTAGTGTCCCTTTTAGGAAAATTGCACAAACTAGGAAAAATTGCAATTTTTAACCAATTCGACCCTTAGACTAGTATTGACACTATTGCTTCCGAATGAATCCAAATGCTTCCAAATTGGTTCTGAAAGTATTTGAAAGGTATTAAGACATATAAATGAGGCTGATGGATGCTTAACAACCATTAAAACACTTCTGCAACATTCATTTACAATATGGACAAAGTAGGGAAAGTTACTAGCAATTTCGAGCTTCAAAACCCCCAAGGGTAGTGGACAAAGATGAACTCTCAAATGCTGTTAAACCCTTGCAAATTTATGAACAGAGGTATGGTACCGATAAGTGGATTTAATGATATCCACAAGGTATCATTAATTAGTTCTTATGTCCTTCTAAAGCTCAATTAAATCATATGTTTATATGCAAGATTTCACATAGGGGGAAAAGCTAGTAATTTTCACCATGTGTTGTGAAATTAAAATTTTAGGTGCCAAGGAATTGTGAAATGATAATGAAACTTCTTCATAACTTTAATAACACTCCATACATCAACAAAATCATAGAGAATAACCGATACAACTCGAAATAATGTCCCCTCAAACTCCAATAACAAGATCTAGGGGAAATGACATCATTTATGCATGTTTGGTATTTTTACATAATTTCACTTGGTATTTTGACCTGAGAGTCTTATGAGAAATAAATACAGAGTATATATATCAGAATACAAATAAATTGATATTCTTGGACTCTCACAAAGTGATCAACATCTCACCAAGGGCGCAATTCATCCAGGAGCCCAAATATGCAATAAAATGTGAAAGAGATGCAAGAATGAGTTGTAGCTGAATGAAACATGAGCTCTCCTGTAGATTCAACCTGTAAATAAACACTCCATTATATATCCAAATGAAAGGTCTGAATGGCCTCTCCAATTTCCAATTAGGATGGGAATCTTTCACCCTCGAAATTGGTGCTAAGGTAAGTAGACTAGCTCTCTACTAGCTCTTCTCTCCAAATGCAAAATGAAAAATTTAAAATGATCAAAAGCCACCATACTTCTTTGTTATTGTCTTTTATAAACTTCTAAGGTACTCCATGGGTCGAATTCCTTCCAAGAGCTTCATTCCAACTCAAGTTGGGAAGAGATTCCAATGTGTGCCAGTTGTCCCTCCAATTCTAGCCTCCTCCTGCACCAAATTCGAATAGGTGTCTCTTTGGCTTCCCTAACTCCCTTGAGTGCCCTCTTGGAGGATATTTTTAGCCCTGACATGTCATATATGTAAGATGTCAGCCATCAGGTCTGATTTTGTCATAAGTGTCATAGGAATCTTCATCATTGGTGTTACAAAAGCTAGGGAATCTAGCCCAAGTGTCCCACTAGCTCCAAAATGCCTCTTCCTCTCCCATGGGAGTTACTCTTCCTCTACAATTCGACCTCATTGATTCATTCCAAGTAATATGAAATTCCAACTATCCCAATAATAGTGGACTCCACCTTGGATTTGAATGGGTAAGAGTGGAATGCCATGTGGCATGGGGAATCTAGCTTTTTGGGGGTCCCACACCACCAATGTGTCTCCATGACCAAGTGCCATCTTATTTTCTCACCATAAATATTTATTTTTCCCCTATTAATATATTTATGCCCAAACCAAAGTCCATTTGGGTTTATTAGTCTCCTTATTCCAATTTTAATGTCTCGACCCCAACCTAGGAAACTAGTAGGTTGGTGGAATTTTCCCTACTTGAGATTTATTTGAATGGGGACATTACATATTACCAATGTTTTTTCGGTGACTACAACTACATTATCACATAAAATGTATTTTGGAGGTACATTTTGTCTAATGATGTAGGAGAAGCAAAATAACAATAAGGCTGCCAAAGGGAATGAGTGACATCACCATCAATTTTAACATTGAAAGTACTTTGGTACCTTATTCTCTAAGTTTTGTAAGTTTATTTTCTAACTCCATACTAGTGAGATTATATGCAAGTTAGGACAAGAAATTAATGGACAATTACTTCATAATAGAATACTATTTTCCTTGTTTCGCCATAGGCGTTCTGTCATGTCCCAAATTTGGTATTGGGTCAAAATGGCCTAATCACATTGGCCCTATTCATTAGAGTTTGTCAAATTGATGCTAAAGGTCAAATAATTGCCAAGGAGGAAAATTAGTAGTTTCCTAGGTTTGGGGTGGAAGCTTTGGGATTTGGAATAATGGGGATAATAAATGATGTTTGAACATTAGAATGGCATAAATATTTAATAAAGGAGATAAATAAATATATACAAGTGAAAATCAAAGTGGCATTTCATCATGAAGACACATGGAGGAAGTGGGACCCACATATGGCTAGATTTCCCCACTACACTTGGCATCATTCTCTCACCAATTCGAATTCAAGGTGAATGGTAACATACTTGGGGGAGTCCAAAAGGTATTATTCATTGCATGACCCATCCAAGGTCAAAATATAGAGGAAGAGTAACTCCCATGGAAGAGGAAGAGGCAATTTGGAGCTAGTGAGACACTTGGGCTAGATTCCCTAGCTCTATGACAACAATGATGAAGATGCTATGACACCTATGACACAAATCAGACCTGAAGGCTGACATATGACATATATGACATGTCAGGGCTAAACATAGACTCCAAGAGGGCCCTCAAGGGTGTTAGGGCAGTTAAGATGCTTCCACATGTGATTTGGTGGAAGTGGGAGACTAGGAATTGTTGTACAAGTGGCGTTCTTTGGAATCTCTTCCCAACTTGAGTTGGCATGAGTCTCTTGGAAGGAATTCGACCCATGGAGGACATTATAAGTTTATAAATGTCAATAACAAAGAATGAAACCAGCTTTTGATCATTTGTGGAATTTGCAATTGCATTTGTGAAGAGGGAGAGCTAGTGGATGACTAGTTTCTTGCCTTAGCCAATTTCGAGGGTGAAAGATTCCCATCCAAGTTGGTAATTGGAAAGGCCATTCAGACCTTTCATTTGGAGATTTAATGGAGTCTTTATTTGCAGGTGTAAGCTACAGGGCAGCTCATGGTTTCTTCTATTGCAGCTCACTCCTTCAACCATTTCCATTTTTGATGGCATATTCTTGATCCTTGAGGGAGGACGTTTTTGGTGAGCTATTGTACTCTTTGGGGAAGATTTTAATGCCCCATTTCTTTTGTAATATGAATTAAATACTCTGTTCTTCATCTCCAAAAAGTTTCAGGTCGAAATTCCAAGTAGAAATGTATAAATCTCATTTTTAATGGAAGAACAATGCCATTTCCCCACTACCTTGTTGTGAGCCAATGTGTTGATGATGATTTCGAATGAATGGATGATTATCTGATATATTTGTGATCAATATACTGCCATGGATGTCTTCTACAAGTTTCATGTACTGTACTTGAGCATTTGAAGCATTTTTACTCAATTTAGTTGCATTGGGAGGTGAAATAGTGCCATTTCCCCAAGGGTCGAATTGGGGATTTTTGCAGTTGAATGGGAGAGGGTGAGAACAGTTGTAATAATCCATTAATGGTGCATATGAGACTTTAATAACATAATTAACACATTACATACCTCTGTTCATAAATTTGAGTGGGTTTGGAGGCATTTGGGAAGCCATTTTCATTGTTTACCCCAGGGGGATTTGAACCCCAAATTACTAGTAAAATTGCATAATTGGTCCAGAATATTAAGAGAATTTGCAGAGGTCTTTTGGTGGCCATATGTCATCCATAAACATCATATTCAAGTTATAATATCATTCATACACCTTCCTTGAAGATTTGAAGGCATTTGGAGTCAATTTGAGACCTAGAGACCAATACTAGTCAAAGGAAAATCACTAGTAAAGTTACCTACATTGATCAGAATTGAAAGAGGATTTGAAGAAGTATTTTAAAGGTCCAAAGGCATCCTTGAAACACATATTTATGTTCTAATATCATTCATACACCTTCTCAGAATATTTGGGATCATTTGGGGCAAATTTGGGACCTAGAGATCAAAACTAGTCAAAGGTCGAACAAGGGAAAAAAAGTGGAAAATTGCAATTTTAATAAAATTCCTAACAAGGGACATTACAGTGGTATCAGAGCATGGTCCTTGCACCTGTGTATTAGGTACATACATTCAAGAATAATTGGCAGCCATGTCTTACTATTATGATGAATCCTATGAGTACAATTCTTATGATGAATATGCAGATGCTTATGAGCAATATGAAGCAGAATGTGAATGGTATGAGGAAAAGGTGCCATCATGCAACACTTCTTACAATTTCAAGAGAAATGAAGATTATTCTTATGACTTTAAATCTGATGAATATGAATGTGTCACACCAACCAAGGATAATTCTATGAGTGAGTTCCAAAGATGGAGAGCAAATTATAAAACCTTTCCCCAGCAATATCAAAAATATCAAGAATATCTTGCTTCGAGCAAAAATACACAAAATGCCATGTCTTTTGAGTACTATGCTGAACATGTTTTTGAAAATAGGCCCAAAAATGAAGATGTGGAGTTAGTGAAGAAAGGTTTATGCCCTTCTTGTAAGAACCCTTGGAGCGAGTATCATATATGTGTGCATGAAATGATGTCCTCTTTGATGAGAGCTTTTGAGATTTATTCAAGAAGGGATTCCAAATATACCGATCCTAAGGAAAACAAGGGGAAAAATGAATCAGCTTGCTTGAAGGAGAAAAATGAAGAGACATCACAAGAGCATGAAGAAGATTCTATTGAAAATATGGAAGATCATTTCGAGACACCTTCTAGCTTAGACATGAACCAAAGAGCATCTACTGATGGATGCTTAAACTATGAAGGAGTACCTACTGATGGGTGCTCACACCTCTATGTTGGTGACATAGAGATCACTTTTGAAAGTGTTGCTGCAAGCCCAAGTTCCATTAAGCATGATAATGAAGACCTTGTAGCAGTTGAAGAAGAACCAAGATCAACTTCCCCATCACCACTTGAGCTTCATGAAGTTGGTCCAAGCAAAAATGAAGAAGATGAGGAGGTTCATTTGCAAGAGCCTCATTTTCTTGAAGGGTCCTTAAAGATGAATGAAAAGAAGATCCAAGAGTCCCTCAGCATTCTCCATGAGACTCAAGCATTGGTGTCAAATTCTTGTTGGAGAGCTACTTCATTGGAGGAAACATCCTTCCTTGAAGATATGGAGAAGATTCAAAGAGCAATGTGCCACATCAAAGGTAATTTCATGTCTTTGCTTTTTGATAGAAACCATTTGTTTGAGCTTAATGAATTGTTACATGATGCATACTTGAAGAATAATGAGGATATTCATAAGCTCACAATTCAAAATGAGCAACTTCTTGAAAAGTTGCAAGATACTTGTTTTTCCTCCTATGTTTTAGATTGTCAAATGGTAGATTGTTTGGAGGATTCTCATGACATGGTGGATCATGAGAAATGTGAAAATTTGAATGTTCTTGATGTGTTTGGAGATGAACTTGAAGAGATCCAAACACTTGATGTGGTGGAAGAAGAATTTGAATTGCCTCTTGATGAAGGTTGTGCAATTTTTAAAGAAGAGCATGATTCATCTACATTGGAACCAAACTATGACAAAGAGTTCACACTTTTGAAGGAGCTGCATGATACTACCCATATGGATCCTCCCCATGATGAAACTTCTGTACTTTTTGATCATTTGGGTGATTTGGTTCATTCTCCTACATCCTACAATTCCATGTTTTGCAACATTAGTCTCAATGAAGTATGGGTGAAAGGGTTCTTTTTTATGGTGCCACATGAGGAGTATGATATGGTTGGAGCACATTCTTATTCACATTTGCAGCATCATACTTTATTACTTTATGATGATGCACATCTACATGGATGCACCTATGATATGCATTTGAGTGACTTGAAGACTCATGGTTTTTCTTGCTCAACACTTGATTCATTTGATGTTGGAGGAACTTCATCCAACACTTGGGTGAATAGATTTATGATTGGAGAACATTTTTGTTGGAAGCCACATACTTTGTTATATCTTTATGATGATCACATTCAGGGATGTATGGGTGAGACTTCTTTGAGTCATTTGAAGTCTCCTTGTTTTTTCTGCTCATTATTTGGTTCAGATTTTAGTGGAGATTCTTCATTCACTTCTTGGATGAAAGAATACATGGCTGAATATTTTGATGCATATCACATCCTTTTGGAGCAGCTTTATAGGACATGGGATCCTCACCTATGTCATTGGAGCAGATTTGATTGGTTACTTAAAGCTTGTATGCACTTGGAAAACGGTGGTCTACTTGCTTGGAGGTATAAGCACTTTCATGATTCTTTGATGAAGCACCTCCTTGATATTAATTTTCATTATGTAGTTATGTACTTTGATGATATATATTTTGTACTCATGATGTTTGGAAGAATGCATACAAGAAAATGGGATCCAGGAATCCTCTTATATGATGGTATGGGTTGGAGAGCACTCTTAATTGTTCGGGTGCAATACAAGCAATGGGACCCTGGAACAATTTTTATCTCATTGGTTTCAAATTTTTTGGGGAAACAAGTAGTATGGGAGATGGATTTCCCCACTTAATAAAGTGATTTTTATCAGAGTAGTGTAGCAGCAAGCATGTTGGTTCCTCTCTAAAATATTCATGGAAACTCAAAGACTCAAGGTTGGGCAATTCAATGGCAACTTCAAAGAATTATACAGAAAGCAGGTTCTTCAACACCCATGTTTAAAATTGCTTGAGGACAAGCAATATTGGGAAGGGAGGATTTGTCATGTCCCAAATTTGGTATTGGGTCAAAATGGCCTAATCACATTGGCCCTATTCATTAGAGTTTGTCAAATTGATGCTAAAGGTCAAATAATTGCCAAGGAGGAAAATTAGTAGTTTCCTAGGTTTGGGGTGGAAGCTTTGGGATTTGGAATAATGGGGATAATAAATGATGTTTGAACATTAGAATGGCATAAATATTTAATAAAGGAGATAAATAAATATATACAAGTGAAAATCAAAGTGGCATTTCATCATGAAGACACATGGAGGAAGTGGGACCCACATATGGCTAGATTTCCCCACTACACTTGGCATCATTCTCTCACCAATTCGAATTCAAGGTGAATGGTAACATACTTGGGGGAGTCCAAAAGGTATTATTCATTGCATGACCCATCCAAGGTCGAAATATAGAGGAGGAGTAACTCCCATGGAAGAGGAAGAGGCAATTTGGAGCTAGTGAGACACTTGGGCTAGATTCCCTAGCTCTATGACAACAATGATGAAGATGCTATGACACCTATGACACAAATCAGACCTGAAGGCTGACATATGACATATATGACATGTCAGGGCTAAACATAGACTCCAAGAGGGCTCTCAAGGGTGTTAGGGCAGCTAAGATGCTTCCACATGTGATTTGGTGGAAGTGGGAGACTAGGAATTGTTGTACAAGTGGCGTTCTTTGGAATCTCTTCCCAACTTGAGTTGGCATGAGTCTCTTGGAAGGAATTCGACCCATGGAGGACATTAGAAGTTTATAAATGTCAATAACAAAGAATGAAACCAGCTTTTGATCATTTGTGGAATTTGCAATTGCATTTGTGAAGAGGGAGAGCTAGTGGATGACTAGTTTCTTGCCTTAGCCAATTTCGAGGGTGAAAGATTCCCATCCAAGTTGGTAATTGGAAAGGCCATTCAGACCTTTCATTTGGAGCTTTAATGGAGTCTTTATTTGCAGGTGTAAGCTACAGGGCAGCTCATGGTTTCTTCTATTGCAGCTTACTCCTTCAACCATTTCCATTTTTGATGGCATATTCTTGATCCTTGAGGGAGGGCGTTTTTGGTGAGCTATTGTACTCTTTGGGGAAGATTTTAATGCCCCATTTCTTTTGTAATATGAATTAAATACTCTGTTCTTCATCTCCAAAAAGTTTCAGGTCGAAATTCCAAGTAGAAATGTATAAATCTCATTTTTAATGGAAGAACAATGCCATTTCCCCACTACCTTGTTGTGAGCCAATGTGTTGATGATGATTTCGAATGAATGGATGATTCTCTGATATATTTGTGATCAATATAATGCCATGGATGTATTCTACAAGTTTCATGTACTGTACTTGAGCATTTGAAGCATTTTTACTCAATTTAGTTGCATTGGGAGGTGAAATAGTGCCATTTCCCCAAGGGTCGAATTGGGGATTTTTGCAGTTGAATGGGAGAGGGTGAGAACAGTTGTAATAATCCATTAATGGTGCATATGAGACTTTAATAACACACTTAACACATTACATACCTCTGTTCATAAATTTGAGTGGGTTTGGAGGCATTTGGGAAGCCATTTTCATTGTTTACCCCAGGGGGATTTGAACCCCAAATTACTAGTAAAATTGCATAATTGGTCCAGAATATTAAGAGAGTTTGCAGAGGTCTTTTGGTGGCCATATGTCATCCATAAACATCATATTCAAGTTATAATATCATTCATACACCTTCCTTGAAGATTTGAAGGCATTTGGAGTCAATTTGAGACCTAGAGACCAATACTAGTCAAAGGAAAATCACTAGTAAAGTTACCTACATTGATCAGAATTGAAAGAGGATTTGCAGAAGTATTTTAAAGGTCCAAAGGCATCCCTGAAACACATATTTATGTTCTAATATCATTCATACACCTTCTCAGAATATTTGGGATCATTTGGGGCAAATTTGGGACCTAGAGATCAAAACTAGTCAAAGGTCGAACAAGGGAAAAAAAGTGGAAAATTGCAATTTTAATAAAATTCCTAACAAGGGACATTACACGTTCACCATGGAGAATCATTACTTCCACATCAACAAGATTCCTCGCTCATGGAGTGAATGGAATTTTGCCGCGTGGATGTTAATGCTTCTCCACGACCTGCCTTATGCTGACGCGATGCTGTCTCATTGAAAAATCATGAGTTTTCCCGGTTTTGGTTGATGCAGGCAGGGCATTAATTTCCATGTGCTCTGTTCCAGGTTCGCCTGTGTTTTTTTTCATCCCGGGAACGAATCATATTCAGGCAGCTTTGATAATCCTACCCGCTAGAGAACTAAATTGATTAATACTGTGCGTCAAATGAAGATTTAACTAATTCATTCAAATATTTAAAACAACTTAACTTCAAAAATGGCAGTCTGCTCAGATATGATCATATCATCGCGATGGCAGTTGTATTGTTACTAAAAGAAATGCCTTTTTGCATGCTCTAATTCTAGCACCTTCAAAGCATCTTCACTGTGCCTCCCAAAGACACTGATGCATACCTCCCTCGCTTGGTCTGATACATATCGTGTAATTAATTAATGCTCCAATTAGTAATTCCATTTAGCGCAGCATAAACTTTGAACAATTTCACCCTTTATTTTCAGCTTTATCGTGTCGCAGCTCGTCGACGACCAGTGCAAACGGTTCGCAAATTCTTTTTTAGTTTTTTTTGCCCTTGCACGACGACCAACGACACAATCAGGCGGAAGAACGGTCTGCGATCTCGCCCGCGACCGACGGAAGATTTCACAAATAGTTTTTTTGTCTTTCGTTGCCCTTGGACACCGACCGACGACCGTCGACCAACGACACAATTAGGTGCAAATAGTTTTTTTCTTCCATCTCGACAACAACCGCGACCAACGTGATTACTCTATTGGTCAGGTTTCTATTTTGGTCACTGCAAAATGATCTTGCGATTCATATTTTCATCAATATCATACCTTAATCTGAGGAATAGTAAAGTGCATTCTTGGTCTCTCAGCTAAACCAGTCAGATCATGATCCATGTATTCAAATACCATGTATCTCTGAATTTATTTCGTCGGTATCTCCTATGTTGCTCCGATGGAAACAATATCAACTATGGTATCATTTATTTTCACAAATTACAAAAAAAAATAGGAATTAACAATTTATGGATTAAAACAAACCGATGCAACTCTGCATGAAAAAATATTATGTGATATACACATTTTTTTTCTACAGTTGAGCATTCAATTACGGATTAGACATGGAACAACTTTCCATCAGGTTTGCCATGGAAAAATTTATTTCTTTGGGTCTACTCGATTACGAATTTATGAATCTTGATTCAATAGTACTCATCTCTGCCTATGGACATATTTGTGAATTTGACGGATTGGACCTTCTAGACATTCTATCTTCTGCAGATACGAGAACAGATTTCAATCCAACAATGGTTAAATGTGCTCAGACACCAATGCACCACCTTAATGCACTGCATTTACCTGTAATCATTTATAAATTTGGATGGATGAAGCTTATGTGATTGTATTCTTGTTTGCTGTTGTTATTGTGTCTCAGTTTCTTCTTCAGCTCAACGACCCTCTTCAGGAGATCAAGTTTCTTGTTTTCTATTGAAAATCAAGGTTCTTTACTGAAACCAAAGTTATATTTGTTGTTATAATAACTCATATTTCTTGTTTGGTGTCTCAACTATGATTTATTTACTCGTTTTACTTGTATGTTCAACCTTTAAAGTTATACTTTAATCATGCATGTCATTTATTTACTGGTTTAAGATGAAACGATGGTTCACTGACTTTTGTGCTGCAACAGATATTTTCTCCTAGATAAATTGGCCATTCCAAAAAACAAATCTTTTTTTTACTCACAATTGTGTTTTTCCCTCCTCTGAAGTAATTTTCCCTGGTCTGAGGTGTTTTTCCCTTTTCACAATTGTATTTTTCTTTGTCTATGTTCCTATTCTGCTTTTTTGTTGCAACAGGTTTTGTGTCCTATTCTGCATTTTAGACAAAAACTTGTCTAAAAAAATCGTGATTTACTATATTTCACATGTTACATCTTCAACCTTAAAAAATCCTCTAGTTGTTACAAGAGATTTCGATTAAGCATTGAAATGATGTATGAAGAATCAAAAGGTTAAATATACCTTTTCAATGGAAAGTTCTATAATTATTATACAAAAAGGGAAGCAGTCTCCACAAAGAAATGACATAGTAATATTTATGATGTAGTATTTATCTTTAATGAGACCCTTCTTGTTCTATTCCTTTGTTTTTCGCCGATATATATAATTCTGAGGTGTTAGAGGTGATGTGAAAATGCATAAGGTTTCTTATAACTTAATGTATCTTTTATTGTCTAATGTATCTTTTTGTCTATATATGCTTTATTGTATGCTTTCTAAGACCATGTAATTTCTTCCTTTTGATTAACTAGGTTGTCATCAACTTTGTGAAGCAATTGGTTTTAGCCCAGATGCAGTAGCTCGTATTGGGAATGGCCTTGCGTTGTCAGAATTTTCTTTGAAGTACTTTGCACCTCTAAAGTAATTTTCCCTGGTCTGAGGTGTTTTTCCCTTTTCACAATTGTGTTTTTCTTTGTCTATGTTCCTATTCTTCTTTTTGCGGCAACAGGTTTTGTCTCCTAAAGAAGTTATCCATTCCATAAATTAATTCTTTAATTTTGCCACAATTGTGTTCTTGTTTGCTATTGTTATTGTGTCTCAGTTTTTTCTTCATCTAAACCAAGCTCTTCAGGAGACAAAGTTTCTGGTTTTCTACTGAAAATCAAGGTTCTTTTATGAACCAAAGTTATATTTGTTGTTATAATAACTCATATTTCTTGTTTGGTGTCTAAACTGTGATTTATTTACTTGTTTTACTTGTATGTTCAACCTTTAAAGTCATAATTTAATCATGAATGTCATTTATTTACTGGTTTTAGATGTTTTATGCTGCAACAGATATTGTTTCCTAGAAAAATTGTCCGCTCCAGGAAAGAACTCTTTTTTTTACTCACAATTGTGTTTTTCCCTGCTCTGAAGTACCCTATACTTCATGTTCACTCCCTTTTGAAATTCCTTGTTGTCTCTGTTCCTATTTTGTTTTCTGCTGCAACATGTTTTGTCTCCTAAACAACTTATCCATTCCAGAAAATAATTCTTTAATTTTCTCATAATTGTGTTCATCCCTGTTCTGAAATAACCTATACCTGCTGCTCACCCTTACTCACAATTGTGTTTTTCCCTGCTATGAAGTAAACTATACTTGTTCACTCCCTGTTGAAATTACTTGCTCTCTCTGTTCCTATTCTGCTTTCTGCTGCAACATGTTTTGTCTCCTAAACAACTTATCCATTCCACAAAATAATTCTTTAATTTTCTCACAATTGTGTTCATCCTTGTTCTGAAATAACCTATACTTGCTGCTCACCCCATGTTGAAATTCCTAGCTGCCTCTGCTCCTTTACTGATTTCTGCTTCAAAACCATGTCCTCTCTTCTAAAATACTACGTTTTTTAGACTTACTAAAAAAACTGCCCCTTTACTGTGATTGGTATATATTCAGTTCTCTAAGTTTACCAATATAGATTCTTCCAATATAGTTCTCTTCCAGTAAATGATTCTTTCATTTTCTTAGAATTAAAGTTTTTCCTGCTCTAAAATGAACTCTACCTGTTGCTCACACCCTGTTGAAATTCCTTGTCTATTCTGGACTGTTACTGGTATATATTCAGTTCTTCAAGATTTAAGAAAAGTAATAAAAACTTAGCAAACCTTCATTACCTGCATACACAATTATGAGTATCCCCCAACATGAGCATGCATCATAGGTTTTTTACAAATTGCTATTCAACATTTGATAATTTTACCAATATAGATTGAAGAAAAAATCACATTTAAGAGAAGTAATCCAAAAATTAGCAAACCTTAATTACCTGCATACACAATTATGAGTATCCCCCAACATGAGCATCCATTATAGGTACAATAGTTCCAATTTGACTGTTCATTAGTACTTCTTATTGGATCATTTTTTCTTCTTCTTATAAACAAAATATTGTTTACTCAAAAGGGGTTTAGCTCCATTTTCCTTCAAGTTCACTGAACTTGGGCATTCAATTTTTCCTTTTTTTCTATCATCATCTTAAAAATAGGGCTCCAAGGACTGAAAGTCACCCCATAGAGTTTTACAAATAAATAGAAATGCGCAGAAAAAAAAAGCCCCATCAAAGATAGTAGACTGAAAACCAAAATGATATTATTAACATATATGCAATCACATATTTCAGACTCTATTTCTTCTTATAAATTATTAGCTTGAACACTGCAAATCAGTATCCACTTCATAGCCCTTTCACAAAACATCCTTACAGGCACTTAATATTTTCTAACCGAATATTGAATATATATATAACACATCAAATCTACACTTTTTACCAGCTTACGAGAAAGGTCTAAGTTCCAAGCAAAAAACATCAAGAAATCATTGCAAGTCAACATTCAACCCATTGGAACATTAAAAAAAAATATGTTTCTGATCTCTTTTGAAACTTGAAGGTCACAAGACAGCTCACAAAACAAGTCTAGACTTACCAAAAAAAAATGCCCCTTCAATGTGACTGGTATATATTCAGTTCTTTAACTTTACCAATACAGACTTTGCCTCCTATATAACTTGTCCCTTTCAGTAGATGATTCTTTAATTTACTCAGAATTGTGCTTTTTCCTACTCTGAGATAACCTATACCCGCTACTCACCCCTTGTTGTAATTCCTTGCCGCCTCTTTTTCTATGCTGCTTTCTGCTTGAAAACTAGGTCCTCTCTTCTAGAACCATGCCTGTTTTTAGACTTACCAAAAAAAAGTGTCGCTGATCTGTGACTATTATATATTTAGTTCTTTAGGTTTACCAATATAGATTTTGTTTCCCATAGAAGTTGTCTCTTCCAGTAAATGATTCTTTCATTTTCTTAGAATTGAGGTTTTTCCTGCTCTAGAATAAACTATACCTACTGCTCACCCCCTGTTGAAATTCCTTGCTGCCTATGTTTCTATTCCGGACTGTTACTGGTATATATTCAGTTCTTCAATATTACCAATATAGATTTTGCCTCCTATAGAAGGAAAAATCAGATTTAAGAAAAGTAATAACAACTTAGCAAACCTTCATTACCTGCATACAAAATTATAGGTATCCCCCAACATGAACATCCATCATAGGTTTTTTAAAAATTGTTATTCAACATTTGATAAGTTTACCAATATAGATTTTGCCTCCAAAAGAAGAAAAAATCAGATTTAAGAGAAGTAATAAAAAAATTAGTAAACCTTCATTACCTAGATACACAATCATAGGTTTTTAAAAAATTGTTATTCAACATTTGATAGTTGAAAAGAGCAATCCTTCAAATAAGACTTTAGCAGTTCAGTATATGATTCTCTTCGTTTTGAAGATTTGGAACAATGTACAATAGTTCCAATTTGATTGACCATCAATACTTCCAATACTAAATAGGGGTTTAGCTGCCTTTTCCTTCAAGTTCACTGAACTTGGGCATTATGCTAAAAGGTCAACAATTGAATTTTCCTTTTTCCTATCATCATCTTAAAAATAGGACTCGAAGGACTAGAATTCACCCCATATTTCAGACTCTATTTCTTGTTATAAATTACTAGCTTGAACACTGCAAATCAGTATCCACTTCATAGTCCCTTCACAAAACATCCTTACAGGCACTTAAACAATTAAAAAAATTCATGTTTCTACTCTCTTTTGGCACTTGAAGGTCGCAAGACAGCTCACAAAACAAGACCTGCAAACATTTCTAGCTACAAGAGAACTAGAGATTGTTTCAACCGTTATGCACTAACCCATGCTGTTTCTAGTTTCTATATACTCAGCAATACTAGTGACTTCTTATATTTCTACCAGAGTACCCTTTGTTTCATGGTAGATATGTTTAGCCAGTTTCTTTTTTCAAAAGACTTGTTCCATGTTCGCTTAAACTGTGGTACTGTTATAACCAACCGTGATATCAATTTTTAGATGAGTACTCCCCATAGGGAATATTCCAAAAAAAAAAAATGTTTTGTTACTCTGTTTTAGAATTAACAAAATCTTAAATTCAGAATTAACAGAAAGTTATTGTTCACATTCCACAACATCCAAGTTATATTTCTATCTAATTTTCCCTTTTTCGTATGCTCTTAACCTGCTACCTAGAACCTAACAATGTAAGTTTAAAAAAAAAAAAAAACAATCTATGATGTTGTTTGTACATGTTTCCTTATTACTTTAATAGGCACATTCATTGCTAAAAGGAAACCAATTTGAAACCCTTCATTTGTTTATTCTTCTATGTTTCACATGTTCTCCTACATGTTTTATATTTACACTTAATATTAATTTCACCCATTTTCCAGGTTGCTTTTGTAGTGCAACTATTTTCAATACAACAGTATGGACACTCTATTGACTGAAAATGCAGTTTCACTTGTAATGAATGGTGCTGTTGACTGATGCCCACTTGTACAAGTTGCTGCTCTCGATCGAGTAAGCTCTCTTAATTCAACAACTACTCACTACTGAATCACTATCTCTGATGGAATTCATAGCCACGATACATTGCTTCCAAGTAGCTACAATAGCGTTGTGGAAAACCACCAACTCCAAGCAAGTTCAATCATCAAATTCATCAAGTGTACATGCAACACTATGCATAATACGACGTATGGTTTGCTTATCGCATTTTATTGTAACTTGATTTCAATTGCACTCCCAACAAATGTACCAATTTTTGTTACTTATACTTACTTACCTTAATTCTTCTTGCCAGGACGATCGCACTGGACATAATCGAAATTGTGACATTGCAAATAGCGATAGTTGGAGACCCATCACCTTTCAACTTAACCCCCAACTTTACCTCCCCCAGCAGTTCATTTGTTACAAGAATCAACACTCTTGATCCTCGAAAACCCATCAGGTATCATACCTTGCTCGCAAAATGCAATTGGAAACCCTACTGCACCTCCTCTTGATTTTACATCACTCAACCCTTCCACCAAAACTTGGACCATTCAAGGTCGAGTTATTGCAAAAAAAAATATGACTACCTACACCAATCAAAAAGGGCCTGGTCAACTTTTTGGATTTGACCTTGTTAGTGCTACCAAATATGAGCTTCATATCTCTGCTTTCAATGAACTAGCCACCTTATTATATGACCAAATAAATGTTGGAATAATCTACACTATCTCAAATGGCACAGTTAAATTGGCCAACCCAACATACAACCATTTGACAAGCCCCTTCGAGGTTTTTCTTAACCCCTCGTCAACAATTCAACCATGTTTGGAAGAATGTCCATTAATCCCTTTTCATTGCTTCCACTTTAAATCTATCCATGACATCAAAACTACACCCCTCAATTCCATGGTTGACGTTATTGGAATTGTAATTTTTGTTTCCCCTGCATCAACTATACGCAAAAGGGATGGCTCTGAAAGCATTCGACGAACAATTGGGTTAAGGGACATGTCCGGGTATAGCATAGACATCACACTTTGGGGTGATCACTGCATAATGGAGGGTTCCCACCTTGCAAGCCTTTGAGGTTTGCCTACTCCCCCTATCCTTGCAATTAAAGGTGGGCGTGTTACTGAGTTCAATGGAAAAACCATTGGAACCATATCCAACACCAACCTCCTTATAAACCCAAATATTGAGGAAGCTCAACTTCTCCAAACATGGTTTATTGACAATGGCTTTCGTTCAGCCTAACCATCTTTGAGCAGAAAATCCACCTCACCTTCTTCTAGCTCTTGCAAACGCATTTCCATTTCTGCTCTTCAAGCTCTCCAACCCTCTGAAAAAGCAACCTGGTATTCAATTATTGCTACAATCACCCATATTAACATCAATGACTTTCATTTCCTTGCATGTCCTTTGTTTGTCGATGGCATTCAATGCATGAAAAAAATTTCCCACAAAGTTGGTAATGTATGGCATTGTGCAAAATGTGATGGGGAATTTACAGAGTGTGCTTATCGATACATACTCAAACTTGACCTAATGGATGCCACTGGAAAACTATGCGGTATCATAGCTTTTGATGATTCTGCACATATGGGCATCTCTGCAAAAGATTTATTCCTTCTCTCAAATGATTCAACATCTATTTTGGAAATAGTTCAACATGTGTGTGCTCAAAAATACCTTCTAACCTTATCTGTATGAACAGAGACTTTTAATTCAACATCTCGCTTGAAGGTGCTGCTCGTCATGTCAGAGGAAGCTTCTTTATCATCATCACCTACCGATTCCCTTGATGGAAATGAGCCCATTGTGCGTAATACACGTCTAGTAGATCGCAGGATTTGAACTTTGTCTTTGATAACACTTTCCCAACAAGTTTCTACTCTTTAGTTCTACCTTTTTGTACTTCATACTTGCTACTTGTCCACTGCAAGCTTTTTGTATTAGCACCGCTATGTAAATGATACTTTTATGCAGCAATGAGCATGCTTTAATATTATATGCTAAATTACATATTCATTGCAACCTATGTTGCCACTTTCAAATTTATGCTTACATGAAGATTGATTTGTCAACTTTATACTTCTTTTCTTTATAAACACTTTTCAAAACCATTCACATTTGTTTCTTGCAACAACTTACCACAAATTATTCATGGTCCGTTTATCTTTAACAATCTACCTTTGTTTGCTTATTCAATGGATTAATATATAGTATGTTTCTCCTCAAACAAATGCATTATTAAGTTCTTAACGAAAAAAACATGTTTCTTGTAGCCATGACAACAAATGATCACAATGATCAAATCAATGGACGTAGAAGAGTTCTATATGCTGAGAAGAAACAACAAAACAACAAGCGCCAACGCCTTCTATATAAAGCTGCTCGCCAACTTGTCAATATCCCTACTCCATTTGACATTGTACAACCTCCCCTCGCACCCTCTGCATCATACACATCCACACCAAACAATCCAGGAAACATTCACCTACAAGCTATACAACAACAATTCCGTACAAGGTTGGACAAATTATCTTCCATGAATGTATGCTCTATATGCATGGAGTCTTATCCTAGCATTAAGACAAGGCACTTTTCTAATGCATTTTCATGTTCACGATGCATTGGGGAAAAAAAGCTTCATCGCTACTCCTTGGCAAACAACATGGATCCTGGGGTGCAACCACCTGTGCTCGCCGTCCTTACTCAAGTTGAAGAAATGTTCATTTCTCTTATTAACCCAATTTTACAAGTCACTCATGCTCGTGGGGGCCAATATACATATTCTGGCCACACTATTAACTTCCCCCAAGACATTACAAGCATTGCCACTTTACTCC
Source organism: Larix kaempferi (assembly GCA_027924585.1). Lineage (NCBI taxonomy): Eukaryota > Viridiplantae > Streptophyta > Pinopsida > Pinales > Pinaceae > Larix > Larix kaempferi. The sequence goes on along the minus strand of BSBM01000275.1, from coordinate 1,760,978 downwards.
CCCGCTTTCTCTCAGACATTGACATCCTTATTGTTCATAAATGCAATCCTAACAAGAAGCCTTATGAGTTCTTTGTTAGTCGAACATGTGTTCTTGCTGCTCTCCAATTCAAGCTGTCAAATGATCCCTACTACAAGGATGTTCAAGTTAACTAAATTGCATTGTCTTCTTTTCCTATTGAACCAACTGACATTTCCTCCCTTCTTCGCCATATCAGACCTGAGGAAACCCTACTTGCTGACAATACCTCAAATGCTAATATTCAGTCACCCAGCTTCTTTGAACCCCATGAAGAACAATCCTCTTCCTTTATATCTACCCAGACAAATAGTAGAACTGAGGTTGATGAAATCAAATGCTTCTTAGCAACAAGCGATGCACCCACTCCACCTTGCATTGACTGGCCACCAATAGATACTTCCCCTATCAATGAATACAACACAATAGGCCTCCTCTCAATGGCCTTCCCAACCTTGTTTCCTACCGGAGTCGCAATGCTTAAACAACCACACATTGAAGAGGTTGGTATTGACAATTATGCACTCCACCTACTTCGATACCACGACAATCGATTTGGCCAACATCCTCATTTTCGTTATTACATATATAATCTCATGATGTGCCACTGCAGCCATTCTACTGCTTCTGTGTTTGTAAAACGTAGCATTGAAGATACACTTCCTCCAACAGTCTCGGAGCTTCTACAACAATTACAAGAATTGCCGAATGCTAAGATAGCTGAGCAAGTCATGCAGTTTGGCTCCACCCTTCGTGGGACACGCTCCTACTGGAACAAAAGCAGAGCTGAACTAACTGACATGATCACACAACAAGGAACACCAACATTCTTCTTTACGCTCAGTGCAGCTGACACCAAATGGCCAGACCTGCATTCTTTCATGCCTGGACAAGCTCCAACAGCTTCACATCAACAATACCAATGGAGAATTTGCAACCTTATATCAAATCCACACGTTGCATCTCAATACGTGGAGAAAAGATTCAAAATATTCCTAGAAGAAGTTCTTCAAAAAGGCCTTGCTACAAAAGACTATTGGTGCAGGTTCGTAACAAACCATATTCCCATCAAATTTCAATGTATTCAAAACCTCAAATCTTAATTTCTAATCTTAATATTTTCCATGTAGATATGAATCGCAACATAGAGGATCAGCACATATACATGGCTTCTTGTGGATGGACAATGCACCCAATATGGACACTTTAGACTGGGCAGATGATGCTAAGGTTGCAGATGCAAAACACTACTTTGACAAGTTTTTTATAGCATAGAATCCTCGCATCAACCATTCTCAAACCCCATTGTTCCAATCCTCAACTATAAATGATCCATGCACCATTGGATCAGATTCCATACTTGCAAGTGATCACTTACATGACTACGAAGAACTTGTTAATTGTGTCCAAAGGCATACAAAATGTTATGAGTCTTCATGCCTTTGCAAAAAAGGGTCAACTCTTCAATGTCGTTACGGCTTTCCATTTGAACTACAACCTACCTATTCCTTATTCATTGATGCAAATGGACGAAAAACATACAACCCTGCAAGGAATGATGCCCTCCTAAATATTCACAACCCTACCATGCTCTCCATTTGGTGAGCTAACGTTGATTGCCAACCTGTTCTCTCTAGACATGCTGTACTCAAATATATTTCAAAATATGCAGCAAAGGCAGAGCCGGAATCAGAATCCTACCATGCACTTCTTTATTGTCTTGCACATGCAACTCCACATGATGCACCAGTCTTGCAACCAATAAGACACTTCCTGTCAGAAACTGTTGCCGATCGAGACATTGGTGCACAAGAGACGTGCCACATGCTCCAAAATCTCCCTCTTTATCTTTGTAGTTGTTCCTTTCTATCCTTAAATGTTAGCCAAAGTGTTTTTCGACGTATTTCCAATGACTGTCTTGATACCCCACCAACACCAACCTTCATTTTTTTCTACATGCAATGACCCCCTACACTAGAACATCTTACTCTTCTTGAAGCTGCATGCTCTTGGTCATTCTCATCTCGTAGAAAGCACTCCCAATGGAAACCAAACTACTCTCCCAAAATCGTTCGTGTCTTTCCTCGCTTCACTAGCATTCCACATACTTCTGAAGATGCATTTGTTTCCTTTTGTTGGAGTGAGCTCTTGCTATACAAACCTTTTCACACCCTACACGATGACATTGGAGCAACAGAATTGGACATAACTTCTAATTGGCTTCGCATTAAAGACACATACATTGCATGGCATGTTGATCGTTTACCAGAAACCCCAGAAACCCCCAGCACACCTCCCTCTGATGACTCTAATTCTGCTTCTAACCACTTACCCTTATCGCCTGCCATGGATGAATGGGAATTTCTTTCTCAACTCCGCCCTGGAAACAACCTCTATGTTGACGACCTTGACATGCTTGGCCATTGTGATTTTGATAAAGAACACAATTGGATCGAAAACCATATTCCTTCCCACATGCATGCAACAGCCATATCATTCACTGACCTCACGCGTTTGTCCTCCCACATACACCAAGACACCTTTTCATCTTCATGTCCTATTGCCTCTTTGTCTCCCACACAACGAATGGCCTTTGACCTTATCCTAAAACACTCGACAAGTTCTACAAATCCTCCCCCACTCAAAATGGTCATTCAAGGCACTGCGGGGACAGGCAAGTCTTTCTTAATATCTTACATTAGAACTGCACTCCATCCTGTCTCTAGCGACACACCTTCCTCCTTTCTCCTACTAGTTCCCACCGGTATTGTTGCGTTTAACATACAAGCCCTAACAATCCATTCAGCTCTTCGCATACCCATTGTTGAGATGCACCCTCTTGAAGGACAATCCCTTTCGTCCTTCCAAGAACAATTCCGCCATATTCGATACATCATCATTGATGAAATGAGTTTCCTTGGCCCAAAAATGCTTTCTCGAATGGATGATTGCTTACGTCAAGCCTTCCCTTCCCATTCAACAACTCCCTTTGGTGGTTGTTCCATCATATTCCTTGGTGATTTTGGACAACTGCCCCCTGTAAAGGACATCCCCATGTATGTTGGTGCATCTCGAGGGAATAGTCTATGGTGCACATTTGACACCTTCGTTACACTTTCAAATGTCTTTTGACAACAAGGGAACAACCCTTCTCAAGTTTCCTTCCGCCAACTACTGCTTAATCTGCGAAATGCAACACCGACTCTTGAATATTGGACCCTCCTCATGTCCAGAACAACCTCAAACCTTTCACATGAAGAGAACCATACATTTGACAACTACACTCATTTGTACGCAACTAATAGCTCTATTGAAATGCACAACAAACAAATGCTGAAACACCTTAACATGCCAGTTGCACATTGCTTTGCAGAGCAAAAGAAATAACATCTCCAATCCTCAATAGATTATGAACAACTTCCATTCAAGGTTCTACTAGCAATTGGTCAGCAAGTCATGTTGACAGCCAACTTGTGTGTCTCTGTAGGTCTTGTAAACGGGTCGCTCGGGAAAGTTATTGCAATTGTCTACAACTCCAATGATCAACCACCGAAATTGCCATCTTATGTTGTAATTGATTTCCTCCACTACAAAGGACCCCCATGGGTTTCTTGCAATCCAACTTATGTGCCCATCCCTCCTATCACAAGGGGTACACGAAGGCAAGTACCACTTCGAATGGCATGGGGTTTAACAATTCATAAAGCACAAGGGATGACTATGCAAAATGCAACAATTTATATTGGCAACATTGACCGACAAGTCCTTACATTCACTACAATATCAAGAGTTAAATCTTTGTTAGGCCTTTGCATAGCTCCACCTTTTTCCTTTTGTAGGTATTCTCGGATTAAAGATAGCCCCTATGTCCAACGTAGAATACAAGAAGAGACCTTGCTTTCTTCAAAGTCTTTGTGGCCACATTCTCCATAGAGTTACATTCCACCCTCTTTGCATGCCTACTTTCTATAGCTATCACTTTACTCCCTTCCACTTTTCCAAAATGACTTGTCTACTTTGTTCATATCTTGTATTCCTACTCCTACTATCATTGAATATATTATACTTCTTGAGGTGTATTACTTAACATCAATGTATTTTATTTACATATTATGTTTTTCACACTTGGTAATGAAAACCTAGAATTTTGACATAGGTGTATTGCTGGTGTTTTCTAAAGGACAAAATACTCATACAACCAATACATACAGTTTATTCATCTTAGAGCGCTTCATCTAACTTAGCAATCATTTTTTTTAAATCCCGCTCATTATATTTAACGTTCGGATTATAACTTGCAAGGAAGTTAAACATGATTTATATTCTTAAACTAGATTTAGCCTTGTTTCATAGATGCCACATGGAATATTCTTATTTACTTCAATAATGCTTGCACATAATAGATTTATAGTAAAAAAGAAATGTTGCACCCTCACCCATTTCTGAAATAAATATCAACCTAATGATAAATGTTTTGTAGAGACCTTTTTTTGCTCGGAAAAAAATTCATAATTAAAAGTTCATATTTGTATTCCATATGCTGAAATAATAATACATTCTTTAGTGTTCTATATAAAATAGAAGTCTTATCCAGACTATAGAAATTTCAGTAATAAATTAATCAAAAAATATTCTGCCTTCTCCATTTCATAGACTACATAATCCCAAAATATATCTACTGAGTCATTCTTACACAATCAACAATATTGCTTCTACAACCTATAAATTATCTAAAGATCTCAAAAAATCAGAATATATTTGTGTTATATAGGTCCCATCTATACCACAATTTTGGAAAACAATATATGTCTGCCAACTCTGCATATGGAAATATCGTGCCATACAAAGTCACAAGAGTTGCAAGCAACTTCATAATCTTGTTCTTTTAAGTTTTCTGATTCCTTCTTGTACCATAAATCCATATGTATTGCTCCAGTTGTCACAAAATAACACATCACATTAGGCCACAAGAGCTGCAGGTCCAGCGACATTATCCTTGTGAAAACCAGTGAAATAACATAATAAATGTTCATGCTTTAGAATTCTATGTCCTGCTCGTACCATAAATTATATGCATGTATTTCCAAATGTCGAATCAAACAAGGAACATGGAAAGTAGTGAGGATTCCATAAATCACACAGTTTCCCTGGGAGTGTAAAAGTATCTCTCATACTGCCCAACAGTATCTTCAGCAATTTCATTATATGTGTGTGATGATGTAATCATCATAATTCAATGCAAGGATGTGCTGTAAATTGACAAGAGAAATGGATTCTCTTCAAAATTTTCCTAGTTGATATCTGATTCACGTCCAATTTATTTGCAACCAAAGAAACTACCATATTCATAGGTTTGGTTTCCCTTGCAGCATGGCAATTGTTTCCTTTGATGAATCCTATGTTACTTTGATGTGCTTCCTCATTATTTTATTTGACTTGTGCACATCTTCAATTGTTAATTATGCATGGTTCATGCATATAGTTTGTGTTGTTTCCATTTTCCTCCACTTTTATATTCCAGTCTCCCTTGTTCATCAAGAGCCCTTCTTTCCAGAGTACATTTGCAGCTTGATTTCTTTTTCTCTATATATGGTGGAATGTGATATAGTTGAATTGTGCACATATTCTCTAGATTTCTTCCAATATTAATTGATTCCCCAAATGATGACAGATAAATAACTTCTTTCCCCAATTTATAACAATGAGAGAGTCTCCAAATATTTGGATCTCTTTCAATCTCAACTCCAAAGCCAATAGGAGTAAAATTTTGTGTGACATCACCTCTCAATAATTGTTTGATCCTTCCCCAACATTTTCTGTGTATTTATAATAAGACGTATTTGATTTGTATACTAGTCCTCCTGCTTCTATATTGTTATCTTGCTTTTCCCCATCGAAGTATGACGAGGCTATAGCTGCTTTATCTATGTCCTCTGTTATAATATTTCTGATTTTTGTTTCTTTTATTTTTTGAGGATAATATTTAAATAGTTTGTGTGCTTTCAAATATAATCTTATTTCTTACAATCCAAATTCCCCAAGCCAATATGTAGGGCAGAGCTAAGTATTCTTGTGCTTGTGGGTTATTATGCCATCTCCTAAGGAAATATTCTATGGATTTCCCTTCCAATACCAGATTGCAGCCTGTATAGCTGATTGTCTCATTCCAGACTTGGATTGAGTATGTGCAATCAATTAGTAAGTATGCATTTGTTTATTCATTCAAACAACATAGTGAGCATTTACCTAGCCCTTGGATTGTTATCCTTTGTATGTAGTCCCATGGTAGTACCTTGTTATTGAGAAGGCACCCAATGAAAAATTGGGATTTTGAAGGGCACTGTATCTTCCAAATATGCTTCCACCACCACATTGGTTCTTCAATACCAACATTACACAAAGAGAAGTATCCTTCCTTTGGAATATAATTTCCTGTTCAAGATTTGATCCACAAAAATTTGTCTGGTAAGTTATGGATCTTTATGGAGGAATCCTTTAGTTGATTTATAATATTACTCCAAATTAGTGTATCATCATCCACAAAGCCCATAGAATGTGCAGTAATCCATCCCTTTTTCCAAACAGAGGTATTTAATGGGTGAGCTATTTGATTGATAGTTTCATACCCAATGATTTTAAGGTGTAGTATCATATGATATGACATTATGTATGATGTACCATCCTGTATCAATTGATGTTGTCCTAATAATACCTTTTTCTCATATCCAATTTTTCATGCAAGTCCTTGTTCTATTAAAGGTAGTGCATTGATCAAGGCTCTCCATAATAATGTAACAATCTATAGTTATAATTGTTAAACAGATTTGTTCCCTCTTATGGTGTCGATACCTAATTGATTTAAATATTGTTTTTTTATTGCCCAGATAGTACAACAATCCCGGTCACTACTAAGAGTGATTATATTTAGCATACTAATTAATAATCAATGGAATAATATTATTTATTGTTCCCATACCTATGGAGGAAGAGCCTCAAAGATAAGTTAGCATGTAAAAGAGATGAGATCCTCATACTGTTTGTCGAAAATATATTTATCCATTTATGTTTCCAGAAGTTAAATAACTAAGCTGGATGAAAAAAAATTGCAACATTATATTCTTTATTATTTTATTTACATATCCATGCCCAAACAAGAAATACTTTACCTTTCTTGCCTCAACTCTATGCACCAATAAAATATGATGATCAGGCACATTTGGATTCCTTGCCACATAGGTAAAACTAACATCTTTTCATGTGAAACACAAGGCATCAATTGCATTAGACAGTCAAAGTATGAAATGCCTTCCTCAAAATTCTGTAGGAAACATACTCACATAAACTATACTAAAGCAAACTTTTCCTATTTGCCAGAATACAAATATAATGCTTGCTGTCATTTTTTAACCCTCAATATAAAACATCGCCACAATCGCTCAATGAATTTCAAAAACCAGCCACAACTTCTTATTAAATGCAAAGCAATCAATAGGTCAATGGATTCTTTGTCTCACATGACTTGGACTTCATAGAACAACTTTCTTGGATAGTTCCCAAAACCCACAATTTGAAGAAAGAGAGTAAAACCAAAATTTGCATTATAAAACATATTTATGAAATACATTCGTTAACTATCATTGAACATGATTTCACCACTTAAAATGCATGTAAGACCACTTGATAGATATAATAGAAAGTAGTTGTCATTCCTAGTGTGCTTATTTCACACTTGGGGAAAACAAATTTCCATAATCTATAACATGAATATCTAAACTCCCTAGCAAACTTTCACCACTTATAATGCATCCAACAACACTTGATGGACATAACAAAATGTATTTGGAAGAAAAAATGGTCATCATCCCTGAATATCTCTAAGCCACATACCACAGATTTCTATAAAATGGAAAGAACTGGAAATATTAGAAACAAAATATATCGACTTCTCTACCTAGAGCTTGATGGCTAAAAAAAAATACATTATATGTTTTATGCAACTCACAATGAAAATGATTGTAGAATTGTTAAGAGTAACACTACACACCTCTAATTTCCTAAACAAATAAAAATACATATCTGGAAAAAAAACCTTTTGCACCCTTCAATAACCATAACAAAAACACAACCGTTTTGCTTGGAACAATCACCCCTTTAACAATCATCAGCCAAAGCTTTGATGGTTATATATCTCCATGTTCCAATGTTTAGGTTGAATTCAAATTCAACATATAGCACAATACTGCACATGTTCCTTTGATGTAAGAAATAAGCATGAATTCGCTATCTTGACATGAACAAACACCCCATCTTCCAATCGTTTTCCAACATTTACAAATACACACCGTTTTCCATTCAATCCACACAGCTTAACCAAAACCAGGTAAAAGCATATGATATAATTACAAGAGCCTATTATCTTCATCGCCTAAAGTGAATTCGCTTGACATTTTTGTTGCAAGT